>JBBMOC010000003.1:6361694-6971725 GCA_037975185.1 Centropyge bicolor | reverse complement strand
TATATATATATATATATATATATATATATATATATATATATATATATGTATATATATATGCACACACACTCACACACACCAGCTCATATTTGTTCGACTTCCATTTCATCACCATCCAGAGCCAACAACAAGTGTAACAAACTGTGAGACAGTATTTGATAAAGTAATATCTGTTGAAGCCTTTTTCCATTTGTGACCGGTTGAATTTTAGAAAACACAGGCTTTTCTCGGCAGTGCCCTGTCTGTGTGGCATATCATCAAGTGAAAAAGAGGCCAGGACTTGAGCTGGGCTGTGACCGGCTCACCCATCCGCTCTCCGCAAATGAAAAATGTCCCTCCAATAAGTTGACTCCCAAGGGTGTAAGAGAAGGAGGCATGGAGAGCAAGGAGGCCTTTTCTGCGGGCAGAGGGGACTGGGCAGTTGGGATGATTTCAATGAACACCCAGAATGGGATCCATCTGGGCCGTCCTGGGAGGCCAGAGTGGCTGGAGGAAGCAAATGGCCCTCAGGCCCCTGGCGATTAGCTGCAGCATTTCCCGGGAAGAAAGAAAGGGAAGAGATGAAAGCGGGAGAGAGAGAGAGAGAGAGAGAGAGAGAGTCAGAGAGAGAAAAATCAGCTGGCTCAGACTCGGGCATTAGTTGGACTGCTCTGAAAAAAGAAACCTGGGGGAAGAGTCATCTGTTTAAAGTTTCTTTAAGCTTCACTGCCTCTTTGTTTTATTAGTATCTTGACATCCTTTTTCCACTTGAGAGAGCAACAAGCAGACAACGCAGGGATGTCTTTGAAAGATGAATTTTTATTGACAGTCAAACATGATTCAATACATGTGGTGTTCTTCTAACGAGATACATTTAGAAGTGCATGTTGCAACCTCTATTTTAGAAGGCCTGTGTAAAATGTAAATAAAAAGCCGAATGCAATCATTTCCAAACAATCGCAAAGTGCCCTTGAGTCCATGTAGTAATCTCCTTTCTACCATCATGTGTTTGACGAAGTGGTGAACCTCCCTCCATCCTCGCTTGTGGACGAGTCTTTCCAGGATGAACCTTTCATACCCAATCATGATCCTATCACCTGTTACCAATGAACCTGTTTACCTGTGGAATGCTCCAAACAGGTGTTTTACAGTCTTTTGTTGCTCCTGTCCCAACTTGTTTGAAACATGTTGCTGCCATCAAATTCAGAATCAACAGATATTTACAAAAATCAGTGAAGTTGAGGTCAAACATTAAACATATTATTTGGACTGTTTTCAATTGAAATGTCAAAAAGAATTATCACATTCTGTTTTACTTATATTTACACAGCATCAAACCCTTTTTGAAATTAGGGTTGTAATACTTATATGGTTAACTAGTGATTATTGCAAACATAGCAACTGTTAAATGTAGAGGAAAATTCCCAATTATATTATTGTCCTGTCATATGTTTGCAAGATAAGATTGTAAAAAAGCCTGAACAAAACAAGCATATTTTCGTTTTCCACTAAAAGGCACTTTAAGAATTTGCTCACCTCAGTGATTCATATGCACAGTGCAGACGACAGGACAGCCTGCGATTGGAGATAATGCATATTGCGCAGAGGTAATGCCTTCATAACATGAAATAAGACACAGTATGATGGGTAACTTCCAGATAATTTGTTGAGGGATCTGATTTTCCCCTGGCGCTGAAGGCGGTGCATCAAATGCATCAGTGGCTGACGGAGAAAGAGTTGGGCTTGTGTCACTGCTGCGCCCCGAACAGAATAGTTTTGTCTGATTAAAAGAGATTCATCTAATAACCCAGAGAAGAGCGTCGCCGTCGGAGGATTGAAGAGCTGCTGATGTGATGGGGCGCCGCTCTCTCGCTCGCTCGCTCGCTCTCCCTCCAGCTCCTTTTCTATATTGGAAAGGCAATGGATCATTAAACATGGTGTGGGAAACCAGTGCTAGATTGTCGAATTGGATTTCATTACATTTTCTTAAGCCTTAATTAGATTGGGGTGTAAGAGACTAATGCCATTTTGAATAATAGAGAGATCATGACAGGAAATTCGTTAGTGTTAAAGATAGGGGGAAATATATAAACTATTCATTACGGGCCACAGATTTCCTGAGGGTAGATTTTTTTTAGCAGGTGACTAAAATAAGGGTTGATGCACAGTAATGTAGCAGCTGACAACAGCCACAAAGACCTGACTTTTTGTGCAATTGTGAAAACGATCAAAACATTCAGTCAGAGTTTTTTCACCAGACGTCAAGGTCCACTCCGCTGGGAAAGGAAGTAAATGTGTGTTTTGACTGTCATGACTTAATTGCAACCTGGTGATATTTCTTTGGTTTCAATATCATTCTTAGACAGCTGGAGGTGGCAAAATCCATTTCACAATACACAATGTGGTGCCTTTCCTTGACAGCATATACTGCGTGTTGAAGATGTTTTATGCACGGTGGCGGTCGGGGAGCGAGCGGGGGGGAACAGGCAGTCTGCATTTCAGAGGTTGAAATTGCTTCATGGACAATGAAGCAGCTTTTTATGGCCAGGAGACTGAGATGAAACGAGTGATGCCGCTTGGCTCGGAGTCAGCTCGGAGGGCAGGGGTCCGTGTGGAATAAACTACCCTCCTGGGAATCCACATGCAGTAAGAGACGGGATACAAGCAAGTGTTAGAGGAGGCTGTGGATATTATCCCAGGGAACAGCAGATTAGAAGTCACCCCAGGATGAATTTTCACATGAATTTTCTCTTGAGGATGAACTACTGTAGAGACAGTGAGAATAAAAAGCTTCCTTGGATGGAAGAGCTGAACAGTGACAGAGTGCATATTAAACTAGATAAGCTCGCAGGTCTTGCTATGCAATATTCGAGGAAATACGCTGTTGAAGCTTTTACGACCATACAGTTGTGTACACATACGTACCAGGCATCATCAATCGTATCCAGAGATTCCTCACACATATGGAACAAAGGGGCCGCAGCTCTGATTCACCTTATTTAAAGACGACACTGAAGGTTGTCCACATGAGACATTAATCTGTCAAGGACACTTTACAAAGTGAAATATTTACGTACAATAATCAAATCAATCCAACAGAGACTCCTGGTATTGACAGCTTCACAGTATGTATCACCATGTGACAAATTGTGCTCCGAGGTCGGTTTATCTCCTCGATTTTCGGTTCAGCTCGCAGAATGAGTCAAAACATGATATTGGGATATCAAGTGATGCTTGTTTGGTCAGGTGGAAATACAAATTCAAACACCGCCAGAAACTGCAATCCCTCACACTGATTTGATATGAACCATGGCGGATTTATCCTGTTACTCCAGGATTCCTATCAGGGAATGTATTTCTATCCCATTCCCCTGAACATCCAATCTCCTTCATTCTGGAAAATGAAACATCACTGACGGTGACTTCTGTGACATGGAAACAAACTAAAAAGGTCCCATACTGTTTGCTAGATTGGATTGGACGGCTGGCACACGGCTGTGAGGCGGCACATCATAATTTCATCATATCTCATGAGTCTCAGTCTACAAACTTTATTCTGCCAGATTTGACCTTTCATGGTTCCGAGGAAGAATTTAGCTGAAAACTAAGATGATCTTACAAATTAAAATCAAAGAAATTGAGCATGTGCAAATGATGTAAGAAGGTAAGTATGAAGTCACATTTTTTTTAATCATCCTTCAAAGTAAGGATGACAACACGCTGTTTGTGTTGAACTGTGTAAGCCTATTTATCTAGGCTATTTAATATTTGATCAATGATCAATCTGAATGAAATGCAGAAAAAAAATTTAATGCATTTTTGTGCAAGGACCCCGAAATGAAAAAATGAAACAAAATGGCAATAGAAGGAAACAATGGAAACAATGTCACTACAGACCGGCCCGTGGTACTTTTTTATTTTTCTATTTTTTACAGCAGTAGCTTCATCACCTCACCCACCTTTACATTCTTCCACTGCCATGTGATAAGAGTGGAAAGCTTGACAACTTAAAGTTGTTGATGGAAACGTGTACAGATTAACAGATTAGATCAACTTTGAAGACATTTAAGATATTTCATCCTGTTATCCTTTGTCATATAAAAGATTCAGCAGAGCACGGAAAAATAGTCCAGATTACATGCAGAATGCTAAATAAACAAACTATATCAGAAGCAGAAAGAAAAACAGAAGTTTGAAGTTGCAAGTGTGAGACACAATTATAGTAATATAACTGCAGTACATTACTGTTTTAGCTATTTTGCAGCTCACAGTCTTTTTGCATGAGCTCCATGTCCACTCTCAATTAAAGCTCACAACTATGTGTGAGGAACACGTCTTGAGATGCACTATATCACGGCTTGGTGACATCTTTCCCTGCTCCATAATAAGCTGGTTCATACACTCACCTGCTCATTAGGTTGCAGCTGCAACCTCTTCATTCCTGCCAACACTGCTGCTTAATCACAGCCTGGCATTAATTTTGCATTGCTCAGCCTTTATCGTCATTATGTCACTTGACATTTCTGCACGGGACAGTGATGGCGGGGGGGGAGCTCCTGGGTGAGGAAATGGATCTCATCCCCCAAGAAAAGTGATGTGTGAATCAGATGCAGTTACAGCTGCCTGCTATTGAATCTGGCTGTATAATGTAACTGTAAGTGTCACAGCCATTGTCTTGAACAATAACTATGACAGCAACTTTATAAATAATTAGCTAAAATAAATAATACTTATAAAGGCAAACCATTGTATATGACAGTAATTCCATCCTCAGTGGCCTCAGTCATGAAGAACAACCCGAGCTCTTAACAAAATTACTGTTAGGTGCAAATGTTCTAATCACATTTACAAGCAAAATTGTAAGTAAGGAAAAGAAATTTTCAACAGTCAAGTGCTTAATTTACTTCACTGTATTGGTGTTGACATTTAAAATCATTATTGTTGGCCACTCACGATTGTCTGGGGTTAAAAAAAAACCCTACTTTCTCTCCCACCTTTTTTCATCAAGTAGCAATTTCACAACATTAGGTCCTGGATTTAAATCCATTTGTCTGCTATTTTGTCTCGTGTGCCTCATGCTGTTTATTCCTTTTATCATTCACACTATCTTAAAACATTCAAGCAACACATAACATTAACATGATAATTATTCCTCGAGATGTGACGGCGACCTTTACACTCGGCATCTCAGAGCAAGTTTCTTTCGTCTCCGGCGCTGCGGTGTTGCTCTGACATAAGTAAGTGAGCCATGAATCAACCCTGAACACAATGCAAAGTGTTTTCCATAATTTGAAGGGCTACAGAGAAATCGCAGTAATTTATTTTCAAATTTCCAGTTGAGTGTGAAAATTGATACCCACATACACATGGCCTTTATAATTGTGTGGGTGAGTGTAATGATAAGCAAGCAGGAGGGCTCTCTCCCTTGATAAACTAAGGACTTTATTTATTGCACCCCAGAGAAGAGAGAAGTATTAATTTCACACTCTGCCTCACAACTCCCCCATAGGAGCAGATTATATATTTGTTATATTAATGAGGCGTCTCTGAGTCAGAACAAAACACAGTTACACCTTGGTCTGGTAATGAATGAGTGTGTGTCAATAGAAAAGGTCACTCCCTCAGTCAGTCAGACATTCTTGATAAATCTGAGGAGGCACATTTCAAAATGTAATGACCTCAACCTAAAGGTAAAACTGAGCTTATGGGCTCCGTCATGACGCGACATTTGTCTTCACATAACATACAAGCGCATTAAAGCCTGTTGGGTCACAGTTTATAACAAGCATGTCCTCTTTGCTTTTCGTCCCTTCTGCTGCCACGACAGCCTTCACTGATTTTAATTGCCGCATCGGGCTTGTTTATATTCTCGGATTGTGATTACAGTCATCAGTCATTCAGTACTGTGATGTGTTTTTTTTTTTTTTTTTTTCAAGCGCTGTGAACTCTATTGCTATTTTAATTATCAATACAGCAGGGGGGCCTCTTTTTTTTAATCCCTCGGTGCAGTTGTTTCCCTGCGCCGTGACAACCCCGCACAGCAGCAATAAATTGATTTTGTTACATGTGTGCTGTGGGGGTTTGGGTCAATAATAGGGGGGGAAAATATAAATCACAATACTCTCTATCTCTGTCTGCATTGCTTTTATATCTTCCTGCAAGACCTTTACATCTGATTTTACTCTGCTCGTTGCACGGCTTCACTCTGACCTACCTCCAAACATATTGCATGTCCGGCTATTCAAATGATTAATATGCACTGTGACACCCCAGGTTGTTCTTCTTATCATTAAGTTATGTTAGTCGTCCACATGCCCCTGACCTGATGCATATTTCTTTTCTATTGCACTTGTACTAACAAAATTTGATCTAGAGGTAACATGCAAAATGTGACTTTTTGGTGCAAGGTGTCTTTTCAGGGTGACAAAATAATAAGTCCATCCATCAATCCATTTTCACTGTTCTTAGGCAGCTAAGAAGAATAAATTGTTCTGAGTGTCCAAAACATCCGGAAATGTCACTTTGCTAAACTCTACACCAAGGTGATAAGACACCAACCCACCACAGTCCCACACCCTCCTCCAGATGTTTGCTATTCATTCATTCACTATTCATGCTCTCTTATACCAACACATATTATAACACTGTCCATACTGTACAAATCTGCCCTATAGTCATATTTATACTGCTGTCTGCACTGTACATATCTGCCCTCCAGTGTAGACACAGTATTCAGTATATAATGATGACCAGCACTTGTTCTCACACCCTCACTGTATATTTACACTTACACCTGCAGCTGTCTGTTCTAACTGCTGCACACACTGTACATATACCTTTGTGTATTAGTGTACTAATGTCCATGCTCTTCATATGCACTGTTCATATTGTATTCATACATATACCCCTCACTGTTATTTGTATCTCTATGCATGTTCATTGCTCACATTACTTGAATCTAATCTAAGGTGATTCTTGTGTTATGTGAAGAATAACTGTGCTCAGAAATTATTGTATGTCATTTGTGTTTGCAAGGAGCCAACAGGAAGTCAGACAGCTCAGATAAGAACTCTATTAATCCTGAAGGAAATTCTTATTAAATCAGAGGACGTCTCTCACAGAGACGAAATCGAGTGTGGATGCTCAATAGGCCCAGCAGCAGAAGCAAGAAGTGGGCATATGTGCCCACTGAGTAACTTTCATAGTGATGAATGAGCCGGCGATGGCCATCATTGGCTAATCATCTTTAATAGTACAATAATAATAGCTGAGGATGATAGGATTGCATTATTTGGTCATAAACCACACTCCTGGACAAATTACCTGATAATAGTGTTAGATGAAAGTCAGGGGATCAAGTCAGTCGCTCTACTCCAAAAAGGATTTTCAGTATTTACAGCAAATGTCACAGAAATTCATCCAATAGTAGATATTATAATATGACTAAAGTCTGTGTGTTTCATCTCAACAAGTCCGTCAAATTAAACCTCATCCTTGGTCCATGCTCTCTAGAATGACACAGAGAAGAGGAATGAGGTGATTACTGCCACATGTCAAAACATGAAAACGAAGATTTGAAAGTGAAAAGATCCAAACATTTGTAAATACGATTCGAATGTCTGAAATATTTGCTTCACTCTTGCAATGAAGCAATACAGTTTTCAGTGTCGCACAAATGTCTGTTTTGAAACATGCTTTGCAGGCATTCAACACACTTCTATCAGATGCAATTCACGTTTTTTCAGAGATTCAATTCTCTTTCTCTGGAGATTTGAATCTATTTCAGCTTTGTATTCTGGGATTTCTGATGGGGGCTTTAACAGGGCAAACAATCTGAAACTGGAAAAAAAAAAAGAGGCAGCGTTGCAAAACCCAGCCTGGTCTGTTTAACCAATCACTGACCGACTGGCAAAAATCAAATGATTCATTGTAATGTCTGTGCCTCTCCTCTCCGCAAGCCAAAGTGAGACAGATGTTTTAGATTGAACTGATTTATATTGTAGAGGTGTTGCTTTTAATGTGTCCCCCTGTAGGCATAAGACAATTGAAAGATGGGGATGAAGTGATAACGTTAACTTAGAGCTCATGCATCATCTTCAATTGAGCGGAAGCGGAGTCTGTTTGATTTGTTTGAGTCTCAGCAGTAGCCTGGAAGCCGGGTGTCGAGATACAGCAATCGGCTTTGCTCTGGCACTCGGCGACATCGTCTGGTAATCAGCGGACCATCACTTCATCATCCTGCCTGAACTACACTAGTTCGATGGTGGTCATTCAGCTTTAACGACCAGAGAAAATGACAGCAATAGTAGGAGGAATCCACAGGTGGCGACTGAGAAGGTGGAACTAATTAAAATAACGAGCTGTGTGAGGTGTTCAAGGACCACAGGATATATGGGTTTCATGAACCTTTTCAAAGTTTAACATAGTATTACTTCAACGTTAAGAGCCATTATTCTCAAGATGAAACACAATCACTTACTTGAGCTCCTGCAGAGTCGTGTGAGGCTAAACTGTGGGTTCAGTATCTTTTTAAAAATGCTATATTTATATTATTTTGCTTCTTAAGTGACTTTAAAAATCTATTTCATTGTGCTAAACAAATCGTAATTTTGAAATTCATTCACTCAAGAGTTTCACTTTTTTCTCTGCCTCAGTTTGTCTTGATGGAATGCAGCATTTTCCATTTGATAATTACAGTATAAGTATTGCTCTCATGTATATCAAAACATGACACTGGGGCTTTATTATGATGGTTACTGTTATTGAGTGCACATCTGGAAACAAGAAACCAATCAGGTGTTATATAAATATTTTTGTCCCCTGCCCCCGCCTACCACAGCCTTTTCATGCATTGCAGGAAAGAGTGATAGTTTTGATATTTGTCTTGCTCCATAAAGGTCAGTGAGTCCGACTGAAATATTTAATAGTCCTTATCATGAACTGCGAATTGAACCAAATTCAACCGAACGGGATCCGCAGAATGAAAAATGATGCCAGATCTGGGGAAAAGGTCAGGCTGATGTGTTTCTCTGTTGAACGCGAGGATGTAACCAACAGTGACAAGAAGCAGGCATTTATGGAGAAAAGGCAGGATCACTCGCTTTTTTCCGCTTTCGAGCCTGACAGCCCGCTCCTCGCTGTTGCGTGACTGATCGTGCCACTGCCGCACACGTGGGAGGTATTTGTGACTTTCAGCGTTAAACTAAAAACATCATTTCTGCCTCTTTTATGTAATGCTGCAAACTCTTTAAAAGAGCCATGAAAAGAGTTTTACCTTAAAAATTTCTCACTAAGGATTTTGCAAAAATGATGCATCTAGCAGACTGTGTATGTTGCCATACTTGAAACGAGTACAAATGCTCACAATTGGAGCTTAATGTTGAACTAGATCTCTTTGATTTACAATATCATGTTTGGCTGCATCTGCCCTAAAGCAAACACGCCACAAACACCTACAGTAGACACCTATATTGCTGCAGCTATTGACTCCCGTTGGCATGTCACCTCACAGACCACTCAGTCTGTGAGTGCTGGCTATATGTAAACTGGTTATACACACCATCAGAAAGACCAATGTCAGGATAATCTAGCCAATATGTCAGTAGAGAAAAAGGGGGTCAGAAATCAAGAAGTCCTGTTGGAATCAATCTCCAGCCTGTTGTGCGGCCCCACCGGCCCCCGAAGCTGCAGTTGCTGTGACGCACAACTTCCATCAGTCTGCAGTGGAATGGAAAAAGGGCCACATGTTGTTAAAGAAATGGACTAAGACGGGGCTGTCAGGCGTCCTGAGGAGGGAGTCGCTCTTCTTATTACACAGGTAGGGTGCCCAGCCCATCTGACAGGAGAGCTGACTTTTAGCCACTGCAGCTTTTTCACGTCCTCTCCGTGTTTTCTATCAGAGAGTGACTGCTCTCTCTGTCTCGCTCTCCGCCCCCTCTCTCTTCCACCTCTGTCTTTTCCCATCTCTCCCATGGCAATTGATCTCCTTCTCTTGTCTCCTTTCCCTGCAGCTGCCACTGCCCCACTATGAGGGTATGTTTAATTAGAACGGGTGATGAATGGTCTCCTGTCTCGACTCAGAAAAGAAACATACGGTCAAAAGGGAGACAGAGGGAGAGAGAGGGAGGAAGATGGCAGAACATTCAGCAGAAAGGAAATGAACTGCATAAAGTGGAATATTATATTCAGGCTGCAGCCTACTTGAACTTTTTGAAAATCTCCAAATGCTAGAGAAGTGGATGCCGGTGTTTGCTACATGTGGGATGAGTCACTGCTGCCATTAATTTGATGGTTTTCAGGGCTGAGGATGCTCAGAAATTAAAACCAGACCTGCTTTGAAATCCATTTTGATGAAAATCCTAGTTTAAGATATGGACTACAGTCCCTGGCACAGTGCTGCTTCTTGCTCTCTCATTCTCACTCATGACAAATTATATGTGTGTGTAGTGATAAAGTAAGGATGCAAAACAAAATTTATGCACATTACTGTAACTTGTGTGTGAACAATATGTGTAAACATGCATGTAAATCTTTGTTTTTAAATGAATGTGAATAATTACATTTCTAGACTTCATAATTAGCTCTGAGTACTTTCCAATAGTCAGTATTACTTTATTACCTTTTTAAAAATGTAATGTATAATTTTTCATATATAAACCATAAAAAGCCATCACATATATTTGCCAGCAGATGCACTGTTAAAAGAGAAGATTCGTCGGGTCTCCAGGGCAATAAATCAATGGCAACTGAGCCTGCTGTTTGGTCTCAAAGATGCTTATCCATCCACTCATCCAAAAGCTTTCATTTCTTCCAACTGGAGGGGGGTCTCAGACATTATGGCCTCTGTGGGTCATTCACATCTCAGAGACAGATAGTTTGAAAGAGGAGTGAAAATAGGCCATCTATGTCAACCGTTCCTCAACAGACGGGCAGCAACAAACACTTTACTTCAGACTTCAACTGACTTTTATTACCGTGACATGACAAATCTCAAGCGACATAATGAACCACAGAGGTTTGAGGGGCTGAAGCCATTTGGATAAGTGACTTGTTTAAGTCCAAAACTTATTACTTTTATAAATCATGTGATGACTGAATCACAGCAACTACACATTATACTTATTATACTACTATATTTATGGTGGCATAGTGAGTGTGTGTGTATCTGCATGTTTATCTAAACTCCTAATTGCCTTTCATTTATGACCAGGTGACCAGTGTTCAGTGCATAATGCTACAAAGTTGAGCCTCCTGCAAATCAGACATTTTACAAAGGGGTTCGTTGGATGGATAAATACTCATTTGACAAACAGGCTTTTTTTTGCATTTGCATATTATATCAACATATTTTCCTAACTGTTAAAAGCCAGAAAATATTTTCTTTGCAAATGATCTGTGTGACTCATTCTTCAGCAAACATCTCCAAGAATAACTATTGATGGAATCTGCTCCCTGGTGCTCAGCTTTTCTCCAACTTCTCTGAACATTTTAAACTCTTTAAAGGTTGAGTTAGTCATTTTAATCTGATACACTTTTTTTTTCAAAGTCAGTGAATGTCCTCATCGTGTGTGCTGAAACAACTAATCTAGTGTTTGTACACAGTTCTGACTAGGTAAATGGGAAACAGACAAAGTCGCTCTGACAGACTGTTCCAGCCAATCAGCAACAGTTGGCGTTCATGGTCACACACAGACATGTTAACATTAGCTTTCCAATGTTGGCGAGGCCTCTGAAGGTTGAAAGGCATGAAGATGGATGCAGAGGTTTGTGTTTGAATACTTCAGAATCGCATGTCCTTCTTCCACTGTGCTTGTTCTGTGTGTAGTATCGTGGCTGCATTTCCTCGGGAAAGGCCACCTGATAACCTCTCTCTAAACTCTGAAACCCCTCGGCAACAAACCTCGAGGGAGGCAGGCCAGAGAGAAGTGCAGTAAAACCCAGCAGTCTGAATCACACTGAAGCGACTGGAGTTAAATTTGAAATTGTGCTGCACCTTCAGTCCTGAAAGGAGTTTACATGTACATACGACTGTAATTTTAAGCTGTTGAACGCATGTACCTATTGTCAGAATTTCACTCTGAATATAAAACACTGCCTGAGCTGCCTGCCCTTCTCCCACATATTGCTGGCCAGCATGTGGAAACATGTTTCCCCTTAATTTTCACTTTTGGTTTTGCCGCCTGGACACGACAAAACCAGACATGAGGGCAGCCAATTAGATATAAACTACAAACAGAAGCTACTTCAATGTTAAAAATACAAATACAGTAATAATAATTCAAATACAGATGGACTGGTCGAAGATGCTCACAAACTCAAAAATCACAATTCAACACTACACCTCGTTCAAAAACTCTCCTCAACTCGATCATCACACATTGAAAATTTTCACACATTCAGACAAAGAAATGAGGATTTTTCAAGTCCGTGTTCATTCTCTGCCGACGCTTTTGTCTCTTTGCATTAATGAAAGCAGGTGCTGCCAATATTTGTATTCACATCAGTATATTTTAATACTGACTTTCTAAGCACCACATGTATATTTCATTTTACTTTCCATCAGTGCGTCCCCCGTAGAGCCAGATTCCCGTCCTGGTGACCGCTGAGCGGGGTTAAGGGAACGGTACAGTAGCTGGGAGACTCGCTCATGGTTGAGCGAATGGCACTGATAGTGGTGCGCATTACTCAAGCACTCTCTCTGCCTACATTTTCTCAGCCGACCCAGGGCAACCTTTGAACACGCTGCTCTCAGTGCACTTCCTGCTTCCTACTCTGCTTGCTCACATTTGACCCCGGTTCATCCAGCCGCCTGCTGCACCATCACCAGGTGATTCCTCCAGTCCATAAATCCATGAATTTGTAACACGGGCACACGGTCGGTCTTAATAATTTGTAGAAAACTTTCGGAATATTTCTGTAATTCATAAATGTGAGTTAATAAGCCTTCATTAAAAACTCATTCTGTTCTGAGGTGTGAGAGTTTGTCCTATACCATATTAATTCACGCTGCATGAGAAACGTATTTACAGATGCTATTTGTCAAAACATCACTCCTTTTCTCTGTTGATATAAGTGCTTTGAATTATCATATGGTAACAAGTGGATTTAACCACGCCATGAGAAAGACAGCTGAATCAAATCTGCTCATACTGTAGATCCACTGAAATCTCTCCCAGCCAGCGTTTAACAGCTGCCAGTGTGAAAGAAGAGGCCAAGTTCAACAGCAACACGCATAAACAGTTATTTTAAGCAGCTTGTTGCATCAATGTGCTGTGTTCCATCAATATTAAGGTTTGACTTTAGCGCGAAGCATCTGTCGAAACGGCTTTGATTTCGCTGGTGTGTGTGCATTTCGACATTGCTGCCGCTCGTTCTGTGAGCGAAGCAAAGGTTTAAACGTTTGCTCGCTCCGCTCCGTTCCTGCACAGACACACTCCATTAGAGCCAATCAATCGCACACTGAAGTAGAGACGCCCAAATTTAACCTGCGTATGCAAACGTTTCTCTTTGATTGCCGAGGTATCGATAACTATCACTGCTCGTTGAACCTTCTTGCGACACAGCACACGTGAGGTCACACCATTCATCATCCTCTCATCTGGATTACTCCTCCATGTATGACTTTCCAACGCTGGAGCAGCTGTGGGTCACTAATCAGAAGGTTGGTGGTTCAGTCCCCAGCCTGTGTGTCAAAATGTCCTTGAACCACAAATAGTGTAAATGTGCATGAGTGGGTGGCGTGTTATGAAGCACTTTGGGTGAATGGTAGACTAGAAAACATAAATGCAATCTATTTACCATCCATTACTGCAATAAAACACACATGTTGTACATCACGTCAGAACTTGTGACAAATCTTCCATGTTCGCTCAAACATGAAATGTGAAAAAAAAAAAAAAAAAGATTGAGAAAATATTTTGATTTGTTACCAATCATTATAGGTCTAAACACGCAACCGGCCACAGCCACGTTTCAAGCCAATGACTGATGATGACAGTTGCAAGCGTCACATGATAGAAAAGTGCGGCGTGTGTCATGTGAGTATCAGCTGGTGATATATAATGGCGGATTATCCCTCTTCATCTTCACAAGGCGTCTCATCCCTCACTCGACTCAGACAGTGCACGGCCACGCTGACTCTGCTCCACCCAGCGTGTACACAGATGTGCACAAACCCCTCCCTCCCGGGGTGATTTAAATTAATGGTCAAGCCTGGGAGCATGAGAGAGAACAGGTCTTGAAGATTTACTCTTCCTCCAGCTGCCATAATTCTCCGTCTCTCCCGGCGTCCTCTGGTGCGATGGAGATGAGGGCGTGATGAGAGGAAGCCTTTTTTTCATCTCTCTCCCATCAGCAGAATGTTGCCTCCAGCTTTTTTTCAGCTGCCATAAAGCCTGCCTGTAGGTTCCTCCGCCGAAGTCGGCTGCTGACTGCTGATTTATTCAGAAACGAAGCTGTTGCACTATCGAATCATATTGACTCGTAGTATATTACAGCAGGCGTGATATGGCATTTATTGGAAAAGCAGAGCAATAATCAGCCGTAGATTAACTATGCATTCTTTGACCTGGCAGGTTGCTCTTTATTCATCATCATCTACATAGCATTTCTTGTCGGATGAATATATTCAATGTGTGCATAATGAAATAATTGCATCATGTTAAACGCTCGGAGTGATCACCGAGGTATGCCAACACATCGTTTTCAGTTTTCACTTTCACACCCAACAAGATGCATTTTCACACTATGAGATGTGAATATGTAAATAAATGTTTATATGTTTGTACAGTACAATATTTACAGACAGCTGATTAAAAAAAAAACTGTTTCCTCTTGTTATGAAAAAATGAGGTGGAACTGTTAAAGCTCCTGAGGACATTTTGTTATAACGATATTTACATATGCAGGCTGCATGACGGGTAAACATACGAGCTGGGACCGGTGCGTCTGACAGCAATATAGGCGGGTCGACCCAGCCTCCTTCGTTGTCTTCCTCATTGACAGGGAGGTTATTTGGGATGCATTGCTTGAGTCTGACAGCTGTCTGCTCCCTGGCACCTTTCGGCTTGCTGCTCTCCCAGAGGTACCTACAGGTGCCGAGGATGTGCACGGCACATATGTCTGTCAGGGAGAATAAAGCTGTTCATGAGCGGATGGAACATGCACAGCGCTAGCAGCTGAACGGGGAGCTGGAAGTGATGGACATACATACAGGTGTGTGACAGCGGAGGTGCCTGAGGCTTCCCTAGATGTTGTCATGTGATCAGCTTTGATTGAGGGGATTTTCCTGTTTCAGTGGTGCCCTCCTCAGAAGATTTCCTCAGTGTTGTACTGTAATAGATTCATGGCAGTAATTCAGCATTTAAAGAACCAGATTTGTGCATTGATGCACTCCAGTTTTTTGGATAATGGGAATAAGTGGTCTTGAGGGATCTCAGTGGTGCGGAGTAAAGAACAGGGTTTCAAAAAATAAGCTGTGTAAAATACTGTGTCTAATGAAACCCCAGGATTCATTCATTCCCCTACACATAATATTCATCTGTAACTTAAACTTCTTGGTTATACTGTGTAAGCTCATTAGCTCTGCACTTCACATGTATGAATTTGTAATGGATCTTTTCATTTATGCAGCATGTGATGTCAAAAGTGGCAGATTAATTCTCAGTTTGGACATTGAAAAATTCTCATGATTTATTACTAAATCTCCTTTGATACGACTCAATATTTGCCATATTGATGCAAATGACAATGCTGTTGATAGGATGACAGTGACAGCCATTAAGCTATTTCCTCCTGATGCACTGAATCATTGAAGCATTCAGGAGGTGTGAGCGAGCGTCCATGAGCAGACTACAGCCTGTCAGAGCTCTAACAACTTGTCTTACCTGTCAGTATTTGTTAGCCTGTTGTAGTGTATTGAGAGAAGTACGCAGCTGCTGTTGGAAGACCGGGCTCGCTGAAGCCTTCTTTAGATCATTCATATGCTGGGAAGGACTTGTTGTTTGTGCATCCTATCCTTAGGTGGGTGTTTTGAGGAAGGAACATGCTGATGTGGGAAACAGCAGAGCCATTTGTTCCTCAACTGTTGGGGCAGTAGGATCCCTTTACTGTAGCACAGCTTTAGCAGCTGGGTTATTCTCTCTCCTCCAGACTGACATGCTCACTTAAAAAAGGAGAGAATCTAAACCTCAAGGCTGGTAAGAGAAATGGCATTGATTCTAAAAACAAGCCAGGAAGCCTTTGATTGACAGCAGTGTTCAGCTCATTTACATGATATGCAAATTTAACATCAATCCACAAAAATATTGCAGCACACTAAAAATTCTCATGCTCATGGAGAGACAGTCATTCCAACAACATGTGAACCAACACGATTACGAGCAAAAATTCTAAGCTTTACATATATTTTCCACACACATTTGGAGCCTTTTTAAATTAATGCACAGATCATCACTAACAGCAGGGTAAGATATGTCTTTTTTCCAGGTCAAAAAAAGACTAGTTGTTTGTTCAAATGCTCAAAATGACCTATGTTTTTCTGTCAATCCACCCTGTTGAGACTGTTGTTGTGAATGATTGCTGTCCTCTCTCAGCATGAAAGGTGGAAGTAATGCTGGTTTCTTTTCAACCACGAAGGGACTCTTTTCCCATTATGTCTCCACCTGTACGTGTAAGTCACTAAGCAGAGCGACACATGATTTGTCGAACTCGGACAGCTGAGGTGGTGATGAGAAAATGTTCATGTGAGTCATGTTTAGAAAGGTCATATGAGTCATTTTGGAAGAGACGGACAAACGTTTAGGTATGAAGACCTATATTTAGTATAACTAAGCCTCAGCTGACTCACTGTGGGAGAGAGCAGCTAATGAAATCTTGGCCAGATTTTAAGGGTTATCTATACTTTCCTTAATTGTTGTCATTATTTGTGCAGCGATAGTGACACAGTGCTTATTGCACCTTTAAACTGTGCATTGTAAGAGGCCTAACTATGTAAAACCTGTGTTTATTTACTGTTACTGCAGCCCCCCGAGCGACGAATAAACACTTGAATGTGAGCAGATTATCGTGCACCATTTTTAGCTCACCACAGAGGTGAAAGACGTCTTCATTCCATTTCGCCTCACTTAAAATATATCAAATTGCCAGTTAGCACCCGAAGCCTCTCTGAGAGCTAACCTTGCTCTGGGCAGGCTCAGCTTATATACATCTTATTTCTATTAGGGCCTGTGAAACCCGGGCAGTGTTTTAAAGGGGGGGGATTTGTGGTGCTTTCAGCAACTCATCACCCTGGGAAGCCCAATAATCCATGTTGTTTATCCGAAGAGTACTTTTGGCACAAACTCCCACAGGGTTGCAAAGCTAATGCAAGAGCTGGAGCATTATTCTTCAGGCTGATATGTTTTGCTGTTTTATTTTTTTTTTCCCCTAGTGGTGTAAATTACCCAATTATGCTAATAGGTGTACCTTTGGAAGCGTGCACTGTTGGCTGAACATGAGACGCAGAGCGAGCCTCAGTTTCTGAGGCTGCCACATACATTATCCCTCAAAAGTGAAAGCCCCACTTTTGTTCCCTCATACTCTGCATAGCTGCCATGACAAACTATTAAGTCGGCACCATATCCATAGCAATCCATCTAAAAGCTTTTTCAGGTTGAATAGAGACAAGAACCATAATTTAAATCTCTGCTGATTAATTCGATTTGAAAAGATTAACACATTGTGCATATAATTGTTTTCCTTTTAGTGAGGATGGTGTATGTGATGAGTGTTAGTGTATTATGGTTATTTTGGACACTTTCCAAGAAAGTACTCAGTGAGAAGATGACTGAATGCACGATGGGTGAAATATCTCTAATAGTGCACACAATATCACTGATGATTGTTCAAACAGCATTTACTCATATGACTAAATGTGTAAAAGTAGGCGAAGTGTTGAACAACATATAGAGCACATAATGCTGTTTACATTGCAGGAAACTGTGATAAACCGATGCTTCATGTTTCTATGAACTGAATGAATTAAAAAGAAATGTTTCACAAATAGTTTGGTGATAATGAAGTATTTTTTCATGACACATTGACATAATAAAAACTACCTGTATCAATAATGGTGATTCTATACTATTAGTGCTGGATGCAAACAAAATGTTGTTGTATTCTTTGCAGATGAAAATAGATTCGGACCCATAAATCTGCAGACTAGTGCATGCATGGAAGCTTGTAAATCAGCACATTTCATTTTTTTGGCTCCCAGAATCCTTGCTTGAAGGATGCGAAAGGAAAATAAAAAAGAGCTCTGTAATGACATTCATTTATGAATATTCAAGTCGGTGAAAGTGCTCTTGTAGATGGCAAAGCAATACACACAAAGGGGAAAACACATTTCAGTACTTTTCCTGGCTTTGAGATTTTAGAAAGGAACCCTCCTTACTTCTTCATTAGCCTTTTTTTTATCAGCCAGTTCCTCCTCAAAGCTACTCAGTGGACATTACTTCTGAGTGCAATCACTGCAATATTTAGAGTTTTGTCAAGGCCCTGGAGTGCTTACGCTCTGCCAAGAAAATAAGCCAAGGGACACTGTGGCATTATATGTGCGAAGGTCAGCTTGTTAACCAAAGTAATTGGATTTTGCAACCCTCTCTGGGTGATGTGAGCCGTTAGCCTGCTTTTGCCACACAATCTTTCCCTGACTCCAATTTTGGTATTGATTTGCTTTTCATTTGGATTCAGAGCGAAGACAAAAGCAGATATCCGTGAGACTCACTCTGCGTCATAAAGCACTACAACATCTTGATTAATCGGCGTCTATTGTCGGTTCACCTGGAGAATTAGTACATCTCTGTAACCTGAACTGTGTTATAGAATCCTGGATCATTTGTGGTGACTGTACCAGTATAGAGTTTTCCATTCACACTCATTATTTGCTATTATAAGGCTAACACAAGACATCACAACTGCAGGGTATTTATGAAGGTATTTTTAACTTTGGAGGGCTCAACGGTAAGGCTTGCACATTTTTAAAGTTGGCTGAAAGGTAGATTTAATCTTTTGCGGGCAGAAAGGAAAGTGATGGAATGGCTGGAAAGGAAATATCAATAATTCACAATGCTGAAATGTGAAAAGTTAGAGCCATGGCCTGCAAGAGAAAGAAAGAGAGAGAGAGAAGAAGTGGATGTTGCTCTTGGCTGTTTTGAGCGACTTTGGAAAACTATTCATCAACAACTACAGTATGCTGCAGAATGAGAAGCGCAATAAAGACTCGGAGAGAAAGAAATGACAGTTTGAACTTTGGGGTTAAACGTCTGGTCTGGTCTAGTCGTATTATAGCAACCTTTTGAGGCTGATTTTAAAAAGCTGAGCCTTTTTCATCAATATCCATTTGTTTGTTGGGCATAGTGTTGGGTATGTTTGCAGGAGCATTCAGTTTGATGATGGTCAGCTACTGCATAGTTTTTTTTCATACACACACACACACACTGGGAGCAATTTGGGGTTCTGTGTCTTCACACAAGGTCACTGAAGGAGCTGAGAATAAAACAACACTAGAATTAATGGCTAACCTGCTCTACCAACTGAGCTGCAGACTCCAGGGGTTGGATTCACCCGCAAGAGCACCCCAGGCCAAAAATGAGCTCTGGGCCCCCCTGCCCACTTTCTCCCAACACATTTTGCCCAGAGCTCAAAAAACTAAACAGTGCTCCTCCACTGGAATACCAACCTGGCCCTGGTTTGCTGTATGCCAGTTCATTAAACAGAAATTTATTAACATAATAAGATGAACCGTGTCAACACACTAAAATATTAAAGGTATTAAAAGAAGATTTTAACATGAGCCCCTCAACAAGACAAGGGCTCAGAGTTACTTAAAAGTGCAAGAATGACCTCAGGGCCTTTACAATTTAAATGCTACTGTGTTTTAATGCTGCATATTAACAAACAGATTAATGCATTTAATCAAATTATCACAGAATATTTTGCTCCACCTGGGGCCTTTGGGAGCCCTAAGGGAAGGGTCTGGGTCCCTCAGGCAGTTGCCCACTTTGCCCTGGTGGTAATTGAGCCTTGGAGCCATGGGGCCAGATCTCCTTCAGTACACAAAATGTAGGGCAGTCATGCAACTTATACAATGAATGTCATCAAGTTTTACAGCAACACTCATATTAATGTTTGCATGCCCTCTAAATTTAAGTGCGTTTCTACAATGCCTTCAAATGCCATTAATTTGATGTTAAATAGGCCATACTTAGAGAAGGAGAAAGCAAAAAGAATTGAGTCTATTCATCCTCACAGGTCAGTACTAAATAATAACGTGTCCTCAGGCTATGTGATAATGAGTCTCCTCATGCATCTTGCACTGTGTTACTGCCAGCTATGAACAGTAACATTATACACACAGCAAACTGTTGATTACAGACTTACAAATACAGAGCAGTACAAGAAGGAAACTATTCATTGACCCTGCATGAAAAAATCATGGCAAACTGCCCGTAAAAGTGTAAAAGTTGACAGCTAATATTTTCCTGATCTGATCTTCTATTTTTAGGGCATTTCTTACTTTTAGTTTTATGCAATAGCATCAATAAAATGAATATAATCAAAGCCTAACTCGAACCCTACCCCCAGGCTCTAAACCTCCAAGCCCCAAGGCTCTCCTTTTTTACAAATCCCAGTTAAACCCCAGGCTTCGACACAGTCGTCTGCACCAGACATAAAAAAGAAGAGGCATCTGTCTGAGGCAAGCAAGGAAGCCAAACGTAAGAGAGATAGAAAAAAAATCACTCAAACACCAGGGTAAAACTGGTCCAGAAGCCTTTGGGCTCGCAATGCTCTTTTGAGCAAGTAATGCACCAATGAAAAGAAAAAATCAGCAGCGTGCTGTTCAGATAAATTACCCTTGAATTACAGTAAGAAATATTCAACTGGTCCTCATTTTTCTTTGTGCAAGCTATACTTTTTTTCCCCTCACAATATTTCTTCAAAACACTGTCTAATTAGGTCACTATCAGCTATAAAATCATCACAATACTATTCAGAAGACTATTTTGACCTCAACAAACTAAACAGCAAAAACCTTCTTGAAATCTTCCTCCTCCCTTTTCTCAAAACTGTAAACACAAAAACAAATCTTCAAACCACAGAAGCTCTGACTCTTCTGCAAAATCAAACAATCGCCTCAAAACCATTTTTATCTGTGCTCAAAATCAAACTGTGCTTTCAGGTCATACAGGCAGCCAGTGAGTATAGGAGCAGTACCGAGCAGTCATTGCACACTACATCAAAAAGAAAAAAAGGAAAAAGGACAACATTCACAACTCTGTACAGTGAAAACATTGTGTACTGTATTGCAAGTACTAGAGTATCAAATATCTGCAGTATTCAGCACAAAATACAGTAGCCTACTGCAAAAGATAAAAAAAAAAGAAAAGACAAAAATCTAAATGGAAAGCACATTACAGTACCATGCAACATGTTGTGCAACTGCGAAATCAAAGTCGATGAGAGATTCAGTCGGCATCACGTCTTCACGCTGGGTCGGGCCAGAGGACTTCAACTACATCAGAGGCAACGTTCTCCCTCGCCAGACATCAGGAGGGAAAACCATCTGGTGTGTCAGATCCAGCCTTAACAAAACTCCACAAGTTCATCGCCTGTTGAAGGTTTTCCCTTTTCGATCATAGACTCTTCCACTGCCATGAAGAGAAAAGCTCTTCTCTTGGGTTTGAGGAAATCCATGGGTAGGAGTTGCAGCGGGACTCCCGATAATGAGAGCTGGCGAGGCGGGCTGGTGGGCAGGGAGTCTTGGAGACGGGGAGAACAGGTGCGAGGCGAAAACTGGCAGGCAGGCAAACAACGGTTAAGTTAAGCAGGCAGGCAAGTAAAGCGGCGTTTGGAGCTGAAATGTGGCGCGGTGACAAACCGTGAATGGCGCCATCGTGAAGGGCTCTTGTGGTGAGATGCCGATGGCTTAATGGAGGGAAGGCGTGCTGATTCCTGATCGTGAGCAGGTGTGCAGAGAGCGAGACGCAGAGGGCGAGAGGAGGACGAGCAGACAGACAAAAAAACTGAAACACAGGCACACAGCGCTCCTGCTACAAGACTGAAACTCACATACACACACAGCAGCCAGACAGGTGTCACAGGTGGGCGTCACAGAGAAGGGGTCCTGACAATACTATGTGAAATCTCCTTCTCCTCTTTGTCCCAGTTTCATCCACAAAAATATCAATAAGGTTTTGATAAGAGGCTGATGTAGTAGTATACAGTCGAGTATTTTATTGTAAGCATTCATGAGTGTACACTTATGTACAAGTACTGAAATCACTGACCTTTGACCCTTCCTGAGTAGCACTCTGGGTACTCTGTTCTTACCCTGTCGCTTTGGAGGACACGGTCAATGAAGCAGCTTATAATCTATTCAAGCGGTTTAATCACATTACTACGAACGCGTGTGAACAGTTTTCAGTCGTGTTTTGTGAATGAGATCTGCAAATGGTGTCTAACTGTGTGAACAGTGTTTAAGGTTTTGCCAAAACAGTGATTGATTCAATGAATGGATTTAGGCCACTGGGTATTTCTATCCAGACAGTGTAATTCTACACTGTAAGAGAATAAAACCAGAATGGCTGGTTTCAAGATCACATTATTTAGCATTTTGTGGATGGATGGATGGATGGATGGATGGGTAGATAGATAGATAGATTGATAGATAGATAGACATGAAAGATATTTCTTTATGGGTCCCACGAGGGAGAATATTTTTAAGCGTGTGTGTGTCTGTATTAGTCTTAAACTCCAGCTGAAACTCGGTGAAGAAAGCCCATTCCTGCACTGCAGAGCCTGAATAAGGCCAAACAGCTGCGGTCCAGGGTTCTGACTACAGGAGATAAGGAGGCACTTTGCCAAAAGCACTCAGGCTGGTGCAAAATGTTGTGGACAGTACACAGTGTTCTACAGGTCTTAGAGGGGAAAAAAGAGCGCTTTTGGCAAGTTCCCACCCCTTTTCTGCAGAGACATTTGTACAACTTTTTCTTGTAATGGCTCATAGATAACAGCAGAAGGCAGGAAGTTTTGGCGGATTGCGCACACACACCCACACATATAGTATATATAATACTGAAGACTTCACCATTATTCAAGTGCCCAGCTCACATGGGCTTACAAGACACTACTCACATGACATACAGAGGCGGGAGAACATATGCACACACACTATATCTGTCAAAACATAGTACACAACATGCACTTAGCAAATTAGTCATATAACTCTCAAACATTGATGATTAGCATTTAACAAAGTCTGGGCTGAATCAACCCTGAGCACAGATTGCATCTACTTGTCAACCTCATCCATATCACTTTTGTTCCCACTCCGGATGTGCATCGTCCAACAAGTCCTCCAAATTAATCAGCTAAACATGTTGTTTGTACCTGCCCTCGATGACTCATAAAACTCTTTTATATCTGATGCCATCATTCATCTGAACCCCTTCCAAAACCAAATCTCTGCTGAAAAATAAATGTGCTTTATGATGTGATAAACACTATGAGTGAGGCTTGGTTAGGCTCATGATTTGTGTTTAAAAAAAAAAAAAAAAAAAGACTATTTCATTACAGTTACTTTTTGTCATGAAATGTTCATCCACTTCGACCTCCACCCTACATCATAGGGGGTCCTTCCTGAAACAGCTGATCCTCACATTTATGTTGAGAGGACAATCTTTCCTGATCACATCGGAGCAGAAACAGACCTCTGTGCTCCGGTCAGGTTCAGGGTGACATGTTGTTCTGGATGGTGAATGGATGGTTCTGAATGGTTAATGACAAAATAAGTTTTCGTTTTTGGTTTGCTCAGTTTTTCTTCCGGCCATTTTTCATTCAACAGAATTGTTAAAAAAAACAAAAAACTCCAGTTGATTTATTTATACTGCCCATAGGTAATTATTTGAACCACCACAGTCTATTGGCAGCATGCTAATTCCAGATCACAGCATGTACCTTTCAATTATGAGTAAAAAACATACTGACAATACACATGTGTGTCGTGCAATGAAGTCATCAATCACCCATCACTTCTCTCACTGTGTCACACAAATGAAGCACCTCAGCGCCGACAGAGAAAAGCAGGCGGACGAGAACAGAAGCCGGGGAGCGTCACAGTGCCCCCTGGTCACACAGATTATTTAGAGCCATTATGAATCATCCAGAGAAGCTGATATGGAGAGGGCAGAAAAAAAGTACCGGCAGCTTTGAGAAGTGTCCTTGCAGAAGAATCTCACATGCACAGAAACTACAGTCACAGCTGCAGCTTCGACTGCTGACCTTGTGGGTGAACTAACCAAATCAGCCACACCACAATAACTAACAAGTTTATTTTTAGCACCAGCATGCCCCTTTCACCTCAGTGCCTTTGCTTCATGTCTCTTTGAAAACCACTAACACAACATTAAAGTTTCTAATCATTATTTATATTATCTTTAAACTAAGAGGTCGCTTTCATGACAAATACATTAACACAAACCTTGTGGTGTTTCATTTTGCATGACTTGAAAGAAACTTTAAGTTACTTCTTGCATTATGTCTCATGTTTGTCTCGTCACTTCCTGTTTTATTTTGGTAACGGTCTCCCCTCTCGTTCCAGGTAACTTGCCTTCCTCCTGTGTTTCCCACCAGTGTGATTGTCTCCACCTGTTCGCCATTACGCCTTCCCTTCCCTTGTTCGGTGCCAGTTTGTCGTGTATGTATAGTCCGTCATTCTACGCCTCATGTTCCGTGTTCTCTTCGTCAGGTTTACAATTTGTGTTGTTACTGTGCCTTACTCATGTCATGTTTTTCCTCAGCCTCGTCTGAGTGATTTTCTGTTGCACTTTGTTATTGGTCTTTCCTCGTAAGAGTGATTTTGAGTTTTGCCTTTTTTCATTGAAGCTCTTTTATTTTGAAACTTTCGTCTCGTGGTCCTGCATTTGGGTTCAGACTCAGACCATGTCACATTTTGTCTTTCCTTACAAGTAAATTCCCTAAAAGTGTGAAATTCTAAATTATTAAACAGTAATTAACGTGAATAATGAAAGCGAAAACTACATTTAAATTTAAATAAGTGTGAGGCCTTTACAGCAGTGGTTTTCAAAGTGTGAGGCACGCCTCCCCTGGGGGGCGCCAGAGGGCTTCAGGGGAGGCGCGGCGAGTGAAAAAATAAACCTGAAAAGAAAAAAAAGTGTAAACATCTGACAAGAGACAAGATGGATCAATTTTTAGTATCTCAAGTGAAATTGAGAGAGGGCACAGAGTCTGGGGCGAGCAGAAAACAGAGGAAGTATGACCCTGATTATTTAAAGTTTGGCTTTTCATGTATTGGTCCTGATGATGCTCCAATGCCACAGGGTGTTATCTGCAAAGAGGTGCTAGCTAACGACAGTATGCGACCATGTAAACTCCCGCGTCATATTGAAACCAAGCACCAAAGTTTAACGACCAAGCCGCTATGTTAAAAAAAAAAAAAAAAAAAAAAAATCTGACTGACGTTAATCTGTTTATTATCTGATTTGAGGAATTGCACAAAGAGGCCTTAAATTGAATGTATTCAAAAAGATATTAAAAAACAAAAAAATATATATATGTTAAAAACAGATGCTAAAATGTGTTTAAAAAAGATGTTAAAACATAAAGATGTTAAAATGTGTTTTAAAAATATTAAAAACATACAGATGTTAAAATGTGTTAAAAAAAAGATATTTATCCACACACACACACAGATAAAGATGATTAAAATGTTTTAAAAATATGTTTAAGAACATACAAACATGTTTAAGATGTTTACAAAAATAAAGATGTGTATAGCATTTATAGTTTAAAACCTTTTTTAAGCCTGTGTGGAACATACAAAGCGACAACAATAACAATAATAATAGTAATAATAATTAGGGGGGGTAAAGGGAGGGCGGCATGCTTTTGAGTTCTCTTTAGGGAGGCTCGGTATCCCACACTTTGAAAACCCCTGCTTTACAGGATTATTCAGAGAAGACATCAAATGTGCTTTAATAAAGTTCCTCCATGCTCAGGCCAGTATGTGGGAGGGATGAGGTGACACTGCCTGCTGTAAGGGATGAAACTGCTTTGAAGCAAGAAGATCAGTCAAATCAAACAGAATCAAATATGCTGTCCAGTCGTATTATACAGTGAATAGCTAATTATGTGTTTGTTTTTCTTTAACACAACTTCTGAAAGGTAGACGTTTTGCCTCACTGTATATGTCTCGGAAATCCAAGAAGATTTTCCTACAACACAGACAACCCTTCAGCTGGAGAATTGCCCCACAGTGCTTAACATAACACACTTGTCAGACTGTGTAAAAAACGCGACACATCTACAATCCACGCGCTGCATTTTGTTTGGTTTAGCTTCGTTTTGATCCGGCTCCCCCAAAGCGTCTCGCTGTTCAAACGCCATCTGCATGCCGCTTAATTACTGTCTGCGTTCCTGTAGAGATCGTCTGCTTTAAATGCAGAGGCACGACACGCGTATCACACTAATGCTGGGTTTTATGAAAGATGGAGGAGGAGAGTAATAGTAGCCTGTGTGGCATTTCATCTGTCACATATCGTTGGTGTCACACTGTGCCGTTTACAAGGATGGATGGCGAGGTTGAGCGCTGAGAAAATCTCATGGCAGACAAAGGCAAAAAGTGTTGGAGCTCGTAATCCCCCCACCCCCCTTTATTCACAGTCTGCGAGGCAGACAACAGGTGTGGCCATGTTGCTCCTTGATAATCATCGGGAGAGACGGTAGGAATGCGTTTGAGCCATTAGTGTTAACTGTTAAACAGCTTCACATTAAGCGTTTCAATTTAAGCAATTTATGAGCATTATTTCTGGCTCGCAGAGAGATGAATGTGCCTGGTGTTGACGGGGCGGAGAGAGGATCAGTTTATCGTTAAAGATGCACTTAACAAGATTGTAATGCACAAAAACACACTGTTTAACAGCCTAAAAGAAAAGCAGGGCTGCACAAGGGAAACTAACTAATGCACTGATTCATCTTATCCCCCAAATTGTCGCCCTGTTGAGTCTTCATTTCAAACCATCACGCTTGTGTTTGCACATTATCTGCACTCAGTCATAGACCTGTTGAATTTTCACAGCCTCTTTAAACGCTTTGAAACCTGCATGTTTACATCAGGTTTTGATCTTCTTTTCCTCTTTTATTGGTGCATTGCTACCTTTTAGAGACCATTACTGCCACCAGCTGTTGATATGCATCACTGCTCCCTGCGCTCAGCAGATACTCTGTGTCTCATCACCCCTGAAACATGTGCAACCTGAACCGACAAATGTTACATCTTTCTCATCTCTCATTCCTTTGGTGAAGCATTACTCACTAATTTGATGCAATTAAGGGACTATCAACATAGGCTTGTGCATCTGTGTTCCTTTTCAGAGTTATTTTTTCTAACCTTAGCAGAGGCAGACAGTATGCAACACCACTCAGGAATAATCAGGAATAAACAAAGCCTGAAACCGAGGCTGCTTTCAGACTCTCAGACAATAGCGCTGCCTGAAATAAAGACAGCCTTGCCGTTCCGTTCAACAAGGCCGCCGAGACCCTGCTGGTGCCCGTGCAAAGGGCTCTGGCAAATGAATGTGGCGTCATTTCACAAGAAGTTGATTCTGTCTCCTCATCCAGGAGCACACTGTGTCGGCCAATTAGATGTGCTCAATTGTAGTCGAGGTACAATATCTTAAAGTATAAAAATCCTGGTGGCTTTTTACTGTTTTTGTTTACTGTTATGAATGCTTGGGTGATCATTTTAAATGCATGTAAAATCTTGTCTCATATGTGCAAACTGAAGTATCTGAAAAGCCTTTAGAGTCAAGCACAAGCTGGACTTCGAGGATCACCAGCAACATGCAACACGCCCACGTCAACGCAACCTCTCGCACTTTTTTGACTGCAGAGCTTTTCTGTCTGAACATAAATGGGATTAATACAGTAATGAAATTTACACCTGCTTGCCTTCACAAATCGACTGAGGGTCTTAATCAGCTTTTGTTTTAAAGGTAAAGCGAGGATAGGAAGAGATCCGACTCGCTCCTCTTAAATCAAATGTAAAGTAGGACAGGCATGCATAAATTATGGAGTAAACATCTCGAAAGAAGGCTGAAATGTGATTTAAATGTTGGTGTGAAATCTAAAGTAGTTTATGTCTGTGTGCTCTCAGGAAGGCACTCCACACACAACACTTTAAATGCCATTCAAAATGCACTTTTCTCTCCGAGCTCAGACATAATTCAGCGGCGGCTTATCAACAAACACATGGCACTAATTGCATCGGTTTCAAGCAGGATTTTGCAGGACTGCATGTATTATTTATACGCACTCACAGGGGGTAGAAGGTTATCCTGCCCATTGTTTGCTGTGTAGTGAGTAAATGCGTGTATGATATTAATGCTGTGAACCAAACTTTGAATGTACGTGACTAAGAAGCGGGAGGTAGGGTATGATGCTGACCACAGTTGGGCCACACTCTGAACGAGTCATGAAGAAGTAACATTTCAAGGGAAAGAGGTTGACTGAATTTCACAACAGACTGAAAAACATCTCGAGGCTAATTGGCACAAATACTGAAGCTGAATGCACCCACAGAACCGGGGAGAAGGGTGCACCCAGACAAGTAATTGTCACTTCTGTAATGAACCCGAAAGGCACTAATGTTTGCATAAATTAACACTTGAGACAACTGTGCAGAGAAAGAACAAGAATTTTTAAAAAAGCGACTTGGGTCCTGAACCCAGCAGAGATGCCCAATTTGAACCCCTGTCTTCTAAAAAATATGCATATTTACTACAGTTTTTGTTTTGCCAGTTATGCTTCAAGGGTAACATCAAAGTGCTCATGGAAACATCCGCACTTGTTCCGTGGCTACAAGCTAAAAGTTGGTTCCCAAAAAGCGAGAGGTCACCCTTGACTCCCAGCTGAACTTTGAAAAACAATCTTACGCCAGTTGTCGATGGATATTCTTAATATTAATGAATGCACACGGAGGGATTCACAAATGTTTTCCAGCATTTATATATATAGAAAAAAAAACTCTCTTTTTTGAATGGACAAAAAAGTTAAAATCTTAGGTTCATACATGTATTTCTAATGCACACACAAATATTTCTTGCTTTAAACAAATGTAGTATAAATCCACAAATATACCCGTGTATTTATACTTGCAATTTTCATCAACACATATTTGAATGTTGTTGCCTTTATATACAAACTGCTGAACCTGCATTCATGAACTGTTCATTTTTGCATGGGTTTATCAGCAAACAAGTATGAAAGAAACAGCTGACAAAAATCAGTTTACACAGATTTGTTTGTCATAGATATATGAGCATGAGTCATGTGTCTTTGCCATGCACATTTCAACATTCATTTACTTTTCATAAAAAAACATCTTACTCTCCTGTTTGCCTTTTATTGAGTTATTTTAATGTTTTTACTGATCTTGGTAAACACAAAACTAGGTTACAGATGCAATATGATTAAAACCTTCTCTAAAAATGACTGCAGTCAAACAGCTGAATGAGGCCGACTTCAGAAACTTTCAGAAACAACATGGCATCGACTCCAAACTATCAGATCAGATTCTCAAACAAATGAGGGAGACTCGACTCGTTCACTCTTGAACTGCATCCAAGCAAGAATCCATTTGTGAAATGGAAATCTTTTTTCCGCATCCGCTACATTGTATAATTTCCCTTTTCTCTATAGGCCTCCATCTGCAGCCATGAAAAGAACCCCAGTCTGTTCAATTGCACCCATTGTGCTCATGTTTCCTGGTCACATCTGCCAAGCAAGCCTTGTGAGCTGCCACTCGGACCTGTCCAATTACTTTCCAGTTTGAGGGCAGAGGGATAGACGGAGTGAAACACAGATGGATTGACAGTCTGGATGGATCTGAAAATGGAACATGTTCTAGGTATTATAGTTGCATGGGAATGATCATCACTGCAGTTCTTAAAGAGAGAGACTGTTTTTTTTTTCTCCAATGAAATGATAATTTAGGAGGCAAATATTTGGAAGTGGACCGAACATAATTTGAAGTTTTATCTTTCCTACTCAGTAGCAGTCATGTTATCACTTTACCCTACAGCATGTGAAAGATAGATATGCAGTCGTTTGGATTCATGCAAGTCGGAAAACAGTCTGTTAGATACATAAATGTTTCTCATCCTGAACATAAATCTGGGGATGAAGCTTGTGTACATGCAAGGAGGTGGTCCTTGCGTGCACCCAAGCCTCGTCCTCAGATTTATGGAGGCCACGGCGCTCAGTCTCTGAGACACACATTTACTTTCACAGAGTCCTCGTCATCAATCATGATGCAACGCCAAGGACGTCCTGTTTTCTCTGACATGTGCTATTTGACAAACTCAAATTGACTGACAAAGCAGAGAGGTTTATAACTTTCTCCCCATTTGTGGGTTGCTCGCTGAATAATCTACATCCTATATAGCTTTGTCTTGTCTTTGCTCTATATCCTTTAGAATATTCAGATAAGACCACTGTGTCAAGATGAATTTAATTTGTACACTATTATGAGAAGCTGTCTGAGCTGTGCATTCGTAATGCTGTTCTTCATTAGAGTGACAAACTATTGTTTTTTGGCGTTTTTTTTGTATAAAAAGCTAAGCGGACGCGTCCAAGATACAAGTTAAGATTATTCAGGGATGAATTTCCATCGTGAGGAGAGACTCATTTATTTCAATGCTATACCAAGGCCGGCATTTCTGCTATTATGTTAGTGAATTAAACTAATGCATCTGTCTCCTCCCTGCTGGTGGCCATTATTTATTTGCCTGATCTGCAGCCATATCTCTTATTGTGTGTCACATCCCTTCCACACTGGAGTGTCTGTTATTCTCATTTGCTTCTCTACTAGTCGTCACATAATGTTATATTCTCTCAAGGCTGCTCTCAGATTAATCTCAGTCGTCACGTTTCTGCTGTATTTTGCAGCTCCCATGTTTCCAGCACATCCTCAGCTGGTACCTTAAAGTACAGCAGACACATCCAGTTTAGTTTGGGAGCACAAGTGGTGAGGACGATAAAATCTGTCCTCAGAGCTGCAATTTTGGGACATGAACACAAAACTATATAATAAAATAACAAAAGGATACATAGCTGGTTTAGTCTGATTGAAGAATCGCCATTTGTTTTGTTTTCAGCCGGGGACACATTGGACTTCGTTGTCCACCCTTGAAATGTTTAGTTCATGGTGGGCTCATACAGCTCATAAAGGGAGCACTGGGTATCTTTGTACCAGCAGTGATGCTTCCGACAGCCCACACAGCTCATATTGTGATATGTATTTACAGTGATTAGCATAAAAGACTGCGTATACAAATAGATATAAATATGTGATTCATCAAACATTACTGTAAGTAATTCATGAATGACTCACAGAGTGCTGCAGAGGTATTTTGTTTCTGCTCTTGTTTGGATTCACTCATGAGAAAAGGAAAAAAAAAAAGAAAAACTTTTCTAATTCTTATTTACTCTGTGCTTCAATATGAATGATTTAGTGCCTTGGCAGAGGAGACATCCTATATGCAGTCTTTTCTAAGAACTCCTTGTGAGTTTCTGTGTGTGTCACTGTGTGTTTAAGCCTTTTGTGTGTGTTTGTGTGTGTCCTTGTTGTAAACACTGCTTGGCTCTCCATTTGGCAGGACTTTAAAAGACTTTGGGACATGCAGGGGTTCATCAATAACCATCGGCCTCATGAAAAGTTAATTCATTCAGGGCTTGAGAACAGACACCATTTCCCCCGCAGGAATCATGTTGATGTAAGACATCCTTTAAAATCATCCTCTCACTCTCGCTCTGTTGCTGCAGAAAGATAGAGGAAGCGTTGCTGTGTTGTTAATTCAATGTGCATGTGAGCATAAAAAGACAGGCAGAGAGAGAAGTCACAAACGTTGTTAAAACAAAGAAAAAGTGCAAACTCATACTCATCACGCCAACAATGATGTCATCCATTTTTTATCTGAACCCTATAAAAGGAAATGTGGTGGAGTAAGGGTTGTCACTTTAAAGTTTAAACAACTGTTAGATTGTTGGAAAAACTGAATATTAAATCTTTAATCAACTGTTTGAATTAAACTTTATTGTCTAATGCAAAATAGAGAAAACTAATGAGCTGTGCTGATCATGGATTTGACACCATAGATGGAAAAATAATGGATACAGGTAAGGTCGTTTGTCGACTTCTTGAAGTGCAACTACCTGTAAATTTCCCTATTGTGGGTCTAACGAAGGAATATTTTATCTTATCTTGTCTTACAGCAATTATAGTACCTTGAACAGAACAACGTTAATTCTAGTCTCGTCTATATGGGTTGCATTTGAATTAATTTGAGCAAATTACCTGTTGTTTATCTTATGTAAATTATAAAAACATGAGCCATGTAATTAAAGTAGGATGTCATCTGCAAATTAAGACATCCCATCGCTGTGTGTTTGGCTGTGTGGGTCCCTACAACCAAAGCAACTTCAAAAGTGAAATACGTAGATGATGAGAATCAGGTTTTGTTGTAAACACCCATTCATTTTTTCTACATAAATATAGCACCTGTTTTAAACATCAGCATAGTTTACAGACAAACTTCCAAAGTGAAATAGGAAGAAAATAAAATAAGGTAACAACAGAAAAATAGCTGGCTGGAGGTTTTAAACACAAAAATATCTGCCTGTAGAAATAGTCTAAAGAAGCTTGAGCTCCTTAACCCTCCTCTTGCATTTGTTTTACCCTCCCTTCCATGACATTTCCGGGTCAAAAGTGACCGGTGTGTTTTGCATAGGGATATCTCTGGAACCCCTTATCCAATTTTGATGGTTGACGTCTCATTTGAACAGTCAAAGCAAGTAGAAACAAGACAGAATGCCAGGTGCCAGACAGAATGACACCAGGGGTGAATTTCATGTTCTAATTTTGGAGTAAGTTCAAAGATAGCGTTTGCTCTACATTACTGTATACTATAAAAATGCTTGCCATGTAGGATGTGTTTACTGGAGATGGAAATGCTTTAGTTAGTGTTGTAGCTGAGATTCTTCCCGTTCCAATGATGTATGGGATGTATAGATTTGATACAGGCAAGCCAGTGTTTGGTCAGTATATAGTCCGGACACACTAGTCGGCCCATCAAGTTTAGCATTGACTGCACTCACTGTGATGAATATAAAAGAAGACACTTATACTGTTTTCATCAATGAACACTTACTGAAAAAGAAATATTCAAAAAAAGACAATAACAGAACATCAACATGGCTTGTGTGTGTCTGTGTATGCATGTGTATGCCTGCATGTGTGTGTGTATTCACACACATAGTTGTCAATGCACAGTTGTGGTGGAATGTTCCTTGCAGATGTAGGCATGGCACTTCTGACAGGCCTGGCTAGTTTTTCTGTCTCAAGGAGCACAAAGCTTGCACCTCTTCCTTTTCTGACCTTGGCAGGGGGCTGTTGGGGGAGTGTCTGGAGAGTTCTGCACTCTCTTTACCAGACTGGCAGAGGTTGGTGTGTAGGGAAGGCGCCATTGGACGACTGGAGTCTCTGACCTCTCTGACAGAAAATCACCTCATCAATGAGTCAAATGAGAGCAAGGCACAAATACATATGCATGAGAGACAGAAAGGGAGGGGCATTTAGTGCAAGAAGGGTTTTTTTTCTTTAGAGCTTGCACCTGTGAGAAGATATGATACATTCTATCATATAGCCCGAGAAAGTGAGAGGTTCCCGTAACCTGGAGTAAATTGTTTTGTGTGTGTGTGTGTGTGTGTGTGTGAGTGAGAGAGACAGAGAGAGAGAGAAAGAGAGAGTGTGTGTGTGTGTATGGAGATGTTTTCCATCTGCAGGATGAGCATAATATACCCATACCCATTCATTTCTTATGGCGGTCACTTTTGACCCGAAATATCATAGGAGGTACACTGTTGAATAAATCACTCAAAATTCAATGTAAGTGGTGATCATCAATTGTATATGTTCAGAGGCCTAGTGTGGAGGATAACATAAGGTCTTGAGGCAATTGGATGAAAAACACAATAGTTATGATTAAAAACAAAGTCTCTCGGTCACATTTGACCCGAAATGCAAGAGAAGGGTTAAGCAAGGTAATGCAAAGCTGTCATGTGTTCAAGGACCTCTTGGCTGTGATCCCATTTACAGGGAATATTGAGCTCATAGATGTAGTTTTAAGGCCCGACCTACAGCCTTGAGTGTAATCGGTCTAATTTTGAAATCAATTGTGAAATTCGCCGATGGAAAGTTTTGGCTCTGTCTTATGTTTCAAGTTAAACTCTCTAACTGGAGCTAATTGTTGGGTGTGGGTGAGGAAGTTTTCATTCTTCTAAGCCAATCTTTTTTTAAATTGCTTGAAAAGTTAAGTGCAGCAGGATGTAATTTGTGTGTGGTATTAGTATCAGCACCAAAGGGAGAGTTTAATACCTGCAGGCCTGGATGCATGGATTTTTCTATAAGTGTCAAAAAAAATGCCCTAAGGCAACTCATGTATAATGCACGAAGGCCATTTTCCAGGTATGACAGCGATGAATAAAACATCAATAAATATGATGATTAGGAGGCAAGAATGCTTTGTTGCCTGTTTGGTCAAAGACGTTCAGTACTGGGGGGAAAAAACACAAGGGCCTGGGTGGACCAGAGAAAGTTTGATTCAGGTTATTTGATTTCACTCACCCTAAGTACGCCTCTCTGGAAAGCTTGAATTTTCCAGCATATGGTGCAGAGTCACTCATTTGCCCACAGCTTCCCAGGAGCATACAGATTGAGCAGCTAGGAAAAAAAAATACAGCACACAAGAGAGCAAAATTAGTGCATGTGTTGACTCGAATACAGAATGTTTTTTTCTTCAGGTTTCAGAAAACACGACAGTGGTAAAATATGGTAATGTGAGGGACGACTAAGTTATTTCCCTTCTCAGTGATATCAGACTGGACACTTGTATCTGTACACACTCGAATCCCATCACCCACTTATCTCTGCTCTATGAATGTGGCCTTCAATCACGCTGGGCTTCATTCTACCTATCACACAGCAGCACTTCTTGTATTTAACACCTCACCTGACATGCTTTTGCCGTCAAAGCACTTTGTCAGTGTTCTACACGATGGTTCTGCCACATGTGAGTCTCGGTGGCCGAGCCACTGCCAAATCATCACCTGCCTCCTCCATACATGTTAAACAAATACATGAGTGTTTCCTCTTCAATGTCAGATGTCTTTCCCGACTGGTGCAACATCAGTGGTTGAATGACCACCACACTGCATTGTACACAAACCTGTTCTTAAGATGCTGTAGCAAAAAGCGTCAACACATTCAAGACGGCTCAATTTTAGTTCATATACCTTCCCTGAAGCGAATCGCTCACCCACTATATTGCTATGCTTGTCCACGGTGGATTTGGCTGATTGCTGGGATGAAAGCTGCACATTCCATATTCTTTCTCATATGAGAAAGTGACACTCCAATCCTCTGATCTTGGCAGTTTAAATTCAGACCATGATGCCTTCGCTCAGACCACAAGGGAAATTAATAAATGATTAAAGTCTAGTGGAGTCAAGGGAAAGAATGGTAAAGAGGGATAATAGTGTATTGCTGAATGATGCTATCTCACTGCTCTCAGGGTTATGTCTCCATCTACTAGTGTGTGCTTAGAGGAGGCAGTGCCTCCAAGCTGTTTTGTTGACAGGTGTCCTAAGAGATAAAAGGACACTTTGTTAGGAGCCTGATTACATTATAAAGCCCCCTTAAGACACATTTAATCCTTGAAATTTTAGGGAAACATGAATGTATCATGCAGGTAGTGTATTCCAAAATCCACTTTAGCTCTAGTAATTCATCTGTCCAACATGATAATAGGAATAAGATCGTCCAAGGTTACCTGGCTTTCCTCAGCTCAACCTTGATGCTCCTGAACAACCAAGATCATGAACATGTGGCTCAGATCAGAGTTTACTAATTCAGCTGGGAGTCTATTTACATAAAGCAGGAAGTGTTAACAATTACTGGTCAACAACATCAGTAGATTAAACTCAGTGTTTTTAATGTGACACTGTAGCAGTACTGTTAATGTGTGTGGGAGGAATTAATAACTTATTGTAGAAAGAAAAGTTCTTCAAGTACACACAACAAGAAAAAAAGAGCAATAGAATTATTTAAAACACTCTGACCAAATACTGAAAGTGATACTGCGTATGTGGCTATTATGCCCCATTATAACAACATCTTATTTTATGGTCAACAATAAGCAAGATTTTTTTATTTTTAAAAAAAGATTTTACACATCAAAGTTTATGGGACTCATGACTAAAAAAAGTTAATATAGCTGTCATTTATGAGAAAATAGACTTTTTGCTCACGTCATTCAACTATGTTTCTGCTTTGTTAAACCAGCTATTGTGGTTTAGTTTTCTTCTGCCTCTTTACCAACCTCTTGTTTCTCGGTCTCTTTCTGACCGACCGTTTCTCTCCAACTAGCCTCAGCCTGATTGTCTAATGTGCCCCATAGCCTTGTTGGTCCAGCCTCTGATCCTTGCTCTACCTGCTTGAACTTGTTTGATGACCACTTGCATGCCTTGGACTTTTGCCTGTCTAGCTTTCCCCTCGGACCTGTTCGCCTGTCCTCACCTGCTGGTGACTGCGATCCTGCTTCATGACATTTTTAACAGCATAACAGGCATCGCTTCGTTGTCCAAATCTACAAAAAACATGATTTTCCAGCGCTTTGGAGATAAGACAGGACTTTGGAAACTGTGCAAGATGATGTGTTGGTGATTGAATTTTACCCGTTTTGTTTGACGGACTTGTTATTGATGCAAGAATTTTTTGTTTTGCTTTGCTTTTTATCATGTTCAGATGGTTTATTACATGTGTTTTTTCAACATGTTCATTGTATTTTAAGGCTTCAGAAGAGTGGTGTCACAGTGAATTATTGTCCCGGCTCTTTCCTCATTCAGTGTTTGCAGCCTAATGGGATCCTTTTATCATGAGGAAAGGTCTTGAACATGCTTTCACAGGCATGCATAGATCAATACTGCTATTTATTAGTCGGGCCAATCCATTAGCCACTGTTGCAAAAATCCTTGTGGAGCATCAGGATATTGTTCAAATCCTCAGAAGAGATGCTGATGGCCAAAAGCCAAAGTCTACATTATAATCAGCCTAACAACAAACACTCTGCATGAGTGTGTACTCCTGTTTAACAAACATTTATGGTATGAATAAGTAACTTGTTCTGCATTAGATGCAAACATTATTGCAAGTATTTCTCCTAATTCGAATGTGGTGCCCTTGTTAAACAGCCTAAAACATTATTAAACAGAGAGTCGGTTTCTAGAAAGTTGTTCCAGAAAGTCCAGCTGAAAATGACGACCTGGGCTCGGCGACTGAAGGAAATGCGATGTGACACCACGGACAAGCTGCGGCTCACTTCTAAACAGCAGCGAGTCCTCTGGGGAGGGCCGGGGTTTTTGATGCGAAGGCCGGCACACTTCACAGCTAGAAAAGCCTTTTATCAGTCACTTGGGCTGCCTTTGAGGAGGGGGAGGGGGGCATTTTGTGGAGGCTCTTTCAGGCCTGAGACATGCTGGAAGTTAGCATGAAGCACTGAAATAGTATGCTATAGTGCAGATGTACCAGGGGCCACTCACTGGAAGCACCACCCAGGACAGCATTTTACTTTGACCTACTTTGAAACCTTCAGGACCACCGGTGGACAATGCTTTCTCCTCCTCTGTCTAAATATACTGTGAGTGTTTGCTTCTGTTTAAAAAAGTGAACAATCCTGATAGGTATCACAGTTCTTCTAAGAATAAATAGGTATTGATTATTAATAATATGACGATTAGGAAGCTGTCATTGATAGGCTTTCTCTGACAATAGTCTAACAAATATGAAATGACACTCTGAATTGCTGTTAGATCACTTTCTCACCTGTAAACAACGGATGTCGCATTTGCTATAAACACCAAGCCAGAGGCACTTCTGTGGTGATGTGGGTGCGTGAAAGGATGTTTTCTGCATGATGTTTCCTCCATGATCATACAGCAACTGTTTGACCATATGTTACTCCACTTTACGCCCCACATGCACCTGGACAGTGACATATTTCAGTGTGTACATTGGTTTTAGGGTCAGGGTTCTTTATGGGGGTTTTTTTTTATGGTATGAAAATTTGTGTCATTTATTTTGAAAAAATGTTGAATGTTGGAAAACATTCAACAGTGGCTCGTTGTCCATAATTCTTACTGTAACCGTTTTATTATTAACCGCATTATTATTATTAACCGCATTCAAATACTGTCATATTGTCAGTAAGAAAACATTGTGTAAGACTGCAACTTGAGGCAGCTGATGTTTGTGTCACCCCTCTTTTGACACCGAAGATCAACTACCACCCTTCTAAAGATCTCTTTCTGTACATTAAGAGTTAACAATACAATCTGTTTTCTTTTAGGAAAATGGGAAAAAAAATAAACATTTCCATCCTTCCGTCGGGATTATAAAATTCAACAAACCTTTACTCAGCGCCTGACCCACCGACAGCAGGTATCAGGTGTCAGTGTTTGTTTGTAGAAAATGGAGCTGGTTCACATGAAAATTGGTGCATTTTATGTGCCGCTTTCACTCTTTTGTGCAGATGCAACAAAAATATCTACTTTCCATCTCTCCTGGCCAAACATTTGCAGTCATGCGATTACCAAAACTCTGGGAATTTAACTCAAGGTTATACCTGAGAGAAAAAAAAGGCTGAGTTATTTTTCAAATATTTCCAGACTATAGGACCAGCACCATGAAAAGAGACTAATAGTTCTCATAAAATGTGGGGTTGATAGTCGAAATATTTAATTCATAAATTTGACATTTTAGCTATAGGGTTATAAATGAAACATAATGCAGACAGTGACCTTGTTGAATTTGAATTGGAGAGAATTTTGGCTCTCAATGACCTGGCAATCTCTTATTCATGCAGGGATGATTCAACCAGAGCTAAGCCCTTTATAGCCGACGATGGACTTTGGATAACTTCTTTGCCTGAAAACGTTGCAATGTCATCATGGAAAGTAGAGACTCGATGGACATCTGCTGCATGTTAAACTATAGCAGGTCGATGGAGCTGGTCTCTGTCAGGTCTCTCCAATCAAACATTTTGAATTTGCCTCAGTGTTCATATATATGGATAACCCTCCATTGAATATAACACATTTCATCCTCTTTGTTTCAAGGACTCTACAACTTCTCATTTTTCAAAAAAATATGAGTGAACATTTTCTTTTTCTTTGTCCTTCTCCTACTCTGTTTATTGTTATGCACCAAAGTACAAATGAAAATTCTTCTAAGTGAAAACCTACTTGAATAAACCTGATTCTGAGTCTGATTCATGTTGTATCTCCACTATTTTTTTCTTTATTTTGTGACCTGTCTACTACTTATTGGACTCAATATGTTATTATATTAGTTCAACTCTGTTTCAAAGCTGTATATTTATTTTGTTCCATGTCACAACATTATAGAATGACTGTGTTGTGTTAATGTCATGCTTGTATAGATTAGAGAACATGTATCTCATGAAATCACCCTGCAACTTGGAATTTTTCACATGGTGGTTTTCAGTGCTTCTAAAACAGACCTTCTTGGCCAGAATTCATAAAACATTCATCAGCTCTTTAATATGAATTTCAAAATAAGGAGATAAGTCATTCCAGCAAATTGCATGGCGAACGCAGAACTTTGGAGGAATCAGTCACGGCGAGCAGTGTGGGCACAACATAGTTTTCAGAGGTGAGATATGATGGCACTCTAAAGAGACCAGTAAAAAAAGTTATGGAGTGATAAAACATTCCTTGGCACTGTAAAAGTAAAGAAAATATGATTACCCTTGAAACTTGGATGTGCTGTAGATCAGTCGTGAGCCTTGCCTCTATTCTTCTCTCCCACTGGGACTAAACAGTAGAATAAATCACATGAGTGAACGAGAAAGCATGAGTTTGATATCTGACATCTCTTCCTTTTTGAGACAAATTTCACTCCTCTAATTTCACTTTTTTTCCCCGCCAGCAGTCACAGAAAGCGATTACAAATGCATCCTGGTCCACCTGATGAGTCCTATTAGTCAGCGCTATATGACAAGGTGTTTTTGATTCATAACCCCTCTGTAATCTAATTTCACTTTAAGCAGAAGTGCAGTCGCCACATTTATCATTATAGCAACACAAAGAGAAGCAATGCTGTAACAATCCTCATCCCCACGCGTGAAATATGCTCGAAGGCAGGTTTCTTTACCGGAACAATAAATTACATTAAACAGCTCTGAGAATGATTTCAATTCAATTATCTGAACAGGATCAAATCAATCACCTTTAAGCCGGACGTGATTCATTTCATAGCAAGTGTGTAAAAGCGACTTCCAGAAGTTAAGTTTTGCATATTCAGATATTATTATAGTATATATTCAGGTGTGTGTGTCGGGGGGGGGAGAGGTTAGCATCTATCCAGGTCATGTTTTGCATCTGCCTGATGATAATAATTCATTGTCCAGCATACGAAGATGCAACTTGCTTGTTTTGTTTTTTTAAGTATCACAAGAAGTAGTTGTAGAGTAGTTGCTCCTTTCATGGTTTCAGGTTTTAGTTATTTCCTGTTTTACACTGAAAGAGTTTGACCTCAGGTGTGTTTGTACCTTTACTTCCTGCACATGTGTTTCCTGCCTTTGAGATTGCTGATTGGTTTCACCTGTGATCCTCACCTCCTTATCTATTTAGCATGTGGGATCCCTTCACACATGTCTTTGTGACATGTGTTAGGTGTTCCAGCCTTTTCTCAGTGTTGGTTTTGTTTTTTTTGGTCACAGCTCTGAACTACTTCTAGTGTCACCAACTGTCGATTGAGTTCAGAGTTGTTTCGGTTAATTCAAGTTAACAATTGCTTGTAGACAGAAACTAAACATATTTTGGGAGAAGCACTGATGGAATGAATGAAACTTAAGTACATATACCCAAGTTCTGTACTTAAGTACAAATTTGAGGAACTTTAGTTACTGTATTTTACTTCAATATTTTCATTTTATTCCTCGAATGTACCTCAACTCCAAAGGAAATTCAGATCCATTGTTCTCCAAAGATTCTCTTTTGTAACTTTTAATTTCAATCTGTCTGATAATTTGAAAGATTTCATGTTCCTCCTACTCCTATTCTCCCAGATGATGATCCACAAAACTGCAAGTGTGGACATTTGGTCAGGACCTCAGGGTTCACTTGATATTAATCAGCCAGTAGCTTTAGTGCGCTCTAAATTCCCTATTAGTTGTTTTGTTAGCAGCCATCTACAAGATCCCCTTCCCAAATTAAATAACAATGGTCCCTAATGACGCCAGTTATTCTTTGTTAGTGATGAAAGAGTTGTACTGATTTTACTGTCCCCTCCCTGATGGTCTGTCCATTTTTAGATCTGTAACCTGAAAACAGTTTTGCACCAAACAGAGTACATTTATTTATTCGCACACCGGCCCGTCGGAGACTCTTCTTCTCTGGCACAAAAGCAGCTGGCCTTACTATAAAACATTCAGATCCAGTCACTTGATTTCTCCTGGGTGTCTGCGGGCAGTTATGGAGAAATGACTTTGCTTTATGGCCTGACATCTCTAATCGACAGCTCGGCGGAGGGATCAGCCCAGTCTGAATGCTCTGAAAATTCCTCAGATATGGAAGCCATTCAGCGCTGCTAATGAAGGCATTGATCATTGTCAGCTTAATGATGCTCCCTAAGTGGACTGTGGGCCCGCCCTAATTGACGATGTTTTTTGGGGCTCTCTGAGTTTTTATTTAAAAGTGGAAAACCACTAAACATGCGCACTGTCATTTTAACTGCACATTAACTGCTATATATCACGGCAGTAAAACTGCCCGTGAAGATTTGCAGTTGATTCAGCTCCGCTAAGTAGAAACAAAAAGTTGTGAATGTGACAATAATGAGCAAGCATATTAATCCTGCCCTCATTAGGGAAGATCAATTGATTCAAACCTCACTGGGCCGAGATGTAAAGTGCACCAACTGCATCGCTTTGGCAAGATTTAGTCTACTCCATTTGCAAAGGCCAGAACACCTCTGAGCCTGCCTTCAGATCATCAAATCTCTTTATCAGCATTCTAGTTTATTCATAAATCTGCACCACAGGTAGAGAGAATGCCTCACGGCTTCGCCTTAAGTGTAATGTTTGTGCAATATAAAAAAAAAATACATATCACCTTGTAGCAGAACTGTCAGTCACAGATACTACACCTATATTACTTGTAACACAGAAAAGTAATGTAAGTCAGTGTTAACACTCCATTTTCGTTACACTGTACAATAAGCACCAAAACAGGAAGTGACGGTACTACACTGAGTAACATCTCTCATCAAAAAGCTTTGATATATCTTTGTTTTCTTTGGAGCGTTTTGTATGTTCCTCTCTGGTTTTGCTTCCATGGAATTTGAAAGCAGAAATTCTTTCAGACACAAATACAAATGTGACGTTAGCCCACTCAGATTTCCACCGAGACTGCATCATGTTCTCAATAATGCAGTGAAAGGAGGTGTCATATGAAACATGATGTCACTCCAAAAAGTTTTGGTAGCAGTGACTGTGTATAGAAATGTAGATAAGCCAATGAGTTTTGTTGTAAACTGCAAATAAATTAATCTGCTACTTCTGCCAAATTTACAAAAGGAGACTTGAGATTTTGTCGTATATAATGTTTCACAAAGTTTAGAAAGTTTCCCCCCAAATCTACAGCTCACAAAACTTTTGTAAGAAAGTCTGGGCCTGATTTGACAGAGATACAATCTCAATGGGGATAACAAGAACGCATTAAAAATTGCTACATGATGTTTTTCAGTGCTTTCAACACATATGTTCAATCGCCAATGCACACATAGCTATAAAATCTGCCTTAATGAATTCCCAGACCTGCTGCATCATGTCATCGGTCTCTGAGTGTTTGCCATTCAGGAGCGTGATATTTTCAACATGACCAATCCATTATGCACTTGGGGAAAAAAAATAGTTTGTGGGCAATCAATGTAGCATAATTTGAGCTGGATGAAAGATATTGTAACAGTGTGTTACAGCACTGCGGAGGATGGTGAGTGAATGAATGGCAGTGTGAGGGCAGGAGGTGAAGGAGTAGATGGACGAATGAGTAAGTAAATAAGGGAGGTTATGAATCAGTGAATGCTCTGAATGAGTGAGCCAGAGCAAAAGATGGAGGCGATTGACGGAGTGACTGAGAGTCCAAGGGAGACGTTCAATGAGTGAGTGGGTGGGTGGGTGAATGAGTGAGGAAGACTGGGCTGATGAATGTGGGTGACGGACAGCAGTTTAAATTCCGTCCGGCCGCCTCTGTCGAGCGTCTTCAATGAATCGCCCAATGAATTGGGCGGCGTGTGGATCCCGATCTCTCCACAAATACAACAGCATTAAGCTTTCACATTACTGCCACACAGCTCCAGGACGAGCTGAGCTTCTTCAGTCTCATTCGCAGTCTGCTTTGGCATGTGACTGGCTTCAGGGAGTCAGACTAATTCTGTCTGAAAATTATTCTGAGGAAACCGAAAGTATTATTGCTCCCAAATAGGGTATAGCAGGGATTAACAGCAGTGTCCAGCTGTCCAGGCATGGCTGCCAATATCATTTTAATGCAAATGGATCCACATAAATGACTGGGAAAATAAAAGCTTATGCGGATATAGGTGACAGAATAGTGAGAGATGGCAGAGCGTCACCAGGAGAGATGGGCCTTTACTCCTCTTGGCCGAGGGGGGGAATTTATACAGAGCCATTAAATCGTATTTTGGGAAGGAAAAAGCAAGGTTTTTGTATTGATTCAAAGTGGGAGGATGGTAGAGAATGTTAAGGGACATCCTTTTCTCTGTCATTCGTTCTTTACATCTCTCACTTGCTCCCAATTCTCTTGCACTTAATGCACTCTCATTTCACATTAGCTGCCTTTGCTCAAAATGCTCCAGTTGGGACTTAGAACACATTATCTTCAGCATTTAATTGGGTACATGATATATGTAGCTAGCATGTGAAGAAATCGCACTCATAGAAATTATATTCCATTAAGGGTAGTTAGCTGAAATGAGTGAGGTGAATGTGCTGGAAAAACCAATGGGCCTTGACTTTATGTCTTATCTTCTTACAAACTCTTATCAAACGCCAGAGTACAGCTTTAATGCCGACGCAGTGAGACTTTGAACCGTACGTTTAAATAGCATAAACCTTTCATGAACTCATCTCACACAACAACATGAAATCTACACATTGCCGAGCTTGTATAACATGACAGCTAACATTAATGTCATTAGAAAAAAAAAAAAAAAAAAACGGGCATTACAAACTGCAGCGGCTACCTCAACTCTCCAGCACCCGGCTTCAGTGTGAGACTTCAAATATTAATCCACCCTCCCCCACAGTCTCCTTGGAGACCGAAAAGGAAGGCAGCGTCAGCTGAACATTCATCATGATCAAAGTGAAACCTATGTATCCTTACAATACCCTTTCTCTGACACACGGCTTCAAGATTCCCTCTGTTCATCTGCACCCAATCCAACACTTTGTCCTGTCTTACAGAGCGCAACCTCAGAGGGGAAGCACACAAGGCAAGGATGGATGTCAAATGCAATTAACCCAAAGAGCATCCAAAACTTTACTTTCTCCTTTTATCTCTCTTCACAGGGAGATTTCAACAAGGCCTCCTCATAGAAGCTGTCACCCTTCTGTATCCTTCTTCGTCCTCGCTTTAGGAGAGATTTGATCACTCCTCGGTTTGGTTAAGACCGAGACGCAGCCACCGCATAGTAATGTGCCATGTTGTACTGCGCAGCCTTTGAAAAATGAAAAGTGATGCTCTGAAAGATGGCAGGCGACTCCAAAATCGCGAGGTGTGAACAGCTTCACCAGCAACAAGAGCTCGCTGGTCGATACGTGAGCCACGACAGACCACACCTCGTCCTTTTTCACACAACTGGACTGTAGCCATATATTTTACTCCTGTGTAAGATAAAAAAAATGATAAAGCACGTTTCCCAGTCTCCTGGTTTTTCCCAATAGGATCCATGGTAAACGTAGATGTCCATTTAACTGCATGCATAATTAGCCAGGGGAGAGAGCATGAGGCCAGGAGGGGACAGGGGAGGCAAAGGGCTTCAGAATAAAGAAAGCAGCTGGGGAAACTAAATTAAATTTCGCTACATCTGCCGAGTCAGGGAGGGGGCTAATGAGGAGCATCTGGCTGGTTGGTTAGCAAAGGTGGATTTTTACTAAATACAGATATTTGGATTTTGGAATCTGCTTTCTGATTAAACTTAATGATGTTGTAGTAGCCTACATTAATTTTGGTATAATGCAGTACTGACAATATTTACCTTCTTATATGAACTGTAGAAATTTTGGGGGGACCACACGTGATTGGACAACTGGTCGCTCAAATGTTCATTGGGACGTTGTGTTTTGTTACTAAGAAGCAAAAGCCTTGGATTTGTTTCTTGGTTGGCAAGATTGGCCGAGTATCAGTGCCAGACTAGGAACATCAGCCAACATGAGGCTGAAAGAGTTGAACAGAGATTTGAAAAAGTCAGAAAAGCTGGAACAAAGCATTCACTGGTGGACTCAGCAGGTACAACCAAACAGGAAGACCCTTAAAGACGAGAGGATGGCGCTGTGTTTGTCCAATAGATGAAGATTATGGTCTTCTTTTAAAACTTATTCTTACTTGTAAAGGCTAGTTTGGGCTCAAGCTGCTGTGTAGTTTGTTGAGTGGGCGTATGGACGACTGGCCGACTGGTTGGTCGGCCGTCTGGATAATTAATTGAGCAACTGGTTTCCTGGATGAATGACCAACTGTTTGATTTACCAGCTAGATCTTATTTACGTGGTTAATTTGCTTGTTGGAGATGGTTGTTTGGGTGGTTTTACTGGCTGCACAGGTCCATTACTGCCAACACTACCAGGATGACGAGGCCGGATTCTTAGCAGGTTGGCAATTCAGATGATGGATGACGCATTTAAATTACCGGCTGCCTAAGTGACTTGTTAGATAGGTGGCTGGGTGACTGGTTGAAGGAGTTTTGTTCAGGAGGCTGTGTGTTTTGCTGGCTGGTGCGCTGGATGACTGCACAGTTGATGAGATTGCTGGGCGCTTTTTTTTTTCATTAATTGCTTTGCTGGCTAATTATCACTCTGCACTTGTACGTGGAAAAAGCAGCAGACCCCAGTGGGAGCCCCGAGGACCAAAACAGAAAAAAAAAAATAAAAGGTTTCGGGTGTGATATCACATCAAACGAGGTGATTAACGTAGTTTTTAAAATAATGTAATTACTCTCTTCGCAGTCAGCTTTTGTTCTGCTCTGTGTTCTGTGACTTCCTGCACGCGTTCTCTTTCTTGGTGCTTGAGACCTCTGAGGCACTCGCTTTTCCTTTGAGATATTTCTCTATGTTCAATCATTAGACAGGGATTTTCCCTTTCAGCACAGTTCACAGACACAGGTGGTACATTTTACTTCCAAGCCGCCTCTGCCGCTACTAAATCATACAAAAATCCCCAATAGCTCCCTGAAATATTGAGATGGGAGCTATTCAGAGCTAACTTCAGTTTTATAATGCATGCAAAAGATGAATGCATGTAAGTCTTAGAGAGGTCAGATGATTGAGTGGTATGAAATACAGCTTCATGCTTTGTGGAGTATTTCAGCTGTCCAGTGCATGAAGTAGCAAAAAAAAAAAAAAAATCACCGTTGGAGAAACAGATCAGAAAATCACCACTTGATTTAAGTCTTTCCACACATGAACACTCTTTTTTTTTTTTTTATGAAGGGGATCACAAAATTAAATTGTTATCACAGCCACATTTGAGTATTTGAAATTACAAAGGTTCCATTTGAAACAGGTGTAATAATTATGCATAGCCACCATCAGCTTTTTACTTTTATTTACTACACAGAAATTTTAAAAGTTTGTCTTTATCTTATTTGTATTTTTTTAGATTAGTGAGAATGGCAGAAAAGCAATATATATTTGCATATTATTTACTTGTTGAAGAATCTCCAATGATCTTGACTCAGGTATGTAGGAGTATTTTACTTCTCAGGTTATAGTTCTATTGCTTTGAGTCAATGAGCCCATGAATAATTTCAACAACCTGCAATGTCGGTCCCCAGCTGGGTAAGTGTCATAGATCTGCTGTTATTTCAAGAAGGCACTGAGCATCGGAGGGAGAGCACCAGCGGCTTCCTCCTTCAGCGCTGATGTTATTTTGATTGATTGTGTCACAGCTTCTTGCATGCTTCTGAGTGGATGTGATGCCATTTACCAACTCAATGATCTTCCATGTTGTGCGCACGTAATCTTTTTGTTGGGACAAAATGCCACCGCTCGTGCTGAAATAGAAGAGACTTGGTGTTGTTTTTATCAAGAGCGCCGAGCATTGACTACATTTGTTTCACCGGAGATGTTGTTTTTCAGAAAATAGAGTCTCCTGAGCAGAAGTGAACCAGCGCCTCTAGAGCCTGGAAAGAAGGGTTGCAACAACTCAAATCTTAAAATGGCAATATAAAAAATTTCACTGCACTAATCAAACTGGTAATCAAAGCTCTGATTAACCTGCTGTTCGTTAACTGCTCAGAACTAAATGACACAATGTCAATGCTGTCATGTTGTCATGTTACAGCTTGTTCTGCTGCCCCCAAGTGGCCAAAAAAATCAATTCATACTGCTTCATGAGAATTTTATCGATCAAGCGACGACAACAGGAAAGACCTGCCCCTCACTCTTTGAGGGGCATGTAGTATTACTTCAGTTCTCGCTGACAGCCGATCAGTCAGTCTCGTAATTAGAGTGAACTGGTGACAAGGACTTTAACTCTGTGAGAGCACTGATTTTAAATGGAATTTTAAATGTCAGTGAAGCCGATCACATGACACCACTGTTATTAATAGCCTGTGTGTTTATTTTATCAGATGACTTTGCAGATATAGTGATTTGATTGCCAAAGCAGCAAACTGAAAAAAACATGTAAATGTACTGTGCTGACAAACATCTACTGTTGTTTTTGCCTGCAATATCTCCATATTCTCATAGTGACACTGGGAATCCTTGAGGCCTTGATCGATTATAACAGATAATATAGTTTGTAGAAGAAGTGAAATTTGAATGGCTGCTTGTGGGTGTTATACTTTACTGAACAAGAAACAAAATTATTGTAATTCGACTTCAATAGACAATAAAAATTGACTGTGGAGGAGGAAATGGAAATAAATCTGTTGCTTTAGATGGATGACTGTCTGACTGTTGGTGTGGGGCCTCCATCTCTACTGATCCTTCCACCGCTCACCTTTACTTCAGTAGCCCATTTGACATGAATCATTGGCTAACATTATCTAGCACACTGCAGATTTGCTTGGACAGGGTCAATGGATAAAACACAGGAAAAATAAACTTGACCAGCTCGCTTTGCTGTGTCCTCAGTATACATGGACAGAACCATGCTTCAGAATCAGTTAAATGACAAGCAAGGGCTCAACACATGAGGCTCCACCATTTCTCCTATCATAACCTTGCAACCAAAATGCATCTGCCATCGTTTTGAAAATAGCCAAACTTAGCTACACCTGGTTTCTCCTCGGAAAGCTCCACCCCACAAGTTGACGGGATTGCTATGTGACGCATGAAACCCTGGCTGTCTGAATCCATGTTTTAAGGAGGAAATGCTCACCCGTGGCTCTGACTGCTTTTATTACTCATGCATTGTAATATTAAGATGTTAACAAGATTAGAAACTTGATTTTCAACAAAACTGAATATTATAAGCTTTACAACAGTCGTATCAGTTGCAGGGCTACTGCACTTAATTGTATCACATAAAGAGCATTCATAGCATTGTATCCACCCCCTGAAGTTTAGAGCAGGATTTGAGTGATAACCATGACAGAAGCTGAGTTTGTCCGAGATGAGGAGCTTACTACAGTGATGTAAGATCTTACTGTGCTACTCCAACGATGTCATACAGAGCTTTGCAGGGTTTAGTAGCAGCTTTTTCTGCACTAAACACTCACACTGCATCCACACACACACACTCACACACACACACACCCCAGGAGGAAAAGCAGAGCTTCCGTGTCTTTCTCTGCCACACAGGGATTCTCAATTCATCTGTGCCCTCAAAGTAGAAACTGGCAGGCCGTGGACTTGGTACGAGTGGTGAAGTCCTCCTTCCTCGCTGGCATATAATGAAAGAAAAAGTGTAAGGCCTTCAGAGATTTACCCAGCTGTCTCATAAAAAAGCTCTTGCCTACATTATGAAGGCCACCGAGGCGACAACTTCACACGACAAAGAGATTAAATATCTTCTTTCTGCTGGCGCTCGAATAAATGTACACTGGCATCAAGTCTATCCAAAGACATAGACAGCAGATTATGAAATAATGTCAGTCTCTTCAAGTCTTGTGTCACACATGTAACATGAGCATGGCGAAAGCTGAGCTGGTCTTATATCCTCGCTGCCATCAGGAGCTCATTTTTATATTACATTTAACCTTTATGGCACCTTTATCCACAGTGATGTACAAAGGAGCCAAGCCCAGATGAGTTAAGAATCTAGATTATAATAACTTTCTCATGACCATTTCATGGCAAAAAAAGAAATTTATATCTCATTTCACAACAGCTACTGTTGATGTTGATGCAGTATTTCATCTCCTTATATTCATATTTACATTCATAATCAACACCTCAAGCTGTATCTATACCGTAAAATACTGTACATTGTCTTTTCTATCGCATTGCTGCTTATGCAATACTACTACATTTGTTTATATTCATACTAATCATCCCCGTGTCCATATTGTATATAATACTGTCATTGTATTATGATCACTTCAACTGATATTTGCACATCCATGTTTTTGTGCTAAAGGGAAGGAAGGAAAGAATTTCATTGTACAGGGAAACTCTTTTAACTGTGCACACAACAATAAAAGCTTTGACCTTGACCTTTGACCTTTGAGCTGTATTGTTTCCTTAATAAGACAAAGGACAAAGATATCGAATCAGAAAGCTGAGGTCGTGTGGGGTTGTGGTGACTCTGTTTTCCATGTAACACACACTATCAAATTAGCCAAGGTGTCCACTCATTGAACATAATTCCAACAAAGGTATCCGGTAAAAAACTTCCACGCAGGAGGATCTTATGTATTCTCACTTTGAAATCCTTTGGGAAGCTTCCTCGCTGTACTGGGCAGAATAAAGAGAAGTGGAACCTGCTAAATAATGCTGGATCAAATAGATGTTCAGGTCGCACAAGGACAAAGAAGAAAAACACCTGACATACAAACATGGACATGGGAAAAAAAATGAAATCAAAACGTATGTGAGAACGTGACATTTCCTTTAAGCTTTAAGCAAATTGTGGTAAAGGTTAACAATATACAAGCAAGGACATGCATGTGATTGCACTGAATGCACACAATGCGCCGTAACACCCACAGAATATTCAAACAGGCAAACACATGCATTGACCTTTCTCCAGTCCCATCCTGGTCTCCAACAAACAGAGCCTTAATGAGACTGCCCAGTGAGCATACATGAAATGTCATTGGCTAGCCGACAGTGTTGGGTGCCATTGCAGTGATGTATGTTTTTTATCGTTTTTTTTCCTGCTGTCTTTCTGAGAGTTGAATGGGAGGGTTGATATAAACTTTATCTTTGTGTGTTTAGCAGACAGACTGTGGACAGGTGTTTACTGCCAAATCAAAAAAAAAAAAAAAGAGAAACACGCCTTCTGGTAACAACAATGTAGTATCACTGACATATTGTGTCCTTAGCAGCTTTAGCCACTCCTTCATCACCCAAACCAAAGGCTTCATGTTAAACCACAGTATGTTGTTACCTTTCTGCATATGGTGGAGTTGCTTTTAAAATAAGCAGTAATCAGTAATTGATGCTTAAATTGTGCTGGCACATATAGGCAGTCAAACACCAGCCATATCACTGCAAATATGTAATAGGTGAAAACAGTGAAATGAATAAAATAATGACACAGTTTTCAGAAATTTGACATATATATTCAAGGCTTTGGCAGGATTATCTTAAAACTTCACTCAATCAGTTTTTGTAGCTCAGTCATTTCCCACTTTATATTAGGGTATGAATATTTATTTAGAGATTTTCATGTTATTTGTGCTGTTATTGAGAATGAGACTTGTTAACTTTTACACTGCTGCCACTTTTCACAAGTTGCATAAATTACAATATCCACAATGCAAATTAATTTAGAGAACATACAATATAAAGCCACAGATAAGAGGAACCTGCCGACATGGTAATATCTGTATTTTATAATCACAATGCATAGGAAGCATGAGCACAGATGAGACTGAGCAGTGTCTGCTCCACTGGCAATACAAGCTCAGACTGAGCTGTAGTAAGCTATTTTCCAAACTACTCTACCTCCTTGAAAGATCTATCATCACCACTATTTTAAGTGCATGTATCCTGTAACCAACCTACACACACTGATGTAACTAGAGAGAGGGGGGGAGAAGCGATGATATCTGACTGCTGGATTTTCATGCTTCACACCTGCCTGCAGGGCTGCAAAAGGAATCCCTAACTCTCTGCCTGGGTCCTCTCTGCTTCAGCTGCAGTGGCCATCTGTCACGAGTCGAGGACGGTGAGCACGCAAGCCAAAAGGCTAAACAGCCGGATTGAGGGATGGCTACTAACTTTAGCTGGTACAAGCCAACCATATTGCAAACTAGGCTTACATTTCTCACATACAAATTAGCACGGACGGCTAATTGCACTTCATTTTCACGTGTTTAAAAGAGGGATTGATGCTCTGCTAACCGCCTCAGCATTGCACCATTAAGCTGTAGCCTGCATCTCCTGCCGCACTGATGCGCAACAGGGCTACGTGCTGTCCTCGTGCAAACAGCTTTCACCTTGCAACTTTTGAAAGAAACCAATACCACAGGGTGTGTGTGACTTTCTGAGGTATGACATCAGTGGCATGATTAGAAGCATATGTTTGTAATAAAATACCAATGAAAAAAAACAAGGCTTGAGTGACATGTCCGATCTCCTGGGAGCGGCCTCAGCTGGTCTTCAATGAGCTTCCCCTGCCGACCTGGTTTAGTGAGCTCCTGCTGCACTGTGGCATGTCTGATTATGATCATATGCATATTGACAGCAGACCCTCAGCAGGGGATTTCTAGACTAACCCACAATGTCTTGTGCCCTTTGAAGGAGCCATAGTGTCAGTCTCTTTTGGCTCACGATGTAGGATCATGCAGGTGATTAGAGGGAATTTTTTTTTTAAAAATCTTACCATGTTGAGGCTTTCAGTTCTTGTCTGGAAGGACAAATCTATAGGTACAGTAGGTTTGATATATACTGACTCTGGACATCTGAATGAAAGCCACAAAAGGACTCTACAAGTTGAGCTGATATTGAAGGAAGCTAAATCAATAGATCATTGATTATTAGTTAGAAATATTCAGTTGCTTTCAGCTGATGACTGTATTTCACTCTATTTACAGGGCTGATTAGTATTGAATGTGAAGGCTCTGCACTGCAGGAGGAACATATACATAATGTGTATAGTAAAGAGGCATTTTTATGGGAGGTTTAAAGTTGGGTTGATACTGATCTGACTGCCTGTATGTGTAGCAGATTAACTTTAAAAATGCATGAAGGTAACTAGCCCTTTCAGCTTTGGCATCTTTTATGACAAGGCCATCTAATGTTTTGTTCGTCTGGAAAATTTACAGCCAACAATTCACGATCAATTCTGAGTGTCATTGTCTTTTCTCCAGTGTCCAACAATGATGAATATTTGCAAAGTTGAAGGTCTTGGTAACATTGGACTTGCTTGAGAACTCTAGTTGGCAAATTCTCAGACTGATGGCAGAGAGGTTGAATAACCTCCACCTTGTGTTCCAGTGGGTGGTCAAAGGTCAGAGGCTACATCCACACTAATACATTTTCATTTTAAAATGGCTTTTTAAAATGAGATTGATTTCCCTCCAGATGAGCATTTTAGCACTGTATCAGAAATAATCCCTAACACTGCTGAACATATTTTTGTTATATATGACCATTCACATACACTGAGCATGCCCATGCAGTAATACTCTTTTAAAGTAAGAATATTGTACACCCTAAAACCCATACACCAAAAGCAACCAGGGCAATGCAATACACATTTTCTGATGTAACAAGGAATGAACAGTCAGATGCACATGGGTGACGATACAACCAATGAACAAAAAACAATGTCCCAACAAAGAAAGACTTTAACAAAAGTCTCAAGGTGATATTCTATACAGACTTCTCTAAAATGCTGAATACAGCTTGTATTCTCCTTTACCAAACAAAGGCTATTGCAGTAAAATACATTATGAAAAGACAACACTAATAAGTTATGGTTGTAGCAGGTTTGTCCTCAGCCTATAGAGTTAATGGAGCAAACTGGGAAGAAGTCTTCGCATTTATGAGGCCCTAAAGAGTGCTGGCCACCATTTTAGCCAAAGCTAATGTGGCTGGTAGAAAACTCATCTACCTCTAGATATCTAATTTGACCCTCTCATACAGGCTGTAGCAAAAACCTGATCTAACAGTAAAGGAGAGCTGCAGTTAGGTAGGACATTTTATTTGGCAACGCACTCGTCCTGCAAAAACTGTGTTCTTGCCTGCAAGCTGATTATCGGGTTTTAATGCCATCTCATTTCCCGAGCTGTTACTGGTTGGGCTCCAATAGCAGTGGACAGCAGCATCTTTGCCTTTAAAATGCTGTGAATTGGTCTCCAGTTAGTTTTGCCATGTGCCATATTCTGCCCATATCTTATGCAAAAGCAATAAAGATCCAGGGGCCAAGAATTCAGTTGCACATACTGACCAATTTCTGGAAATAAAATAAAAAATAAAAAAAAGAGATGAGTCATTCAAGAGGATTTTTCTTTTCTAAAAGCCACTGTCTTCAAAGAAATAATATGAAGAGAGTTAGTTATTCAACCGTGACTGAAATGAGTAACTCAGGTCAAGCATTTGATTTTATATTTGCTTTGCTTCAATGATAAGATTTGACAACTCATGCTTTGAGGATTCTTATGTGTTTCCTTATTCATGTTATAAATAAATTCATGCTGCTTTACCACAGACGGTCGGGACTACTGGCTGTTTCAGTGGCATAAAACTCGCTGCTGTTGGGTTTTCTCTTCCTTGCATTATATTGGGTCTCTAAAATTCTCGCTGAGGTGAATAACTGTGCTGCTCTGAACTCTTTAACCTGTGGGGGCCAAGGTGAGCTACAGCAGGTCAGGTACAGATATGGAAAAAAGTTTTTCTGGTGTCATAGGAGCTGAAACTCCTGGAAAATGACTTCTCGCTGTTTTCACGAATGCAGGCTGGCGAGTCGTTTTCTATCAGCATTTTCGATTATCAATCCAACCAGGAATTGCCAGATGTTCAACACAGCACTGCACATCATTAACTTAATATCAGGCATTTAGTATGAGATGTGGATTTTTATTCTAGGAATGAAGCAGCATAAATCACTGGAGAGGAGTTGTGATCTGGGTTGCTGGCAGAGTCTCTTATGTACAGATTAGAAGACTGTCTAGCATATGTTGTTCCATTAGAGAAAGAAAGAAAATTAGAACATTGTGTTTTGGTTTTTTTTTGCTAGAGAAATATCTCAGAATCTCAGAATGGATTCATGGTCACCAGATGGTGCATCTTAATGACTCTTCTCTTCTTCGCTTATGACTTAAACATCTCGAGAACTATTGCCATGATGTGTGGTACAAACATTTTAGGTCACTAAAAAATTTTAGGACTTCTAATAACTTTAGTTTCAACAGATTCCACCAGAAGATTACACTGGTCACATAGTGAAATATATTCAAATATGTTAGATGGATTGTCACAAAGTTTGGCACAGACATTAATGGTTCCCAGACAAGAATCAGCGTCTCCTCTGAGATGCACTTACGGAATTGGTCCTTTAATTAAAGTTAGTTCATAACTCACATATGGAATCTTAAAATGTGAGCGTACCAATGTTAGAAAAAGAGGGTTAAAAAAGCAACCAAACGTTTTCCAATTCACGTCTCATTTCGTTGAGTCGAACGAAATTTCTGTGATCAAGGTTTTTGATCCTCTTATCTCATCTTTTGTCTTCTAACAACAGACAATAAATACAAATTAAATCTTTACACTTTAATGCCTCTTGTTGATACTCAATTTACTCGTACTACACACAATTTCCACACGCACACTTCAAACGTTCTTCACTCTGCTATAATTGTTTCCCAAGGATCACAGCTTCAAAGCCACGGACGAGTATGTAATCAGCGGTCTGAATTGAGATGCAAGACGGTCGCGCAGTCCCATCAATATTATATAGTAGTGGGTGGAAAAGCTTCAGCATTCCAGTCGGGAACCCTGACGCCATTTATTGCCTCTCTTTATCTGTGACAAATTCAGCAGCACAGACACAAACAGGAAGAGGCCAATATCTCTGCAGTGCTTTTTCCAGTCATGGTCAGAATTGTTCAGTGGGCAGAGACATCATCAGTGTAACTCTGTGCTCGGCTTGATGCTTGGCCCCAAGGCTGCTTACAGTTTGTCTCATTTTTGTTCTTGTTTTTGTCATTTTGTGTGTCAGTTTTGTTTTTCATTTAGTGTTGTTTTTGATGAGGTGTCCCCATCATTTGTCACTGCTATAACATTAGGAGCACTCCACTGTTTCAACACATGCAGATCAGTACACTCATCCTGCAGAGGACATCTGTGGAAACAGTTGTGTAATATCTCCTGTGGCTCGAGAGGGGACTTTTCCAAAACCCGAATGATGACTGATTTTCAACAGAAAGTCTGCATCACAACCTCAATTTGAAAGACACAAATGTTTACAATGAAGACCACTTTTGAGACCCACACATCCACTGTCTTGCAAGTCTTTATTGGAGTGCGACACTAAATCTCATCACTTCCTTCAACAGGTGTTTGGGGTTTTTTCCCCACAGGAAGTTGTAAATTGGTATACATTGCTGTTGCGTTTTGATGCTTTTTGATTTTCTCCCTCACAATTTCACAAAGTAAAAAGTGACCTTCAGGTTAACTGAATAAAAAGCTTTGATGAGAACGATGAACTGGAGTGACGGTTAAACATCACTCACATGACATTAGTCCTTCACACAGCTCCTGTCCTTGTTTGTCCTCTCTTCATCATCTTTGTTCTCAGCGATGACTCTTCCTTTGATACCTTTGCTTAAATGTTATTTATCTTATTTGCTACTGTAACAGTAAGCCAGTTTAGTTCTTTTTTTAAAAAATTTCCATTAACACAATATAATGGTTTCTTTCTGACAGGTTACTTGATTGTAAGATGCCAAAGTCATTCTTGTTTATGAGGTGATATTATCAAACTATATTATAAAGACAATCACACAAGTCGTGGCTCACCTTGTTGTTTACAGAACACGTCTCTGTAACCTCTAAGGGCTTGTTCTCAGTGAGGACTCATTTTCTCCTTTTCTCTTTGACGCTCTCTGTAAAGCCTCCACTGGGTGTTTCTCACAGCTGGTGTGAGGTCATCGACTCTGAGATACTGGATCAATTTTGCCCCCTACTGACAAAATTAAAACATGCTCATGTCCTGCTCTTAGTTTGCATTTTATCAGCCACAGCCGTGCCTTAAAATACGAAATCAATACTGTTTCTTCATTTTAAATTCAGCCAAAAGTTCAGAGTTTTTATTTGCTTGGTTTGGAGCTAAGTTGTTTATAATTCAGTCAATAAATTTACTGTCCTCCAGGGTATTTTCTCTTTTCCACCAGCCTGAATGACTTTGAGCCAAAGGTACAAACAAGGGCGGAATCTGAGAGTGCACCCTGGACATTTATCAGCCCAGCTGGCCATGAGGACGACCAAGGCTAATAATTTAGCCTGGAGCTCATAGACAAGAGTCAGTCAAAAAACAACATTTATGAGCTATTCTCACTTTTAAGGGAAGGCATATCAGGATATTTGAACAGTAATTCATCTGTCATATCCTGACCTTTTGCACTTTAGAAGTATTGCACATAAGCTGCCAGTGTTTCGGCTCCAGCATGTCCTTGGTTGTGTAACTGTGACAGCGTATTAAAGATAGTGTCCTGGCGCTTCCGCTTTGGTGGTCATGAGTTCAGCCATGAAGACACGCGTGTAGCACCAGAACCGGGAAGAACACAGACAGCGGTGATACATCATGCGCTAACAACCAGGAAGGAGCAGATGACTCTGCCACGACCCGGTCTTAACAATGTCTGTGCTAGCTTTGACAAGAGTCGTGATCGAGGAGTAAAGAGTCTATATGTGACCCTCAGGGACGGGCTGTGCCGGGAGATCAGGGGTGACTGAAGCAACGTTTTCTTCACTGAGCTGTGAGAGGAATGGTTTGGGTTAGACTTATGTAATGGCTTTCTGATTGGGTCAGTATTTCTGTTTTATTGTAATGGGGCCCTCAGTGTCACCCACCCAAGAAAGTATAAATACTATTATTGCACAAGGGTCTTAGAGGCTTAAACAAGCCTGCAAGAATAAAACCTGAGAGAAAACAGCAAGTGCTTAAATATCAATTTGAGCTGATATATAACTGGTATTACTCTCACCCTTAATGACTTTAAATGCATTTTAATGGCGAACAATTTCCAGACATGCAATTGGTCGAAATGATATATTTATTATTTTAAAATTTGAGATATATTACAAAAAAGAATGTAGCCCATCTCGTTAAAATGTCATAAGTTATCTATTATGCATACACATTGTTTGCATGTGAGCAAAGCAGGCAGGGAAGAAGTGCAGCTGGAAAAAGGTTCCCAGGTGATAAAGTTCAGAGAGTGATGTATGCCTCATAGTGAGAGCAATATACTGCATGAATCAGCGAAAAATACTGAGCTGTTACATTCTTTACCAGCATGCAGGAGGAGCAGGCTTTGCAGAAGTCACCATTATCTGTACAGTGATGTTACGGGATGCTTTATATGTGGTGCAAAAATCTCATTTTCACATGCATGAAAGTGGGGGGTGGGGGGCGGGGGGTTCCCCTGCAAATCAACTGTGACACTGACTTTTGTAGAGGTCATGCTTGAGGGCAAAAGGCATGGCTCTACTACTCTAAACTAAAGAATGAAGCGACTGTATATATACACACCTTTTGTTTAAACAAAGGGAGGCGTGCCAAATCCAACAGTCTGATTTATTTACTACAAAACCTGATACACAAGAAAAGCAGGAGGAAATAAGCCAGGAAACTGCAAATATAAATCAGTTTTGCCAATTTCACATTTTTATTTTTTTTTAGTATTCTTAACACATTGTGGAAAGCCTATTTTCCTTAACCCCCGTTGCCATTTCAGTCATGCATAACAATTATAGCAAGGTTGTTGAAACCCTTAATAAAGATGTATAGCTTTACACCACAGGGGTCTTTATAATGAGGTTTTCCTCTTGACAAATCACTCATCTGAATCACTACCCGCTCTGAAGACCCCTTGAAGAACCTTTTTTTTTTTTTTTTTTTTAAACTTTTGGATGATAGACCTTCTGAAATGACACATCTGTCTGAAAGAGAAAAAGTTGTTAAAACCCAGAATTACAAAAAGGTGCTTATGTAGCTTATCATCTTAAGCCTTTCATAGCCCTGTGTTCAGGCTGGAAATATCTGAAAGTGATGTAAAATTTGCCAGCAGTCAGTGCTGAGGTGGTGGTTATAATGGGAATTTTCAAGAAATTCTGTCCAGTGAACGATAACAGTGCTACTGTGGGAGATAATGATTCTCTTCCCTACATGCTTGTACAATAATCCTTATTGGATCTTTTTTTTTTTTTTTTAGAGGTCGGTGCCACCCTGGTGTTCCTAATTGACTTCCTTCCTTCCTTCCTTCTCTGCCAGGCTCTGCCATCAATAACGTTGTCCCATCGCTCCCTCCATCCTCCTCATCTACTGATCTGCCCCCTTTAACTGTCAGGCAGACAGAAGAGTTGCTTCTCCCCCCCCCCTCCCCCCACCCTCCTCAAGATTGACAGGCTGACACACCATCTCTAAGGTCAGACAGGCTAATTGGTTTGTGCACATCTTAGATGGACCATTAGACCCCACAACTGCTAAAATAAAAACATCCCTCTCTCTCTCTCTCTCTCTGTTTGAGGGCGGCTGATGGAGGCAGTGATAGCGGTGTAGCGAGAAGTAATAACGTCCAGTGCAATCTGTGGCTCACATATGTCACAATCAAAAATGACTGGCTGGTTAATCTTTTGGTCCCTTTTCTTCTTATTTCCTGCTCTGACAGAGGATATTGTGTCGTCGATTGGGAGTTTGGGTGCGAGTGGCTGTGAATTAAAGTGAAGCTGGATTTATACTTGATGCAAGAGCTGAGTCCTGGTGTACAGCTATGGTGTAGGTTTCGATTTAGAGTACAGGATAACTTTTCACTGGCTGATAGCAGCACCGCAACAAGGCTGTATCTGAATAATGCGTCACCTTGATGATGAGGACTTGACTTTGCACTGTACTTAAAGACTTACAGAATTTCCTAGTTTTGGACAAATAAAGTACATCTATCTATCTATCTACTTTACTGGAGTTAAATCCAGGCAACTTCTGTTTTGCCTGACTGAAAAGCAGTGTTGGGAAAGTTCACTTTTTATATGAACTAGTTCAAAGTTCAGTTCAAACCTTTTAAAATGAACTAGTTCAGTTCATCGTTCATAATTCAAAATTGTGAACTAAAGTTCATGCTTCCCCAAAGTGAACTATTTCGTTCTTTTTTAGTTCTTTTTTTTTTTTTTTTTTTTTACGTTGCCACGAGCTACGAGCTAATTCCTGACTGTATGGGAATTAGTTTCTCAGTAAACGCATCCTGACGACGATACTGAGGACCGCTGATGACGAAGTTGGTAGAGCGACAGGCAGGACTTGCGGTTGCCAGATCGGGTGGTTATCCGCGACATTTTAATGGTCGTTTACCATGTGTTTTTACTGTTTTAGCTTGGTTTTTCGCCGAGGGCTCTTGAAATCTGGCACGAACGTAATCTGAACGAAATCAGAGTGCCGTTCAAGAAACAGCAGAATGAGTGCGTTCACAATTTAACGTTCATCAAGCAAAAATGAACGGGACGTTCACGTTCACCCAAAATATGAGTTAGTTCATGAACGAACGTTCTTTGAACGCGTTCGGGTACAACACTGCTGAAAAGGAAACTACTGCCAGGCAGCAATTCTGTTCTTGACACACTGTGATTGCAGTTAGCAGAGGGTCTGATGTGGAAATGGCTTCACGAGAGACATTATGTTCAAAAAGCAGCTGGGTCAACATCTTCAGCTTCTTTAATGTTGTGTTGTAGAAGGCACAGAGTCACCTTTTAACACAAACGTATGAGGTCAGTTTAAGGGCAGTCTGGTTTCATGCAACCTCGTTTTTGTAGTTTTTGATTTCATTTGCTGAGATCTGGAAGGAACATGGCTAAAAAGACATGAGAGGACAACATACAACTTTCAGGTTATCCAAATTTTGAAAAAAAGAAAAAAGAATAAAGGTGAATGCAAAGAAAAGTGATTACCTAAAATAATCTTACATACAAACTTAGATCAAGTGTTTGAACATGTAATAGGGTTTGTTACCAAGATTTTGAATGTTTTAGCTGATGTCTGATTGTTCTTGACCTGTTGGACATTCTTGTAATGGCGTTTTCAAGTAAAACCATATGAAAATCGACAGAAACAATATCCAGAATTACAAATTGTAATAGTACAAGAATTTTCCATTAGGTAAAAAAAAAAGTTGAAAAAGTGAGACACTCACATACAAAACACAATGCTCAGACATTCCCTCCGGCCAACTCGACTCACCCAGTGACGGTTATTATCTTTGACAGGCTGCCGCTGACCAATAGTGCCCGTTCATCGACTGTTTGCGTTGTGCCTGGTGGCCAAAAAGAAACACCTCTCTCTATGTGGTGTCGGCTGAAGGGTGAACAGTAACTTCAGCCCAATCTGTTGCCTTGCACAGTAGATAAATGAAGCAGGACAGACACTGTTGCTGCCTTCACATTCAACTTTTATAACAGCTAATTGATTAAACTGACAAGTCAACAATGTGTCCTGAGTCTAACAATTACCAAATTACCAAATTTATACGTTAATAATTTTATGCATTTACGCCACTGACGTAAGCAGGTGTGCCCATGTATATCCACTCCTCCCTCGGTTCCATATCAAAGACTAATAATACCGCACTCCTCGCTCCCCCCGCCCCCCCGGTCATCCACCTCAGCCTGTTAGGGAGCTGCAGCCTGTAATTGGGTGTGGAGAGAGGCCATGTAGTGGACGGCTCAGCAGAGACTGCAAGAGTCAATTACCAGAGCTGACAGTGGTGTGGAGAGAAAGGTACACCAGACACACTGTAGTGATCTGTCTGAGCAGGATAAAGGAGACAGAGGCTGTGTGCTAATGTGAGACCAACATGCTACATTTCTCACCTCGCCATGACACCGGCAGCTGTGGCATATGTCTTACTTATGTGTGGGGGGTCAGACATGAGGCACAAAAACAGGACAAGTCTGCAACATACGACCATTTACGTCAGTGAATCCAAAAACTTCATATTGTTGTGTATAGTGATATAAAATTGCTCGTTTTTGATTTGCATTTTTCTTTAGTCAGTGACAGTTTTTTGGGGTGTTTCGCAACAGTTAAATATTTCATGGAGTTGAAAGCTTCACCTCGACGCTGCCGCTCCCTCTGCTTCAAAATGGATTAGTGTGCCAATGATTTAACCGTGGCAACATTTTAATCAAAGGCGATCCCAGGACCCCCTGGTTCATTTCGCTCCCATCACAGCCGACACAGTTTGATTCATGAGGTCTTCATTCTCCACCAGCTCAGACAGGAACGTGAATGTGAATCTCGGCTTTCGCTGGTCACTCTGACATTTTCCTCTCCCTCTTGAATTTGCTTCTTTTCTGAGTCTGTGTTGCATTTTACCTGCAAAGCATTCATCAAGGTATCTTTATTTATTATTATTATTATTTCATTTCACTTTTAATACAGTTGGACTACATACAGTTTGTATGTATTATATAAATCATACATCACTACATGCAGACAGTGTAGAAAAAGTTATGAGGCTTTTTCAAACAAAGCTTTCAATTTCATCATCTTTTCAGTGGATATTCAAGCGTTTATCTGGATCAAAAACATAAAAGTGGCTGATAGGACCATATTGTTTTATCACTGACATCAAAAGCTTCAGCCGCACACTGTAATCAAGCATTTATTCTGTGTTTGCTCATGACAGGTCATTGTGTCCTTCTCTGCTTTGTATTTTTATGCTATTCAGATGTTACAAAGCAGCGAGAGACTTTTTCTCATAACTCTTAAATGGCTGGTTGTCATCTGTAATACTAACCATAATGCGCCTGCAGCAGCGCTAATTGTCAGGTGGACGACTGTTTATTAGCAACTGCTGCCTGTTCTGTCAGGTGAGCCTTCTCGAGACAGCGAATCCAGGTTCTGAGGACAAGCAGGTGAAAGGAACAGGTGTGTGTTTTCATGGATCACCGACCTGATTGCAGTTACCAGCTGCATAAAGATCTGCTGTGAAACCTATTTAGCCTGTAGCGCAGTGCAATAAATGTTTTAATGCTGGCTTTACTAGTCATGTGTGGGATTAACCTGCATTTTTCAAGTATGAGCTCGATGTTGCAAGGTGACTCGAAAAAAAAAAAAAAACGTTATGAGTGTTATTTATCACAGTACATTTGTCTGGATGCTGTTCTACTGTTTGAGAACATGAGATGTATTACAAGACAGGCATTATGCAGCCGGGCGACCAGCGAGCGGATGTGTTGGTTTTAATGACAAATATGAGAGTAAGGCTTCCTTTATTTGCATAGTGTAGCAAGCAATCAGGGTCCATAGAGGGGTGGGAAGTAATTTAGTCTTCACAGTGAGATGAAGCAGCTTTAGTTGCAGTAAGGCCTGGGAAGATTAGTTTAATAAAATCTCATCGTGTTTGACAATTTTTCTAATGTGATAATAGCTAAACAAAGTGAATTCAGTGCGACAGGGGTCATATATGAGTATGATTCCTAACTAAGCTGCAGTGTAAAAGGAAATCTTGGCATTTGTAAGTCTGTATTTGTGTATAACAGTATATGGTTAGAAGAGGTGGATAGGAAGCAACATCGAGGTCTTCACACACAGTGATGCTCTCAACACCTTCCCTTACCGTAATGGAGGTTTCACACCTAACCTAAATTTCACTGTATACACCACTGATCCTGTGCGTGTCACAATTGTAAGTAGAGCTATTTTAGTTCTCTGGCTAATTTTTAACAAAACAGGCAAAAAAAAAAAAAAAAAGCGGTTGATAGAGATCAGATTAGCACGTTGCAGTCCAGGAATTATCTCGCCCGGATTAAGATTAGTGGGAATGTAATGAAAAGATTACCTGAGCACCTGGATTTTTGAAACCATTAATGAGATTATCCATGTACAAATCAGTATTTCTTTGCTAATCCGTCAGAGCCCAGTAGACAGGTGCAGCACAGCACAGAACATATCCGTCTTAAAGCTGCGAAAGCTGAACAGCAAAATGTCTCATCATTTCGAATAGCTTCTAAACAGGCTGAAATAAAAAGGAGTGTAACATCACATGGCATTATTTCTATGTATAGCTCACACAGGTTTTAAACAGTAAAAGTAAAGAGGCCTTAAAACAGTGCATGTTTAACAATGTAGAAAAGAAACTTTTCTAACATTTTGGTTCTATATGTGTCAGAGGTCACTTGGGCTCAATTCCCATACGTGGTGCTGTTTTCTTTACACCCACTCCAACTACACATGAGAACAACAGCTGAGGATAATATAAATTATGAAAAAAAGAAAAAACCCAAAATGAATTCACTTTTGTTTCTCGCTCAGAAAACGAACCCCCAGCTCCCTCCACACTCACACTGCCTGCCGACCACAGAATCTCTTTTATGTCAGGTGCTGTTTTCATAAGATTTTAAGATAAAGTTGTCATTGCTGCAAAGCCACTGCGGGTACGCAAGAGGAGTGGAGAGAACGTGAGAAGGTTTCGCTTGTCATCACTATCTCCCGGTTGTGTCGCAGGGAAAATAGTCACCTATTGTGTGGGAAATGGTGGTCCACAGATTGTAAACACCCCCACTTGACGAAATTTCCAGTATGGTGTCTGTGGTTATTGAATGCGTAAATGTAAGTGTGAATTGTCTAAACATAGACACGTAGACACCTTATCAACTTTTCTAACCCCTCTGATTTCTAACGCCTACACACAGCAAAGTGGCGACAGTGTGGAGCCGAGACATTAGCATCTGCACTGCACCTAAGGAAAGGACCAGAGAGGTGAATTATTTTTCATGTAATTACCAACTGGTTTGACTGAAGAATCAGTAGGATGAGAACACGGCTTTTTGATTTATTTGTGATCATTGATTTAACTATTATTTTTCTCAAGTTTCTTTGAAAATATTGTGATTTTAAAGGATACAACAGAGAAACGCTTTTTGTTTGTTCTACTTGTTTTGGATGATATTCAATGTATTTTTTATTCACCTTATAAATAACTGCCACATTATACACGCAGCAAGTTTCAATTGCCTGCATCATCTGCAGCCATATTCAGATGGGAAACAGCTCTCAGAACCTTAATGTTTGCATATGTTGTCAATGACTTCTGTTGTCAGTCTTTTAAAGTCAGTGAATTTATTAGATTGGACCCCCGGCTTTTCATTGTTCCATCATCAGCTGCGTTTAGTTACTTGACTTCCCTTCTTTGTTTGTTTCCCGCCTTTAGGATTGAGGATTAGTCTCACCTGTGATCCTCCTCTCCTTGTGTATTTAGTGTGTGTGACCCTTCCCTCTGTGTCAAGCCCTTCCTAACGCTTATGCCTCATGTTCTTCCAGAGCTTTTTTTCTTGTTTAGTTTTCTTGAACCTTGCCCACCTGACCATCCAGCAGTCTTTTGACTTTGGTCTGAAATTTTGAACTACACTAGCTTCTCCCACGGTGTATGCATTCGGATCCTATGTGTCCCTGTGTATCTGAGAGCTGATTGCACAAACTGCTTAACCATTTAGGTCAGAGTGTAACCTTTGTAAAGACAGTGACTTTGAAAACTCTGCAGGCCCTGTTTTGTTAACCATGGCTCATACACACAGTGTTGCTCATACTAATTACTAACTGAGAGCCAGTTCCTTCAAGAAAACCTTCAAAACTTTATTTAGCACTATTGGACAAATTCTTGTTTCAAGGTGCAGGTGTTTGTTTTTATCCTCCAATTATATATTCACAAACATTTTTAATTGCTCTAACTGATTTTGCTCTCATGTCAAATATTAGTGGTGTAAACAAACTACAGTCAACATGTGCTGTCAGTGATATTCCATTATACTTTTACGTAACAATACTCTGTTATCCACTTGGTAATTTCCTCATTTCAAGAATTCATTGATCTCATTTAGGCCCACTACAAACCAGTGGAGCACTCCGAGGTCGTTTTACCACATATGAGCTGTGACCAATCAGATTCACAATGCTCGTATAATGACATCGCTCATCCCAAGCCCTGCAGCTACTGCAGCTGACTTGTGTGTGTGTGAGACTTTTCTCAGACATCTTGAAACTCATTTTTTTTCCTTCGCTGTGACCCAAATCTGATAACATTGTAGAATTAAAATTATGTCAAACCCTTAATGGAACAAAATGTCTTTTCATGGAGATACTGGGTCGTGGTTTATTGTTTATCTTCCTGGAATAGAATAAAGGTCTGCTGTTCAATTCAAATACAATCTTTTAATGCATATTTTGCTGTACGACACAAACCCTTGACTTTATACATTTACAAGCTCTAGTGGGTAATGGGTCACGAGCTGAACTCTCTCCCTATCAGTGTGGCGGAGAGTGCAGTACTGTGTCTTAAACTACTGCACAACTCTGACACAGTGGAAGGTAATAGTGGAGTGCCAGGCTGCTGGAGGGCCATTACAGCTCATGCTCTCTGAGGTGGAAAAGCAGTGATGAACAGAAATGAAATGGTCATACTGTCATCTGAGAGCGCAGATCAATCCGGGACAAAGTAATGAACACTGCTCGAGCTGCCTGACAAAGAGGTGATGGGATAGTCTGCTGTGGCCGGACTCCAAGGCCCCGCCAACAAACAAGAAAGGCCGCTCAGAAAGTGGTCATGACAAGGAGTGGGCGGACACACATCTTCATGTTTTTAAAAACTGGAGAGCTTCTTGACCTTGGCCATGATGAACTGTCTGCCAGCTGCCTCTGCATAGTAATTTGGTTTGTTTGCCATCTAAGCCCCTAGCTGGATCTGCTGAGCCCTTGTGGGGCACTGAAGTCATGATTATAAATCCTGAGTAAACAGTGAGCATCAAAACGCCATAACAAATCCAGAGAATTATTGGGGCGGTACTACGAGGCCATGTGTGATTGGAGTCTGATGTAGTACAGAGTCAGGTGATATGTCATGCCTTCAGAAGCCCTTTCTCTAATCTCTAAAGCATTTTTCCACAAGGTCAAGGATGACTGAGTGATGTCTACGTGTGTGTGTGTTTGTGTGGGTGTGTGTGTGCGAGTGCAGAGAGGCTCTCTTGCACAAAACAGAAGCCCACACAGAAAACACAAATCCACACATTTTGGTGCACGCATGCACAACAACAAACAGCATAAATGAAAGGGGCAAGAGTGGTGCGGGTACGCTCTGCAGGCAGATGTGCTCTCCGAGTGTTTTCAAAGTCTCTGTATTGCCTCGGTTGCTATTCTGCAATTTCACAGCTCAGGGTGTACAGACACGGTGGGAATAAATTAAACAGTCTATTGGTCTTACTTTGTCTGCATCCAACTTTAAAATGAATTGCAGTCAATGAAAAATGAATCAAAGAGCACCAAATAAATGTCAAAGAAGGACCGGGAGATTTTTATTGTGGAAGGTGCAGAAGATGGACAGATGCAGTAAAACATTGAATGCACAAACAATTCTGTCTGAACCTTGATGTTACTGCCCCTCTTTGTCTTCATTTTTTTAAGAGCTTGAAGACAAAGGGTCAAGTCATTTTACAGAAATTTATAAATTGATCTTTAATGTTGCATTTTTTTGGCACAAAGTTGCATAAAAATAATAAAGATTAGAGATTAAATGTAGAAGAAACTTGGGTAGCAAATCATTTCTGTTGAATAAACTAATACCTAGTACAGTTAAGTTAGAGTTAATTAATTAATTGAATTAAGTAAGTACATCCCTAACACTCTCTCAGTGCTGGCCAATTTTTTGAATGCGAATGTATAAGCAGAATAGTCGAAGTGCTATGCCACATACACACAAGCACAGTATCATAAATAACCATCCTGCCTGTCTGTGAACAGAGACATATTACGATGTGTTAAGAAAACCAAACAAGCTCTTATATATACTATCTTCACACTGAACATGGGTTGCTTCCAGTGGACACAGAGGGGGGAAAATTGATGTGTTCATAGAGAGGCTGAAAACCCTGACCCCTGTATTGAATTCCAGTTGAATCAGATATAAACATAAATCACAATCAGCCTCTGTATACAATGTGTTGATAAAATAACAGATGTAGCTGAGCTGTTATTGTACCGCAGCGGTCTGTTGAGCACTCTACTGTATATCGACCTCTTGTTTTCAGTTAATAGATTCAGTAAAAACCCTGCCGGGGCTTTGAGAGGTGTTGGTGTTATATGGGGTTGAGTGGCTGTTGGTGACTGGGAACACTTAGCCAGTCACCCATGCAGGTGTTGCTGCTGGGACCGAGCCCTCACGAAGGACCCGGCGATTGTCTGTGGGTAACAACAACATCTTCTCAGCCTGCGCGTCCTGATCTTTCTATCCGAGCATTTATCATTATGGGATGTGTACACAGCACGCATTCATTGTTATCACCTGTATTTAGCACCATATTATCATCAGCTGTTGTTTCTGCTCTTGCAAATACGCTGCACAGTTTGTGGCTCCTGCACAGTAAATGCACACAGTAAACAGCACAGAGGGTGACTCGCTGGTTGGATTGTGACACTTCTAAACAGAGATAGGTATCAAAAGAGTCCACGTTGGGGATAAAAACACGCTGTTGCCAGGATCTTGCTGTCTGCTGAAACTAAAGTGTAATTTTTCAGCTATAGAAAAAAAAAAAAAAAAACTGTCTTGCCAGTTGAGAAGCTGTGTCTGTTTGTGCAAAATGGAGGGAGCACTCAGAGGCGACATTAAAGGACAGCGGCGTGGCTCCGGTAATGGCCTTGTTGTTCAGGCGGTTTGTCAGTCCAGGCTGCAGTATCTCTTCACTATGGGATGGATTGGGTTGGAATTTAGCACAGATATAAAAGGTCCCCAGGGGATGGATCCTATAGAGACTTTGCTGATCTCTTGACCTTTCCTGTAGCGCCACCATGGGGTTGAAGTGGAGTGAAATGTCTCAACCACAATCGAATGTCCCTCCTTTAAATTTGGAGCAAACATTAATGTCCTCCTGAGGATGAACCATGGCAACCATTTATCTAGCATCTACATTGTATTTTAATTTTATGGGAATGCAATTTCAAAAATCGAATTTGCTTTGTACTTAGTGGTGGTTTGCAAATGTTAACGCTCTAAAATGCCAAACTAAGATCTTAAACATGTCATCATACCTTCTAAACATCAGCATGTTAGCGTGTCATTGTTAGCATGCTAGCATTTGCCCTCGATCATCCTCACAGAGTTGCCTGGAAAGGAGATTTTAGAATGAGATTTTTACATCTTCTGATTGTAAAGTGACTGAAAAGACCTGAGGCTGTATTTCATAACATTGTTTAAAAGATTCTCATAGTTTCACATAAAATCATAACAATATTTAACATAAACATTGGTTGCTTTAAACTTTAGAGCCAATATTTTTTTTTCTCCTCAGGTGCACAGTCTGCAATGTTTACTGAGTCTGCCCAGGGTTTTAAGTTTAAAATTGACAAAGCATCCATACCTGCTCAGTACAAACGGCCTGAGGTGAAGTGGCGCCGCAGCATACTGTAGGAGCTTGTAATAAAGCCGATCATGCCTCACATTCAAAGTTTCACTTATTTATGAACGGACAAAAAAGCTACACAAGAAGCATTGAGCGCTGGATGCTGGTAAAATAACCGACTACTGCAATGCATCAATGTTTGATATGCAAGTGAAACTGTATGTAGCGGCCACATGGGTTGCTTACCTGTCAAAATATGCCAGCTCCGCCTCAGTATTATTTACATTTTAATGTGTCTAAAGCTCTCTCTTCCTTTGAAATGCTGCACCAGTGCTCATGCAAAGTGATGTGCGCGTAGCACAGCAGGTAGTTCAGGAGGCCTGGGCGATTAGAGCAATCCCAACAAAAAACAGAAGCGGACTGGCTTTTGCCTGTTTAGAAATTCTCTGCGGTGGCTGGGTAAACAGAGCGCCAGCCAGCCGTGATCCGTGACAATATCGCTGGTTGCATCTTTAAATACTAACATAAAATATTGTGTGTGGGCAGCTGAAATAACCGCCCACCATCCTCCCTCACACACGAAGATGAACACCGCCCCCACTTCACGACTGCCACCACCCGCACACACACACACACACACACACAGACATGCAGCACTAAAATGTGGGGTTTGAAAGCATTCCTTTAAGATCATATCACTGTTGACTCCCTTTAAATGATCTGATTTGCAGCACATGCACGATGCAACACGCTGGGTGCTTTCCCATCCAAAATGGTAATCTATCGGTTTGAGATACGGTGCTTTGAACCAATGTCACTTTTATGTTCCTTAACCCAGCTTCAGCTTTTGGCACATTATCCTTTTGAAAAACCTGCATCATTTAAATCAAACCCCTCTGATGCTGCAAGCCTAAATTTAGACACCCTTCACTTTCAGTGCACCGCTCCATATTCAGCAATCACCCGAGGGAGAGTTAAAGTTTTTGTACTACTGTTGCTGCCTCATGTTACATGTTCTTCCTTATGAGTTGTTGCTACGTCTGTCAGAACAAGATCTTTATAAGTTCTGCACAGTTAAACGGCCTTTTGTGTCTAATATTTGATAGACCACCAGTGCCCTCTGTCAGCCTCAACCAGGATATCACATGCTTAATATTTTTCTTCCTCAGGCTGTTTTGGCTTCTTTGTGTTTGTGCAGAGATCCAGTTTCACTCTTTATGAGAGTTGCATTTTATTGCAAATTTACAGCAGGAGTTGCAGAGTTTTGTGACACAAGTGAAAGTTTTTAGTTTGTTTTGCTTTAATAATGTTTTTTTTTTTCTGAAACTGAAGTTGTTGCTGATATTTCTTAATTTTACAAGTCCTTAAATCAGCCATAATAAGGACCATATATATACATTGTTATATATTATGCAGTGAAATGACGAGCAAGTTACTGAGTTTGAATTAATGTTATGGAAATGTGGAAGCATTTCATCCTCTTTCAATTTGCACATTGTGGTTAATGTATGTGAAACTGAACTTTCCAGACACAAAAGTCACCATCTTTCTCAGTATATATGTCTTCTGTTAACCTTTGGATTCCAACACTGAAACCACACTGATTTCCTCTTTCCTGATCTGTTAATATACAAATTTTAATGATGCATTTTTTTGCAATTTCAAATTTAAAATGCCTGATTCTGCTAATTATAATAAATTTCTTGCAGGAGAAGTTGCAGTTGTAGATGTGAGGATATGACGAGTTACCACAGAGTCGAGCAACAACAAAATTTGTGGTTGCAAAGGCAGTGGGCTCGGGTGAAAAGGGTCTTGAGGCAGCTATCAGTATTTGTTCACGTGGGTGAAACTGAAAATTGATTGCGGGAAAGGAACCAGGCATCCTGCTTCAGACTTGGCGATATATCTTTATCTGCTCGAGACCACGCTAGACATTTTCCAGTCTGGGCCTCACTGCGTTATCTGTTCTTTACAATATATAAAAACAAAGATAAACAATGAGTCGTAGCACATATTACTTCCTGCCAAACCTGAACTTTATAGCAAGTTTATATTACTAGTAAAATTGGCATCTCTGATCTGTGACTTTCGAATTGAAAAAAAGTAGAAATGGAATCAACTCCACGCTGCAGAACAACAACTTTGTCACATGTTGTGTTAATGGACTGAAAGGCTGCAGATTTATTCAAAAATCGTTCCTGGAGTCATTGCACTTTTTTTCAAATTAATAAATTAAATCACATAATCTCTCTGGTCTGAAATAGTAGTATTTTGCATCAAACTGAAGATGAGTTGACGATGAGTTGATTGTTGTTGTGTGAATTTATAATTAGAGAACTTCTTGAACTCGCTTTGCGGTAATTAAAAAGAAAACAAAACTCAGGACTCATAGTGTTCAGCGCCTTCGGTGTCAGCCTCTTTCCACAGATGAATATCAAACTTCAGAAATGTCTACTTAATGTTTTCATAGTTGTGCAATCACGACAATCCATTTTATGTCAGACTGTTACCAAAGAGGTTCAAATCGTCTGTCAGCACACAGAGACCGGGGGGAGCCATTTGGTTGAGGTTACACTGAGGAAATACAAAAAGGTCAGTAGAACTGTCAGAGGCTTCTTACAGTAGCACACGATCCACCACAGGATCGTGTACTACTTTTTTTTTTTTTTTTTTAAGATGAAGACATAAGCAATGATTTTAAGCTAACATCAAAGTCTTAATCATATTTTATTATATTATATTATATTTGAGTTGCAAAGTACAACTGCATCCATGGCTTTCACAACAGTCAATTTATGTTATCCCCCTTTTCACCACAGGAGGGAGCTGCAGTAAAAGAATGTTTTTCTGCAGCAATGTTAAATAAGTGCTAAATACTTGACATCACACAACACTGGCAAAATGTTTTATTTTTATAAGAAAACATGAACATGAAAGTGATGGAAACAATCAGTTTCAGGTGAATAAAACCCCAGTTAAGATGAATTAATAGTGTCGCCTCCTGTTTACAATTTATATCTATATTTACACTGCTTCTGGTTAGAGTTCTGCTTCTGCTTTTACTAGTACTACTATCCTCTTTTACTGCTCCAAATAACTGCTGAAAGTACTATTAATTTGACAGCTATTAGTGCAACAGTCTTTCCACTGCTGCAACTACGACTGTATAACCAGTGGAAATACTCTAAAATACTCCATTGTATGTGAGTAAGTAGGAGTAAGTCAAATGTCACTGATATTATCATCCAAATATACCTAAAGTATCAAAAGTACTCATTATACAGTATGGCTCCTTATATAGTGTTAAGTTAGTATTAATTATTCTTTTCATTAACAGCTACATGTAAGAGCATTTTAATGCTGCAGGTTGTCAATGTGGAGCCAATTTTAAAATATTTCGTATACTACTAGGTAGATTATTAGCATAGTACTGCATCATATCAGCATATCATATGTTTTCTTTATGTAAAAAGTAAGTAGTAACTATAAGTGTAAAGTTAATGGAGTAAAAAAAAGTTTCCCTCTGAATTGTAAAGTTGTAGATATCAAAATTGTACTCAAGTACAGTATTTGAATAAATGTACTTAGATACATTCCTCCACTGTTTATAACCTCTACATACCACTAATGGTCAAAGACTGGCTCTGCTGGTGTAGAAGGACAAGTGACAGCCTCACAGTCCACTTCATACATCTGTGAACATTTGGAGTGTTGAGATGATCCCAGGAGTTTCACTATCTGCCCTGTGTGGTCAATTAAAGCTATCCCCATTCCCAAATTCATAAAGGACGATCTCAATGTCTGCTGCTAAACTAAGGCAGTAAGACAGTTGAAACCAGCGTCAAAGACAAACCTCACAGATTAAAAAAGCTGATATTTGGTGTCCAGCTCTCTTTGCAGCAAGATAAAATATATATAGATTAAATATGACTCTTGAGAGAACGTGTGCAGTGACCGTCTTTCTCTTTATCAGATGTTGATTATCAGATTATTTTGATGATCTTTATTTATTTTATTTTATTTAACTTATTTCATTTTTTATGGTGCATATATGACCTTTACATGGTCAAAGCACATTATGCAAGCAGAGAGGTTTTATGCAGAAGAAATCATGATGCGCTCATAAACTGTTGCCCTGGTTGTTGCACTTAACAGCTGCATTTTCAACTTCTGCTAAATCTGGTGGAAAGTGCATATAATGAGTACTTAAAAAAATGCTCTTTTTTCAAATCGTAGTGTTGATTTTTGTTGTTGTTGTTGTTGTTATGGGGTCAATTAATGTCAAAAGAGATGCATGCGTACCTCAGCAAAGCATTCAAACATAAGTGGAAGTATGCTGTAAAAAAACCCCCAAAAGATTAAAAGTTCACTTGTTAATTACAACCAAAGAGTAAAAGGTTACTTGATGCTCCTTCATACAGTAAGCTTTCCTAACTTGATCAGACTATGGTGGGTGGCGTTAGCAAAGAGGAAGTGCTGTGTCTGTACTGTGTTCTTGGTGATGTGAAGAACTTGTTCTGTTCTTCTTCTCCTGTTTGTTTTCTGCAGGAGCTTCGAACAGAGAAAGACTATAGAAATTTGTTTCTGGGACACTTTGGGCTCACAATGCCAATTTTTACAGCAAAGTCTCACAATTTTTTCACTTTGCTCAATGACGCCTTGCACAACCATGCATGTATTAGTATTAAAAAAAATGGTTGTACAAGATGTACAGTACAAGATGCTCATAAATACATTACATTACAACAGGGACCCACAACTTTTTTTCGCTTGAGAGCCTTTACTAAAATGTTTGTAGCGTTTTGCTTTCATTTTAATAACTCCTTCAAGCTCAAAGAGGCAAACATATTCATTTTTTTTAAAGCAAATATCAGAATAAAGTCCAACAAAATGAATGCAAATCTATTAGCAGAACATTTCTACTTTCTTACCCCATGAATTGTTTCACAACCACTCAACATGATTTTGTGACCCTGATGAGAAGATCTGACCCTCAGGTTATTACCACCCAACAGTATATAAAGTAGTTAAAACTAGCTCCACCTACAGCAGTAGACTAATACTTATACTCAGGTGCATCCATGCAGTGAAAAAAAAGTAAAAGTAAAAAATGCTGTATATCAATCACAGGGGGCATTTTAACAAAAAACAAGTACTTTTGAGACTATATGCACATTTTGCTGGTGATATTTCTGTACTTTTACTAATCACAATTTTGATTTGTTACATGTAAAAATGGATTCCACATTGTTGCACCAATACCTTTACTAAAAGGATCTGAGCGCTTCTTCTTCCACCGGATGATTGATACTCAACAAAGTTTCAACAAAGCTCACTGGGCCGTCATCGTCTTTGCTCCTGACCTCTAAAATGAAACAATGCGCTGCTTGTTCTAAGAAACTTTTCCAAACCTGTCCACCAAAATAAGCATTGAAGCACATATGAGGAGAAAAAATAGGCCAAGCAGTTGCAGAACTTTTTTGCTGAATTGTGTGGTGTGTAACTGATTCAAATCTTGAGTGATTGTTTCCAGACATAAATCTCATAGTGAAAACTGAGCTCATGACTTGTAGTCTGGCTGGGTGACGCGACCACTTCCTCACACTTTGATGAGATTAAACTGTCACTTTTCAAACCAAATAGCGATTTTTGTCATTCTATTATTTCCACTGCAGACTCCCACCCCGATTTCTGTACCTTCATCAAATGCACAAACTCATTTTGTTGCAAAATGAAGCGTCATATTGAGTTTTAAAAAGGTCAGAAGAAAGAAAAATGTGAACTAATGGAGTGGACTCAGTGGAGTGCAGATCTCCTCCAGGTGTGTCTGGGGGCAAACATGAGTAGGTGTCGATCTCTACGGACTGGTTCAGAGGAGTAAGGAGTCAGCAGTCAACGGTGATATAAAAGAGATCAGTCAATTTTTTTTTTTCATAGACTGTGAATCAACACAAGCACAAGAAGTCCCCGAGCAGACAGTCATTAATTTGCACAAAAAATATTAGACTGATGGGTCCAATGGTATGAAAGATTAACTGCAGACAGGTGCAAACACAGACACACACACATACACACAACCAAATGTGTTTGCAGAGATAACAAAACATGAGTCAAAGGCCAGAGAGCACAATTAAATTACACATTTTACCACAGCGTGAAGCGTCTCAGATCTCAACTACTGCTTGAAAAACATCTCAGGAAATATTTAAATACACTAACCTAAGACTCAAATTCAAATAAGCTGCTGTAAAGATGTTGAAAATTTGAGTCGGTGGTTTAATCAAGCTCAGGCTTTTACTTATCTTGGAAATTAGGACGTGGCCATCAAGATAGTTTTCTTTTTTTTATCCTTTAGTTTAATGTTACATAAATACACATCAAATCTGTGATGTTTCATTTAAACTAAATCTATGAGAATTAGACAAAAAAAGCTTTTATTGCTATTATTTGTTGTCGGTCAAACTTTGCCAAAACTATTGTGAGCTCGTTGGGTCATACTGTATAGCCTGATTAGTGTTTTATACTGAATCATTAGTCAACTGTAATTATACACTCCCCGATCAGCCTGCATCTAACTGTGGCCAACTTACCTAAACTCAAACGGACCTGATAACCTCTGATTCAACTGACCAAACTGTGTATAGTCTATCGCTTCCCGTTGCAAACAAAGCCCATTTGCTTCATCGTCTCCGGCCCTGCTGGTGCATTGAACTCCCCAGTGAAGTCAGGACAGTTTGTACTTTGCTTACTCTGTGTACCACTTTGGTGTGTATGATCCACCTTTGCTGGCTGTCAGGCGCTTGAGGTTGCTGATTGCAGTGGGTCTGTCAACCACATCTGGAGCACCTGGGCCCTGGTGCCACACACAGACATATAGCACAAGCCTCAGGGGTCGACATGAAACCATGTTCATGCAACCCCCTTATGGTTTGACTTTAAACTTAAAAATGCCACACACTTCTTTACTTTCTTTACACAAATCCACATTGAAACCACTGATGCCACTGACATAGTTTACTTTTATAATAGGTAATTCATATTTGCTTAAACACTCTGAAATTCACTGCAACGTTTTTTGATCATGTGCAGACTTCCTTTAATATAATTACTCTCATCTCTAATGGTATAAACCTGAAGCATGGAACCTCTTTCCTCATCACCATCGCTACAGTTGCCACCTCCTTTAGCTCTGGGAAACCAATCATTGCTGGTTGACCTAAAACACTTCGGTACATGTTAAAATGTAAAATGATGAAGCCACATTCAAGTCATCCAATTAAAGATGCAGCATGATACATGACTTTTTTTGATTCCAATCATAGTTTTTCTTATGTCAGACCTGCATCAGAAATGAGCTAGAAAGTGTAGATTGCAACTGGCTGATGAAAACAGCTGCTGCAGTACTATTTAAGTTACTTTTGTTAGGCTGCTAATATTAGGCCTTTACTTTCCCTACTCTACCTCTACTATATTGAATGCCAACTGCTGAGGAGCATCATCCTCACTGCCATCATCCTATAGACTGAGTGTGACCGATACATGAGCAGGGCCGATATTATCATCCGATTTTCACAGATAAACGTATCAGTGCATGTGTATGTTGGCTGATGGGTAGCGAGAAAGTGCAGCAGAGAAATGCCAAAGATATGCTGGGAAGCAATTTTACAACAGTGCTGCTATTACACAGATTGTCCACTAGAGATGAGTGACAAGTTTATTTTCCATTGTGTTGCTCACTAGTGGTTATAATTTGATAGTAAATGAAAATATCTTGTATGTATTAATGTTACAAAGAAGTTGTTATCATATTGTACACACTCAAATATTTATGTTGATATCGGCCTCAGACATAAAGTAAGACTCAGACTTTTATTATAACAATAATAATGACACTTCTTGATAAGACAGGACTAGATGACAGCAGGTGCAGTTATAGTATAATAATGGTCTTATTGCTTTAAGTGTGACAAACGTGCTGCAACATAACTCAATACTGGAACATAAAAAAGCTGCAGGGTCTGTAAAAAAAATCACTTTATATGTCCTTGAGTTGAATCCCTGCAGAGACACTTGAAGCATGTGACAGTCATGCTTTTGTGTCTGAAACCAAGCTGCAGCCTCGGGAGAATAATGAGGCCCCCTTGTAACCTAATCGATCGCCGAGCAGAGGCAGACGCTCTGTGATCGGCTTCTTCTGTGTCACAACAACTTCCCAGAATAGCAGCTCGGGCGGGCCGCGCGCGCGCTGCTCTGCTCCGCTCGGCTCGGCTCGGCTCAGCTGTGGAGGAGATGGAGGAGGAAGTCGGCGGCGGATGGAACAACTGTTGCTGCGGAACCAAAGTCTCCTTCGGTCGGCGCTGCGGGCTGGAGTGAAAGCCTGTTGCAGAGCCGAGACGTTGAAGCCGGATCGGTGCGCAAGTTCATGGGATTATATAAACTCCTCCGTGGTTAAGGTAAATCAAAAAAAGAAAAGAAAAGAAAGAAAGAGAGGGAGGCAGACTCAGGTGCATGCACGGGTTTAATGCATTGACTGACCATCGTCCTGTTGCTGTAACGCGGCCGCGCAGTGTGATTCAGAGCTGCTGGAGGCGCATGTCTGCGGCAAAAAAAGGCAGACAAGGAGCGTCTGATGAATGGAAAAGCCAGACGGGCTCTGATGTAGACTGCAGTGATCGGGTAACCTGTTGCATCGCAGCTCCAAAACATGCATGCATGTAAAAAAAATAAATAAATCACATTAAACCTGTTTTTTTGCAGCTGATGCTCATTTGCACTGTTGTGTCTGTCAAACCTGGTACAAAATGAAATTTCCCACCTGTTGGCTGGTGTGCATTTTTAATTATGGTGGAGGAAGTGGTGCCAAAAAGTGGCCTTTAGATTGAGCAAAGGTAGGGGGGATAAATTGTAATGCCTTTTTGCATGCTGTTGTCATGTGTTTTAGCAGGAGGGTGCATCAGGTTCATGTGCCACTGTGCAACATTATTCCCACTCCAGCTGCAGGTGTATGCGTAAAGCTCAGCTCTGGCTCCACTCTGCCTACATTTCCAGCCTCTTGCTCTGTTGAAGATATCTTGGCTGCTCCCTGCCACTGAGCTTAATTCCTCAGGAACCGGTGGATCCAGTTTGATCTATCCCTCTCTGTCTTTTCCTTCACCAACTTGTTGAGTCTCTCTCTCTCCCCCTCCCCTCCTCCTCCTCCTTCTCTCTCTCTCTCTCTCTCTCTGTCTCGCTGTTCCTGTGAATGTGTAGATTCAAGTTGTGCGGCTTCTTCTGGTTAGAGGTTTGATTTTGGGCTCCATGGGAAGGTGTCGGCGTCGGTTTTAAGGTGGAAAAAGTCGCGCGTAAAAGCGGCTCTGACGCACCGGCAGTCACCTGTAGGACTCTGTGGATGCGCTCCTCCTAAACTTTCCTCTGCTGCTCTCAACCGACTCAGATTGACTCAGATTACGTTTTTTTCATCTTCCTTTCATTGGGACTGTTGTTGAAACATGTTGAGAAAAAGTTTTGGCTTTCATACATTTGTGAGAGATCACTGGACGAAATAGGTAATTTTGACTTTTTTTTCCTGTCCTCTAAGGGAGGTGGAGACAACTCACCACCTCCTTCCTCCGTCCTTGACTGAAAACTCATTTTGCACAGGGGAGACGCTTAAAGGTAATTATATGAATCCACATTTTTAAAAAATTATCTATTTTATTTTTTCTGTATTTCATGTTTTAATTTTAGCATCTAGAGTATAAATTCAATGGCTTTCCAACTTTATGTGACTGTGAGGTTCCTCCATTTAACTATTAAGGACTCAGGCCATTAAGAAAAGTGCAGCTGGTCCTGAGTCAGATTATCACCATCGTTGTTAAAAGTAAAGTGGTACTGAAAAATAGTTCAGCTCAAAGAAAGTGATACTGGTGTGTGACACTCTTCACTGGGCCTGTAGATGACACACAGTCAATAAAAAGGTTTCTGGACTTTTAAAAAAAATTATTATTATTATTGTAAGGAAAGGGTTAATGTTCTTCAGGAAGCCAGCAGTTATGTTGTAGCATAACACAAATTTGTTGTGTGATCAGACTCATTATTTAAATAATTATGGCTAAGCTCTAGTTCAATTATCTGATGGAATACTACTTCTATGATACAATAATCATAACACACTTACTTTATATGTGTTGACTTTAACAAATCGTCTACACAATAATAAGAAGGGGTTGAGGGATAGAGATGGACCCAGACTTTAAAAAAAAAAAAAAATTAACATATTTCTTAGCCTGTAGACAACATGTATCATCAACATGCACATAAATGTTGAGAAAAGTGAAAGTGTGTCTTCTCATGCTTCATTTGAAGTTAATGTCGTTTATCGTGCTGATTGGTTGCTACCAGCACAAAAAGTTAAAACGAAACCTAAAGTTATTGATTAAGCTCATTTTAGAGAATGTGACCACATTGATATCTTTACTTTTGCCTGTTTTTAACAGAAAGAAACTATGACATAAATAGTCAATCACATCAATTCTGCCTCAATAAAAGTCGGGTTTCATTTATGATATACAAACCATAGCTGTGCACGTGGAAGTAAAAATGTAAAAGAGAGACCCTGCCAGCTGTAATTCAACTTCTATTTCGACAAGAACATTTTTATAGAGGACATGAAACCAAACCACGGCTGCTCACACTTTGAAAATAGCTCATAGTGTCGTTTGCTAACTGTACGTGACTACAACTGCACACACCAGAGCCTTTGTTGTACTGCTCCTCTGTACGCTGGAAAACATCCACCTGAGGCCGCTTAATGGACTCAAATTTGGCCATTAATATGATTTTAAACTAATTAATAGTTTACAGGTCCGTGATGTGTTTGTGAATAGGTTAATTCTGCTGGTCATTGTTGCACGCTATTTATTACGACAAAGAACTCAGGCAACTCAGCTTTTGAAACAATCCTTTCTGTTATTTTAATGTCAGAGTCACAGCAATTTTACTTTCTGTTCCCTGCAGCACTCCCGAAGCACTTGAAATGGAGGCTCCCGATGGCTACTGTGCTAGTAAGTCCTCACATCGCTCGCACACTGCATTCGCTGACCCTCGCTGACCCCTTGCTTGACACCCGAGGGTTTGTGCAGCGTGTCGGACTGTGTGTCTGCGTTTTTTTTGCACCGATGATGGCGATCACTACGGCGATGATTCTCTGATTTATTAGCTTATTTTTGACTTCCACGCCTCTTCCAACTTTTTGATACAATGCTGACACAAACACTTTTTTGCAATCATAAAACTATAAACATTTGAAGGGATTTCCCCAGTGCAGCCTTTTTCCTCTTCACCCCTTAAAGATAGAGAAAACGATGCATAGCGACATCCTGTTGAACGCAGCAGATACTGGATATGCAGTTTGTTGCCCTTTGCTGGTTTCCTTTGGGCAGGTCTCTTGAATATCTTCCCTGCCCGCTTTGTATTTCGCTTTGATATGCAGATCTTAAAGAGAAAAAAAAAATGGCAGGTAGCATGCTGTTTGTGACACCAGTGGGGTTTTAGGTCTCCATCGGGGGTTTGCGCTGACAGGAACACTTGGCAGGCGGGGTAGGGGTGGTGGCGGAAGAAGAAATGGAGGCTCTTCCTCTCCTTGTCCGTCTGTGGGATGTTTCTGAAATGATTCGGTTCGGAACAAATAATAATTGTCTGTTCCATCCGCGCGAACCTGCCGAAAAGACGCAACGGTTTGCATCGTCACTACTCCTGCGGATTTTGCAATATGCTCAATGCACCGCTGACGTTGAGAGAAAATTTAGGTCAAACGTCATTCATCTCACTCATCATCATAATCTTCCATGTAAACTATCACTAAATCCTAAATCGCCTATTACATGCAAACATATTCTTCAACTCTCATATAACACATAAATACATTTAAATGCACAACGTTTCCTCCAGTAGTAGTTTCTCTTCCTTAGACAGCGAAGCTCTAATAGTCTGATTGTGCTCACCCATGACAGTGTATGTATGAAACAGTAATGCTATATGTGCTTTGTGTCAAAAAGACGAGTGTTGAAGAAGCACATACAATAAATGTTTAGACATGTAGGAAATTTTAGAGGTGGCATGAGTGCATTTAAAATCACTTCAAAGACGTGAGTAGGGTCAAATTCCTTTGAAGACAAAAATGATTCTGTTGAAGCTGAAAACGTAGATGGAGTGAAAATGTATGCTTTTTCAAGGCGTTCAGAGTTGTGTTGCCAGATTGGGTGGTTTTCTGGTTTTTATTTTATTGGGTGAGTAGAATTTGTTTTGGGTGACTTGTGATAGTTTTGGCTACTTTCTGTGGAACTTGGGCGATTTCCCCGGACAGGAAGCTATAGTCCAGTGAATCGGCCCCTTCTCGTCTCCAGTCATTATGATTGACACTCACAGTAAATTCAGTCGGCCCGACACGCAATGATAGAAAACTGATGACCGACAAAACCAAATGTCATTTCACGTCATAACTGAGATGAAACTTCTATTGATATTATCATTTGGTTACAAAGTCGTAACTTTATCCAAAGACTTGAAGGAGACAAATTTTTCTGTACTATTACTGTTACCCAAGTTTCAGGTTTGCTGAATTGTACAAAAATAGAACTAATACTATGAAAATCATTAACTCATATTCAGCCATAGATGCAAGTGGCCTATATTTGCAACCTAGCTTTGTGTGTGTGTGTGTGGGTGGGTGGGTTCTTGGTGTGTACTATATATGTCAGATGGATGCAAAGTTCCTCTCCTAAATGGAATCAAATAGTTTGGCCCCTGTCATGATGACGGGGTGGGTTCGAGGCTCTGATTGGGCAGCTTGACACACACACACGTTTGATATGTCCATGCTATCAAGCTTACAGCTGGTGTATGTGCAGGGGTTACGTTGGCTGTTTGGGAGAAATAAACTCAAACTGCAAAATAATAATAATAATGATTAAAAAAACAAAACTCCAGCAGTCAAACTCGCACAACTAAAGACAGGGTGAAAATGTGTGCGCTCCAAACACAGGGTGGAAAATATTTGAATAGTTCTCATTGACATATAGATACTATTATTGCTTATATAAAAGAGAGGATAAAAGTATCTGTGACTCAGAGTGATAGTATGAGACATAAAGCCTGTCAGTGTATATAATTGTATGTGATTGCTGATATTTGTGGTTTCAATTGAAATTCAATTTGTGGTTGACCGGCTACGAAGGGAAGGCAAAATCTCTGAAAAACCAGAGTAAACTTGGTACGAAAACATAAATACACCGTGAATGCTCAGGGATAGCAGCACCATTGTGTAGGTTTTCAAAAAGGCTGTTTAGTAATCAGATATCAAGAATTTAAGCTTCCTTCCTGTTTAATCAGCCAGCCTTCCTTTTTTATATAAACACTCTGGCACTTTTATTCTTAACCACACTCGCTGCCATTGTCACAGTCGATCTCTCTCTCTCTCTCTTATACTCACACATGACTTTTCTCTATCACACACACCATCATAGTTTATCACATTTGCAATCGTTCTCTCGCGTAAATTATCCCTCTCTCTCTCTCTCTCTCTCTCTCTCTCATGCACTTGATTCTCTTTCACACATTTCTCACATGCTCATTGTCTCATAGATGCATCATGAGAGCAATTCACACGCTGGGGTTCTTTCCTGTGTCGTTTCTCACTTCGAGAAATTAGACATTGTTCAGTCTCTCTCTCGCTCTCTGTTTTCAACAAAATCGTTTATATTCTCATTTTTGCTCCTGTATTGATGGCCAGCAAAGTATCAGTCATCCACTAGGTTTAATTACAAACAGATCTTGTTTCTTCAGGGAAAGAATTAGATGATGCTGTGCAGTTTCTGGCTTGTAAACGACTTTAATGCGGCTGTTCCAGCAGTTGATTTCACAAAAAATTTTTAATTCATATTCGCCTTATTGCCGTGACGAATAAGAGAAAAGGACAATTATGGACAAATGGTTTACATTAAATTGCTTCATTCACTAAAATAGAATGTACAACTTCAAAAATTACATTAAACAAATTCAGTAAGATATTGCATTAGAACACTCAACTTTATGCAATCACTCTGAAAAACAACACTCATGACATTCATAAGTAATGTATGTAGGTCAATGCAAACACTTGACTGCTTAAGTCATGTCACACAGCTTCATATCTGCTGGACAATCTTCAAATCAAACTTGCAGCTTTGCATTTTAGTTGCTCGGTTCGAATGCTTGTTGGACATAAGATATACTTCACACCCTTGCATCTTGAAGGCCCCATTTTTTTTAAAAGTTGATAACCAATATCTGATCTGCTTAAAGGGTAGAAGGGATATTCCAGCTTCTCTTTTATCATCTTCCGGTTGTAAGTCGCTCATGCTGAACTGCCACCTTGCTGGCAGCTAATTACATGTCTGACAGTTGTCCTGATGCGGTCAGACCGTTTTTTTCTGTCTTTCTTTTCAAACAGAGAAAAGACACTGTAGTAAGACGTCTAGTTTCTTGCTCTAGTTAAATGGCAATAAATACAGATGCAAACGTCTCCTGTGTTAAGTACAAAGTCGTAGCCGACAGAAAAGGTGAGGCAAATTAAGAAATAATGAGCTCCATGAGATTTCCTCATACCAGACTAACTGCTGTTACCTTGAACCTTATCACATTTTAACGAAGCTTAATTTCAGCCCAGTGAAGTTTCAGTTCATCAGCCTCAGACAAATCACGTTTACTTGAGGTCCAAAAAGGTCCAAGGTGCAAAGTTTTAAATTGCCTCATTGACATTACTCACTTTCTGAGATGGTTTATTTCAAAAATTTCCTCATGTTATTAATTGTTGGTTGTGTTTAGAGGTGGACTGTACCAGGTTTCTCTGGGTCACCCCCACATACACCACTATAGATTACCACAACTGGGACGCACCAGTTCACAGCAGATGCTTCTGTGATACATCTAGAATCAGATGTAAACATATAAAACTGTCTTCATTTATTGGTCAATTAAATTTCTCATTAGTACATAATACAGTACATACATCTTATATGTTTTAAAAGTTGTTGCTTTCAATTATCTATCGTGATTTTTTTTTCCTTCTGATTGCTGGGTCAATCCTGCGTTTGTGTGTGTTTGCGGTATGAGTCTGTTTTAAGGAAGGTTCAGGGTTTGACAGGAAAAACCAGCTCCCACACAGTGTGTTATCCAGCAAGCCAGAAAGGAGGGCCTCGTCACTCCGGAAAAGAATCTCATTCAGCTTCTCGCATGGCTACAAATAGGTGCTGTCTTTTAAAGTGCGGCCATTTTGTGCATCGTATTCATTTCTGCCGCCGCAAACAGGACCTTGACACTGGTTTGATTTAGGTTTACTGTTACTGCATACTATTTCTGAGACATTTATAAACACTTGTGTTCTCTTTTAATAACTTGTAAGACCAGAAATTGCATTGACCCTTGTTAGTTTCCTGAGATTATCACTGTGCTTTAGAAACTATGCGTTAATTTGAAGTCAGCATTTCTTACACCTACAAGTTTCGAGCATACACATTTGTTCCTTTCCATTTGTCAGCACATTAAATTATCCCAATTTGGTATATTACTCAAAATACTTTTCCCCTGGTACGTCTTGACTCTTCGTCGTCCTGATCTTACTGTTCAAGATTGACTCAGCAAATGCGGAACACCAACGCAAACACTTCAATTCAATATGTGCAAGCTTATGTGCGCTTCAGTACATTTTCAACTTTTTTTTTTTAGTCAAACATCAAGAGGATGACAAGATCTAACTCTTAGGTTGTATTTTACCATCATAAGCAATAGACATAACACAAAGTTTGACATCTTGCCTAAAGACGAAGACACTTGGTCTTTGAGGACAAATGTCTTTATTTGATGTAAATATTTATGAATTAAATAAGACACCATATTGACAGCAGTATTAATAAATCAGCACACATTTGATAGCTGTTGAATAAATTGCTAATGAAGCAATTTATCGTGACCCTTTTATTCTTTCTAACAATAACACTGTGTTAAAATCTTTAATGGAGAGTTCTTATTTTAGCATTTGAACCCAGACAGTCCCAAAAGTATTAGTTTATGCTTGAGACAACCTAGCCATAGCGCTGCTAGGCAGCTGTCAGCGTCTGCTACAGTAATGGAAAATCCTTCATGACAAATCTGGGCCACTCCTGTCTCCAGGACAGCATTGCCAAGGGATAGCCGGCGTCGGTCACCTGAGATTTCCTCCAACCCCAACCTGTGCAACCTGAGCCCAGGCCCAGGGATTGTGTCATGGACAACGTCTCCCAGTATGCCCCACTCAGCGGGGCCGCCACTACAATGGAACAATACCACAGAAGAGGTTGTCAAGCTAAGAGGAGCTGTCACAGCAAGAGGAGATCTGACACAGATTTCTTTTTCATGTACGAGGGATCATTGCAGACACGTTCAGCGCTGACAAATTGTCACAAGGCCTTCCTTATAGCGGTTTCACATGTAGCACGTAGCCTCTTTTCTTTGATTTGTACTGAGACGTCCTCGGCTACAATTATTGCTACATCAGTTTCGAAAGTGCGAGGCGGTCTGGTCTCCTTATAATGGACGCTTATGTCGCCGATATCAGTTGTCAGTATACTTGAGGAAAACCTTTAGTTGTGCCGGTGGTGAAGGATGGCTCACTGTGGTTCCTCCGGGATCTGACACCTGGGTCAGCAGGGGTGTTTGCCTGTTGCCACCGTATTGTTCGAGTGACCCTGACGGGGCCGGGGTGTAAGGGGATAAGGGATTGGTTTGCTCTCCCTCTGAGTGGACACAGGGCTATCCATAGCCTAAGTTCTGTACAGACTGCTGAGAGGTTGCAATCGGATCTGTGTTTGCTGGACATCAGGATCCAGGTGCATATAGACAGTTTAGTTAGCTGCCAGTTTGTACGGTGACCTCCACAGTGACCATTCAAGGTTAGACTCTGAAGGGTGAAATCAATCCTTATTTACCTGACAAAGAAAGACCTTATACAAGACGACTGTTCATTGTGTGACCTGTTTGCTTAAGTAGATGTTTGCTTCCAATTTATTTTCTTCTTTATCTGTATGCAAGTGAATAGATAAATAGATGTAAGTATTTCATATGTTTGGTGAAAAATATACCCTCAAGTGCATATATATGTGCACATTTATAAAATGAAAGAAGATGATGGATCCAGAAAAGGCAGAAACATGTAAACACATAGAATATACTGTACATATCAAAACTGGACTTTTTCACATAACAGCATCTTCTTGTATTTGTTGTACAGCACAATGAAGATTGCTGTGTTTCTGTTTGTCTCCCAGGTAACGGCCAATGCTCTCCCGGTGAGGAGAACTCGAGATTGTTGGCAAATATGTCAACACCTAATGGACAGACGGTTCCTCAGGGTCCTAATTCCCCCAGTGGTGAGTGCTCAATCAAGAGATACACATTTCTGCAGTTCGCCAAGAGACAGTTCACAGTTTCTCTTTGCATGTAACTCACTCAGTTCAGTTCATTCTGATCGCTGTGTTTTGCTTTGTCTTAATGAAACTCAACTCTTTCACAATAAAAGCCTTCTGAGGAAGGAAGGATTACTGTATTTCCACTGAACTGCTGAAAGGCCTCTAGTGCGAAATAGATAGAGGACGTGTTGGGTGTATTGCATCAGCACATCAACATGGAAAGTGTGAGCAGATCAGAAAACAGTTGCTTGTGATTTCTGGGCCAGTGCCTTGCATGGTAGCTTGTTGCCACTGGTGTGTGAAAATGTGTATGAATGAGTGAATGAGGGTCAAACTGAAATGCACTTTGCATAAAATCACTTAAAAAAAAATCACCAAATTTAAAAATATCCAGAAGCAAAGTTAGGATAAAGTCATGTCTTAAATAGAGAATTTGAGCTGTTGTGCATGTTGCAACCTGCGCCGTATCACACTTGTTGCACTAGATTGTGCTTCCCCAGAAGTGTCACTTGGTTCCTTTCAGTCTATTGACCCGATGCCTCAGATTAGCTCTGGCGGAGTCACTGTGAAGCAGCAAAATAAGAAAAGGGGGAACTAAGTGAGATGAGGTAGCTAAGCGATAAAAAGGGAAGCTTGTTTCCCACAAGTTTAGAGATACAGGGAGGTGGGCCGGGCGATGGTTTTCACAGGGAGATACTCTTCACAGATAAGAGGTGTTGTCAGTCTGGAAGTTGCCCAACATGATTTTGCTCTTTGAGGTTTTGTTACAAAAGAAGGGCTGCATCACAACATCTCTTGAAAATGAGAATTTAGCACCGTCAAATTTGACTTAACCTCGCATGCTTAAACGCAAACTGTACAGCAGCTGCCTTGGGATTGTGCACTCAGTCTGGTAATTAAAGAAGAGTAGAATTACACCCTTTGGGCAAGGTGACAGTCTGGGTTGTGAGAGTGACAGTGTCTTCTTCATAATGACGAGTTGCTTTCAGTCCACCTCTCAATCCGTCGTAATCTTTCCACCTGATTTTAACACATATATCAGACGCTATTGCACTGTATAGGGAAGACTAAAACTGTGTGTCGATTTTTGTTGCTGCTTGTGTCGTATCGACCGTTTATCAAATGTGTATCCTCATCGGACCACTCTGTGCATTCCACTCTGCCACAGTGGCGAGACAGATGTAAAGATGCAAGGAGCTGAATAGCAAGGACGTTCAGGTCTGCTCCGTGTTGCCAGGATACAGCTGTCGAAGACAAGGCTCGATTGCAACGTGGGTATTGGGATAAGGGTTTCTTCTATACAAACTGTGGCATTGGAAACATATAGTATCAGTTTAAAAGACTAAAGAATGCAGCTGCTTTACGGAGGCTTCTCCCATAGTATAAATGTTGCCTGAGTTTCTAAATTTCCTTTACTCGCCTCTGAGAGTTAAGTGGATGCAGTTACAAAGCCTGGGGGGACAGTTGATGGATGCAGTCAGATGGGAGGCTTTAGTAAAACAACCACATATGCTCACACTGTGATTACTGCCCCAGTAAATCCCAGAACAGGATCATCAGGATCAGTAAGTTTTGCTTGGATGGTGTCCAGACGTTTTTCCACACTACACCTAAAGCCCCTGTATCCATTTTAACCCATTAAGACCAAGAGTTGATTTTTAGTTTAAGACACTCCCTTTTACAGAGTCATTACATTGTATTACTCTTGGAAAGCTTTTGTCACAGCTGAAACATAGTCACGTCGACTATTATGGATCAAGTTTTACTATACGGTTGAGAATCACAAGTTTGCTTCAGAGGACTGTGAAAAAAAAAAAAAAGCATAATCCAAACAACAAAAGCAGCATAATTGCTGTGTGAAGCATGCAAATGGTTTTGATATTGTTGGGTATGACAGATGTGCAAAGACTAAACAAGCCGAGCAGGGGAAGCTGTAAATATGACGCAGTGCGTTCTGCTTGATCACAGCATGCCTTTTGCAAAACGCTGGATTTGATTGTGTAGCATTTGTGTGTAAATAGCTCTGGATGGGGCAAATTCCAACACAAAGGAGCTGCTTCCTCTCCCTCGCAAGACAAAGTGAAGCCGCCTTGTGGCACAAAAGACGCAAGTCTGGCACAAGAAGTCATCTATTGTCAAGCGTCGTCACATGTGTTCTGTGTAGAATTAAAGAATTGTGTGTCAGTTACCAACGTTTCCACATCTGAATGTGTCTGGCCGGTCAGTGAAACTAGGTGTAGCCTGCATCTGTTGCATGTGCATTACCATCTTCTGGATCATTATTTTTTTGTGTACAAGTAATACTAATTGCTGATGACTGAAAACTAGAGACTGCAGGTGGTAAATAGTTTCCTGCCACAACCGCCCACACACTCACACACCCACACGCACACAATTATACAATCTCTTGGCCTTGTCATCCAGCCAATCTCCCATTGCTTGTCAGGGGTAAGCTACAGGGCCTCTGACACTCCCTTTCTCCCCAGGGAGAGCCAGGAACCAGACCAGCCTGTTTCTCCTTCTCTCTCTCTCTCTGTCTTGTCAGTGCATTAGTCCATCCTAAATGCTGTCTATGAGTTGCTTAGTTGCTATCATGCCCCCTCCACGCGCCCAGTAATGACACTGTTTCGCACAGCCTAGCCCACTTGAGTCGACCTGTGTTCATTACAGATGGACCCATTATGTTCAATCAGACCAACGCATTTCATCTCAAGCCTTTACGGCTTAATCCAATTCTACAGACGTCATATTTTAGTGCAACCTGTTCATGCCAGACTAAGTCATGCATCCAGGACCAACCTAGGCCCTGCTTTGCGTTTTTAGAAGTATGCTCAGGGCACTCCCATAAAACCTGCATTTACCAACGTGTACGAGTGTGGCAGTGTAAAGACGTGCATCTCAGGATTGTGTTTTTGTTTTACAGAACTGACAATTAAGCAAGAGGAAGAAACAGCGGAGGAGGCTGACAACAGAAGCCCGGCACTTGAAGAAATAGGCCAAACAGGGGAGGAAGAAGTAGCATTGGAGGAATCAATGACTGGCAGCATAAACAATGTACAGGATGGATTATCTGGACCGAACGCGGCAGCTGATGCGGGAAGCCGACAACCAAATGGTACAGATTTTCCAAAGCGTTCATGCTTTAAAGTAATTTTTCCATCTTTTGGGAATTAATTCACAGAGGATCTTTCTTCTTCTAATGATTCAAATCAGGGTGGTGTGTACATTTCCTATTCTTCAGAGTGAGTCAGATCATTTGTTTTCCTCGACAGTGGGTGTGGAGTGCTTTTTTTTTTTTTTTTGTGGGTGTTTTGTTAAAAGATAATAGCTTAGACTTGGAATTATTATCAGGGAAAAAATATCCTTGGAATCCCCCGCAACCTGTTCCAACTGACGCCACGACTGCTCCGGTTGTCACAGCAATAGGATCATATTTCTCTTTTCCAACTGGCTGCAGATCAAAAGATTTTCCATTAGAACAGAATACAGTAGTTCTGTGAAAATCAGAAGTGGACTGAACGGCATCATTCCCACATTGGATGAAGTCAGACAACACACGCTCTCATTTATTGCTTGGAAAACATTGCATTTACTCTGAAAAATGATGAGTAAAGCCAGGGAAATGTTCTGTTTTTAACTTGTGCCACTAATTCAAAATGGAATAAAAAGTTCAATTAGTTTTCTAGTTTGAGTAATTTCAGTTGGAGCAATATCAGTTTAATTTAATTTAAACAGTCAAGTGAATACTGATTATTTTTTCCTTAATCAATTTAGCTCAACACAGGAAGCTCACTTTAGTTTACTTTACTCCAATTCATTTATAAAGGTTGGTTTACACAATGACTGTACCTGAGCTGAAACAAAAATATTTTTATTTCCACACTGATCGAGAGAAGGGTTGATTGTTGTAATTAGAGCTTGAATTGAGCTCTTTATTTGTTTCTTGATTACATTTCACAATCATAGAAAAAGTTCAGGAAGTCATATGTCATGTGAGGACAGGTTTTTTTCTGATGTGATATTTAATATGTATAATAAAAAGCAGCTGTCAGTGCTTCCTGCACATGGGGAGAAAGCCGTCAGTCATGAAGCAGACGAGTTAAATGAGTTCAGTTAGAGACAAAAAAAAAAATTGTCTGCAGGAGTCTTGATACTTTCTAAAAACATCTTCCACAATGAGTGTGGTATTGACTTCCTGTGCCTGCCTCTATCAGGTGACAGGCCGTTCCAGTGCAACCAGTGTGGTGTCTCGTTCACCCAGAAGGGAAACCTGCTGAGGCACATCAAGCTGCACACAGGCGAAAAACCCTTCAAATGTCCCTTCTGCAGCTACGCCTGCCGGCGGCGCGATGCCCTCACCGGTCATTTGCGCACTCATGCTGGTAAGACTCCTCCTCACCCTCTTCTCTTCCCTTTTTACTCATCCACCTCTGTTACCCAGAAGAGACTTCATTTCTTTCATCAGAAGTGCTTCACAGATCTGGAAGGAAAAACACCACCCATAATGCTTTTAATGCTCGCTTTGACTATATTTATCTTGATCAGTTCGATATTTGAGACAGCTGAAATATTTTTTTTTTCTAATATTATGTTACACGCACACTCTCTGCAGCTGCTCTATGTATGCACTCAATCACCCCGGTCTGCCTCTGACATAGTGTAGGAACCTTGAAAAATACTTTGTTCCTTTAGAAATCAATTATCTCGGCACTAAAAAGTATCTTCAGAAAGCCGTGCAGCGTTTGTATACATGTGCATCAGGAAGAATGTAAGAGGCCCCTGCCTGGTTCAATCTTTGTGATCGCTTTTTTTTTTTTTTCTCAACTATGAACAAGCTTTGTGAGCACCTTTTAAATGTTCTCTTGACATATTTTTTTTTTCTCTTCTGGAGCTCTGTGTGACTAATGGAAGAGCAGAAATACAGTAGCCACAGTAGCCACGCTTGCTTGGTGACTGTCTGTCTCGTATTGTTGCTGGATCGACATCGTGGTGTTTTATATATGTGTGTTATAGGCAGCGCTGTGAGTGCTTTGTGGTTAGGTACCAAGGACGTGCTGTTCCTTAGTCGCTTGACTCGCTAAGGAGGAAACGATCTGTCTGTTGAGAAACACATGGGGAGTGCTGGCTGTGTCTCTCAACTGTAACCCACTTTCCTATCAGAGAGGATATGCTCGCCCCTCTTTTGCTCCTTTGAAATCAAGGTCAGACAATACCGTCATATCTGCTGTGATGCCCCCACGGGAGTTACTCACACACAGTTCTCTTTTTAGACAGAGGTGAAAGCCTGTGTTTGGGTACGCAGTCCATGTGTTTTTGTACACTCTTGGAGCGTCTGCATGTCTGTAATCTCCCTCTGAGTTCTTACTCAGATGCTTCTGTCATGCGTTTCATACTTTCTTATCTATTTCTCCACAATCTGTCTTCCACCATCAGCCATGACCATTTTCCTACTTTCACTTCCTTTATTGTTCAGCTGAATTTGTTTGTCACGTCACCCCCCCTCCAAAAAAAAAAAAAAAAAAAAAAAAAAGATTGTTGAGCTACACCTGTCTTCTTCTGGTCATTTAGTGGGAAATGATGTTGTTAAGTTGCTTTCACGGCGATTGTTTAGTTACAGGGATGCATGTGTCGTCAAAAGAGGGAAATGCAGCATTCAGAGAAGAGGTCAGGCGAGGGAAACAGTAAAGAGTGATAGAACAAAAGTGTGTTGAATTGGCTGCTGAGGCCAGGTAAAAAGGCTGGAATTACCTTTCTGAGGCACAGTCGATTGGTGGAAGGATAACGCAGGAGTGCTCGAGAGGCAAAGGAGCCGGCATTGTGCAAGACAGAAGATTTAAATTCGAGCAAGTTCCCGTTTATTAGCCAAATGCAATCAGTCAAGTGAGTCTGAGTGCACAGAGCGGATCATTTACATGAATAAGAATAGCGGCTGAAAGGTGGATTCTTCAGGTCCATCCAACATCTGCACAAGGTCGCGTGTGGGTGGTTATATAAATATGAAAAAGTAATGAAATGTATGTTGTGTGTGTGTGTGTGTGCGCGTGAGAGAGTGTGTCGATGTGAGCCGCCAAGAAGGAGAGAGTGATACTTGATTGAATACTGCCTACTCCACTGTTTTACTTTCACGGCTGGAAAGCGGCAAAGAAAAATTATTTCCATGATGATGTTTCATTTAGAAGTTACACTCTTTCACTACCCAGAATGAATATTGCTGCAATGACCCTGCAGGCACACCTACCCACACTTAAATAATACTGAAACCTTTTGTTATTAGCCACCACTTCTTTTTTTTTTTTTAATCTGTTCATACTCAGAAAAAAAAAAAACTGATTATGAACCCTAGTTTCGAGTTCTGCCTATGCAATGTCATTCATAGACCACAAGAGTACTGAATGACAAGATAGAGCAGAAAACCTATTATCATTCCACATGATTCACTAAAACAAAGCGGCCGCTGATGCAAGATTGATCGTGTCATTCTGTAACAAGTGAGTTTTATTTCACACATCACACAAGTAGTGAAGAGAAGAAAGTGGAGCATTTACAGATAAAGACAAATCCAGTTCTGAGTAACTCATCTTCTTGTAGAACATTAAAAAAAATGTTTTAAAAAAAACAAAAAAAAAATGTGGGAGAAAGAGTGCTTATGTTCACGTGTGAACTATCACCCACCTCTAAATGTGTGTGTGTGTGTGTGTGTGTGTGTGTGTGTGTGTGTTACAACCTCCGTGCCTCAGATTGAAACATGTTTGGTTTCTCACAGTGACATGAGCACAAGATCATCCTCACCTCTTCTTATAGTACGAGCTGTCACCGTTACGCCGGTGAATGCCTTACTACATCGCGTTGCTAATGATGGTGTCTGGGTCACATTGGTATGCTTGTGTGGCCTGCAGTTACTCACCGACTCCCTTTATGAGTCATTACATTAGTTTTGAGAATACTCTGTCACAGGGCACGGACATATTTCCTCAGCAGTGTCTGCCTGCGTAGGATTTCCACTTTAATACAGTGGGTCGCAATTTACGTTTTTTTGCACACTTTTTGCACACAAATTTTACCTCAATAAGGAAACAGCTCACGTAGTTCCACTGTACAAAGGTGGTGACGTCAGTGAGCTTCTCAGCTTTCGGCCTATATCTACTGTAGGCCGTCCTGTATTTTTAAAAATCCTTGAATCAGTATTGCGTGTGCTCCTGGTGGATAACAATGTCTTTCAAGCGTCGCAGTCGCACTTTGATGTCGGATGAACGAGCGACGGTCTGGTGGCTTGACCGAGATAGATGTGAAGGATGATGTGTCTTCATCTTTCCACTTGCCTAGGTAGGAAGGAATTGAATAAAATAGAAATGGCACAATGAATCACACTCCACCTCCATAGCACTTTAACATTGGAGTTAGTTTCCTACCGCCACCATGGGATGCCTGATCAACTCCGCCATTCACTCATGCTCTGCCTCAGCAGTGGGAGTTTGCTGTATGTTTCAGAGACCAAAGCGTTTTTTTTAGATGCAGACTTCATGGTGCAACTATCTTTTGTCGCCCACAGTTTGTCTTTTTTTTTTTTTTTTTTTTTTTCTTATTTCTGGCAACAGTCGTGTGGAATCCTCACACTAGTAGTGGAATATCCATGATCTCAGAGGCTGGTTTGTTTCTACTACTGACTGTTCACTGTTCAGTATTTACTACTACGCACACTGCAGCGGGTTGCATTTTGCTCATTGGACGCTACCCACTCTTTCTGTCTGCACAGCACAGTGAATGAAGTTAATCTCCTCTCCCTGGAATGTCTTCACTTTTAGTTGGCAAACCACACAAGTGTAACTACTGCGGCCGGAGCTACAAGCAGCGCACTTCGCTAGAGGAGCACAAAGAGCGCTGCCATAATTACCTGCAGGGTATCGGCCTGGATCCGGCCGCCAACGCTGGCCCTTACACAGGTAAACAGTTTGACTAATGTGGAAACCATGAAAATGAAAGTGGCCTTCTGTATAATGGAAACAACAATGCAGTTCAGTGAAATACAGTGGAAAATTTTATCTCACATTACTCTCAAAAATTAGCTTATTAATTAATTAATTCATTGGATATCATAAAACAATACAATTATGTAAGTATGAAACCAATATCTTTAAATGAGGAGTGAAAAAAAATAGGTTGATTTTTATAAATGTGGTCAACTTTTGTAGTATAATTATAACTACTACTCACTAAAATTATTTTATTAATTCAATTATACATTCTTCTGACTTCACTGAAGTCTTGCTTAAATTTTAGGCTGTGATTAGAAATAAAAGTTTTATAAGCTAAATTTAGCATCGCCAAGAAAAGTAACCTCTTCGATTTACCAATGTTACTTTTCAGTGTTTACGATTCCCTCTAGCTAACACCTTTGTGTTGTTGCGTGTTCTAACCCCTTCCCCTTCTCAAACCCTCCAGGCGAGGTCCCCACAGAGCAGAGGCCCCTGGTGGGGGCCAACACCATGGCCAGCTTCGATCGGCCGCCCGTCATCGAAAGGCTGCACAACAACGTGGGCAAGAGGAAGAGCACCACGCCCCAGAAATTTGTGGGTGGGTATTTCAAACACCACCAGGTGGCCAACAGCTTTCTCTGCTTTAGTCTGTGTCCATGTTTGACGCACGGTTGTTGTTTACTTACATTTCAACTTACTTTCATTTGCATTGTGTGAGTGTGACGTTGAGGGTTGAAAATGATTCCTCCTGTCGTGTTCTGCACTGATGGACTATCATGCAAATCATCTTGCAGTGTCTATGGTTTTTACTCAAACCTGAGTCCAACTCGTGCAGCATTTCAGTGAATTTTGCCATGAAAGAAATGCATTACAGCAGACAGTAATTTGGATTTAACAATTGCTTTGTGAAGTCTTAGAATGCATTAGTTAAATTGTCATGTAATACACTTTGCTGCTGATGTCACTTTTGTGCTCACAGAATGCAAATGTCTTATTAACTTAGCAAATTCTTTGTTTTTGCACTCACTTGGTTTGAGTTTTTTCCTTCCATTTTAGTGTTGCATCATGAAATATTATATAATATCACACAATAGTCCTGCTCCACTTATGGGCACAGATTTTTTTTTGTCTGAATTTGGTTTTATTTGCCACACTATTAGAAAAAGAGATTGAGCAAGCTAGAGCAAGCGGTTGACTGAGAGGCAAGGAAATGTTTTTCTCTCTGTGGTTAGGTACACCTGTAAGTTTGCCATTGCTCTTATCGAGAGAAAACAGCTCACCGCATCCCTGTTCTGGAGGGGTTAAACAGTGCACTACTAGATGGATGGGGCTTTCCACCCCATTAGACACGTACACACAGAACATCAAGTACAAAATATGAAAAACAAGCCCTGAAATATCAGCAAGATATGTTTGACTGGCTAGAAAGGAAATTTTGTGAAGTCAAGCCATGCTCATATTGTGCATGTTGTTTTTCTCTCCTGTATGTAGTTGAAAAAAAGAGTGTCGCCCTCCACGTCTACAACCCTGATTCCAAAAACGTTTGGACGCCGTGTAAAACATAAATGAAACAGAATGTGATACTTTGCTAATCCTACATGACATAGACTCAATTGAAAACAGTACAAAGACAATGCATTTAATGTTTAACCTCATCAACTTCACAGATGTTTTCAAATATCTGTTTATTCTGAATTTGATAGCAGCAACATGTTTCAAACAGGTTGGGACAGGAGCAACAAAAGAGTGTGAAAGTTGTGGACTGATCCAAAAACACCTGTTTGGATCATTCCACAGGTAAACAGGTTCATTGGTAACAGGTGATAGTATCATGATTGGGTATGAAAGGTTCATCCAGGAAAGACTCGTTCACAAGCGAGGATGGAGCGACACTTCGTAAAACCGTTGTTGGCACACAGTGTCCCAACTATTTTGGAATCGGGGGTTGTAATATTACATCATACATTGTGTCTCGTGTCTTACATTGTGAATTAGGCATCAGTTATTTAAATCAGTTAATTCCACGCAGTCATGGTGTTCCTCTGTTTTATCCAGGTGAAAAGATGTCACGCTACAGCTACCCTGAAATAGGCTATGAGATGGGCCTTAAGTATGAGAAGCAGGCAGAACTGTTGCCGGCCCACATGATGGACCAGGCCATCAGCAACGCCATCACATACCTGGGATCGGACCACCTTCGACCCATACTCCACCATCCAGGCCCCCCTCTCTCTATGGCCGACGTGGTGCCCATGGTCAATCCCCTCTTCCACCACGTCCTGCCTCGTACGGGAAACTGTGACACGCTGCCACCTCAGCCGCATGACTTTCCCGCTCATCCCACCACAAACGGCCCCACCGCTTTAACCAGGCACAGCAAGCTGGCCCACAAAGGGCAGGAGGAATCTCCCAACAACAGCGGACTGGACTCTGCTGACTCAGCTCGCAGCAGCCCTCAAGAGAGGCAGGGCAACCACGGGAGCAACCCCCCTTCTGGCCTCAGGTCTCGAGCCAGTCCGGCTGTGGTCTATCCAGGTGAGAGGGTTGCGGCGGCGTCACCCAGAAGCGGGGCGGGGATGGGGACCGGGGTAACACGAGTGGTGGCGGAGAGGCCTGTGAGCCAGGAAGGGGTGCGGGTGTTCGGAGGAGAGGGCCGGGAGCTGCGGGCCTTCCAGTGCGAGCACTGTCGGGTGCTCTTCCTGGACCATGTCATGTACACCATCCACATGGGCTGCCATGGATATAGAGATCCACTGGAGTGCAACATTTGTGGTCACCGCAGCAAAGACCGCTACGAGTTCTCCTCCCACATAGTCCGCGGTGAACACACCTTCCATTGAGAGGGTGGGTGGGAAATAAGGAAAAAAGCGAAGAAGGGAAAGGAGCAGTAGCCCGACGTCCGTCCTTATCCCGACACCTCTGAGACTGCACAGCTCAACGGCACTGTGGACAAGTGTAGCACAATCATAGCATAGACTTCTTTTTAAGCTACTTGTGAATCTGAACAGTTGAACAATCATATGAAGGTATGGGCCAAAGACACATTTTCTACATATTAAATTAACGGAAGGAAGGTACTTTTTTTTCTCTCTCTCTTAAAATGTTCATGAATTGTATAACAGAGCAGCTGTCAGACGACTTTGACTAGTTTTTTTCATTTTAGTCTTATTTGGAAATGTCTCCTTTTGTGCTTGTCCTGTCATGCTTTTGTTACAGAAGAATGTTTTCTCTCTTAAGAAGTAATGAAATATTAGAACATGTTCTTGCCTCGTTGGCTCAATGCACTGGATAAAAGAAAAAGGAAAAATCAGTTCAGTCAGACAGAATGTAAGAAAGCAGGAAAGACTTCAGGTCTCTAATTAGACTAAATTTTAATTATCACCATCCATGAGTTTTTCCATGGATGAAACAGTTTGGTTATTGAACTGGCCTACATACTGTGGCTTATCACACAGGATCCATCCAGTTTCTTTTTTTTTTTTAATGCCATGGCTTATAATGCTCCTTTGAACAATAGTCTAATGCACATAAAGGTATGTTAGCGTGGTGCTGTGTGTTCCAGCTGCAAGCAACTTGTTGTTCATTTAGGTTTGGTTGCAGTAGTGTGGTTGGCTCTGGTTATATCTGTCTGCATCTCAGTATTTTGCTCTGCCTCAGTATTGCCCTGTGTAACTGCATCACTTTTAATCAATTACCAAACATTAAGAATGAGTAATTCCAAGATTGTAGTTATTAAAAATTAACAGTTTGAAATTACATCAGACTTTAGTGTTGAACCCCAATGATGACTTAATAATAATAATGATAACTTGGAGACATGAATGTAGTCTATAAAGAAAAGTGTTAATCTGAAATGAATGTGCCAGTAAACACAAATTAAAACTAGATTTGCAGATGTAGGCTGATATCATACTATGTGCAAAACTTATGGTAATGACAAATGCATGATCCTATCCACAAAGAAACACTGCATACAGTCAAATCAATATTGCACACATACATTGCATTTAAATTCTAATTTAATGCTAACTCTCTGTATGGCTACGTAGCAGGATTGAGCAGGATTGTATGAGGTTTTTGCAGTTATCTGGTAAAGCACTTAGTTACCACTAGTTTCACAGAAAAAGACCACCAACTTCCTATTGCTGACACGTATAGTTGTCATTTTAAAACAGGTCCTGCCAAAAGCTCAACAATTTTGTAAAAATATAAAATTTAACATTAGATTATTCTTTAATATTTAAAATACATGATTCATATACAGCATTTTAGAACATTTAGAAAAAGACTTTGTCACATGCAAGTAAATTACATCCAAGTATTAAATTTATTTTCTGAATTATTCTAATTCTAAAATGATAAAATAATTAAAATTCTCACATACATTTAAAAAAAAAAGCCTTTTTATTTCTATCTCATGAAAATGCATTTGCTGCCTGTTTTGGGGGCTTATTTCTCTCCGTAGTAATCAGCCTCTCTTTACTTTGTATTTACAAGACAGAACTATTGATCATCACAATGAAAGGAAAACAAGCGAGTGCACAGAATGTAGCCTAATGGTTCTTGTGAGCCCTGCAACCTCAAAAAGTTCAGTTCATGGACGTCTTTTTTATCATCTTCTCTTTTCTAAGCTGCCAAGCTAATGCATTCTCCACACAAATAAGTGGCTATTTGTTTGTTTCCCTGGTTTGCTCTTATGAAAACTATTCAATTCTGGTGGCTCATGGGTTTGGTTGCTTGCAGTTTGAGCACACGGTTTGATTCCTAAACTCAGTAGTATCATAAACTTTGGTTGCACACTTTTTTTCAATGTATGTGATTTAACAGGTGTGTGCAAAATTTACATCATATACTCGTCTTCCTCACCTGCTCCCTTTCAGCATCAACCCATTCAGCAATATCTGTGTGGTGGTTTTTTAGTGTGTTCAAGGCTTCTAATCTGGCTTTGTTATTTTTTTGTGGATTTCTTATTTTCCAACTCTCTAGCCATCCAGTAATGTTCAGTTCTTGAAGAGTTTGCATCAAAAAAACAAAAACCCTCAACAGACGTCCCAGTTTGCAAAAAGAACACAGCGTTAAATTGTTTACATGGTATAATTTTTCTTTTGGTTTTGGTTTATGAAAAGGTTTAAACAACCTCTCTTTGTAATTTCAATCAGTTTGCTCCTGTTTATTCAATTGTTTTTTTTCTGTTTGGACTTTTAAACTATAATCAGATTATTAGGCTCCCTGTAAATGTAGCTACTGTTTGAAACTGGCAGACTTTTTATTCTGATGACTTGGAAAATCCAGAAGTCATTCAACTACCTGGCTGGAGTGTGATGCTTTAATGCAATGGATACCAAAGGGATAAAGGAGGCTGAATATACGGCCTGGGTTGCTCTTCTCTGATGTACCTCACTTTATGCTTTAGGTCTTTTTTGGTTTGATCCACTTTGTGATTTAGGCTGGATGACTGTGTGTGTTTGTGCGTGTGTGTGTGTGTGTAAGTGCTTTTCTTCAGTGCTTTTAGTCTGGGGGTCAGGTGGGGTCTGCGTTATCGGTGCTGTTTTCGAGCTTAGCTACATGCTTATATGTCTGGTTTCAATGTCATCTTTCATCTGATTTGAATGTCATGACAAACACAGGGAAATATCACAGACTCTGCACCAAAAAAAAAGCTCTTTGTGAGGGGCATCTTAGAATGTTGCACAGCTTTAATTGTGGCTGAACGCCTACAACTTGCCGCACTACGGGAACAGAAGGGATTCTTGATGTGCACGGTGGCCGTTTGTCATGTTTATTTCCTGCTGTATTATCAAGCCGATCATCTTTGAATCAACCTGCTGATTTACTGCTCCTCACCAACACCATCTCAACCCCCCCCCCAACACACACACACACACTCACTAATGTCTTTCACGCTTCTTCTCCTCTCGGCCTTTCTCATTGCATTCCCATAATGTCACAGCATTCACATATGACCTTGTGCAGAGGGGATGGAGAAGGAGACGGCTCGAGCGAGAGGAGGAGAGCGTGCTCTGAAGGCGTTTCCCAAAACTGTAGCATCACGTGACCTCTGTAAAACGACATTAGAACTCATGTATGCAAAATGGCAAGTAGGAGACGAGTCACTTTCCGAATCTCTCGTCCATCATCCACAGTCTGTTGAAGGATAACAGATTGGGATCAATAAGGCTTGTTGCATAGTTACTGTCTCTCCCTGTGAAAGGACTCAGATAAGACTGTGCTTTGTACAGTTGGCCATGCACTTTATGTCCAGGCAGCATTGTTTATTTTCTAGTTATTACATTAAAGTGTCGGTAGAGTAGAAAACAATTATTGACTTGAGTCTCACTGAAAGAACAACCTCGGAGATGCACATTGGAAATTAAGACTCGTTGTAGGTTTTTGCTTTGCTGTCTGATGAACTTTTTTTATTCTAACAGTACTTGCGAGATGTTCGGCATTATCACACATCACAAACAGTTGATTAATCTCTAAGGTTAAACTCAGTGATTTACTCCTCTATGTTCAGTGTCTACTCGTTATCAAAAGGCAGCTTCGTCTCTGTTTACATGTCGCTTCTCTTATGCGCAACTGGTGCCCAGCTAGCATAAAAAAACTTACTGTCTGTAAAGTATTGGCACTGGAAATTGTTTACACCTCGCAGCTGTGATATTGACTCTATACATTCCTCGATTATATTATTCCTGTATATATTCATTATCCGAAGCCTTATCTGTTGAGACCGGGTCGTCCTAAAGCAACATATCCTTTTAATGGTCCCGTGATCAAACCTGAATTTTCTTTCTTAATCCCTCTTCAGGAGGAATAGAAATAGACGAACCAGAACTAAATTAAACTGACCTGAGCATATACAAGTCAGGATGTTCAAATTAGATGTTATTTTCTCAGTTTTCATCTGTTCTCTTGATTGTATTTGCTATAACTTTGGGGCACAGACATATTTTTTTTTCTTGTTCTCACAGTAATGTTGTAATAAGGGCAGCCTTACTCAGACACAAATTCTTTAAATGAAGCAGCCATATGAACAAAGAAAAATGTCAGAAAAAAAAAGGTCTTCTGTCAGCCCTCCTTGCGAGCGAGGCGTTTACTTGAAAAATCAAAATCATTGCTATTGTTTCAGATTGCGGGGATGTTTTTTGTAAATTTTGAAAATGCGTGTGCTAAATGTCTATTTTTCTGCTCAAAATGTTAATGCAACTAGTTTTGTGAACTTTTGTGTGTTTTTTTTTTTTAAGTTTCAAAATGTTTACAAAAAATGTAAAAGACTGGGTTCAGGTGAATTGTATTTTTTAAGAAATAATATATGAAAGGTGTATATTTTGGCACTGACTATTGAAATTATCCAGAAACGTGTGCCGATCGATCATCTCTGACATTGATAACAACTTTCTGATGTGAGGGCTCTCAGGTATTTGCATAGCTTGTGTATTTTTATGTCCTAAAATATGTGATTTATTTATGGAAAAGATGCACAGTAATTGAATTTCTTTGGTAATTTCTCATGACTTAAATCAGTCCAACACTGAACGTGGTGAAGGAAGTCAGCAGATTGTTCGGCCCTGTTTCCGACATCAGTCACATTACATGAAGACACACTGCTGTGAAGAATACAATGTATATTTTTAAGCCATGGGTTTCTCTCTATTAAAGAAATGATTTTACTGCCTTGGCTGTTTTGTGAAATTTTGATACAGGAAGTCAGACATATTGTTATATGGTTTTCTTCAGAACATGCAAAATGTGTCATGCAATTAAAAGGTTTCATTGTGAGAAAAAAAAGAAGCTTGAATCATGAAAAACATGCAAGGTCATGAAACTGAAAAGGGTTTAAACCAGAGACTGTATGAAAAGGTTTAAACATGTCTGGAGAAGTGAATTGACTTATTTGTGGTTTAACTTCTCTGACACTAGATATGAAGTAGTCGTGTTTTAACTGTGGCTTTGACCATGAAGACAAAGGGGAAATCCAGCCTCAGTAGAATTTAAATGATGATCCATGAACACAGACAAGGATCAGGTGGCGAACTGATGAGATAAACAGGTGATGAATCAGTGACTCTGTGGATTCATTTGTTTAAAATTGAATCACCCAGTGAGTTTTATTTGAATTAAGTCATAATATTTTATACTCAACTTTATAATAGAGTTCAGTTTTCTCACTAGTCTGTATCTCTGCTTTTAAGCTCAGTGACAGACTCCTTTAAATTCACCAGCTGCTCTTCATATATCCAAAAAAAATAACATTGTCTTTTTTAGGGCAAATTTTCCATTTAAACCTTAATAGGCCAATTTTTCTGGACATGAATTATGGAAAGAAAAAAGATAATTAAAGTGAGACAATTAAGCCCTGGTTGTGAAGCAGCGGGGGTTACACTGACAGTGTTTGCTGATGGCACAAGCTGGTGTTGCTTTGATTCATTTTTATTTTATTTAAGGTCAGATTACAATCAGTCATGTGCTGACACGCAGCAGAGCCAAATGAAAGTCTGAAACCAGCAATGACATTTCACTCTCTGAGCACATTTATTTATTTATTTATTTTTTAATATTTATCACAGGGATCAATATATGGGCTGATTATTTTGCCTGAGAGAAAGCTTTAAAGATAACTTTCGATTATATATAATTTATTGTGAAAAAGATGAAAGTAAAACAAAATTTCAGAAATCGGTTGCTTCAGTTCTTTGCTCATTTGCAGAATCTGCTCTGTCTACCTAAAGAATAATTTTTAAAAATGTAGTTAGCAGCCAGACCTGCTCCCCCATAACACACAGCCTCGGTGCTTTGCCTCAGTTTGCAGTGTAATGACTGGTGTTTGTTCCTCTCCAGTCTTTGTCTATGAACAGGTGGGCGCTGGAGCCTGTTGAAGCCTCTAAATGTCAGAGCAGCCTTCTTCACCCCCTTACTTCTTTAATCTGTGCATTGCACACACACACACACACACACACACACACACACACACACACACACACACACACACAAGCACACACACATCCACGCAGCAAACACACAAAATCAAAGCTGCCTAAAGGCGGTAGCAAAACTGAGAAGTGTAAAGCCTCAGCAGACCCCAAACTGTATCTTTTCATCTTCCGATTCCTCTATTTACCTGCCTGTCAGTTGATTGTCTGTTCCCATCTAGATCATATCTCTGTTTGACTCATACTTTAAACGCAGGAGTGATACACCTGCCCTCACTCTGTGGTGCTCTTCTGGCAGAAAGCCTGTTCCTCAGAACAGCCTCAGACTTTCCACGCATCGGCAAAAAGAGCAATTTGAGAACGAAATGAAAGAAAGAATGCGATTAGAAGCATTGTTTCATCTAACTTTGTCTTGAGTTATGGAAATTAGAAGTTTTTATTAAGGATGTAGTGTCATCATCACTGACGACAAAAGAAAATCTCAAATATTTAATAGTCGACATTTTCCTGTTAGATCAGACGTTTCTTCGTGGGGTGACAGTCGCCATTAGGATAATATATTTTCCCTTTTGCAGAGGGTTAATTTAGAGCTAAATCACCACTTCATGAAACAATCCCTAGCATCAACCGTAGTTTGTGGCTCAGGTGAGGCTGTGATGCAAGACTGATGAAAGACCCACCGTGTTAAAGAATAATGAAGGACAGTCTGTTAAAGATTGTCCAAGAAATAATTGTTATATGAAACAATAACGCACTCTGCACCCAACACCTTTGAATATACCAGAGCTCCTTGAAATATGTTGGTGGTTAGTTAGTGAAGTTATAACCTGGATACCAAAAAAAAGTTGTGGTGCTGTGTGAAAGGAAGCATTCACAAACAGACTGTGTTTACAGACAGTTTTACAAGATGTCCCTGAGCCCATGTATTAATCTCCTTTATGCAATCAAGTGTTGGACAAAGTGTTGAACCTCTCTCCATCCTCGCTTGTGAACGACCGAGTCTTTCCAGGATGAACCTTTCAAACCCAATCATGATACTATCACCTGTGAGTGTGAAGTAAAGGCGATCTACTATTTCATATGTCAATAATACAAAAATAATTTCCTGATAAATGTGAAGTGCTTTGGGTCTGTGGTCTGAGACCTGGAAAGAGGAACAGTGTCGACTGTGGCCGTGACAGGATGCACATGGTCAGTATGAAAGGTTCAGAGCAGTTTGAAGAAGTCTTGACATTTTCCTCCGATGCATGATCAATAAGCCATTTTCTGATCTGCATTGGACTGAATGTGTTTTGGTTCTACCATGTGCTTGACTTTGGAGTCTGAAAATCCCAGCAGTGTCTTTTCTTGCATGGATGCAGTCTCGAGATTTTTATTAAAAAGACAGCTAAGTCTTGTGCATACATAACCTCTTTGACCACTGGATGCAGCCTGAGTCTTATTAGTTTTTATTTCCTCCACAGGACCGAGGGTTGCGGTTCTGGTTTTTGAGACTTCCTCTGTCAGGTTCCACTGCCCCTGTGTCTTCTTCTGCATCTCCTGTTAGACAGTCAGAGCTGTCTGGAGGTGTCAAAAGTGCTGGAAACTACCACCATCCACACCCACGTACACAGACACACTCTACACACTCAGATTAACACCAAAACACACCTCATAGTGGCACCGGAGTCTATTGAAGATTCAGTACACAGTCAGAGTGAACAAGGCTGAGATGAATACACTGTGAACAAATATGGCTCTGTAGAAGTATAATCTTTGCATGTGTTGATTCAATATAATTTCCATATTAGCAGATTCATTTATGACTTACTTCCCACCTGATAAACACACGCATACGGCGCTGATCTCAAGCCTGACGCTGTTAAGAAAAAAAGCACCATGGATTGTCACTGTAATTTTGAGGCACATTAGAATCACTGTAGCCTTTGTCGAAGTGGTGAAGCCTGTCCTCTGGGTTTCAAGTTACAGCGCAGGGAGCAGTTCCAGATCTTTTTCAGCAGAGTGTGAATCCACGGCGAGGTTGTGCAATCGCCCGGTGACAAGTCCTATTCCTGTTTTTCCTGCCAGGTGGTGGTGGATGTTTGGACTGGCCCTTAAAACCTCACACACACCAGCATGCACACACACACACACACACACACACACACACACACACACACACACATACAACGTCAACCCACACACGCCCAGTTCGTTTCTGTTACACACCCATATTTTAGAAGTTAGTAAGGCTCGTTGGAGCACTGTTGAAATGCGGTATCAAATGCAGTAGCTTTGCATGTTTGCTTTGCTCGTTCTTTTTTAGGTAATGTGAGAGCCTGGGAAATATTAATGCAATTTAGTCACTGGTGTAATGTCAGTGTTGAGAATCTGTGGGAAATACAGGGCTGCACTGTCATGGGTGCAGCTCTTACTACTATATTAACCCACTTGACTGATATTCAGTAGCAGAGTTGTTAAAATGTTAGCAATGGAATGAGAGGTCCTATTTTTATTTTTTTAGTTTATGCAAATTAATAAATGAACTCCCACAAAGTTGCTAAGCAAATTATTCTGCATCTATGTTTGCAGTTAGCTGCAAATGAAGCTGCTAGTTTACTTTTTTTTTTTTTTTTGAGGACAGCTTTTGACACCCTGTGCACAGACACCATAAGGAAGACTGTGCAAAGGCCTCTGGGTAATTTTGGGCAGGTTTGTGGTCAGAGCAGCTTAAAAGAGGTCGCAATATTCATGTGGGGAGGAAGTAGGACTGTGGGGGAACTTCCACTTTCCTTCCTTTGCTTACCCGCGTTATACAGCCATGTCTAGTGGTGGAGGGGGGGAGGAGGAGGAGGGGGAGGGGGGGCTGTGGGGTGAGCAACATGCAGCAAAAGACAGACGAGTGAAGAGAGGCATTTAAGACAAAAACAATAACGTGCAGGTGCGTCTGACCCTAGAAAGGACGGGGTGGGGTGGGGAGTAAGAAGAAGAGCAGAGCAGGTTAAGAGAGAGCAAAGGCGACAAGGGCGAGTGAGGAAAGTAAGTGAGAAAGGGCATCAGCACACACATCAGATGCTTCTTGGTAAGTCAGAGCGAGAGAGTGGCAAAAGGGAAAGAGAGAAACAATGAATCTGAGGGAGAGAGACAGAGAGTGAAAGAGAGAGAGGGATGAATGCATCTGACACAGGAAGATCGAGAACGTGACAGAAAGAGAGAAAGTGGGGTTTTGTAGAGCGCTGCACACCTGCTGATCAGCTCGAACTGCGAAAATATACTGGGAAGCGAGACACGGTTTAAAGGCCGTCGCAAGTACGAGTTTTACTGTAGGAACCTGGCACTGGGATGTGGGGATACATGCACTGGTGGTTTGACATAAATGGATACACAGCTGCAATGAGCCGAACTGAAAACAGGAAACAAATGTGAACACAAAACCTTTTTTTTTTTTTTGTGTGTGTGTGTTTTACAGAGACAAATAAAGAGATGGGAGTTTCATCTACTCACTAGCATCATCAGCCTAATCTGCATGTCAGCCGTAGACTAGAGACAAGCATATACCATCATTGACATTTCCAGAAATAGATTTTCTTGGACTGTAAATATATTTTTTTTTAGCATTTTCAGTGTGACTGTAGCAAAGCCACTAATTCCTGTGCAGAGTATCTTATCAGTTTTTTCGGGGGTGGGACCTAAAAGGGGTCGACAGAAGGAGTCATGTTGGAAATGATCACAAGTGATTTAAAGGGCAACCACACATACTGTAAACCAAAGTGCAAAAGTAAATGTCAGCCCTTTATGTTCTTCCATTTGCATCACATTCACTGCAGAATGTGGGCCGGGGAGACACAGCGTGTTGGCCCCTCCTTGCATCTGTATTTTTGTGCACTTTAGCGTCACCATCACCATCACATCAAACTACTCACTGTCCCACCATAACACCTCAGCTTTCTTTATTCCGCATCACCTTTTGTGATGACGGGGTTTTGACAGAACAGCAACACTCAAACTGAAATCCATTTATGAATTATGGCACCTTTTGTGTTCCACTTTGTAGTCGACGTGTGTTGCTGTCTGCAAGGTATCAACACAGCGGGTCACACTCGCAGTTGTTTGTGCACAGCGATGCTGAGTCTGAAAGGTTTGGCATTACTGTACTTCTCAGAAGAGTCAACGTTGTTACTCACACTCAAGTGTTGTCACTGCTGGTAATCCTACAATCATGATGTAAATGAAACGAAAGACAAGATTGTAAAAAAAAAAAACGATTAAAATTTCTGTGTTTATAAAGCTGCTATAAATTAACATCATGTCAAGGTAAAAGTTGGCTACAGTTGAGGTTAGAGTTGGTGGAGTCTGCAAAAATAACAGCAATAGTCAAAACAACTCATTATTATCATGATTATTATTATCATTATTTAGTGCAGAAACCTCTTACTTGACTTTGACAAATGTTATTTCACACGATCAGCTTATCTCACAGCTCGGGGAATAGGGAGAGAGAAAGTTAAGAATAGCGCAGCTGGTGCGAGGACTTTTGGCACGCTTCTCACCTTTTGCTTTTCAAATGTCAGCACATTTTCTTGCGGTTGCAGGCTCTTGGGTCAAGAGAACAGTGGAAGAAGAGTGAAGATGGAAAGACTGACACGCTTCAGACGGCGCAGAGGCCTACATGGCTTGAACAGTACACACTGTAAAAAGAAACATGTATGTCGAGATTTTGAGATTTTCTGTAATAGTTGGGATCTATCTATCTATCTATCTATCTATCTATCTATCTATCTATCTATCTATCTATCTATCTATCTATCAATCTGTTGCTGCTTATCATAACTTTCTGATTTCCTTCTGTATTGTCTTAGTTTAGCACTATTAATTTCAATATTATTTATTTTTGTATGGGTGGAATTTGGAAGAACAAAAGTAAATTAAATCATCTTCTTCATCTGTTTCATTGTTATTGTGTTAATCTAATTCACCATTTAACCATCAAGGTTAACAAAGGTCACATCAACATTAACACAAAGCTCTTGGAACAGCTATTCTGTCACAACTGAGAGAAACTGAACTGCAACAGACAGGTCATTTATCTTATATGGGCTGTATGTATACTGCTCTCATGTTAAAGCCTCTTTGATAATACTAATCACCATGACAGGATATTTAACATCATGTCAGATCACTGTTGTGAATTATGTTCTAGCTCTATAGTGGCCTCATGAAAAAGAGCAACTTCGTAGCCACAGAGATGTGATTCGTCAGAGAAGTATCTTGTCAGTCCTGACGCTCAAAGCAGCGAAAATATGCTGGGAAATCCACCTGAAACCAGTTCACGATGATGATGTCATATATATCACTATGTCACTCGTCAGACTGGTTGACAATCAGGACCAGTGCTTAATTCTCATTTGTTTTCAATTAGAGAATTTTTTTTGCTGGTTTGGATGCTTCGGCCAAACTCAGCTTTTCTGCCCTTCGTTCTTTGGAAAGAGAACTTGGGCTGTGACATTTCATGCTGAATGATTTCACATGATACTGTAAAGCCTGTTTATTTATGGAACTATATTTCACATGAGCAGCCATGTATTCATCCACTGTAGAGCGAGTTCAAGCTGTACATTGTCTCCTAACTACTTACTCTTGGAAACAGGAAAAGGAAGGCCTGTTTGTTAATTTGTCATTTTTACACAAAAGTAAAACTGCTAAATGGTTTTCATACATTGCATTTGTCATTGTTTTTTGGATGAATATTATTATTATATTTTTAAGATATTTAAAGATGTTTAGGGCCCATAATTGTTGTCGTTACTAAAGTTGTTTTCTAAAGTCAGAACTACTTTTACATTATCTCACTTAAACTATATATTTCTATATATATTTCTCTTTCTCTTTCTCTGTTCATCCACTGATATAAACACACACACACACACACTTTCAAGATGTTGAAACAACCCTTTTCTCCCTTTTTTCCCCTCTGTGCAGTAACTGTGCAACTGTGCACTTGTATTCAACTTCAGACCCTTTCTCTTACTGCCATCCAGTGGTGACTTGTTGCAATCAAACATGAGGAGCCCAGCATGCAATCTGTCTTATTGAATACACATATCTATAATATATATTTATGATGCAACAGTTTTATAATAGTTATAGTTAATAGTTTTTTCTTTTATTTTTTTTTAATTACCAGTTTTTGTTTTTGTTTTTATAATTGTTAATTTCAAATAATTATATTTGTTTGAATTGGTCAATTTTATTCAGTTATTTTCTACTCTGCCTACCCGTCTGTCTGTCTGTCTGTCTCTTAAACAGCTTAACAACTACAGTGACAGCCCTCCTCCGTCCTAGCAGTGATGATTGCACTTCCACTTCCGCCCTGTAGATGGCAGCAGTGTAAAAGGAAACTGCTTGTTTTCCCCCATCATCCTAACATTTCAGGCAGCCATTAAGAACTTGAGAAAAGTCCTCTCTCAGCCTTGTCCTCTAGTCTCACTTCACATGTTTGGCCTCATTTGAACTTTTGACCAGCCTGTAATTTGCAACATGAGCTGTCTAATTTACAACACTTTCACAAAAACGCATGACAGTGATTACTTGTTGTCAGTGTGTGTGATCCTGGAGAAGCGTCAAAACAAGAATACATATGTGCACATAACACCTTGTATTTAAGCCATATGCACAAGAGCACATTAGACTTTTATTCTTGCAATAATCCCCCAACTTGAAAGCTTCAAAAAGCAAAAAAAAAAGAAGAAGCAGCGAATAAAAAAACAGAAAAACATGGTCCATACTGTCACACACTGCTGCGTCACGATCACCGACTGCATCTGAGCTACAGAGACATTAGCGCTGCAGGCAGCGATGTGACTGATAATAATTTTTAAAGTCTGGTGTCACTTCAGTGAATCAACAAACATATGAACTCTTGCCCTGCAGTTCCTTTCTCGCTCAAAAAAAAAAAAAGAAACATGATTCATCACCCGCACCCTAAAAACTGATCTGGTGGTTTTGGGGTTTTGAGCAATTCCATCACAACCCAGAGCAGAATTATCCCGCTCCACTCAGTGGACAGTGAGCATTCGTCAGCAAACTCTGCAGCGAGATGCGACTCAATGGCAGTCGACGTTTCCCCTAATGGGAAACAATTACACACTCAGTGGCTTCTTCAGTGACTTCTGATGAGACTCATTCGCTGAGGAAATGGCCACGTAATCATGTGTGTGTAATGCGCTAATGCTGCTTATTGCTCACTGAGTCCGGCTCATGCGGAGCTAGTGAGAGTTTCAGTCGACTCTTTAGCCTCCACATGAGTTTGCTGAGAGGGAAAAAAGAAAAAAAAAATGAAGGCAAATATCTTCGAGTGTACAAGACGCTCACGCAGAGAAATACCTCTATTGTCGAGGACTTGTCATTTCAAATGTGTCCACACAAACAAATCTCCCACAAATCATTCCCGTTGCTTCGTCTTTCTCAGGAGAGTGACTATGTGAATAGATTACTGTGGGAAATAGGCACTTTTTATGATTCATTCCCAGCTGGACCACTGCACTGATGTAAACATACCCAAATTTCTTCTCCAATGAGGCATTCAGTTTGTGGGGTTTTTTTTAGCTTTAGTGATATTGACATGTTCACAAAAAGAGCTGTCTTAAAGCTAGGATTACTCTTAAATGTGAGTCAAACCTTTTGTAACCTTTCAGTGATTTTAATGAATGAAGTTTTTTGTTTTATATTTTATTATTCTATCGCCATTAGACCAGCTTCTAATCTCACAATTTAGATTTCTTTTTTTAACAGTACATTCGATTTGGTAACACTTGTGCTCTTGCAAACTGCTGCCAAAGCATTATTTGCATATAAAGAAATTGTGCACACGATGTTAGCAACAATGATAACGAACAATGTTATAATAAAAAAAACCTGATATTGACATGTGCGATGGCTCATTACTGTATGAGGATTTCATGCCTGAGCTCATGCAACAAGTCTAATGCCATGTAATCCTGAGGGCAATTAATCACCTCATTGTGCCTGCTGATAACAATGTTATCTATCATCACCGGCTACAATTATTTTGGAGATAATTAAATCTCCTGTGTATAAAAAAACACTACCCATCCTCGTGCCACCATCTACTCTGATCTGCATTTTGAATTCTTCTACGATAAACTAATCTTCTGATGTGAATCACAAAGCTTCCGGCTTCCTGATCCACCCATGAGAATTCACACTGGTTTGTTGTACAAATATTCTCATTTAGGCTCCGTTACGCAACATTTCCTGGTTTGCATGATGAATACCGATCCTGCATATATCATGTTAGTTATGCATTCAAAGCTGATGCAAATACTAAGCAACGGTGTCACTTTTTATGGCTTGGATTCAAGTTCGAGCTCAAGTGGTGGTCTACAGTATTTTTTTCCGAAGCTGGTAAATTCCTTTGGTTTATTGTGAATATCAATAATCATCAAGGACCAACATACAGAACACTCATATAAGATTTGCCAGATCAGGTAAAATCAATGTGTCAATTAAATTAAAACGGGAAAAAAAGACTTCATGAAAACTAAAGAGGATTATTTCTCTGACATATTTATATTTCATGCATGCAGGCTGATGCTGATATAGATTTAAAACTCCATCGCTGTGTAAAAAGACTGAAATACTCTGAGGTGTTGTGATAGTCTTTTAGCTTTTTGGTTGCCTTGCTCAGACTACTTCAGCATTATCTATTCAACAAACCATTTTGTTTTGACAATAACAAATGCCTCTAAGTTTTTGCAGCCCTGGCATCTAAGAAAATGGATTTTATTTTATTTATTTTTTTTAGTAGTATTCATCTTCTTCCTCCCTTACAGTTCGGAAAGATAGGCCCACTCACAGATATCTGCCTTCAGAGGAGCCTTTGTTTAGATGCATATGACTTAAGTGTTGCTTTTGTCCTGCTCAGAATGAAGCAGCTAGGTGCTGAGTGCTGTCTTTCATGTTTCTCGTCGGTTGGAAATCACAGTCTTAACATGCTACTTGAAGGACGCTGGAGGACGCAGCACATGCAGGAGCAGGCCGAGGTCTGTGGCAGCTTTTAATACGTGAAAACAGATGTTCAATCTAGTATCAGGGCAATACAGGAAATAGTCACAAAATTGAATCTATAGGTTTTGTGTATATGGGCATGAGTTGTTTTTGTGATGCTCAGCATGACCTTGAAATTGGAAAAATTGGAATTTTATCTCTGTTTTATTTTTACTATTTAACAACCAATTTTTTTATTAACATTAAACTGAAATTATGATCTTTTTCAACCTAAACCAAAGTAACTCCTATTGATTAAATGTCATTATGTATTTCACAACCTGAAAAGATCTTTTCCCAGCCTTAACCAAAGTGCTTTTGTGGCCTAAACCTATGGACGCGACCTTTGGATTCTGGTGTCACAGTCCTGCACCTCCTCCCTGCGACTCCATCTCAACTCATAAATGTGGTTTCATTCACTCACAGAAATGCGGTGCAGGCATGAAAGAGTCGAAGCAGAAACATGTCCATATGTGCGAATCCTATAGATTAAATTTCAAGACTATTTCACATACTGCCTTGATGCCAGGCTGATATTTTTCTTTCTCTCCAGAGTCATGTAACTTATCTCCAAGGACCAACATCCCTTTTGTAAAACTGTTTTTTTCAGCTTTTCCACAGTTAACACATCTTTTTTTCTCCTCCTCTGCTGCATTCAAACATGGCTGTGTTATTTCCCAGGAATAATTCAACATAAAGTAGAAAAAAAAAATCTCTAAAGAAAAAAGTTGGCTTTGACTAACTGGCAAAATCAGCAGAACAGGACACGTATTTCAATCCTAAACTTCCTTCATCTCTGCAACATGTGGCTGGGACAGTTTATCATACTGAAGGTTTATCTAAGTGTGGGGAGGGAGGAGGGGGGGGGGGGGAGTGCTGTGCTGCAGGGAGAGATTGCCTTTACTTGCACGGCACCAACAGAGCAAAACAATGTGCCGCATGATAAAGAATTGCTTCATAACTCTCACATTGTGTGTCTGGCATCATTATGAGGCACAATAGCCTCTGGAGGGCCCCGACTTTTATTGGCGTGCCTCTTGCAGCGGCAAAGTCTCATCCATTAAACAAATCAGGGGGTTATGTATTAGATTAGCTGTACAGCAGGCACCGGGGAACGCCTAGAAGAACACATGAAACCTCGTCTCATTCCCTCTCATAATCCCCTGGAATAAATTACCTAATTGACAGCATTAGGGTGATACTGTCAGAAGGTGCCTCTTAAAGCCTAATGTATAATGAAAATACACAACGTTGCTAAATTGCATTTTCGGTATTAAAAATGATAAACGGCAGCCATTTGGGGCATATTTAGAGCGAAGCCTCTCCTCGTAGCATGCTGCCAGATCTCATTTTTCCATATTTCTTAATAAATTTGTGGTGTCAGTGATATTAAAAGCTCATTTCTGCTGAAGAATATTTAATAAAGCGCCTGTGTGATAGGAAGCCAATGTCACGCAGAGAGTCAGGAAACTAGTTGGTGGCAGCTTGGATAGCCCACCCCCCACTGTGTCACTCCACCGGTCCTGTGACCTATGAGGTGAGGGACGGGCTGCCCCCCACAGGCGAAGGGTCAACACTGCAGCGGAGGTTCAAGAAGTGCCCCATCACAGTTCAACGCACTATTCATTCTGCAACCAAGCTGAAAACAACAGAGCCTTTTGACTTTCTTCAAAGTGAAAACTGTCTGCATCCCATTTTCTTAAAGTGTCGGACTTGGCTCAGGCAAGTTCAGCTCTACTGTTCCAGGATCAGAAAAAACAGCGCCCGGCCAGGCAGTGGGTGTGTGTGTGGGCGAGCAGTATGCCTCCCTATTAGAAGCAAACAAAAGCCTTGAATGATTTTCTGGGGAGGAGTGACCTGCTTATAGCTGAAAGAAGGATGATTACGGACTGGAGTAGATTATTGCTCAGGCACACACTTTGATGTAATGGAAAATTAAAAGGAAGGTAAACTGTCTCCTCCAGTCATAATAAAGCTAACAACCACTCACAGAAGACCATAAATATCATACTTTTGTCCCTTGAAATACCTCAGCATGATTGAACATGTTTGCGGTTGATAGTACTTATTATCCTACTTACATATTAAATCTAATATCATATAAGAGTTTGCTTCAGCTTAAATAGGTGTTTTAATTATGCAAATTTGAAATGCGATTATTTTACACCTTTACCTGCAGCTGAGCTCCACGTTAACATGAATTAATGTAAGAAATCAAAGCACAAGCAAAGTATCTGTTGCACTTTATTTCTTTGACTTACTGATAAGGTGAACACAGGTACGTAAAAACAAGTATTTCATGACTTTTAAGACTCTGGAGGAACTTGTGCATGTGTGTGTGTGCATGCGTGTGTGTGTGTGTTTGGAGGACTTAAGGTGTGGGGACAGTCAGAGTGCATGATTTCTGTCCAGATGTGTGGACATATTGAGACTCCAGGAGGCCCTCGCCCTTCTCCTAAAGTGTCAAAGTATAGTCAGCAGCTGTTTAAGTAATAACCTTTTGTCACATTGTTTCCTGTGCGCCCATTATCTTACTTCTTTTCCCCCCCCAGCCACTGCAATAGTCTTTCAAACTATTACAAATAGCTCAGTGGGCACAACAACAGCACTATCTAAACGTTCTATTTGACTTTTATTTGTGTCATTTACACTGAGCCACCCCCGGGGAAATGATTACCCTGGATATGCAGAGATATTGCCTTCAACAGTAATGTAGTCTGATAGCTGAGGAAAAATGGAAATCTCTGCTTAAGATGCAACATAGGAAAAAAAAAGTCTTGGGTTATAATTTTGCTGTCAACATGTCTTCTCTTCATTGCCTCTTGCGAAAAGAAGCAACTTCAGATTGGAGAAATAAAAAATTCACAGCATCAACAATGAAAATTTAATTCACTATACACCTGTTAATAATATAATGACATTTATTCTACTGCTAGGCACCAGTCTCAAAAGCACAGTGCTGCTCACTTCAGCATTAAATCAACAACTCTTCCAATATGACGCCATATATTATCAAATCTGGATGAGACCTTGAAGAGCGCGCGCTGCAGCCGCCTATAAGTGATATTCAGCTCTATTTCACTCATTACACCTATAAATCCTTTTCTCAGGATTTATCTGTGCTGTGTTCAGTGTGACAGGTGCAACTGAGCCGACGCACCGATTCATGGGGGTTTTGGCCATCCGGTGCCAACCAATGGTGACGCGCACGGAGACGCGCCTGGCGGGGTCTGGAGTGATGGTCGGGCACCTGTGCCAATCACGGAGTCCGGAGGAGGAGTTGAGGGACTCGGAGGTGTGTCTGCAGAATACGAGTCTACAGCTGCATACTGTATCCAAGTCGGGGAGTAATGGCATGAGTGCTGCTTTATACTGTTTGGACAAGCTTTGCAGCGCGCGCGTTGGAAACTTAATATTCGACCATTTGCGCTTTTACGCACGAGTCAAACCAGCTGCAGGCGCCGAGGAGGAGGAGGAGGACTGTGGGACAAGCTGTAAACTTACTCCAAAGCGACCAAAGTCCCCAAAACTCTCAGGCTGAAGAGGCTCCAGACGCCGAAGATTCATCCTTTCTGCCTGTTTTCAAGGAACGATACGCGGCTGGACATGTGAATTTAAAAGGAGATACTCGCCAAGCACGACCATGAAACCAACCACTGCCCTGTGCTGCTTCGGCTTTCTCCTCACTTGCCTCCTGTTCGGGTCGAGCTCTTCACAATCAGGTGAGTGAACGCCACCCTGCTGTGTGTGTTTGTTTGTGCGCACCGGGCGCATTTGGCACAACTATCCATCCAGTGCTGCTGTTTTTACGCACGGAACAATCGCACCAGGGTTTGATCGATAAATCCCGCGCCTCGTGTCTTTCACACCATGACGCCTGCATCAAGCCTGAACATCCACCTGAGCAGTGGGTCTGAGGCTTGGGCAGCACTGTGACACTGGAGCACAGGTGCAGGTTGGAGCAGTTGTGATGGGCTGAAGCCAGGGAGCTGCTGCGTGTGTGTGATTGTGTGTGTGTGGTGTTTGTGTGTGCTCCGCGCACAGAGCGGTACTGTTGAATCTGGAGGGAAAGGAGAGCGTTTCATGTCCACCACACGTGTCCTTTTAGACACAGCATGGACAAACACAGAGGAGTGACGAGCCTCGCTTTACAACAGGCTCCTGTCTCCTCTCCTGTGGATAGACAGGCTGTCTGGTGCACGACTTCAGAACTTCTGTATCCACACTAGTTTATTCCTAAATGGAAAAGATAAAGCAGGGTTGTTGTTGTTTTTTTTTTTTTTCAATTTGCAGTTTTGCAGGACAGCAGTTTGTCCAAGGGCACCACTTTAATCAGACTCCTTCAAGTCCTGCAGGGGCTCGTTTGGAAACCTTGTTGTGATTCAGTCCTGATCTGTGCCACTCTCACCTGCACAAAAGGCGATAACAGTGGTGAACATTCATCCATATGCGCTCTGTAATAGGGCTGAAAGCAAAGCGGATTACCATGAAATTGCATTCTTCCTCATTGTATAGTGAGACCCCTCAGGGATCCACAGTTTGACAATCAGCGCGCAGCACTTTCACGCTGACGGCGGCAGTACCGTCTGCACCGAGCGGGGGCGCTCTTTACGCACAGGGAACTGGAGGTGTGTGTTTGTGTGTGTGTGAGGGAGAGAGAGAGAGAGAGAGAGAGAGAGAGAGAGAGAGAGATCAGAGGGCTTGTTGTAAATAAGAAATACTGGCCGAGTAGACAAAAGCAAAAACAACCACCTCCCTCCTCCTCCTTCTCCTCCTCCTCTTCCTCATCATCATTATGCTTCATCACCTTCACACAGGACGATTGAAATGAGACCAGAGAGACAAGGACATGTCCATAATTCACACACATTCACTTACTGTATCTCCTCCATCTGCATTTGTGTGTGAAACTATTTCTAGAACCCATGTGGTAAAAAATGGGCTTCAACCAGAAATGCATATATAAAAAAACTGAGCCAATCATAGTGTAATATTGAGTCTTTAAAACCTGTGTTGAAAATCTGCAATTGCTGTCAGATGAGCCCCTTCATATCTACTCTGTCACATGATTTTCCTGTAGTCATTTTCTGTTTATTTTAGAAGTGGAGAGTCTCCTTGTGTTGCTGCTATAAAAATCTTAAAAGAAGTGAAACATGTTTCCAGACAGTTTCATGAGCACAGCTTGTTTAAAATGATTTTTTTTTTTTGCAATGCATCTCTTGAAATGTGATCTCACAAGCGGGCGCAGTTTGACGCACAGGGCCCACCACTGCAACCTGCACTTAATAAGATCTGCGTCCAGTAGAGCCTTAAAGGGAACAGAGGGTGATTGATTGGATGCAGTTTGGACGAGAGAGACTTGAGAGAGGGGTGCTGTCATTTCCTGCACAGGACATTGCTCAGTATTACAGTGATGAGCACAGTCAAATTAAAGTCTCCAAACTCAAAGAGGGAGCGTGTTTGTTGGCTTTGCTGTTTCACCTGTTCAGCCCCATCAACACTTTTTATGTCTCCAAACAAGTTGCATAACAGGAAATGAAATAAAGAACAGAACAGAAAAAATAGAAAATAAAACAATTTCCTTCAGGACCGTTTCCTACCTCTGAGTCTCAGTCGTCCACTCCATGCGTTTCTTGGAGAATCCAGCTTGAAGGTGACATTTGCCTTTCACATATTCTGCCTGATACCATCCCCATATCTTGTAAAGTGCATTTAGAAGTTAAAGGAGCACAAAAGAGAGGCAGAGAGCCGCAGAGGCGAACGCAGGGAGAGCGGATTATACAAATATGGGCGTAAACATGGATTAAGTTCTGGCTGGGAGAGGGAAAGGCAGCGTGATGCAATATGTGTGTGTGTGTGTGCACCTGAGTGCGTTGGATTGGTGTGTGTGTGTGTGTGTGCGCAATGTTGCCTGAGGTTTGTATGAGGCACAGTATAAAAACAGGGACTCATGCACGCTCAATGGCACAATTGCTTTTTCTTATTTGATGCACCTTTAATGAGTGATTTAAAAAAAAGAGGAATAGTCTTTGATGAAGTGGATCAAATTTATGTGAACTTCCATTCTCATCTCCAAAATGTCCTTTTGTCCAGGCAACCATGTGCCAATCCGAACATTTTCCAGACCACAGTGAGTTTTTGTTTTTGCTGCTGAGGAGATTACAGATTCTGTAAATTTCCCCTTCCCACATAGAGAACCACGTCATTCCTAAGTCGAACACAAAACTCGCCTAAACTGGAGTTAATGCGTTTTCACATGTCTGAAAGATGCTGAAAGAGTCTCTGAACTCTGCTCTTCATTTAACTGCAGCTTTACGCAGGAGCTGGGAGACGGAAGTGGGAAATGTATACAGCTGCCGACTGGGAACCATATGGCCACATTCCAAAAGTCTATGTGTGTTTATGAATATTCATATATTGTGTGCGCGGGAGTACAGTGAAGTCATCTGTTACGAATGCAACCGTGCGTGTGTGTGTGGAGTGGGAACTTTTTCACTGAGCGTGTGGGTAAACTCCATCTTTAAATGACACTGTTTTTTCAGCTCGCAGCAGCTTTCTTCCTCCCTGCTGTAACGTAAACAGAGAGTTTTGATTTTTAAGAACTCCAGAGGTGGATATCTTCTAAAAAAGAAATGGAAGTTGAACGATAGTACCCTCTGCTGCTTCCTTGATTTTATAGTGGCACCTTCTGTTTACTAGACTGAAAGCGACAGTGCAGTTCAGTTTCCAGCGTGCGGCTGATATGAGTTCATAGTATATCAAAATGTTTACAAGGGATCGAGCGAGGCACAGAGGGAGACTCATCGAGAAAAAAGAGAGACGAGGATTTGTTAGTTCTCTCTCTTTTTTTTTTTTTGCACTCTCACCACGCTGCAGACCGACACTTCTTGTACACTATTCTTCATTGTGTGTGTGTGTTTTTTTCTCTTCCAGTCTGAAGCATAGGGAAAGAATGGTGTTACATTTAGCGGCCCACACAGCTCCGCTTCGTCACAAAGCCCTCTTACAGTCATATCTTTGCCTGCTGTCGCCCGATAAAGGAGCTTTGACCCTCCGCTGCCACCAGGCTTTTTTATTGGAAGAATGGCAGCCTTTGATTAGGTGGTGATCCACTTCCATTTGTAGGAAAGAGGAATGTGAACCCCTGTGCTTTCATCTCCTCTGTCTCTGTCTGGGCGAGAGATGAGGAGCAGCTTAAAGCCAGAGATCCACTCTATGGAAATATGTGTTGAACAGAAAATGCCTGTCTTGCTTTTGGAAATAGTTAAAATGTGTTTTGGAAGTTCATCAGTGCATGATGATTGATATGATGTAAAAATTGATGTAATTTTTTACATGTAGAGTATCACATTATCACATTCTGCTGAGGTTTTCCTTACAATGACAATGATAAAAACTAAAAGATATACACATTTTCCTCTTGTCCACACCTGCCATATGTTACTGACAGAAAAAAAAAATAGCCACGAGACATTTGCTGCAGAAGAGAAATTCCAACCATTTTTTATTGTGTTTTCCTCTCCTGGGGATTTCACCCTGCAGCTAGATAAAGAATAAAAAACCTTCTGTTTGTACAATCTAGACTGTGGTTTCATAGTGAGAGTAGTGGAAACCATTAAGTTTCCTATAAATCTCCACCACTTCTCAACAAACAAACTGCTTTTGAACCGCTGGCATCAATAATACATGCGTAGCACCCACAATGCGGGCCGAGAATCCCTAATGAAAAATCACTCTAATATTCCAGCGGGGACTGAAAGTGTGTGTGTGCAGTGAGTCTATGACCTTATTGTCCCTAATGGTGGGTTTTTTTTTTGTCTTTAATCTGCTGTGATGTTACTGTAATATTCTTTAATCACTACCACAGGGACTTCTAACTTTTATATTCCTATCGCATTCTTCCAAAATGTATCGGATTACCACTGATTTCTTTGTTAAGGATGACAAGAGGGAAGTGTTATTATTTCTTTCTGAAGACACAACTGCCGCGCGTCGTTTTCCAGTTTTGACTTGTTGATGGGCTCATAACCAGTCAGACGGTCTGCAGCCAGCAGAAATGATTGGATCATATCCTATGTGACCTTTACAAGCGCCGCACCCTCATTTATCACCTGCAGTTATAAATGCACCACACACGTGCATGTGTTTTGCCATGCATCATTGTCAGCTGGGCTATTAAATGTCCTTTTGGTGAGGGATGTCACAATCGGATTGGAGCGTTACCCGTGTCCATGAACGCATCATTTTGCCAGCTGTTTATCACACGTGTCGTTAAAATGCAAATCCTGCGTCGGGAGCGTGGTTTACAAGCAATTAGATTACTGCAGATTTGATATGGTTTGATGGAAATGCTATGCTTTTTTTAAGACGTTTTTCACTCCCTCTGTGTTTGTCTGATTTTACGGTTTCTCTTTTTGGTTCGTGTAAATCGAGTGAGCTTTGACGTTTCTGTGCGAGAGGCTGAAAGGGAAGGTGGCAAGAGAGAGACATGCAAATAGAAATCCTGATAGCCTCGGTGCAACGCGGGCCCAGAGAGCTGACTACACAGCAACCAAAGGCCTTCATTAACAAGGTAGTGCAACAAACACTGAGCAGCAACAACAACACGAGCGAGGTCCTGCTTGATATCTTTGACAATATAGCACAGCTAGTTTAGACAGATTGGGGACTAAGTTTCAGCAGCGGGGAAATCAATCCGTTGCATTTTAATTAGGTTGGCAAATGTGCGTTTAGGGCCACCAAGAAGAGCTTGCAGCATGAAAAACAATAAAATTCTCAGGGCTTCTGCTACCTTTCAGCCTCTGCGAGTGCGGGGGGAAATGGGATCACAAACAACACAGCGAGAAAAGAGGCCAAATGATGCTGTGTCATGCAGAGTGCAGACAACTGTCAGTCAAACAATCCCGGCTCAGACTTATTCTCTTTGTACCACCGCTGCTGCTGCAAGGCTCAAGTCTGTCGAGTCGATCGGGGTAAATAATTTGTGGGTACAAAAAGGAAAGCCTGTTTTTCTTTTGTTTTGTTTTTTAAATATAAATTATAAAAATGGCTATATTATTTGTCAGCTAAACCAGGAAGCATTAAAACAGTGAAACCAAAAATCCTGATATTAGTTATTAATACTCTGAAACTTTTCCATCATCATGCTTTAATCCTCAAACATGTTCACTGGCCAAGCTTCCACTGGTCTCCTCCTTTGTGTGTATAACTCAAAAAGATCCATCGACAAAAATACACGCTCACAGAAATGTTGCAGAAAATAGGACTGACACTTTTTTGATGATATGAAAATGTGCGTTTCTTGCGACATATCAAACAAACAATTGCATTTTTACATTTCATATCCTAAAGAGACATTTCCTGGTGGTGTTTGCATAATCTTGTTTGAAGTGTGGCACGTAGTTGTTGTTTTTTTAGCATTCACATAAAGTTGTCTGTCAGCGCAGACGGGTGCCAGTGCGCCTCACACGTCGGCGCACACACTCCAAAACTCACTCCTACACACTTATGCACATACCCACACGCATACTGCCTTCACCCTGGGCCATCCCTCTGAAGTATACGGAAAAATCTGCGAGATCCAGGCACTTGAAAGCCTCCCTCCTGCGTTCACTAAACAATGTAGATGTCGGGAGCCTGAACGCATCATGTATGTCTGTCACTTTGTGAGACTTTTGATCCCCTTTGTTGCTGCTGCTACCCGTCTCACAATAAGCCCGTCTGTCCTCCGCATCCTCCTGGAGGGCTGTGGAAGACTGTCAGGCACCGACCCTTTTGACAAGCGCATTTTGAGGGTTTCAAAATGTGGTGACAAAGGGTCTGGGAAAACATGTGCATATGCTGCCAGTGTGTGTCTGTGTGTGTGTTTGTGTGTGTGTGCTGGCTGTGTCTGTCAGTGTTTGTTTGTATGGCTGCATGGTTGGAGGGATAGAGGGTGACTGACAGACTAACCGAGCTCCAGAGACTCTCTCTTTCTCTCTCTCTCCCTCTCTCTCTCTCTCTCTCTCTCTCTCTGCTCCACTGTCTGCCTGTTCCTCTTCCTCCGCCCACCCCCTGCCTTCATCTGTGGCTTTGTAAGCCTCCACATAATGTGGGAGCATTAAAATGACAATGGAAATTATGGCTAATCTTTGTTAAGACACACTCATTACCGCCACGTTTTAGAACGAGAGTCCGATGATAAGAGTCGGTCTGCCGTGTTTTTTTGCCCCCCCCCTCCCTCTCTCTGAAGCGACAGCCTGACATATTGGAGTGATGTGTTTTATTCTCACTTTTTTGTGTGTTATTTTTCTATTCCCGCTCAAAGTTAATAATGGTGCCGAACATATGAAAGGATGATAATAGGCTGACAACTTGGGCATGAAAGACTAGCTCCACCTTCAAACGAGCTTTTCATGCAGCTCCATGTGGGTGTGTGTTAAAGGGCTGATTTCTCTCCTCTCTCTCCCTCTCTGTCTCTTTCCTCTTTTAGTAATCCCCTTATAAAATATTCATAGCTAATCTGCATTTACAATGTAATTACAGACGGGCTTTGAGTGATATCGGATATGGCCGGCGGAACACACACTTCACGCAAAATCTTGATTTGGTGATTTGTGCGCCTGAATAAATATGAACCAGGCCTGGTTGTGTTATGTAGGTTAAGGTTTAAAGCAACTGATTATTAAGTTAGAACAAACATTTTTGAACTACTGTTGCAGAAGTAGCTCATGTAATGTCAAATTGTATTTATCTCGGAGGCCTTGCATCTACTCTAAATTTCTCTCTGTCATGTTTTCTCAGATGATCTTTCCAGCAAGAATGAAAGATGTCACAAAACTGTCCCTTCTGTCTTCCTGCTCTGCTCCCGCTGCTCGAACCCTGTTCCCATCTTTCGGGCACTGCTTGGCCTCCGCTTAGTGCTAATGGAGCGGTGTGCCCTGTATGCTATTCTTGCAGGTCGATTTTTCACTTGTGGTAGAGGAGAGGGAGGGTGGCGTCCTTTTAAATGAAGCACTTGGCGTTTGTGACCTGTAATAAATGAGTTTGCAGTCAGTCATGGCAGCTGTAAGGAGACATCTGGGAGCGAGAGGCAGAGAGGGGGAAATATTCAGACTTGACTGGGAAGCAGTTTATCTATGCAAGGATGAAAAATGGCTGCACCAAAGATGCTATCTCTTGTGCAAAAAAAATAATAATAGTATTGTAAAATGTTTGCAGTTCACTATACAAATGTCACAGAGAATGCAGAAACTGAAAGGTTGTACTGTGGAAAATCGTCCTGTAATACCATCAGGATTAATATGAAATCACCGTGATGTCACCGTCGAGAACCGTAAGAGAAAAATCTACATTTGAGTACAACAANAAAGTCAACCCTGTCATTTCGTCCTGCTGTGCTCGACTGTTTACCTGAGACAGGGGTGCTTTATCTCAGCCAGTCGCTAGTGCACGTGTAAACACACAGGGGGGCCGTAGGTGGGGGGGGGACACAGCTCGTATCATGCTGTTTTCAAGCCCCCCCCCTCCTTTGTTCCAAAACCTCTCTCCCACAGAGAGACATTATCCCCCGATGGCAAGGTGAATGGGGTGCTGATGCAAGATTATTTGTAGCAGCCAGAGTAAGGCAGAAAAAAAAATGCCAGTGTGGGGGGTGAAAGAGAGAATTTCTCCTAATTTTAGCCGGAGAAGGGCAGGCGAGCGGCCGGGTACACGGGAGGAGAGGTGTCTTTTGGCGGGGATGGGACAATGGGTGAGTGTCTCGGGAGTCTTGGTTAAAGTGGTCGCTATCACAGGAGCTGGACGGACAATTAATCAGCGGCGGCCCAGAGGGGGAGCCGGGGCTCTGACAGAGACACTTCATTCTGCACAGGACACACACACACACACACACACACACGCTGACAGGCTCACCCGTAGCTTCTTCTCACCTCTTTCTTTTCGCCTCTCTTCATGTGGATTATCTACTGTGCTGTGTCCTCCTTTATGCTTCTCTTCCTTCCTTCTCTCACTTTCCCCTCCTTCCTGCTCCCCTTGACTTTCCTCTTGATGCTTTCTTCTCCTTTTCTCCTTGTCCTCCTCTCCTCAAACACGTGTTTAGGTCTGTGAACCTCTTGATTAGAAACCGTTGAGAGTCCCTCTTGTGACCTGACAACTAACTCTGAAAGAGTTGGAGACGGGGGGAGGAGGAGGAGGAGGAGGAATAAGGTGAGAGAGGGTGGACTGGTGGCTATACTTCACCCGAACCGCCCCCTCCCTTCTTCCCTGCGCTCATCCCTCCATTTCTGCCTTTCCACCCCCTCTCTCTCCCCCACGGCTGGCGCTGAGTGATTGATGGATTCAGGTTTGACATGGCCCGGTTCACCCGAGGGCGTCAGCAAGGACACTGGCGAGATTTAGCCAGATGCTGGGGAGAGACAGACAGGGAAAGTAAAAGACAAAGAAAGGAAAGAGAGAGACACTGTTGGTCATCATTGCCTGGCCGGGGCGGCCGGGGTGAGTAAGCTTTTCCTCAGACGGCCCACCTGTTCTCAGTTTTCCATTGCATCACGCGGAGGCTTTTCCATTATGGCCAGGATGTAATGGAATAATATGATTGGAAGTGAATGCACACTAAAGGTAATGAGTTTCAATAACGAACCTTATTGCTGAGTGCAAATTGTGGAGACAGATTTCTTGATGGAAATAGATCACAGTGATAACGCTCACTGTTTGTAGGTAGACACCAGTGCATTTGACATTTTGTGATAAGGATTTTAAATGGTTTCATTATTTCAGAATTTTCTGTCCTGAAGGAGATTAAGACATTTATGAGCAATGATGAGAAATGAGCAAAACATTAATGTATGACTTCTATCTTTTTTTATATTTCTCTATTTAAATGTTTATTGTTATGCACCAAAACACCAAATCCTTGTATGTTAAAATCTACATACAGCGAAACTGATTCATCAAGCTACCTGTAGACTCCATATACACAAAAAAGCAGGGTTTCATTAAAAACATAAAACAGGTAGAGTGTTAGAGTGTTCATGTTATGTTGTATGTGTTGGCGATGACAGCGAGAGCAAGTATAGAAATCTTTCACTTCTCCTCTTTAAAACAGCATTGTTTGATACTGAGCTGTAGCTGCTGGTTCGTTGATTGACGCAGGGAATGTCTGATCATAAACGCACCTACAGTAAGTCCAGTGTATGTGCGTCTCTCTGCTGAATCGAGTGGAGGCTGTGTGCTGCGTTCCCCTCCAGGGGGGTCCTGGTCCTCCCAGTAAGCAAACACCCACTTGACATGGAGCCAAGCAAAGGGGAACAAGGCCCGCAGTGTCTCCCTGCTCCAAGTGCTTTGTCCTGGAGGAGGCTCCCGCCGTGGCTCCCGGCTCCTAACCCCACGTGACGCGCCTGGAGATGAGGGAAGCACTTGTCTCATGAACATTGTCTGCAACAGGGATGGGCCCTTTCCAGGATTCAACAAGTCAGACCGGGGCAAAATAGATCTGAATACTATCTAGGATGTGCTTGAATTATAAACAATAATAAAAAAAAAAGAAAAGAGAAACATATGAAATTTAAAATTGCAGATGTCAGATGTTCTGTGCAGCATCTTGTTTTATTATGATTATAAATAAGCTGATGTTGGTGAAGCACAGATGGCACAAGGGTAAACTTCTCATCCACAACTGCAGAAACCCCTTGGGGAGGGGGTTGAGCAAAAATGATCAAAATCATCTCATAACCAAATTAAGTGATGCAAGAAATCAGCATTTAAACGAGCAGCTTGCTGGACAAAGTAATGGAAACATGACTGCAGAACTGTCTTTATTTCTAATGTTGAGCAACAATGATCTTTTTATTCAAGTGTTGATGGTTCGCGTACATGACAGTTCACACATGAACGCCAACATGCCTCTGATCTGGGGGCTTTAGTGTGAACTTGGCATAAGGCATCAGCTTTAACCACAGTGATTTTCAAATGGTCAAATCGTGTTGAAAACTGTCTCAGCCCATGTTTTCAATGTTGGAATGTGTAGGACTGCATCAAGCATTCTTTTGTAATTTTCAAAAGCAGACAATCTTGCATGCGCAGCGATCAGCCAGGTGTGCAGCAGACATCCCATTCTTACATTCCCAAATGCTCCATTCTCGCCCTCCACACTAAAACACAAAGCTGATGTTTTCAGCTTTACGCACCCTGGAGACCGTTTGAGAACTCGGTTTTTCGAGTGAGAAGAAAAAAAAAATCTCAGCTTTGTGTAGACACAAGGCCTGAATGGAGAGAAGAAGATGCCTCATCAAATTTATCTGGCTCAGTGTGGATGTACTCTCAGTTTCTTAAGGCATAATGCAGCAAAGTACAAAACTCCTGGAGGGATGCAAACCCGCCTCTGCACAGTATACCTGTCTGCCTCAAGTCTTCCTAGTAAATAGGCAGTTTCATCCTCTCAGTGCTGGCAATATCTCCCAATCTCACTGTCTGCATGGTGATGAGTATATTGTGTGTGTGTGTGTGTGTGTGTGTCACCCAGCTGTCTCGGAGCTGTGTCTGGCTATCAGAGTAGTAAACACAACAACAACAGGTATCTTGTGCTCTCCCTCTCACCGCCGCCTACCACACTTTTCGGGCTTTTGCTCTCTTGTCTGGCTTGGCAGCAATGTGAAGTCAATAGGATGAATAAAACATACCTGAATCAGAACTCTCTACCTTGGGAAATGTCAAGCTGTCAGTATAGCTTAATGGGAAAACATAGGGCCAGTCTCAGGGGTGGGACAGTTTATGGCATAGCACCTATAAAAATGCAGCCAGGTCAACTGGTCTCTCTTCACAAATACCAAACTGTGGCCGGCCTCACTAAGTGTGGTTTCTTGTCACAACAATTCATGCTCATGAGAGTATTTTTCATCAGCTAATTGTATTTGTGTGAGTTTTGCTGCACAATGGCGTAATGATCCAGCATGTTTCAGAGAGACACATTAATTAGTCTTGCAGCTCAGTGGGCTAAAAATATATTTTTTTTCTTGCATAGTTAGAGATTCAGTTTCCACCAGGACTTTCCAGTGTGAAACTTGTGTGCACCTACAAGACTGCAAAACTGCTGTGGGTAAAAACATCCTCTAAATTGTATATGGTATGTGCATTTCATTCAGCTGCTCTGTCACTGGAAAACTACTCTTTAACATGCATTACTAGACATATTATACAACACTCGTCTCAGCTTTTGGTGGCGGTGGCTAACCCCTGCAGCTAATTATCTTTAAATTAGGGCTGAGGTCTAGGTTTAATTAGGCTTAGCCATGAGGAGGTTTGAAGCTCAGCACTAACTCCAGAAACTTCAGCTGCCAAACCTCATCAGCCTAATGGAGACTCAAACGTGGAGGGCCCTCGGGGGCCCGACAGGCTAGCCTTACTTCCTGTCTTATGCCAACCAAGGCCCACACACACACACACACACACTGCTATTCATGCACCAGCCAGATAATCAAGACATGATGAAGTTGGAGTGAGGCAGGTTCTGCATAAGTGTGTGTGAGTGTGTGTGTAGCAGAGAAGTTCGACTTTTTAATCACATCATTTGCATAACTTTTTTAGGTATAACACTTAACTCCTGGTCTTCCCTGTGTTTATTGCAATTACATGTACTTTACTGCTGCTTTAGATTTATACTCCACTCCAGAGGGAAATATTGACACCACTAAATTTATATGAGTCCCAAGTTACTTCACAGATTTAGATTTTACAAACAAAACAAATTTATTATAAAATATGATATTGTGCTACAGATTAAACCATTCAGCAGTATATAAAATAGTTAAAATGTGCTCCACCTCCACCAGCTCTATCATTAAAAAGCTGCACACATGCAAATGGTCTTGCAATAATATTCTAAATATAATAGCATAATTCTCTTAAAGGGATTCAGCCCAACAAGAACTTAAGCAGTTTAGTGCATTTTGCTGTTACTTTTATTTAAGTTAAATCTTGATTGTAGAACTTTTTAACAGAGTATTTCTACTTTTTTTTTTTTGCTACGTAAGTAAAACATATGAGTTCTTCTTCCAGCACTGCAACACTGATCATTGAAAGAGCCCTACCTGTTTTAGCCATCAGTAACTCTACGTCAATGTAGCTTGTGCTCTTACAACTGAAATGTTCAAAGCTCTCGAAGGGTCTGTGGTCCTCCTCAAACTTTTGCTTTTTGCACCACATATCTCTCCTTATTCAGCAAATTTGTAATACAAATTGCTCTGCTGCTTCTTTGTAGCCATCTGCTGTAAGGTAGACTGTCCACCCTCTGAAAAAAAAATCCTCTTGGATGAAAACAGGCGGCTGAGCCCAGATCTCACTCTTCCATGCCGTTGCCTGTTTCTTACCTTTATTCCCCTGCCATCTCCTTCTGCTGTGGAAATCACAACTCTGCTGTTAATGCTGAAAAAGTGAAGCATCGAGCAGGAGAAGTGTGTGTGTGTGTGTGTGTGTAGGTTGCTTTGGATGATTTGGCCCAGGACATCAGATTGGCTGCCAGGAGGGGATGGTCCATAGGATGTATTGTCATTTCTCCTCCTCTTCCAACCCACCATCTGCCCCAGCATTTCCCTGACTGACTTACTGTAATTGGAACAAGGAACGTGACAAAGCAAGTCATTAACCCCGTCTGAACAAGAGAGAGGGGAGGGAGAGAGGCACCGGTGAAGAGATCAGAGGTCAGACATTGGAGGGGGAGAGGGGGAACGGAGAGAAGGAGCTCTGAATAATGCACAAACAAACATATACAATTCTCTTTTTAAGCTTATACAGGTTTAGTTGAACATCATAGAGGTCACTTTATCATGTTTGATCAGCCATAGAGTCATCAGAGAGGGCGCTTTTGCAGCATTTTTATCTGACACCAACGGCCGCCGATTGAAACTATATCATGTCAATGTGATCAGCAGATGGGAAATGAATAGAAAGTAGAGAATAATAAAAGACTGAAGAGGGAAGTAGAGAAGAAACATGGTGAAGACAGAGCCACAGGAGCCAGCGTTTCCTTCAGCCAGTCATTTTCAGTTAAGAGCTGCGGGGAGAGTTTCTGAGTCAGTCGGCAGCATAATCACTCCACACAAGAGCTTTTAGATGATGTAGTAAAAAGTTCACCATCTACACTGAAACAGCCCAAACAGTGCAAAACAGTGTGTATATTTCTGCTAATGGGCGTACTGTAGGCTTGTTATAGGATGAATGTGAAGAACGGAATGTGCCGGATATCGACAGTTTTGTCTTTGAAATGGATGGAAGGCAGAAAATGGAAAAATGTAATATGATGCAACCAACTATATAAAGTAAAAACATTTTGCTGTGATTGTACCTTATATGATTGATTGATTGATTGATTGATTGAAGTATCCAAAAGAAGCAGCGACTATTCTTGTGATTTTCTTTAACATCCATTCTAGCAGCTATTATAATCCGTGCATTACATGGCTCCAGCGCCCCCGCCTTCTCATTCTTACGGCCTCAGCTCCAAAATTTGACAACATGTTAATGGCTGCAATCATAGTCCATAAACACAGGTAATCACAAACCAGTGGTTATGGGGTTGGAGGTGTTGCATTAAAAATGTTGATATGAAGCTTCTGGCGACTGGACAAAATCAGGATGCACCGAACAGACGTGAGAGGAGAGCAAATGCAGATCCAGGGCTACTGAATTTGAAATCTAGTTTTCTATAATGAGCAGGTCAGTCAGGCTGCCAAATCGCTATAAACAGCCTTCATGTAAAGGACTTTCCAATCCAATAAGCAATTCTTGCGTCGGCCCGAGTGTGTCTTGCTGCAATTCTGTCGTCCGTCTGTTTACCTGTCTTTTATACTCGAGACACAGACAGACAGCAAATGGATAAATAAAGACCGAGCAACAAAAAAAAAAAAAAAAAAATTGGCAGTGGGTGTGTTTGTTCTGTGGGGCATGTTGGCCGCCTCTCTGCACTGACAGCCAGTCTGTCTCGGAGGATTGAGTGACGGAGAGGGGCAGCGAAGCTGGCAGGACGCTAATGGGTGTGATGCTAATGAGCTCCGAGCCAATAAACAAGCTCTCCCTTCTCCTCCCCTCACCTCTGATCTCCTCTCTTGTTTGTTTAACACCCCTCACAGGTAGGATGAGGCGAATTGAGCCAGAAACTATGAAAACAGGCTCCAGTGGCAGCGGATGATTAGATTTACTCTTTTTGTCAAATTAATGAAGCGTTTGGACCGAAGTTCTGCATCTCTTCACCATCCATCCTTTTTCTTGTCTAAATGCACAGTATGTTCACTGTAATCGACACTGAAGAAAATTGCGTACATGTATTTTAGTGCATTTTACAATCACTCAAATATACAGATTCCTGCAAAAAAAAAAAAAAAAAAAGTTGAGTAAAATTGCACCACTTCCACAAGTATAGGACATTTTGGTACACTTCATACCGGGGGAAATAACACAAAATTGACTCAAAAATAACCATCTTACCCTCACCCCTTTATGCTTATGGATGCTCTTCTGTGTTTTTTAGCCTCTTTCTCTTTAACAACCTGTGATGTCTCACACTTTTGTCCCCTCTTTCCTACCCTGGAGAAATGTCACTTGGGCCGGCATCGTCCGTCAAACTGGCATCTTTGACAGAGCGCTCGGCTAAAAGGCCATGCTCCGATTGGCATGGGATCCCCTGGCTGTGCTGTGTCAGGCCGCCTCCTCCTCTCCTCTCTCTTCTCCCCCCTCCTCTCCTCTCCTACTGTGGTTATTTGCATCCTTGAATCTGCAAAGACATTGACTCCCAACTACATTTTTTCCCCTCCTTTCTTCCTCTTTCCTTGGAGCTGGAGTGTTGCTTCAATCTCTCAGAGGAGTTTATTTGTAGATTTTTTTTCTTCTTCCAGTTGTGTGTGTGTGTGTGTGTGTGTGTGTGTGTGTGTGTGTGTGTGTGTGTGTGTGTGAGTGTGTGTGTGTGTGGTGTTGTTGTTGTTGTTGAGAGGCAAAGCAAATAAATTCACATTTTCGGTTTGGACACCATAAAATGCAACATCTGCAAAGTAAGCACAGTCTGTTTTATGTGTTTATTTATTTTTTAACAGATTGATGCTTGTTGTCTCAAAGAAAAAAAAAAAAAGAAGTCCTCTGTAGTGCAACTAAGAATCGATGTGCTGATGAAATGCAGCCAGAATTCTCTCAGTGGGCTGACAACACTATTAATTGCTCATCTTGCTTTATCTGGAGCCTTTAGCTAATCACAATTCAGTTTGATAGGAATGAGAAGTGACGACGGGCTGCATATAGTAGGTGGAGCGAGGCCTGAAGCCCGTCTCTTGTTTTTCTTTTCTTTTCTCTTTTTTTTCCCCCACAGTGATTAATATTGATTACTCGTAGAATCCAATAAAGCTCAGTCCCTTTGTGGCTCCGAATGCAGGTTAGGGTCACTTGTATTCTTCAGGAATTCACTCCCTTTTAATTAAGTGTAAACCACTTCATTTGGCGCGGCGCTAATTGTAGTTTAAGCGTCACTGTAGTTTCCTCAATTAAGTCTTTATTTAAATGAGCATTGTCACACAGATGCAGCAGGATATCGTGCCGCACATTTTTCAGCCCTTCAAAAAATACAAAAAAAAAAAGAGCTCGCAAAAAATGTTGAGGATGGCTTTGGACAATATCCAGCTGCCCTCTTTTTGAGTGCATCCACTCTCGTCAGCGAGATAGAGATGTGTCAGTTGTTTTTTAGGGGCCGGCTGCTGCTGTGACATGCCCACTGATTGTCCTCAGTTCGTCTCGTCCCTCATACATATGGAGCAGGGACGACACTGCCGGCCAGAACTGGCACAGGCCACAGAGGGCGGCTTCAAGCGCGCGTATATTTGATCGACTGTACGTGCGTTTCCGAGCGCTCCTGTGTACTTTCGGCGAATGCACGTCGGGCGGATGTGTGTGCTCGTGGTCAGTAAGTTCACAAAGAGGTATCCTAAGGGTAGCTCGATCCGTGTGGCTGTGAGAGAGCAGCCAAAGGGCTTTTTAAAAAAGAAGCGTGAAAGCAACTTGACCAGACAAATAGTGGAGCTGTTTGTGGCGCTGCCAGATATTTCTGCACAGCACACCTCCCAGGCCTGTTTGATCAAAAACGTTTTTTAAAATTAGTGTGAAATCCAGTCGGGGAGCTATCTGAATCTTTAAGGATATAAATCCATGCGTAATAGCAGAGTGATCAAAATATTAAAGGCAGCATTTTTTTTAAACAGTTAATTTCCCTCTGATTCTCAAAGGATTGCACTGATTGAACTTTTTTTAACTGAAGCTAAATGTCTTTATCTGATTTGTCATGGTGTAATTGTGCCCATTTTGGACGGTTTGCAGAGCGTATTGCGTAATGGTGCAACGCGTGATGTGGCAGAGGCATCAAATTGGTTGGCAAAGAATGGTGCTTTGCCGGATGTGTCCTCCTGATTATGTCAGCGAATGTTTGCTCTGAGCAGAACTCGCTCATACAGTAATCTGTTTGTGCATGTACAGATGTGTTTGTGCAGAGCGATGCAGATTGAGGCATCGGTGCTAATCTGTGCCGAAGACGACTTTACTCCTTTACATCTGTTTGGAGCATGATACAATACTTTTTTTTTAATGCAGATGCATTGTAGCGTGTGTGTGTGTGTGTGTTTGTTGAAAATATAACAAATGTAATGATTTCTGCATGGCAGGTGAATGTGCTCTCTTTGCATGCACTGCAACTGTACTCACCCTGCACAACCCAGGTCTACAGTTCACAGAGGGACAGATGGAGAAAAGGACAATTCCTTTCTCTTTATGCCATTTTATTTTGTTTTCCTTTGTGCACACACACACACACACACACACACATGCAGGGGCACTCTTGGAGGTGGAAGCAAAACGTTTAACTTTGAAAGTTGGGCTCCTAATTAGCAGAATTAGTGGTAGATCAAAGAGGACAATTAAGGGGGGGAGGGTGTTTTTGGTAGCGAGGGCTCATTAGCATCACAACACATGGACATGGCCATGAAAAAGAGAGCGGCAGAAGGAGTCTCATTACGGAGCACCGCTGCGCTTACGACGGGCCACATGCAGGCAGATTGGCCGTCAGGAGAGGGAGAACAACCAGCTCGAACACGAACACTCACACACACACACACACACGCAAGTAGGCATGGACCCACTAACACCTATGGTTATTGGGTAGAGATACAAGAAATCAGTCCCTCATGCACTCACACATACACACATTCAGATATACAGCTCGTAATGTTTGCTGGCACAAAGGAAAACAAAAGCTAGTCCCTGCCTGCTCTCATCCAATTTCAGCTTAATTAAGAGGGGAATTAACTTTGATCTGCCGCAGTGTAGTAGGAGCTTGGTAGCCCAGCCTGTAGAAAAGCCCAAACCCATAAGTATTCTTCAACCTCACCCTCAAAGTCAGGCCCAGATTGTTTTCCATTCATTCCGCGCTGTTTGAAGTCAATACAGATAAGAGCAGGAAAGATTCTATTAGGACTACCTGAGCCTTCCTCGTTAGCCAGATCTAACAAACCCCTGGCAGCGAGCCACCGTGTGTGGCTCTCCACGCTAATGGCATAAGCAGAACAAAAGATCAAAGGTTTTTGGGATGGCCCTTTATTTTAGCGGCCCGATGCAGTCGCTGGTCCCTGGTCCAGCGACGTGGCTTAATGATGCACTGAAGCATTTGCTTTACAAGAGAATATGGGTTTGTTTGTTTTTCCCTCTTTGTGAGGTTTGTGAGCATGTTTTAAGAAGTCATGCATACAAGGATGTAAGGATTTGCTCCTCACACATGGCTTCATCACTTTTAATTAAAAATGTATAATTTGCAGAGATCATCAGAAATCTCTTGTCTTGCCTTTCAAAAAACCCTTTTAAAATAATATTTTTATTACATAAATGTTGTCATACATCTGGCCACTTTAACCACCTAGTACCTCCTCTCTCTCTAAAAAAAAATCTCTGCAGACTTTTGCTGAGATTATTTCATCTGCTTTCGATGCACATGTTTCAGAATTTTTGTTTAAAGTGGCGAGTTCACTATGTTCCACAAGCTCTCTTCGCATTTTCAGTCTAATAAATAAACTCTGTTAAATGCCACAGTCATATGAATGCAAACAAAATAACGGTCATGAATGTAGCTTTCAGTCTTTTCACCGGCTACCTGGCCTTGCGGTAAATGCTCGCGGATGTGTGCTTTGTGCTACTGGGTTATCTTGCTGAGCGAGAGTCTGCGGCAGCTCTCACTCGTTCTTGAGCCGAGGAGGTTTGTACTGTCATTATTGTGATTAGAGGGTGTTAACATCATTTTAAATGTCATGATGTAAATTAGTTCCAAACGGTTGACTCTAATACAATTTTACATCAAAATGTGCGTCTGTGGGTTTACATTACTGACATTACAAAAAAATGTCATATCTCCTTTTTCAATCAACTTTAATGGACATTTGCAGATAACAAATTTGGTGCCATTTGGCCAATAGGTGGCGCAGTAGCAGAGTCCTAAGTTTAATGCTGCTGTTTGGCTCGTGTCATTTTGTTCCCTCAAAATGTGAGAAGGTACGTGACAAAGCATGTCCTCAATGAGTGAGCCACCTACTCTGAGGAGGTCCTGGGTTCAAGTCCCAGACTGATGAAGTCCTTTCCCTCTTTTCAAAGCAGCATGCATTGTACTTGGACCCTGTCAATTGCCTCTTGTGGCTCTGTTTTAGTTTTTATGCTCTTTCTAAATGTTGCAAGAATCGCTCATGTTTCATGAAATGGAATCACTGATGTATTCGTACCCATGTGAACAACTTGGTGAATAGGGTTTAAATTCGCAATGTGAGATATAAGACTCAGAGTGACAGAGTGTGGTTAAAAATGTATGACTACAAGACTGCACATGTGTAGAAGTTAAGAAGAAGTGGTTTGAATTTAAAACTTGGACATGATTTAAATTCTGAGATGAGCACATGGCGACCGAAAATGTAGAACAGGCACGATATGTCGAGTGTTTGCTCGCAGCGTCTGGATAGTCGTTCGCTCTCTACATGCTGGTTCAGCTGTTTACCTCAGCAGACGCTCCCTGACAACACGGACAACCACCATTTCCTCCCAGTGCTCAGCGGACCTCATCCATATCATATGTATTACCCAGAAGAACACCAGCAGAGAGCAGCAGTAACAGGCGCCTCTCTCCTGCTCCCTCGCTGCGTTTCTTTCCTGTCGAGGTGTTGAAAAGCTTCCTCTTCCTGCCACCATCTCCCTCCGCTTCCCTCCATCTCGGGGGGAAACGCTGGATCCGTCTATCAGCACAGCCCTCCAGGCCACAGAAGGGTGGGACAGCGGGATTGGGAGGTGCGGCGGGCGCTCTGACTGACAGTACTGATAATCACTGTAATGGGTGCATGGGTGAGGAAAGTGGGAGGTAAGCAGCTGTTTCCTAAATGCCACCACCACCACCAGCGCCCTCCGCTCAGGTGAGACTGTTCGCAGCCGGCGAGGGGGAAGGAAGGACTGAGGGAGTGAAAGCCACGGGAAGGAGGGAGGAAAGATAACAGGAGAGGATGCTCAGTGAGGGCTGGCGAGACGTGTACTCGCAGAAGATAAATCTCATTCATCTTCCTCTAGTACCACTGTCAAATATCTGCTCTGAAGGAACGTAACTAAACTGCAGCCTGGTGACAAAGTTGGGAGATCCATTTAAATTAAACCCTCATACATTTTGAGAATTTATTCATTTTTCCATAGAGACATTTTATGTGATTTCAGACAATGCAAATATACTTGATGACATAGGCGTTATATAGATACCATAGATTTGCCTGTATGAGCCTCATTTGTTTTGCAGCTTATGTGGCCTTGGCATATTTGGAATCAAAGATCAAGTAAGAATCCCCAAAAATATGTATGAGATGCTCATTTAAAAGACAAAACCACTAAACAGCAAACATGGTTTAATCTACATCTGGGAAAAATAGATGACGTCAAGAAAACATTAGAAATCACATAAATGGCAACACATTTGATTAGTTTGTCTCTAAATTGTTAATATGTTCATGCCAGATTCAGCAAAGATGGAGTTTGACACACAGGCCCTTTAATATTATTTTGGTAATCTGCATAACTTAAATTAATGAATTAATTAATCATTTTTGGTCATCCTTTATTTATTAATGTAAGGGAAATCAAAACAAAAAAAAAGCTGAGAGACAGACTAAGAGACTGTAGAAAGTGAGACCAGTGTGCAATGTAGATTTTTATGTTTTGGAAAAATATAATGGCATTTTGTGGTTAGTAAGTTACGTTCAGGACAAGCAGACCAAACAGATCACAACATATTAACTTTGCATTATTAGAATTTATTTATGTAATTTATCATCATTATGGCATGTTACTACATCCTCCGCCTCACTCCAGTGTAAACAGATTTCTACTATTCAGACTATTTTTGCTGCAGGTTTAGATTTAAACTTGTCTTCACACCAACCAGGACCCATATAGGAATAAATTAGGCCCATTTTGATGGACTGGGTTACAGGTCAGCAGTCCCGACTTCCTCTTACAGCTGGAATATGAAAACATGTTGTGGCCAGATTATCCTCTATTTTTTTGTAGCTCTGTTTATTTACAAAGAAAAATAAGAGTGCTCTTCTTGAAGGAGGCTGAAGATGTTAAAAGTTCTTGTGGCAATCCGCTGTGACTTCTCAAATGTTGACCGTCACGTCTTTGGACAGCAAGCTCTTCAGGTGCACGCAGCTCCACTTTTTCATACAAAAGAAAAAAAAAAACATTTCAGGACCTGTGTCCACATCAAGAGCTTGCCTGCTTCGTAGAGTAATGTCTAGCAAGTCTGCTGCGGGAAAGCAAAGTATGAATTGTTCCATAGTTTAGACACCGCACAGTCTGATGAGCGTCTGACATTTTCAGGCCATAAAGAAAGTTGCTAATGACATTTCTTAAAGAAAAAAAAAAAAAAAAATCCCTCCTCCTTTCATGTGCTTAGTGTCTTTATTTTCCCTCTTTATTCCACCTTTATCATTATTATTTCTCTGTCATTCTTTTCTTCCCCGTCCCTCTGTTTTCATGGTTTCTCATTTTCTCTTTAATATCTGCTCATTACACTGAATAAATAGTATTTCGGCGCGGGCACATGTTGAATATGGCGGTTATCTTTAAAAACGCAGCTGTGAAGGTACAGATATGCCGCATAGAGCAGCTCGAATTTGTGCTGGGCCTTTGAACTACAAGCACAGTTAATCATATTTTGTCCGCACACCACTGCCAGGGCCTGATCAGTGTTTATACAATACAAAAGTGCCGTTAAGTCCCTCAGTGTTTTTCCTCACTGTCCCTGTTTTCTCCAGCAAATTGAGGGACATCAAATTGACTGACTTCCAGTTTTAATGCTGTGTTTCAGTGAACATTTATTACTCAGGCTCTGGTTTGCTTTCATTTTAGATGTCGTCTCTATTAGAACTTTTTTTATTTGTTTGCCTGTGATCCATGCTCCAGCTCCAGCACCTGAACTCACTAATGAAAACATCACCTTTACTTTTTTACCACATAAACACCACAGCACATCCTCCATTGTCACTGAACATGGCCATAAATCACGTTTGGCTAATACATGCTATATTAAGACGGCAGCAGGAGGAGTGGGGACAGTAGTGCATAAAGCAACCTTATATCCTGTCCATAAAACAAATTAAAAGTGAGGGGAAACACAAGGGGGAATTAAATGTAACAGAGAAATCACAGACGCTGCCGGTTGCCAAAATGCTGTCAGCCGACTGAGGTGTTTGTCTGAATCATCTCTAACCATCAGCTCTACCCGACCAGCCGGTTTTACCTGTGAAGCCAGCTGTGTAGCACCTGCTGTCATGTGAAAACCTTATAATTTCTCTTTGAGGTGTTTTCGGTCAGGACTTCCTTGTGGCTCACATAGCATGTAGATTTCAGCTTGTGGCTTGTGTTGAAAGTCATTTTTTTCTATAGTGAAAATGATCTACAATTTTATGTTTGTTCCCGTAGAACAAACTTTGCATCTCTTAAAAAAAACAAAAAACAATTTTGTTTCTTCAGCACTTATCCACCAACATTTCTTAAAGAAAACAAAACAAACAAAATTTTCCTCCTGGACAATTTGGTCATTAAGTTTAGCAATTAAAGTTTAGTGCAACAGCTTTAAGGAAAATACTATATTGTTCTTAGCATTATGGGACATGTGGGATTTTGCTTTTTTGGAGCTTAAGTCATGCTTGAGAAGAAGAGAAGTCAGGATGTCTTGGCCTCTGCTGCTTGGATTTTGCTCACACAAATCATTGTAAATGGCTTTGCTGTTTGTTATCTTAAAAAATGCAAAGTATGGGACTTTTATTACCTGAACATATTCTTGCTTTGTTCAGTCAGACTTGAAACATCTGGCCAGTGCACTGCTGGCAACTCCATTCAAACTTAAGCCAACCAGACTGGAGGTTGTCTGTCACATCAGTAATCCACAAGGCTTGAACTACCTTGAACATGGCAGTCGAGGCTGCGGTATGTGGATGGATGTATTAACCGATGACTTGCAAAGACACTTCGCATACATCTGGAGTGTGAGAGAGAGTGAGAGAGTGTGTATTTATTTGTGCATGACATGTCCAAAATAGCTTTCGGTTACTTTGGCTGTCCTGTGAAAATCAAAGCCTTGTGGATCCCTTGGTTCCCCTCCTTGCCTGCCCTGTTTTATTAATATTTCCTCACAGTATTGCCCACTTTCATATACTTCAAACTTGTTATCCCTGTCTTTTTGAATTTAATTTGCATCAATTTAGAAATAGATGAGATGCCAGCTCTCACTATCTCTTTTTTGTTTCTAAGTGATGGGTGACTCTCAGCCCCCATTTCTCTTCTTTATCCAGTAGTGATTAGTCTAGCCAAATAGCTGGAATTAGCAATGTAAAAATCTGCTTATCCACTGCCAGCTGGAGCAGATGCTCAAATTAAGCATCAGTGCCAGATTTTTCGACTGGCATGAAGCTAAGCTGGGAGGCTGACGCCGAGGAGGGAGAGGGGAGAAAACAAGAAAACAGGTTGAAGAGAGGGAAATGTGCTCGTGTGTGTGAGAGAGAGAGAAACAAAGAGAAAGACAAAATAAGAGAGAGAGAGAGAGAGGGGGTAGGGAAGAGTGAGCATGGGAATAAGAAATGGCAAATTCTTCAGTTTCAGCCAATTAGGCTGAGAAGCCACTGGTAATTAACTCTCGAGGGATCCACTGAACAGTCATGCACCTCGTTTACATAATGAGGATGAGAGGAGAGGCTCTTTTTCTCCTCTTTCTCTTTCTCCCTGCTTCCCTCTCGTTCTCTGTCTTTGGCCTGTTGAACCAAAGCAGAACAGCACTTCCTTCTCCTTCCTTATATGCCCGGTGTCAGACATCTCCTCACTGACCTGGTATACCACGACACGCAGTCAGTGGGATTTGACTCAGACAGGAAACAGGGTTTTAACTTCATATTGTTGGTGGAAATCATACACAACCCTGTAGATGATCATCCTCTGACTCGGCCATATATATTGGCTATACCCCTTTATTGCACTTGTTTTCTGCTCCTCATGGATTTTCAAACTTCCTGCATATAAAGCAGAGAGTTTGATCATGTAAATTTATGATAATCTCTTTGACTCTCTCCTTCTGCCCTTTGCCCCACTCCAATACCTTTCATTTCCTCCTTCCCAGATATGGAAAACGATGGACTCAGACTTAAGTCCACAAGCCTTTTGCTCCACTGAAAAGATTCCGAATATGAAAGCAAACTGCCAAGTGTTGAAGGGCATACTTCAGTTCTCATAGCTACAGGTTAAAGGGGCATTTCCCCCCGCAATGCAATGAATACGCTGAATTCTTCCAACCACAAATTCTTTTTATCTACGCTTCAGGCCACCACCGCCCCAAATTGTACTTTCTCCCTCGCTATTAAGATTAAAGGATTTTTACTAGGTCCCTAACTTCATTACACATTTAGTCGGCAATTCTTTGTTATGAAATGCTAAATATTCGAACTCCCCTGCACAAGCCCATCACCCTGAAAACACGGTTTACCCAGCAGGACCTGCTAGTAAGTCTCAGGCGTGCAGTCATCATTGAGCTGTAATTAAAACAACCAGGATTTGCCGTGCTCTGGTGGCACAAGGGTGGAGAAGTGCTTTCGACACATTCATTTTCGCTAAGTGTCATTCCACAACACACACACACACAAGGCAGGGGTGTGTGATGCACATGACTTTCAACCACATGCAGAAATAATTGTGACTACAAAGACAACCCTGAGCTGCGAAACGAGAAAAGTTAGTCTCGAGAGTTCTGGTCCTCACGAACTCCTTTACTCTTTAAAAACAATTTACTTCTTTTTTATTTTTTTTCTCCCTCCCCCCTGCACGAGGTTGAACGTAGCTCAGGGGTAGCGCGAACGTAACGTAACAGGAAGAAATTCATATCTCCAGGTTGTGTGTTTTTTTTTCCCCTTTGCTGCCTTATTTTTCTCCCTCTTCCTTTGATGGCGGAGTTGGGATAAAAGCGTTAAGTTCACTTCCTCTTTTTATTAAAGGAGGCTTAATTTAATTAGCTTGCGCTGCGTGAGCCCGCTATCAGGCCCTTCTGTTCCCATAGCCAAGGTTTCTGACGCTCTGAGGAAGAGAGGGGAAGAAAAAAGGGAAACTGTCGGGTGGTCTCCAAGGAGGAAGTGTCCTTTTAATCAGACTTCTGCTAAGATCCCATTACCATCTCCTGAGAGGGAAGGAGGGCAACACATAGACAGATGGACAGACATACAGTAAAGGAAGAGGGGAAATATATTCAGGAAGATGCAACATTAAGGACAATTAGATCAGACGGGAGTTTGGATGAAGTATAGCGTGGACCTCAACTGCACAGTAATAATAAAAAAACACTGTGTAGTACAAGTACCCACGACTGAACCGAGTCTCCAGTCTCCATGAGTAATTTCATTCATGTTTGATTTATGTTTATTGCTGCGCTGTAAATAATTAAGGAATCTCTTTTTTATAGCACTGTGTAATCATGCAATTATTTCCCTATTGATCCAAGAGGAGAAGGATAAAGTGCCGAGTTCCTGCAGGTAGTTTTACATCTCTGTTGATCTAAGAGAAAATCTGTTTGTATTAAAGAGAAAAGTACACTGTTTTTCATATGTTGTAGTGGCGCACGTTTGAGTAGGACTAAGTAAAGAAAGTGTGTACTCATACACTCATCACACATGCAAGGCTACTGGAAAACAGCATCGATGAAAAGAATAACACGTCTGTCCTGACTCTGAACCACATCTGGATCAAGATGTTTAAAATTTGTCATCAAACCTTTACTCTATTTAAACAAATAGGTTTCATGATGTCATGTGGTTAACAATCCAACTCACTTGAGACGATAAACATCTCAAAATGATGAACAATTCAAGAAGAAATCTAAATACAAAGGATATTCATCACGAAGTACTCAAAAGAATTTGAAAGAAATGATATAATCAGAAGACCTCACTTATGGAAATACTCACACAAATAACCCACACTGACGTCAAGTAATTCAATTTTGCATTTACATTTTGTAAAATTTAAACTTATTATACTATATCTTCTTGTGGGTACTTGGCCACAGTCCCGGTAAAAATCCATGGTTCAGAGTCAGAGGCATTAGTCCTCTCATCAATACAGCCCCTCAAGCAGCACTATTACTGCTACCAGCAACAATAACATATGTCTTACGACTAATACAGAGCTGCACAACACTTAACAACGCTGTCAGCTGCAAAGACATAAAGTCAACTCCAGAATGAACTAATGTGACAAATGTGTGTGTGTGAGAGAAAAGTGATTGCATCAGTTATGCTTGCTCTGTGAATATTAATGGTTCTCGGGATCAGGGGTCCACACTGTGGTGAGGGGACAGGGCAGCCTTATTCTGTCAGCACATGGGCAGCCACTAGAATACATGGCCTCATGATTGTCACTCTTAGCCCTTAAACTGGGCCAAAGTCATGAGCTTACATCATCTGGACTGTGTGGTGATACTTGGCCTTCTTATCTCAATGATATTGCAACAGTGCTGCAGCAAAGTAGGTTGGACAGTTTAATAAGATGTGTATGGTTTTGAAAAATAAAAGAAGTGTACAAAATTCTTATTGTTTTATTTTTTAAGATAATGGAAATTTTGTAGTTTAATATCATTAAACACATGGTGGAAATCACATTAAAAAGTCTTGGGGACGTCTGATTTAAATAATATATAATTTGCAAATCAAGTGTAGGCCTACTGCATTTTAAACATTTCTTAGCCATTTGAACTTGACGCATAATCAGCAAGTAATTTGTTTTTTCTCTCTATTTTTCTCTGCCTCTCTCTGACTGATTTTCTGAATAGTGCTTGTGGCAAAAAGAAAACACACCAATGTTTGTCTGCACGGGGACATGAGATCCATATGAAATATTGGTTGTAGTTCCACTGAGCATATTTACAGATAAGACCAACACAATGTGTCTTGGGAAAGTGCAAATGTTGGAACCAGGAATAACTTCTCTGTATTAATAACATGTCATTTAGATCATCACAGTCATTAAAAGTTTAAATTAGAAACATGTTTCAACGCTGTCGTCTACACTGTCATTTTTACAAGAAAAAGTCTTCGATGTTAGCGAACCGGTTTGTGTTTCATGAGTCACGCCACCTTTGAAAGAAGTTGTACAGGTGTGAGCGGTGGCAAAGTTGTCGTACCAGAAAAGGTTTCAACCTGATTCAGTTGTAAAAATAGAAACGAACTGAGTTCTGATATGATATAAACTGGTGTTAATGGAGAGTCAGTACAGTCCTTCAGTCTCACCCTTTTTCTCTGATGCGCATCTCGTAATTTCCTAATAACATTTTTAAAAAAGGAAATTACGAGATGAATAACATTCATGCACACCTTCTCACTGTTCGCCAATGCTGGAGACCATTGTGCTCACTTTTCATTTAGTGTAAGAGTTATTGATCGTTAATGAGTATGAATGTCTCCTCCAAGCGATGTCATTAAAGGACACTGAATCCTAGTTGTGTTAATTAAAACTTAATGGAATGAGGATTAAAAAAAGAAAACCGAAGCGAAAAAAAAATTCCTTGGTTCTCATTGTAGGACAGTGTTAGGAAAATATGGTTTTCAAGTTAATTAGACATTTTATATACTTAGCCAAGGGAGTAGATTGTGTTAAAAAAAATCCCATAAGTTCAGTGTTATATCCAGATATCTAATAAATTTAAGACTTGCTGAGAAAGGCCCTAGTGGGGAGTGAGTTTCATGCTTGGAACTGTATAGTGTGCAGTTTCATTACAAATGAGTCGCCCCATTTACAAGTGCCACAGTTGCTATTATTTGATGACCTCCCAGAGTTTCACACTTCACTGGGGAACCAGACGAGGATGCCCACTCTGCCCCTCTCTGTTTGCTCATGGAAAATATCATTTCTCCATTGGAAAACCCAGTAAAGTCCATAAATCTGTCGGCCTTGTGGGAAGTGGAAATCACTAAGTCAACACTCTTCACCCCTGTTTGGTTTGACCCTGCCAGCTAAGAACCTCTGCTCCTTTACATGGGCAGAAAAAGGAGTTCTGCATCTTTGTGTCCTCTTTCAGTTCAGATCCTTCAAAGAGTCAAAGCAGAATGTGGGACCTACTCCTTCAATACCTGCAGCTTAAATCCATAAATAACATGACCGATAATATACTTTAGTCCTTACAATTAACTGATCCAAAATAATTGATCGCAGTATTCAGCTTTAAAAAAAAACCCTCAAACCTTTACAATCCACACCTCCAAAAACAGTGTGAATTTAGACACAGGAAGTGGACTGGGGTGGCATCTCTAATTGGCTACCTCAGGTGCCACTCCAGTATCCTACACTGTGATTGGCCAGCTTCTCAGTGAAGGGGGCTTTCATTTATAGGTGCACCAGAATCGTGTCTAACCTGCTAAAAAGCCAGAATAAGAATAACATTTATTTGATTAGATCAGATTTGCTAATTCAAATAAAATAATACTAAAAAAAATGTTAAACTTCTCATAAATCTGCATTCCTGCCAAATACAGGAAATGTTTAATCCTTTCTCACCATGAAAACAATTGATCTGAATTGGAAAATTAATTCACAACACATCAATCACTGAATCAACCTTCTCATAGAGTATATGTCCAAAAAGAACTCTCAAACTGATTCCTAATATTGTCAGTCAGACTACAGGTTTGGACTATTGTCACATACGTGTCCTATCAATACACACATACAAATATATATGCTCCCACAAATCTGTGTCATACTTTATCCCCATAGTTGAAGCATTCTAATTCTTTTCCTATAATATGAAAGGAATAAAGAGAAAGAGGACGGAGCGTGTGCAATGAAGGAAACGGAAATTGACTAAAATTAACCATTAGAAAGACTAAGGGAAAAAATAATTGCCAACCCCGTATAACCTCTCCTTATCTTGGCAATTATCTTCCTGCGGCACCACAACTCTTTTTGCCCTTTCTCCATCCTCTTCTTCTTATATATATATATATATATATATATATATATATATATGTCCAGTACTATATTATTATTGCTATTAGTAGTAGTAATATATTAGTATTGTTAAAGAATATATTATTACTGTCAGACCAATACTACTTCCCCGTCTTTCACTCATCCACAGATTTCATATTCCCCCCTGCACACACACGTATCTCAGCCATCCCTTCACATTACCTTAATTGATCAGATCTAAGCTCTACTTTCAGTCTCTCAAAATATGTCATCACATTTCTCAATTACATCGCAATGAATCGCATTATTTAACCAATAAAAACAAAACAGAAGAGCGAGGCGTGAGCTGCTAAAAGTCATCTGTGTACTGCAGGTTCCTCTCGTCTTCTCAATTTGCTCCAATAAATCTGGCCCATCTGTGTCGCCCTGCTCAACCTTCACTGACGCATGATAACAATTAAAGTAACAAATCTCCAGTTTTATTGGAGGGGCTGCGAGATGTTTTATTTCCTCTAGCCAAACACATAATATACGAAGTGTGATATGAAAAGCTCCCTGCACCTTTGGGACCCCACGACGCTGGCCACAGATCCGTTTCTGGGTCTGAGTGTCTTAATTCGCTCGTCCCTGTCAGATCTGCAGCCCGGCATGTTCACCTCTCTAGGGATCAACATCTGGAGGTCAGCATGCATACCAGAGAGAGGTTACAGCCAGTAGCAATGTTTATATACCCATACTGACAGTGATGTTCTTAACCCAGTTTTTTAAAAATTAGCAATGTTCTCATGACCATTTGCGAAAGAAGTTATGAACAAGCAGAGGGTGATCTAGTTTTATGGAGCCTTGTGGTATCTTTCAGCTCGTTTTGAATTTCTTTCTAGCAACTTTACTTTTTTTAATTCGCTTCCATTGCTCTCATATGATCAGCCATAGGAAACAGCTGGTTTTGGCCAAAGAGCTTTAAAACCTTCCTGGACACTAAGAGAGGTAAAGTGAGCGACTAGCTGGTGAACATAATGAAGCATTTAGTAGTTAAAGAGCCAGATTTTTTTCTCTCAGGAGCTGGTAGAGACCAAAACAGAGCATCCACAGCTGGTTGCCCCAAGTGGCCAAAATAATATTGCAGGTTTAAGCACACCTGGTTTTGGGTCAGTGCATGTCAGTATGACTAGATTATAATGTATTTTGTCAGCTAGTCTTTGATTATGTGTTGCAAAACTACTATGTTAAAGTGATTAGAAGGAAACATCTGAGTGTTCTCGCTGTTAGATTCTGATGTCTGCAGAAAGTCAGCAACATTAAAGGTATAATTTAATGTTAAAAACTATGCTTTTATCTATCAGTACCTATTTTTATCAATGCTGATAGGTTACCTTTACATACTCTGCTTTTGAAGTCTGGTTCAAAGCTCACAAATCATTTTAATATATTACTACTGATCAAAACTACTCAGATGTACGTCGCTTTGGATAAAAGCATCTGCTAAGTGAAATTGTAGATGGTGAGCTGTTCTATCTATAGACATCACAGGTGGATATCAATTCATTGAACCAAAAGTTTGTGTGGTAATAACCCACACTTGGTGTAGATTGCCCCATTTCTCTGCATGCTGTCACGCTTCAGTCTGCTTATGGTTATGGTCCCTGACTCGGCCTGAAACTTTGCAGTCCAGCTCACAGTTTGCATGAAGCGAGGCGTAAAGCACACGCACTGTTAAAATGGTTATATACCAGGCACGTCACGAACACTGGGCGCATCTTGTACGTCTTTCTTTAAAGGGCAAGAGATTTTGTTTTATACCACTGTCTGTCTTCTCCAAGCGACTTGACTTTTTCAGCTATAGAGTGCCTCTCTCCTCTCTCTCTCTCTGCTTTCAGACACCCTGCCCGAGGGCATTCTGTCAGATAGACGCCACTCCAGCGTTTTGTCTTTCTGATGTCTTGTGAATGCTCAGCTCCACAGCAGGTGCCGTGTTTTTCAAGATGAAATGACGAGGCTGATGGATTCAGTTTCTTCTCTCTCTTTTTTTTTTTTGCCAGCGGACGGCTCAAAGCCTTTATGCTGTTTTGTCTTGAAATCTCTTAAGTTAGAAGAGTTTGACCTTTGTGCTGGCTGTGAGGCTGCGAACGTTGCCATGCGAAGTCTCAAAGCCGTGAACGATGCTTGTTGTGGGAGTTATCACAGCGGATAGGAAGCAGGTTGCAGCTCTTTAAACAGGGTGGTATGATAGCTGGAAGTGGTTGTAACATGAATGTTCCTGAAGGTGAAGGTTAGAGATGCAAAAAGAAGAAAGAAAGAAAATCTTATTTACAGCCAACTTTTCACTGGAAAAAACGAGAATCGGAAAAAAATGTTTTTCCACAACAGACCATCATCAATCTTCCACATCATCATCAAAGTTAAAATGCCTGTCTTGTGAAAACTATTTCCAAGATTCTCATCTGTCTTTCTTTGACTAAATGTGTGTATAAAGAGAGCTGGCCTGAGAAAAGAAATAGATACAGACCTGCCCACTCAGAAAAGTATGTGTGTGCGTATCTACATCTATTGTGTACCCAGCACGTACACATGTATACTCTTATGCACAGTTGTGTGTGTTTGTGTGAGAGAAGTCAATGTTCAGATGCCAGATAATTCTGAGGATAACCTTTGCTCCAATGTACAATGGCTGGGTCAGAGTGTGCCGGAGTTGTCTGTGCCTGATCAATACCATAATCACAGTGCAAGCCAGGAGGCCGCAACAGAAAAGCAAGTAAAGCTGGAAATACAACAGGAGACCAGGGTGCACACACTCCTGTACTGGGGGATAAATTACCACAGAGTGTATTTAATGATTGTAGATGCAACACTGAGCATGAATAAATAAGTTTGAGAGAAGTTGATTAAATTTTCAAATAAGACCATTAAGTCAAAACTGAAAGAGTTTCCAGCAGTGGCAGATGTTTCAAGGGGTGAAATGCAATTTGTGCATGTTCATTGTCTTTAGTTTTAATTTATTTAGTTAACAAATTTCTAATGCCACCGACTCCTTCACTGACTTCTTCTGAAAATGGATTCTTGGAAAATGAAGTGACAAACTCTTATATTGCTTATATTGTTGTTTTTATATGTAGTAGCAGTTTTGTTTTCGTCACCTCTCCAATGTAAAAAAAAAAAAATCAATACAGAAGAAAAGTTTCTTTGCATTGATCCTGGATTAGTTTATTTTGCTGTTAAAAAAAAAGTTCATAACTTCATTCTGAGTAATTAAAAACAGTAACATGGTATAATGAGGTACAAAATCACTCAATATAACGTGATGCTATTAACATTTGAGTTTATTAAGCCCTGTAGGATAACACCATCTCAGACTGCAGCTGAAGTCCAAGGTAGACGGAGGCGATGAAATGAAATAGCAGTGGAATTACATACAGCTCCATCAACAACTTTAGAAGACAAATCAATGTTCATGTTCTACAGGGTTAAACAGGTCAATGGTCTCAGCCTGCTGGTAATGGACGCTGAGCGGTATAGACATCATTTCGACAGGAGGATTTCAAGCTGTGAGCGAACTTGTCGGAGGCTGTTTCCTGTGAGGCTGAATGCTTTGTCGACAACCTGTTGCCGCCAGAATGAGGCCGGACTTGTCAGAGGCACACCTGTGGTCTCACATGAAGCCAGGGTCGAACGTAAATGTTCGAGAAACGTAACGTTCTAAAAACAGATCAGTGTTGTCAGGCAGCGACATAATGTGACAAATTCAATACACAAACACTCCTTCCTCCAGCGTAGTATCAGTTATTGATTATTTCAGCTACCACTTGCTCTCTACTGCTTTTTCTCCTTGTCTTTTTTTCTCTGTCTATCTCTTTCTGAGCCGGCAGCGTGGCTTACTTAGTGTTTACTTAAGACACTGATTGCCACAGTTCAATAGCTGCAACACACAGGTCTTAAAATTGGCGGGAGAAAGTTGGCTTGTTCTCTGTTTGCAGTTTGAAAAGAAGGATTACTGTGGACTCTGTGTGGACTGTTCTATGAGTCACTGACTGTCTTCATTCTTTTTGCTCTATATTCAATGTTGTCTTATGTCACTGGATGGAAAAACAATGTCTTACTAGTATTAATGTTGAATTTTCCTGTTGTCCAATTAATGGATAAAATCAAAGTCGTCAGAATGGTTTTACCTGAAGTTATTAAAACAGTTATTAGTAAAATTAACTGTAATATTATTTGCTGCACTGAGAGAACAAGTTACTATCCAACAGTAGTCACACTTTGATTCAGGAACACAGTTCTAGACATTGTGTGTTTAAATACTTGGACATGCAAAACTGTATGTTGACACTATTTCTGGTCCACAGTAACATAATCTCTACAAATGGTTCACAACTTTAACAGCAAATGTTACATTTAGAGTATTGTGATGATGTATTTTTTATAAGGAGGAAGTCAGTTTGCATGGCTGAGTGGGTTCAAACACTTATTCAGGCAGCGATGGACACTGGATACATAATTTGTCAATAATAGAAACGATGCAAACATATTGTCTTGAGAGCTATCAACACTTTGCAACTGCAGCCACTGTACATGATTTGAATGACAAATTTGAGTGGAGAGCTCATGGCAACATAGAAAGAAGTCAGATGAGCTTTAATATGCGTGCATGTGAGTATTTGCCAGGTGGGCTGCAAAAGACCCCAGTGTGTCTGCTACATTGGCACAGGATCAAGTCACCTGCACCATTGAGAATTCGAATCCACCTCATTACCTGCACGCAGCAGAACATGAACACCGTGAATGCAAAAACACATTTTCCTGATCATTGACTTCTGCAGAAAGCAGTGATTCCACGTGCTTCGTCTAAGCAGATAAACCGAGGGAATGTTTAACAAATGTGCTAATTTGGGAACATTTTCGTGCCATTTGCCTCTCCAGTTTGACTGACATAGCTTACAATTAATTTGCTAAGAAATTATTCCACATCTGTAACGCTTATTTTTTCTTTTAACCTAGACGTTTCAATCCACTTTTGTTTTGACTGAATTCTGCTCAGACAGGGCGAGAAGTTAAAACGAGCTTTTCTTATTTCCATTGCGTAATACAGATCATAATACAAGTGTATAAAGTGCTTTGTGTGTGGCCAAGTTAACACACGCTGATGCCAACACATACACGAATATACAAGTACAAATACATACTCTGTCTCTCATACCCTTGTTTATTGTGCCTGTCCGTAACTTGCACTTGCTGGAACCGGCAGCAGCTGCCAGCTGACATAAAGCTGCAGTAAGAAGTCTCTTCATTGTGCCTTTATGACCACTGTAAAGATATGCTCAGCTTTGCTTCATCCTATCTTGCTCAACCGCCTGCGGCAGTGTAGAGCAAGCCGGCTGTGCCTGTGACTGACAATGTCCACACAGTTGGCATCCAAAAGTTTCCCGCCAGCTGCGGTGCTCAAAAACAACAGACATAAGAACAGAATAAAGATGGAAAAGACCCGAATCGTAAAGCACTAAAACAGAGAAGTGAAGATATACAATATAAGAAATATAGTCACTTTGACAGCTGATAAAAACCTTGAATCAATTCAGTCATAAAAAGTCTTCCTGCATTTCTACATGGGATGGGCTGTTAGAGGGACAGCAGGCTTTTGCAAGTGACTCATAAGGACACACAGAGAATGAACCATCATTTAATCTGTCTGCGAGTGATACCAGAGGCCAACCTCGCCATCACGCAGAATGATCGCCTTTACAGATTGCTATGCCAACACGTCTGGCAGTTTCATTCCTAACAGCCAGGCACACGAAATAATAGGCTGCGTCGGCCAACAGTTATGATGCCATTTCCTCAATTGCAGGCACACTCGACTGAGTGTCTTGAGTTGTTTGTCACCTAGCTTGGGATGCAGCAGCCCTCCTTGAGCACCCTGTGAGCCCCTCCTGGATAAAACTCATTATCCCAGTCTGCTGCTCTTCAGGAAACTCATTATCCCATCCATCACCAGTGGACTCTCAGACAACAGGATGAATATGCCCTCTCATCGTTTAATTAGATGGCTTTGCCAAGAGTTTGTGGAAGAGCAAAACAGCAGCCCACGCTGCTATATCAGCTGTAATTATCTATCTAATATGACATCTTTAGTTTGACATCTGATACGAGTGTTGGTTATCATCGACTCCCTTTTTAGGGTGTGCACACTCATACCTTCTGACAGTTACATCGCAAGTCTGTCTGGTAGTTAGAGAGCTGGATGGTTCTGACTCAGTCCTTGTCCTCCTTGCCCCTGTCTGCTCTATTAATCTTTGTACTGACTGGACAGAGTGGATGGAAATGAGGCCTTAAGAGAAGTCAAGTGAGAAGTGTAAAGGGCACTGTACATCTAATCATCCTGCAGACAACTTTCAGAGATAGTACAACTTAGACATCCCAGCTCAAGGAAACAGAAGAAAATGATTTGATCACTATCATTTTCAATCTTGATTTTAGCTCCAAAAAATTCCCACCATGCTTTACATCTAGCTGTGTTGAAGACCAGCAAACACATGAGGCCAGACAGGGGCCCAACCTGACCTTCGCCAGAGCATTGCTCGGGCTTGACGCCGGTTATGTGTGATGCTGGGTTGCATTACGATCCATAATGAACTGTGACCACAAGTCGTTGTGTAGATGGATGGCTTCTGGTTTCTCGGCCCCCTATCACCTCCCACCACCTCACTTTCTCCCTCTTCTATTCTATTTTCCCACCCCCACCCTCCCATTCATCGCTCCTCTGCCAAACGGATGTCTAATGACAATGGAGGGCCCTTGGACGAGTTGGAGAATAGATTATTGACTGGGACCAGAGATTTACACTGGAGCCACGGGGCCAGGCGGCCCCAGTAGAGATAAATGGGACATGTAATTGAGTTTGGTCACTCGGTTGTGTTGGAGTGGCTGAGGCCGGTGTCGTACTCACAGTTGTGCTCGTGGATGGTGGTACTTGCTGGGGCTTGAGAGGAGTGGAGGTTTATGAGCCATACAAAGCAGCAGTGGAGGGTCAGACAGAGGGCAGTTGTATACTTGATCTGTATAGATGTCAGGACAATGTGGCAAAAGATGGAGAAGAGGAGGAGAAAATGTGGCTTATAGATCTTAGCAGATCATATTAAGAACAGAGGATTCATTCAGGACAGTGACAGGACTGGAATTCTGAATGAGATGAAATGCCCCACAGTGACATGTTTAATGTATAAAAAGAATGTTTATGTGCATTCCAAAAACCACCGAACAGCATACATTTTGTTTCCTCTTGACTCCATTCAATAGCAAGGGAATGCAAGCTATTCCAACAATAAATTAAACTCTCAAGTTAACAAAGAAGGAAGCAAAGTTTTTTAAGAGATGCGTCTGGCAATAACTCCAATTCGACATCTGCAAAATAGCTGTTTAAGACCAGCGGAGTTCAGACATTGTTTACTGCTGCAAAATTTTGGCAACGGAAGAAAGTCGCATGGATTTGAGCCTTATTACTCCTTTGATTATTTCCTGTCCATCATCTGTGAGGTATGTGTGTCTGCGGCACTTGCAAAACAATAAATAGCAACTGCAGTACCTCTATCGACCACAACTAAATCAGTTGGACAGAGACAGCTCCTCTTATCTTCTGTGCCGTCATCGTCCTCTGCAGCGCTGCCAGATCACTGAAGATACACTTTGCTTTTACTCTTGTGTGGGGTTGAGTCAGGACTTAGACCGATGGAAGAGATGCACTGTTACCACAGTAACCAGTGTGTGTGTGCATGTGTGTGCGGTGGTAGGGGTAGAGGTTGTCTAGGTAGACCCTTGGTTGGGTGAAGGATAGTGGATGATACCCATAGAATAACAATAAGCTCAGCCACCCCTTTCCCCATTAGTCCCACTAGATAAGCACATGCATATGCACACACACGTACACACACAATGATTTAACCTCTGTCACGATACACCTATAGATTTTGTATGTAAGTGTTTTTGTAAGCTTCAGTGCAACTGAATTATATTTTTAAATCGAAAATAATTATTTTGCTTCATATGTGCAATTCATAACAAGCCTTTGAAGATGATCATGAGATCGACTGTATGTGCTGCTATATTATATCACGCATGATTCATCAGCAGTGGGGGAATCCTATTCAGCCGCCAAATTACGCTTATACCACTGATTGGCTGATTGTTTGGTCGAGGATCACAGGAAGCTTACCATATAAATCAGGTGTGATGTAATGTGTCTCCTTTGGCCCCGGTAGATGTGTCACCTGGCATGTGTGTGTGTGAGCATGTGTGCCCTACGGATATGAGAGAAAGGATTATCTGCCGGCCTACTGAGACCATATGAGCACACACCGTCTCTGAAACTACTCCTAAATTAAATACAACACTGCCAAAGTAATGACACATGTATTAATGCTTTCATGAAGAAGGAAGCCATTGTTCTGTCGTTGCTTTACAGACACTCTTTTGTCCTTGCAGTGTAATCGTGATGTAATGATGAATAAAGCCTATTGATATTCAATAAAACCCACATTTACGCCGTTTTTGCAAATTGTTGCATTAAGCACAATGAGCGATCGCAAGCTGGCTCTAAACAAAACCATTTGCTCTGGCTCTAATAGAAGCCAAAAGGATGAGCAGTGCAGTCCGTGTCTTCTTTCCCACAGGACCGTGTTCATACACCGGGCTGGATGGAGGCCAGGCTTAGACATGTGAATACAAGTCACAAGTGTTATTACTCACCTAGATCCTCAATGGCCACTCTGTCTGGCTTGGACAGTCGGGCCTGCAGAATGCTGAAGCCTCTACAGAGGCTTTACAGAGGCATCTGAAAATCCCCCAGTGGCTACGCTGGGAGACAAACACTGCAGACAGGTCTGTGTGTAGATACCTGCACCACTAAGGCAAAAAAAAAAAAAAAAAAAGTTAGAAACCGAAGCAGCTGAGGAGAATACAGCAAAGACACACGAAATCCACCTGGTTCAATTTTCACACTTATGTCTGTACAAAAAGTCCCAAGTGGTCAAGTATGGTATGTTTCTCATGTACTGACGGAGCCACAGTGCTGACACTGTAGAGAGAGAGCTTCTGTGCACATACTGTAAATGTCTCAATGCTTTTAGGTGCATGCTCTCACCTTGAAATGTTTCCTGCATGGTGGAATAAATATTTCCTACGAATCGCTTTTTAAAGATTAGTTTACCTCACAGCTACATGTCTGCTGTCTGCCTCCTGCCTGACCACAAATATCTAAATCGCTGGGAGCACCGCCCACTCATGAAGCTAAACATAAACAGCATTTTTACTGACTTTACAGAAGAAAAAAAAAAAATTTTGCGCTAACAACGCAATTTTGTTTAATCGCTTTCAAACAGCTATTAGATGTAAAATCTTACTTTGCAAGAACAACTGATAAATATAAAGTTAAAGGTGTCAAAAACAGCTCTCAAGTGAATGAGTTGCTCCTCACATTATTTCACAAACAGTTCACACACAGTTGCCTATTTCCATCCAGCAGACACTGAGCTGAACTTTGTCCGCTGCTTGGTCTCGGGGCACGTGGCCTCCAGTGGGTTCATCAGGGCTTCTTTGCTGAAAACAGCTGCGTGATAATGTTGGAAATGAGGCTGATGAGGGTGAGGAGAGTGAATCAATTTATGAGCCATGAAACCAAAACAACGAACTGAAAGACGCTAAAAGAACAGAAAAGTAGGTGATATTAATTTTGTAGGTTCATAACTGCATAACTAACAAATATTATTTACATATTACATTCACACATATTTCCATTGCTAATACAGTTTTTGACTAGAGCACCTCTAAGTATATTTTTATGCAAATAATTATGCAGTACTGCAAAAGAGTAGTTTGAGTTTTTCATCTGTTTGTTTGTTTGTTTGTTCACCACTGGGCCTTTAATCACAAGCTGCTGGTTGTGTGTTAGTGAGAGGGATCACTGTGCTTCTTCCAACAAAGGGTCTATTAAGTCCACTGTGTGTGTGTGTGTATGTGTGTGTCCATCCCTCAACGTACTGTAAATGTAAGACAGAAATTGCTTTGTGTCTGCATGAACACGGCCTCACAGTCAGCGACAGTGTATTCCTGTGGGCTCCATCCTTTTGTTCTAGTTCATGGGTGGATCACGTGGGCGCGTGTGTGTGTGTGTGTGTGTGTGTGTGTGTGTGTGTGTGTGTGTGTGTGTGTGTGTGCGTCCTTTCCATCTGGGTATTTCTGGTCAGATGTCAGTGCTGGTGTTGTAGCCTTTTTCTTTTCCTCGCTGCTCACCTTGCTTGTCAATTGTGCTCCAATGCGCTCAGATACTTTGTTTGGTATTCATCTGCTGTGGGTTGCCTTCTTAAGACAGGTCCGTGTTGTGTACTCTGCAGGATACATCTGCCAACCTGAGCTTTAAAAAACAATCAGTTATAGGCTGGAAGAGAAGGCCAACAATCTGTCAACTGAATGGAGCGAACACTGTACAGTTACAACCTCATTTAGACGTAATGGAATTGTACAAAAAGTGAGTCCAGGCAAAGTCGTAAGGGGACATATATTAAATTAAACACAGCAGTGAAATTAAGAGTGGCTCGGCCTTTGCAGTGCTGGATATGTGGACCCCCTAGTGTCCTGGCTTAGATCCCTGACATCTAAAGCACTGCCACAGTCAAGTGTGCTGGTGGGTGGAAAGTGAATGGATGAGAGTCAAAGTAACTTTTTGGAAAGCTTGCACACAAGCAGCCAGAGATTTTCTAAAAGTCTGTGCATCTGTCTGAGTGTTTTTGAAAATACATCCAAGCATTTTTCTTCTAATGACCAGAGCCAAATTCACCTTATTTCTTTCAACCTCCTACCGCTGTGGTGACTTAACAGCTCTGCAAGTTTTAGTTACAATGCAAACCGCGGTAGCTGCTCCATCGAGGGACTCTTTGCGTGCACTTTGAGTTATTTATGAGTTGTGATTCGGCGTGAGGAGCGGCTCTCAGGATGCAAAACAAATTTTCCATGCTGCCTGCTCATTTGCTCCAATAAGACACCAAGGCTTGATTTATTCATCCAGCACAATTCTCACACTTCTCATGCCCTCCATTCCCCTCTGCAGCCAATTTGCAATGTCCTTTCAACGTTCTAATTTTGATACCTCTTAACAGAGCTGATACTGGATTAGTTGGAAAAGGATAAGGGACGTGGTAATGGAGTTGCTCCTTGAAATTAACCTGCGTCCGACGCGCATACAAAAATGAGTCGGCCTCAGGAAAAAAAAAGTGTGAGAAGTCGCTGAGACTGCAAGTAGTAACCCCTCTTTACGTAGGCCGTTTGTTTAATAATATTGACCAGTTTCAGACTCGGCTGAGTTTTAATGAACTGCGAACCAGCACTATTGAAATTTGAGTCAATACTGGGAAATATGTAATTAAACAATATGAGGTTTTTATTTGTGAATTGAATTGCGCTGTGCATAGAGATTTAGGAGGGGGAATGAGAAAGCCAATAAGCACAGACAGAAACATGGCTTAGCTGGATGGAGAGCCTTGCAGGGGTTTTCTCGCACTGACTTAATGCTTTGGACGAACACTGCTGCAGACAAGACTGGTGCTCCTGAGGCATCCTGAATGTTGTGGTTGGGATTTTTTTTTGCTTGTTCAATTAATTTTTTAAAACGTGTTTCATTGTCGGGTTTCTTTTAGACATAGTGCTTGTAGCCAATGGATGTGCTGGCTGTAGTTTAGTGCTTAAATGATAATGACAAATTGTGTCAGATGGTTCGTTTATATGCAGCCTATAAATGCTTATGTGAGATGATGTTTGAGGCTCTACTGGCATTGCCCACACTGTAATTATAAAGTAGTTCATAGCCTCCCCGCTCTTGACAGCAAGAGTCATCTCTATGCCTTAAAAACATCATAAAGAAATTATTTCCATTCGTCTTTTTGGTCTCATAATTCAGGATTCTTGCGCCATCTTGTTGACGTGAGAAGCAGCGGTCATCACCTGCAGGTGGATAAGTTCAAATACAGAAAGGATCGTTATCTTCCTTTCACCCAAATGTTCCTTCATTCTATGAAGATTGCTCTCATAAAATGGCGATATTCATCCATGTGGAATATTAAAAACATACAGCAGCGCAGTAATTCCCCCGAAGATGTTCTGTGGTGTGAATCAAAAGGAGTGAAACCCCTCAGCGTTTCACATCTCAGGGTGTTGAGCGAAATTACCTCACTCTCTTTTCTCCAGCATCCTCGCTCTGCACAAAGACCAGCGTCTGGGAAGAGTAACAAATATGCTCCCCCGTTTCCCCTCCATGGCACAGTCTGCTTTATCCTCTTATCTAGCAGACGGGAGCTCATTTGGTGGCGTTAGAGGCTCTTTCTCCTCAGGTCTGTAGTCGGAGCGCTTCACCAGGTGGTGTTATACTTGACTGCTTCACCAAGGTGACTAAATTGGTCTCAGATATAACTCCTCATGTCAGTGTCTCATTTACCGTTCCACTACCTAGATAGCACCTTGTTGCTTACTCAACTAAATAAGCTGCCATTATTTCTTCTCCTTAGCTGTGATCTGATAGGTGTACCTGCAGCGTGCCCTCAGGGTACGTGTACAACATCAGCCCAGTGTCTTCAATCAGCATGCAGTAACACAGCTGTATTATACACAGCGCTGACAGAAAAGTGACGTTTTGCATGCGGGTCATACACCAGACTTTCCCATTAACTTCAATGGAAAGTCGCTCAGTGTCCCATGTGTAACCAAAAGTCGGCAATGACTTGTTTTAACACCTGCCTGTCTGTAAGTTAACAGACATAAGGTATTAATGCCACAAAGGATTTTACATCACATACATACATTATCATATTTATTTTAACCAAAAAAAAAAACTTGATCTTTTCCAAAACCTAAGTTTTTTTTTTGCCTCAACCTAACCATAATGCACCGTTTTCACTTCAACCACATGTTCTTTTTTTTTTTTACCAAGACGCCAAAGGTCACCTAACCTTGGATCTGCACTTCGCAGAAGTTAATGGGAAGGATCAGCACCTGCTCCCAGAAATTGGCCTGTATGCGTAATAAGTTGACAGTGTCCAGTCAAGTGTGTGAGACTTCTCAAGTTGCATGCAAGAAACTAGCCACATGAAACCAAGTCACGTGCTGTGCAGAGGGAAAGTAACGGCCCAGTCAACAGCAGATAAAAAATGTGCTGTATGAGCACCTTAACAGCTGCTTTGATTTATTAAGACGGGGATTGGCCAAATTGTATTTCTTGTAATGTCTCTGGGGCGACACGTGGAAACAGGCTAAGATACAGACCAACTGTTTTCGGTTCTCATTGGATTCGGAGACTTGGAGGAAGAGGCAGAACAGCTGGTGAAAATATGCCAATGTGAGCATGTTGCCAGGCTAACGGAGAGCCCAAGTGATGTCTTACTTGACTTGTCCAGGCAGCATGTCCATTAGATACATCATCACAATCTGGCATGGGATCCATGAGGTCTTTCTGACTGCTGAAGCGTGAGCGGCCACACACATTAATGCTGCAGTAAAGACGTAATAAATAGATGATGGTTCTTCTGGAGCTAAAGAAACACTACCTTAACCATCAACCATATCATAAATTTTACACACATTGGAATCAGAATTGTGCTTACTTGTTAAGTTGATCCAAAAAAAGAGTATTTTGTCCCCATATGGAAGATGTCTAAAACTGTCTATGTACCTGAATACTTGATCCAAGCACACCACCCTCTGTCAAACAGTAACTCCAGCCAATACGAACCCGTGCCCCATCTTCTCCTCAGAGGGCATGAAGCCAGCCTGGTGAGATCACCGCTCCCTGCAGAACCTGGGAAGATGTTATAATGACTTTAACAGATCCCAGCTGAGCAAGAGAGTGAAGTAGGTGTATAATTTTGGACAGAGTCTGGCGCTCTCCCTCTGTCTGCCTTTGTGTCCAGCTCCCTCGGGGAAAAAAGAAGAGCTCGTTTTCTGCCCAAATACTCCAACTAAAGAGGCTAAAGCCGACACGGATCTCGGTGTCTGTTACAATGGCAATGGCACTCTGCTGTGTTTGCCAACTGCGAGCCGATGGCATCTCCGAGGCACTTCCACTTGTGTAAATGCTCCATCACCATATCCATCTGGGAGTCACATCGTCATTACCCGATGCTGTTCCAGGCTCTTTTGCTTCACCAGCAGCACGAGGGAATCAATAGCGCTTCATTCTCACTTTATTGTTTGCTTGGTAAACTGAGCAGGGCAAATTTGCTTTGTGCATCAGTTGCAATATGTGTATGATGCTGTGGGAAGCTTGAATGTGCGCTTTCAAGTGAAGAATCAAGGTCAAGAGCGGCTGGACGTCCCTCGCTCTTCACCACTCTGTGACGCCTGTCAGCGGGTCTCAGTCAGTTTCTAAATTTGGACGACATCTTTGATCCTCAGTGGTTTCCATGTTGCTTATTCACAGATTTGTTCAGCCATGAAAAAAAAAAAACCCAATCTGTCACCACTCATAGCTTATAAGTCTGTGTGTGTGTGTGTGTGTGTGTGCGTGTGCATGTGCTCATGTTCTTGTTAAATTCTTTATATAGTTTAGAGGAGAGAAAAATGTGGCACATCTTTCATTGTCAGGATTTTCCAGCATGGCATCTTGGCCTCTCTCTTCTCACTGGGTTTCATTTATAGTTTAATAAGGATAATATAATAATATAAGAATTAGTGTAAAGGGCTCAGCATCTATGGTTGTGTTTGTGTTGTCTGCAACAAATACAGTGCAAATACTCGAGTGGAATTCTGCAAACGCTGCCGTTGCTTACCAGCACTTTAGTGGCCATTGTGGACGAATCTGAATGGAGCACAGGTGAAGGCCACATCTGAAGTCAACAAAAGTGGAGGAAAGTTGCATTTCAAGTCTCTTTGATAGAACTTTCAAGATAGATGTGTGTCACCACTTACACCGGTTTTGACGTTTTTTTTTTTCAACATTCCTCCTCCTTCTCATTCTTAAAAATGCATTTCCTTCCTGGTTGCAATTGGTTGATGAGGGAGTACCACAAGCCAATGAACCAATCATCAACAAAGAGCTGCATGTGGACTTCAGTTTCACAAATTTTGTACCAGGTTCATGTGCCAACCAGAATTTCATAATTGTGGAGAATTGTGGGTAAATGCACAAGTTAGCAAAGTTCAGAGCAAGAGAACTTTGCAGTGGGTGTAAATTGTGCTACAATAAGGTTTTGTGACAGCCATAAGGAATCGGTTTGCTTTGAAGGCCCTCACAGGTACAGGAATTCAAATGTGTATGCTATTGTGTTTATACTGTGTGTGTGTGTGTGTGTGTGTGTGTGTGTGTGTGAATCCTATAGGGATGATAAGAATAAGCAGAATCACTTTTTGATGCTGATGTGAATCCAGCCTTTCTGCATCCAACTCGAAGCTTTCTTCCTCTCTCCTCTCTCTCTCTCTCTGTCTCTCTCTCTCTCTGAACACTCAATGGATGTGGTTTGTAATCTGTCTCAGGGGAAGCCGCAGGAGTTTGCTCAAACCCCATCTGTTTAGCTAGCGAGTAAACCTGATGAATGAGATTCTCTGGTGTCTCATGCTTACTGAGCTAAGCGCAGGGAAGAACAGAAGGAGAGTCGAAGGGTGTATGTGTGTGTGTGTGTGAGAGAGAGAGAGTGCCTTTATTAGTCTGTATGTGTATGTGTAATTACTGTAAAGGTGACGAGGGCACTTTCTCATGCCACATCAAACTTGATGTTCTGTTTAAGATAGAGCTGTCAAAATAATAATTCTCTGATAAGTTGGTTTTAATGAAATGTGTGTTCATCTCTCATCTCTCTCGCTTTTGATAAGACATTTCTCTCAGATGATTCTATTCAAATGCCACAAACCTGAAATAGAGAACAAGCTTCATCATCCCCTTGATATTAAGAATATGCCAGAATGAGGGAAATTCTTAAAACTAGTCAATTTGTACTGGGTGAAATGATCTGTCCTTAATTGCAGAATCTCCAGGTCAATCGATAAAGACGGATGATTTTTTTTTTTTATTTCGGTTTATATACTTGTTTGCTCCCCTCTGCCCCGGCCGGCAGCCTCCTTCTGATTCCCTTCATATCGATGTCTTTGATGGAAAGAGGTAATCATCAGCACAAGGCATCATGGGACCTCATCATGGGAGCAGCAGTCATGTTATAATTCTCAAATTTGGAGAGAAATTACCTTCAACATCACATTGATTTTGCTGTCCCATAGTGGTCCACTGAAGCTCTTGTTTTATATCGTACTGTTGGCAGATGGGATCATTACATCTCCCAAACTAATAAAACAGCCTTGTCTTTACCTGAAAAAAAAAAAAAATCGGTTTGACAGGGTTTCACAAGACCAGGAACCAAAGAATTCACATTGTGAACTCCTTGTTTATGATATCAAATTAATTTATACTTAAATTATAATTTGACATTTTAGAAAGTGCAGAATTCTCCAGTTGCTTCTATGTCTCAGCTGCAAAAGCAACTAAATCATGCATAAGTTGACCGAACATTTTTCCATCAACCGTCAGTTTGCTCATTCATATTCAATTTTTTTAAAGACCTCGTCATGTTACTGTGGAAACAACTGAAAATGACTCAGCGGTGCCACAAGTTTATGTAGTTCAGCGTGTGCATTTGTTTATTTAATTCATTCATGTGCACGGTCTTGAACGAACCAGCAACAATGAGAGGGACTGCTTCACTACCTCGAGGAAGACACTGCTGCAAACACAATTATATGATGCTATAAAACACAGAACTTAACAGTTAGGAAGTTTCATTACAGCGAAACTCCTTGCCTTATCTTTTCCATTGACTGCGTTTTTGCACCATGCATAAATATGCGGGAATATTGCGCCACAAAAATCTCCTAATAAGCCTGAGAAGTCATTCATTCATTCAGCGTGTTGGACTTTATTTTGGAATACTGGAGCAGATGATGCTGCAGATGGCGGAGTAAGGGGTAAGGTTGGTGGGGCGGGTTTGTAAACCGGTAACAGACTGGTTTTCTCCGAGGCCCACCAGGCTCTGGCCTCAACAGCAACACTGCCTGTGACCCAGATCCCCAGAGACGAGCATGGAGAGACGGACGCCATCGTGGGTTCTGTGCTGCGACTTGTTTCTGGGCTTCCAGTTGGCGAGAGAGCTTTGTGTACATGAGTGAGTGTGTATGTGTGTGTGTGTAAAGGCAACGATATTAATAGCACAATAGTCTGTGATAAACCATTTGGCTCATACACATACAGTATGTGCACTCTCACACACACACACACACACACACACACAATAGCCTCCTCCCGTGACACCTGCACACAAGCTACCCACAAGCCCATAGAGCCACACACACACACACACACACACTCACACTCAAACACACACATCCATAGTCCCCCTCAGTGACTTTTTGTTTTTATTTTTCACCCGTGTTTTCTCCTCAACCTTCACAGTTATCAAAGCCTATATTGCTTCTGCTCCATTGTCTTGGGCAAAGTGATTTGTCACGATTTGTGTGGACACAGGAATTCTTTTTCCTCAGTGGATGGGCTGTCTAGACAGCACGTTCTGCTGCGGGAGCGCTCGTACAGCTGGGGCCGCCTCTATTTTTGCAGCCACTCTTTCAGTTTATGAAAGCAGCAGAAACTGTACACCCTGGGGGGGAAGTCGGGGAGCCGTGCAGACTGCACACTGTAAAGAATGAGCACTGTATGATTTTACATAACGGATATCAAGTAGTAGCTCATTGTGTTTTTTGTACAGTTAACAAGTTGGCTGTGTCTTTTCTCTTTGCTCAATTTAAAAAACAGAATATATGTAAAGTGAAAATGTTACAAAAATCTAATTAAAACACACTTGCAAGTTATTATAATGTGACTATAATTATATATAATACTTCCAACTACAGTGATTCTGTGTGATATTTCCCTTAATGAATTTCTGCTGAATGTACCTTTTTGCTAACTACACCACTAATGCTTAATTAGCGTGATGTCTCAATTATGCCATCGTTAATGACACCAATTTGAAAGACATGCACACCTTTGATACCCCAGTAATAATGATGGTGGAAATAATTTAGTTCTTGCATTAATTAATGTATTAGATGTACATTGAGGCGATTATGAGATATTGCCATTTTGACTCAATTTGCATGAAATATTTCATAATTTAATGGGGTTTTTTCCGCTTATACACTTGTTGTAAAGTGTTACTTTTTCCCCCCCCAACACAACCTGCCTCATATTAATTGGAAAATAGGTTGAGCGACCTTTTTTCTTTTCATCGTGGACATTCAGGCATCACCTTCAGATCAGCTTCACCAGCAAACACATAAAAAAAAAAACACACTATCCAGCCAAGGGAAGTAGCTTGTTTCATGATCAGGATATATTCATAGAAATCCACAACATCCTTTTAAAGCTGCATCATGCTACAAGTAGACAAACCCTGTGCTGTAATTATGCTTATTAGTGAGTAAGCCCGTTCATCCCACCGGGGCTGGATCCCTGTTTAACACAACTACCTTCCTCTGTCCAACTGTTTCTAGTTATCGATTGGCTCTGTGTAACTCCGACGACTCCAAGCCACCGCTGCTCTGATCTGATGTGATCTGATGCCTCTCTCTTGCATCTCTCCCGGCCCGGTGATGTGCGATTGCGTGCATGCTCACATGTACAGTATATGTGCGTTTGTGATGTGGGTGCACCCACGCAGGAGAGTTTGATACCCAGCTGCAATGGAATCAATAACCATCTCTGCATGACGGCACAGAACAATGGAGGTTAAGTGAATTAACACAGCACTTTGCTTCTGCCGCTCACACCTCTGTGGGAACATTTTCGTAGATAAATCGATCCCTGGCTATATCGGCGCTATTGTTTTCGATCAACTATACTTTTACATCTGGTTAACACTTGTATCGTCTGAAAGCTGTGTAAGGTGATATTTTGCCTACTTTCATGAAGACTGCAATGTCTGAGGTTTTTGATTCAGTAATGATGATGTTATTCCCAGAATTAGAGTTTAGCATAAAGTGAGATCTACCTGTTAGATGTAAACTACTCAGCAGCTGAAGACTTGAAAGGATGTAAATGATCTGTGTTTTTGTCTGTCATGGAAAATGGTGGCGTATTGGAGTCCAATGTAATTGCCTTTAATTCAAGCTGATTGCAGCCTTTCTTGTCTTTTTACTGCCACCTATTACCTGTTATTTTCTGTATGAGGTGTCTTTACAAAGCTAATTAAAGGAAAACCTATGAGAGAAAACTTAATGCAATTCAAAATCTAAACTGGAACAAATGTAATGGGACTTAAACGTACATTCACTGTTTGCCTTTCTACGTTCATTTCCACTTTCCTTCCACTGCAATGCCTGTATCAGATCTGCTCTTTGTGCCTGTTTCCTTGCATCAGCAGCGAGCCCTGGGAGTCCCTTACGCGTGCGATCATGGTTTATGACGACTGTTGAACCATAAAGAAGATCTAGTCTGCCGCAGAAGCTCTAGAGAGCGTTGTCTGCTCGTTTTTATTTGCACTTGTGCTTTCCCAGCATATGCTTGCTGACATGATCTACAATAACAATAATAAGAGATAGACAAATGGAGACTGATTGGATTTTCTATCTGTCTCACGGGGATTTAAGCAGCCGTTCACAGACCGTCGAAAAAAATATGCTAATTTAAAGGACCCTGTAGTTACAGTTGTCACCGAGCGCAGGCTGACAGCCGCTCGAGCCGCAGCCACCAGCTCGTGTCTTTTTTTGTTGTTTACCAGGATTTTTAACCTTTCCTGTTCTCTGTGGAGTCGAGACTTAACTGCTGCTGCTTTGTGATTGATGGAGCTTTAGGGTTTCACTTCTAAATGCCACACCTTTCCCCAGACACAATGGATAGCTAACCTTTCTGCAGGAGTTACTCTTTATACTGATTGTGGATTATTGACACTCATTAGGGAGAACTGCTAATGAGTGACTGTGTCCATTTTATTCATATTGCAGAGGAGGAGCGGTGGCGGTTGTGGGCGTTGTTAAAAGCAAGATCTGGGAACCCCTCCCTCCCCCCCGTCCTCTCTTAGTCCTTTATCATTGAGCTGCCACAAATTCAATAAAAATTTACACCTTGATTAATATCTCTGCCACTTTCTCCTGTTAACTTTTCACTTCAACTTGGTAGCAAATTGAATTAGCCTGTTTGAAAGAGATGGAAGAAGTGTCCTTTATCTTGTGCTTCCAATACCACAATGGAGTAGTGCTTTCCTAAAAATAAAAGTCCGGTCTACTGCGACAAACTGCAGGATGGCTGCAACTTTTCTTTTTGCCATTTAACATCTTTGCATTGTGTTTGCAAGGTGGTAATAATGATCACGAATTCAGCAAATTTTTAAAGCTAATTGTATGTATTGCATGTAATACACCATAATACAATACAAGTGGCAACTACAGTTGTCTGTTAATACTGAATAAAGTAATGCTACTTCAAATTTGAAGTAAGTACAGAACTGAGTAAATGAACCTCGCTGTCATATACCTCTGCTGTTTGGTAAATTCTGTAACAGATGGGACCTCCTGAAATACAAGTTTGTCACACAACCACGCACTTGCAGCCTGGCTCTTAATATGAAGTATCACACTTGTGCAAACAGACATTCATGCACACTCACAAACATGCTGCGATCTCATACACACATGTAGACACACATTAACTCGTGCTGTCCTTCTGCACTGCGTGTGATATACTTTGATTACATCCATCTTCTTGCTTACATGTGTGTATATGTGTGTGGCATGTGTATTTGTGTGAACGTGTTTGGAAACACAGCAGCGTTTGCCTGGGGATGGAAGGTCATTGCATCTGCAGCCGTATCTTGGGGTTGTTCAGCAAACCTCAGAGGGCGAGCTCGGTGTAAGCCTTTGTAATGATAGAGCCCTGTGGGGACCGAGGGGCCGCAGTGGGTGGACTGGTGACAAACCCCTCTCCATCTCAGCCCTCGCCCTGCGGCCCGTCCGTCCCCCTCCAGAGTATGGCCTGCTTGTCGCCTACTTGCTGCCTGTCTGGAACGTACAGCTGGGGATTTTACTTCCACCTGTTCTGCTCTGTGAGCGGCAGGTTGACCTTGCCAAAACATACCCATGTGCTTGGCACAGGTGCAGAGATCTTACATACTGTAAACACCCAGAGCCAAAAACTAACACTCAGCAGAGGCGGGTGAAGTGAAGTTCGCCATCACCAATACAACTTTGAATGTAAATTTAGTAAATCCTTGTGTTTATTTGGTTTGACTATATACGATATCCAATCTGTTGGGGGTAAAAATGCTAAAGTTGCTTCACTCAGCAGCTTCCGTTGTGATGTCCTTGAGTAAGGCAACAAACCCCTGACTGCTTTAGTGGGGCTCCAAAGTGGCCACCAGTGTAAACACGGTTGTGTTGGACAGCTCCCCCAGGCCACAAACAGACGACTGCGGTTGTGTGGAACAGCTCCGAGGTGTGCATGTATTACTGCATAAATAGCACAGCTAGCCTTTGCGTAGTCTCATGAGGTCAGGTGTGTACACAGACAATATGTCAACATGTTTTGGAGAGCCTGGCTCGACTAAAGTGAGAAAGTAAAAGACTGAAATGTGCAAACTAATCCCACACCTTGTGATTGTGGAGCACAGTGAATTGAAGCAGAGTAACACTCCTCAAAATAGTTCTCACCACAACAATCTAATGTGTGTAATTAATCAGAAGGGTTATAAAACAAACAAAAGAAAACATGAAAATATCCAAAAAACTGAAATGTTATCAAGTCATATTTAGGCAATATTGATAGGTAAAAATAACAATTTGTGAGTGACAGGCTACAGCTATGTGTTGCCTTTCTCATTCATAGTCACTTTGATCAAAGTCATTGATGTTCCTCCAAAATAAAAGAACTGAATTATAAATATCCTCAATTTTAAAGCATCAACATTGTCTTAATTATAACAATTTGCTGATCCCTCTGTATAGATCAAACAGGTTGCGATAGAGCAAAATTCAATGAGCCAAACACATTTAATTTCTACATCAAGTTCCTTTTTTTTCATGTCCTTTCATGCCTTTTGGCATTTGACAGGATAGAAATCAAAATAGATTCCTCTGAGCTTCTAACTAAACTTTTTTTTTTTTTTTTTTTAACTATGTGCAGATATTTGTATAATCCCAGGTTTGCCAATACTTTGTGACTCCGTGTGCTTCAGTTTGGACAAATCGAGGGTATCTCCAACTCAGCAGACAGATGGAGGCTGCTGATGACATGAATGTCAAAAAGATCAATGTCTTTGCTCAAGGAATCAAATATGTTTTGAGCAAAAGTTAATAAGATCATCACTTTGCCGTGGTGTGGTCATATTGAAGAAACCAGGCTGGTCAATTTCTTCTGAAGACATGACAGCCGCTGCATTGATCAGTCTGTACGACCACTGTGACTTTCTTTACGCGGAAAATAAGTAGACGTAATGAGTGAACCAAGCGAGTCAAATGTACTGCAAGAAACTTGAAACGTGCAGATGTAAATTAGCTTTTCATTTAAAATAACAGGAAGCAAATACAGTGGAGAATATAATGTGTTCATCAGGTGGTCTCATTAAGAGAAATTCAAAGATCCACATGAGTTGAATCAACAGTGAACTGACGCATTGTGAAGAACAATGCATAAGCTTCTCATACTGTGACACATTTTTTTGTTTCATGTTTGTTGAAATACGTTTGCCCAACACACATTTTTCATACAATAGATGTTAAGAGGAAGTGACACAGTTTTCAAAATGTCACCAGAACAATGCTGTCACTTCATGTTTACAGTTTACATCCTCATTTACAAGTTGCCTTTGGATGATATATAAGAAATCATGCAGATATCATCACAGGTGTTGATAGTGATTCTGTATGGACAAGGTCCCACATGTTGTATTTCTCACACGCAAACTAGTAACCGATGGGGTTGCAGAAGCTCTCGATGTTGATAGATCGTCTGACAGAGCTGGACCCGCATTAATATCACACCTTCAGATCGTGTGCCTTGGGGCCTAAAAAACAATATATATTTGTGGCGTCTCCAGAAAGCTCAAAGGATGATACAGACGACAAATCTCTCCCTTTACTTTAGCAACTTTGAAATCGCACTCCTCAAAGTCATCTTTTATTTACTTATGGGAGGGGGCACATGGAGAAAACAACTCCTAAGAGATTTCTAAAATACCTTTTGTCAGGTTTTGTTTTTTTTTTCCCTCTGAAGGTCTTATTGCGATTCATGTCATCTCCTTTCTCATTTTGCCACATCAGCTGTTTGGAGAGACAGTGTTTCTGATGTCCGTGAATTTGGAAGAGGCTCTTCTTTTTTCCTCTTGATGTTTCTTGCCAGTTTGTTTTCAGGAAACCCCCCTCCCTCCCGACCGTTGAGAATTTGTGGTTCTATTGAAGCCTCCTGGATGGCTAATGAAGATGCAAACCTCAATTCTAATTCAAAGCTAAAGATCCCTCTGAATAATGAATGAATTAGCACAAGTGACCTCGTTTTGATTCTGCATGTGTTCACACTGTATCTCTGTGTTTGAAGGTAGACTTTGAAATGCGGTGTGGATATTTGACCTGAGTTCCGCTGTCATTACTAACTGGACATTTTTTTTTTTGTAGTCACGTTTAACACAAATTATGAGGTTTTTGACTACACTTCTTTGGCTTTGAAGTTAAAAGGACTACATCTCAACTTGATTTATCAGTATATCGATATTCATTTGTACTTCTGTGTCTTGATCAAAGCGTTTGCATGCCTATATTCTTTCCTCTGAGATGCATTTATTTTTAGACACAAAGCATCACGCTAATTCGATCAAAGCAGCAGTACAGTGGGATTGCGAGTTACTCAAAGCTTCTAATGGGAGATATGACCTCTGGTGTGTATTCTTCCCAGAATGATTCAAGTGAATTTCAAGGCTCATGTCTTCCCTTCAGTATCTTCTCGTTGGCTTTTTTATGCCAAGATCAGAAAATGGATGAAAAGGAAAGTCTCGAGAGGTCAGAAAGTAGAAGTCAAAAGCGCGTTGAGACGCTCAGCACAGCCAGTGGTTCTGTTTTTCATGAATCTGAACGCAAGTAGAAATGAAAGAACAAAAAAATGCAGCACTAATTCACGGCTCATTCAAGTTATTGTTATTCTATTCCCTTAATATTTGGTAATCATGCATAAATTAAAACCATTATTTTGTACCATGTGAAGTTTGCCACATATGAATGTTGATATTAGCTGATTCAGCAACGACTAAAGCACTTAAAGCATTTTTTTGGATGTGCATACCTCCGCCCTATGGTTTGGATGTGGCGACTCAAACACTTAAGTATAAGGAAAGTTTGTGGTTGTGATGAATTAAAGGATAATGTTGATTGCAGGCCTGTGGCGGGACGTGAACTCCAGTCTTCTGCAAAAAAGTCAGATGACTTACTTTCCGGCTGGCACACTACGTTCTGCATTGAACATCAACATTAGATGTAAACCAGGAGATGTTGAGTTCACCGGTGACGTAATTCGAAGGAATGCTGGGCAACATTTAAACCAACACAGTCATGTTTGTTAATCCTGCGTTGGCAGTCGAACTGAATGGGCCATTGTGTGTCAGCCAGAGCCTGAAAGAAAGACAGAAGTGAAACAGGAACTTGATTTAAAAAGACCTAAATGTTATAATGTTTTTCTCATGTTTTGGCAGAACATTGTACATTGTTTGTGTCTTTGTTGTTAACACCGCTGGATAACTGAAGTGTTCAAATTCTACATATTGCATAGTGGATTTAAAATGAGGCTAAAAAAACATTGCTGAAAGAAGAGATAAAGGCGTCACTATTTGATCTGCTTATTCTGAATTTGATGGTAGCGATACGTTTCAAACAAGTTTGGACAGGAGCAACAAAAGACTGTGAAAGTTAAGGACTGATCCAAAAACTCCTGGTTGGATCATTCCACAGGTAAAACAGGTTCATTGGTAACAGGTGATAGTATCATGATCGGGTATGAAAGGTTCATCCTGGAAAGATATATTTTGCAGTCAGGGTCATGTGACAAACCAGTCCATCGCAGCAAAATTAACACGGGCCACAAAGGAAGCACATTAATACCAATCCCTTGACATTGGTTCTCCAGGTGACGGTGTAACGGGCTGATGTGGCGAGGACTATGTTAAAAGTTTCAATAAGTTTTTAAGTCTACCTAACTTCAACATTATAGTTAAACATGGGCGAAGTCACTGGTGATGAATGTTCTCTCAACCACTGGGCCATGTTGCCTGTATTGCTCCGTTTGATCACTGCAGTATTTCAAGATAGCAACAGTCACAAAAGAAATTATATGATTGCATGGCAAACCACACAGACATGGCATCACTCATCTGTCTCTGCCTGTGAGATGTAATGACGTGGCATTTGTCTTTAACAAACCACCTGAGGCGTGAAAGTGTGGAGCTGCAACATTTCCTCATTCTGTGTCGTATGGTGGAGTTAAGTGTCTTGACAGCGAGGATGATCCTCTGCCATGAAGACCATCAACCTCTCTATTATATACTTTCAGGCCACCTTTTCTGTATCATTCACACCGTTGTTACAGACAACTCTCAACTTCCTTCACTCCTACTTTATCCCTCTGTCCATCCTCTCTCCCTTTCACCAGCTATACTCTCCTCTCTCATCACGTCTGTCCCCTCACTCTCTTGTTTATGTCCTCTTTCAATTCAACTTGTTCACTAATCTCTTTTAACCTCGGTTTCTATTAGTCCGTTCTTTGTTTCATCTTTCTCCCTCTGTTTTCTCTCCCAAAGCTTCCTTCTTCTCAATCACTCCATTTTGTTCATTTGATTTACTTCTCCCTTCATTTTCTCCATTCTTCCTTATTTTAACTCTCCAACCTCCTTTTCGTCTTTTCCCTCTTTACTCCCACTTTCTCTCTCTCTCTCTCTCTCTTGCAATACCTCCACATTCCCTCTCTTCAGCCCTCCCTCACTTTTTCTCCCTCTCTCTCTCTCTCTCTCTCCCCACCTGCCTCACCCTCCTCCCTGCCTTTCTGAGAGAAGGTGATAACACCTAACGCTGCTCGTCACCGCTCAGTCAGTCGGGGTTATCTTGTTCTTCTCCCCTTATCACAGTAATATGACACCACCTCTTATTCCTATACACAACAACCTCCACATCAGCTCAAATGGCTGCTATTCTACGCCGCGCGTCCTGTACGACTGGAATAATTGTTTACGATCCAGTGCCCAGTGAAATTTGCTTTCAGAGAGTGAGAGCCGTTTATTGAGGCACAGCTTGCAACACTGATGTTTCTCTCAACCAGCAGTGTGTCAAGGGTGAATTCATTAGTGTAATTTTTTTTTTTTTTTTTTTATGTATGCTCGCCCTCGGCTGTTGGTTTAGACACCCTGACAGAGATTGAGAGATGAATTGATTAATCGTAAAACTGTGTGCCGAATATAGCTCTGCCTGGTACACCCAGTGCTTATTTGAGATTTTTTGACGTGGAGTTCGTAAAGACGACCAGAAATACAAATACTGAGAAATCATTAATAAGTCAAACATCTTTTTTTTAATTTCTTGAGCTGTTTTTTTATATATATATATAATATCCTGGAGATCCTAGATGAGACACTTTTACGATGGCATTAAACATAAAACTCACCTTATCATTATCACCAAATTTAGTGTCTGGTGCATTTTTACTGAGACGCAGTGGATTTTGCTAAATGGCAACTGGTATGTGAACTGGCTAGAGAGTGTCTTTAAAATAATTATGAGTTTATAAAATATTTTGTTTGATATTTCAAATTTGTATTTCATTTTGTTAGCACCACTGAGGTCTTTTTTTCCCTATCCTGTTACTCCATCTCTGACTGATATATACGCTAATACACTTCTCAACATGATGCAGTCAAATATATTATAATATAGAGAAAATATATATAAAGTCTCTATAGAGTAAAGTGTTGAACCACCACAAGTTTCCAAGTCTCCACAGCGTACGAGTCACATCATTTTCACCGAACGACCCAGTGACCCCTCTGTAAATGCAGATGTGGTCATCCTGGAAGAGGCTCCTGTACGATCAGGATAGAAATGTTAGATTGAAGAAAAGCTGAATTGCTTTGCAGTGACCCTTCCCTCTGGGGGGACAAGTGGTAGCAACCATGACAGGAAAACGTCCTCAGCAGAATAACAGAGCCACCGGACCCCCTCGCTGTAAGGGTCAGGCTTTCAGGCTTGCAGCGTTGATNCACACACACACACACACACACACACACACACACACACACACACACACTGCTCATTTCACACTCAGATACCCTGGGTGTTGTTAATGGAGGTCACATTGAGATGGGCCTCCAGTGGGGCTTATACCCACTCCTTGTGCCCACAGTTCCCCTTTATGATGATCTGAACCCCCCCCCCCTCTCTCTGTCTCTCTCACTCACACACACACAGACACATGCACCAATATCATCCAACTACTTGTCAAAACATTAAAAAAGTGTGTGTGTGCCTTCAAAAGCATCAATGTATTCACACACACACACACACACACACACACACCTTTCACAAACACATTTAGCTTATCTTGATAACCCCCTGCCCAGTGTTCTACTGTATACGTCCTTTGCCTCTCGCTTTTATCTGTCTCTCCCTCCCATGCTCTCTGTCTACCATCAGTGATATACCAGACCGATCTGTTGGCCCAGCAACACGTTCGACCACCCCTCCGTTTGACACCATTGACAAATAGATTGCCGACCAGTGAGTCAGGCCTGTGACCCTGTCATTCCTTTGCTAGACTGATTGGATTCCATTTGTCCCTGCAGAGGAAAGGCAGCGATTACAAACAGATAAACAGAGTGGGACTGCATGGCGGCCGGCCAGCACTAGCTGCCTGAATCCCCAGTGACAGGAGAGGAGATTGAGAGTGTGTGAAAGTGGTAGGCTTGAAAACAGGGAGTTTCAAGGCCAGGTTGTTTACTGCGGCGGTGCGGCAAGGATGATGGAGGTAGCAGCAAGCATGATGTGACTGGGAGTTTTTAGAGTTTTAGAGTTTGTTTGAAATTCCAGATTGTCTTTTCTCAAATCGAGCACTTGAGCGTCTCAAATCCTAGAAGAGCTGCGAAGAAGAGATTCTTACTGTACTTCAGAGCAAACTGATAAGTGGCAGTCTGCGAGGCTGGGTTTATAATACTGTCTCTCTATGGTAATATAATGGCTGAAGTTCTTGGAGATTTCATCATTTGCGCCACAACAGAAACACGTTTGATATCGGCTTGATTTTTTTTTTTTTTATGGAATTTGCAAGGTCATTCTTTTCTTGCGTCTCTTCAGTGCTATTTAAAAGCCAGTGCAAGTGTCTCAACACAAACTTAATCAGATGACATAGTGAATAATAATTCTGCCCGATCTGTATCAAACTTTGTTGTGAATCCAAAAGCAGGAGCTTTCATCCTGAAGGCTTTATCTGTCACAGCCTTGTCGTGGCGTGGTCTGAACACAGTCCTCGCGTTGACCTTGTTTTTTTTTTCCCCCGTTGTCATCTTGTCATTACAGGTGCTATCCGAGAGGCGCGTGCTAAAGAACTTTATTGATTTTGTTCTAAGAAAAATAAGTAAAGACGAGATTGCGGCGCTCTTCTCTCTGTAATTGTATCTTCCTTTCAAGATGGATTTGCAAATACTCTGATGCTTCAAATGGTGTAGCAATGACCCCAACCCTAACCCTGGCCATCTATTGAACGAGGATAAAGAGGCCCCTGAAATAATCACCCAAACACTGGCCTGTATTGTTAACTGGCTGTGAGTACCACAATAATGTAGTAAATCAGTATATAGTGAGGTCAAGGTAACCGGCCATTTAGACTGTCTTTTTTTCATCTCCGCTTTGCAAGTATGATCCAGATCAAATGCATTTCATCATCTTCTTGTAATGAATTGCAAACCTGTTTTATCATCAACAACACTTGTCCACACATCTGTTTATGAATCTCTGCATGGCTCAATGCATGATCTGCATAACGTGTATTTTTTTTTTTTTTGTTTTCCTACCTCTTACATAAGCAGATAGATAGAACAGGCCGGACAGGTTGGTGAAGCTTTTGTTTTGCTGCGTGTTGTTTTAACCGTGGCTTGTTCTGAAATTATTTTGCACGTCAGCTGTGTACTCTCATGCCTCCGAGGTGGGTTAATGATAAAGAGGAATATCTCTTGTGGGGCGAGGACAGGCCCTGTTAACTTGGCTCCCCCAACTTGAGTCCCAATGACAAGAGGCTTCACGGGCCATAAACCCAGAGGGATGAGGGAGAGCCGAAAATGGCCGACCGTCTCAATTTTCTGCCAGACTGCCTCTCGCCTTCTCTCATTTTTTCCTGCCTTTGTGTGTGTGTGTGTGTGTGTGTGTGTGCTCCTGATTCTCTTATTCGGATTATCTCACCCTCTTCTGTGATTCAGATTTTCTGTTGTCAGTCTCTTTGTCTCTAACATGCTTTCTCTGTTTCACACACTTACTCTCAATACACACACACCACATGACACTGATCCTAACAGACGCGCATTGAAACTCCACCCTGAAGGTTAGGATATGTGATTGTAGAGAATAGATTCAGAGTTCAAGCTAAGTGGTGCATGTTACCACACACACACACACACACACACACACACACACGCTATCTTGTGCTTGCTTGTGGAGCATTACTAAGCCAGCAGAGCAGAATGGCAGCTTCATTATGATTGCTGCTGGCATATCAGGTCGCAATTATCAACGCTGGCTTATTCACTCTTTAATTGCCTCATTTAATTTGTTCACATTTGGTGCCGAACAATGTCAACCTGCTGCAGTTGAAAGCAATTTGCTCCAAGGACATGTAACATACACGACCACAAGCCTTGTGTGTGTGTGTGTGCATGTGTGCGCGTGTGCATGTGTGTGTATCGGGGGGTGGGGTGTAAACATGCATCTCAGCATGTGCTAGACGCTGCTAAATTTCACTCTGAGGACAACTGTGTTTCTGACTATTATTTTAAGAGACTTAATTTCTTATAAACTCAATGTTTTGATACTAGATTAGACAATGAACAAAAATATAAACGCAGCACCATGAGCTGAACTCAAAGATCTAAGACTTTTACTATGTACACAAAAGGCCCAATTCTCTCAAATGTTGTTCACGAATCTGTCTAAATCTGTGTTAGCGAGCACTTCTCCTTCGCTGAGATAATCCATCCACCTCACAGGTGTGGCGTATTGAGATGCTGATTAGACAGCATGATTATTGCACAGGCGTGCCTCAGGCTGGCCACAATAAAAGGCCACTCTACAATGTACAATGAAGGAAGTTCATCCCAAGCAATGACAGTAGTTATAGTACTCTTATATTGTTAAAACAAATCTTAAAGAAAAGGTTCACTCATTTCTCAAGTCCTCATAGTCGGGTGCCCATGTGAACACCAAAACAGTTTCTGTTTGCTGTAAGCATTCTTCCTGTTCATTGTGGGCATTAAAAGATCTTCCTTCTTCCAGTGTCAAGTGGTGCAGGACAAAGGCTGCAGTCTGTGCAAAAGTGTCTTCCAAGGTTTATCTGTAGATAATGTGAGGCTTCAGTTGTCTGAGTCAATCAAACCAAGTGGGGCTCTCAAAGTTAGTCTTTTCAGTATCAAACTCTCTCTTTTACTTGTTGAGGTGCAGGTCATATTAAAAAGACTTTTGGAAGACGTCTGCCTGATTTTCTAACATGGACAGGTTCACAGAACAAGGACTTGAGATGTGGTCAGTGACATTGAAAGCACATTATGAAGGGATCTCTTATTGGCCAGTATGAAATAAGATATTCCTTTATTAGTCCCACAACAAGGAAATTTGCAAAAGACAGCTCCAGCAGAGCTGAGATCTAGAACACAGGAGATAACAGTTACTTGATCAGTGTTTTTGAAACTTTGGTTTTGAGTTTGCTTAGGACTTGTTGTCAGGTAGTTGTCAGACTTTTTTGGTACAGAGCACTTGCTGGTTTCACTCTCTGAGTCTCAATAGTAGGGTCATTCCCACCTATTGCTACCTGGCTGAAAATCTGAAATGGGCGGGATTTTCACTAAAAGACTTTAAAAGAGATTGAATTTTGATTTAAACTAGCGCCGAGCAGAGCAAGCTGACAGACTTGAAAAATTGTGAATCTTTCCTTCAAGACGTTCCTATTTTCAGCTGCAACAGCATGTTCCAATGTCTTGTTTGTTGACAAGCACCCTTAACATTCAAAATCAGGTTTGATTCCAAATTATAATTAATTTTATATTAACAGTCATTTGGAACTGGCTTTGGGTTTGAAGCCAAAAGGAAGTTTTCCTCACGAAGTGAAAGCAGTGGCTGATGTGAGACCACAGCAAATACAATTATTCAGAAGAAAACAAACACTATTCACCTGAAATAGCTCCAGGAATAAACAATGAATCCAGCTGTATCTGCCATTGTGACCTCAGGTTTTCATTACAGTAATATACAAGCAATAATGTTTCATTAGAGGTTAGTGGAGTTGATAATGAGATGGAAAAGGCAGAACTTTTTCTTATATTGCATCTTTTCTGTGTGGGCTTCAATCCAGCTTCCAGACTCTCTATTATTAACATGCAGTTATATATTTAGTTTGAACTTGAGGACAAAAATTATTAATCAATTTCTTTATCTTTCACAGTTGAGATAAGGTCTTGAGTTCGATAGCACACAAGCTATAAAGGTAGTTTACCAAAGTATATTAATGACTGCCCGATTGCAATTTGACTCTTTTCACTAAGACAGAGGTTAATAAAGACAGTTTAATGGCAGCCAAAAAGCCATTCAACAGAACAGAGCACATTTTCATCAACATCCGCTCTTGTTGATTGAAACAGAGTGGTGGCACTGTGGCACCCAACTCGGATTTTTTCAAAGGTTGGCACTTTGTGTTAAATCAAATAAAGTGTCTTGTATCCGGGACCAAAGAAGGATGTTCACAGACGTTTTAATAATGTAATGTTGTAATGAAAGGTTCAGCGCATAAGCCCACTCCTGTGGAAAACACCGACTAAGAGCAGGACTCTTCATCAATGAGTCTCATTGATTAGGTTTGTATATGTGCGTCGATCATACATGTTCCCCACTGTGTGTAGTCACAACAACAAAAACCAGCACGTTTGTGTGTTTGAATGTGTTTCTGGACATCCACCTCTGAGTCAACACTAGTGTCACTCAGGTCTCTGGGTGTGTGTGTGTGAGCGACTCTCGTTGTTAAGTCCAGTGGTGCCGCTGGCCTCATTAAGACGGATGAGGAGCGACCAATGTCATGGCTGGGTTAGCAGCCCACTGGCACGCCAAGAAGAGAGACGCCCTGCCAGCGAGCTCTCGGCTCCGCCACGCACCACGTAATTATGTGGTTAAACGTCAAATGAACGGGGTAATTTATTCACCTGGGTTATTTATGAGGGGGTGGTGGAGGAAGGGGGCACAGGAATGTTTCTCACCTGCCCTTTTGGAAAGGTGAGACAAACTACTTTCGGTTTACCTTGTTAATAAGAACAGCCAGGACACTGAAGGAGCTGCTGTGTTTTGGTCAGATTTTTAGCAGAGTCATCTCATTTAAATCTGACGTGACAGGTGTCAGTTATTCAGCCCAGGCTTTATATTGATTAGAGACTAAAACTGATTGTGTAACTGTTTCGTAGTGTTGAAAAAAAATCCAATCCAACATTTTGGAGAGATTAGTTCCACTTTCAATTTGAACTATTTGAAAAGAAATGTATTAGCATAATGTTTTTTTTAGAGTTTTTATACATTTCTAATATTGATTTCTTGAATTGTTCCTTTGGGTCTATTAAATATGTGTCACTCAAGTTAACTGCATATTGATTCAAAATACACTTAGTATTTAACTAGTAACTGTGTGTGTGTGTGTGTGTGTGTGTGTGTGTGTGTGTGTGTGTGTGTGTGTGTTAACCTTTCAGTTCCCATTGTACAAAAAGTGACCCCATCCATAATAGAGGCACTCTAGCATACGTGTAGCACATGTAAATCAGGTATTTGAATTTCAATTTTGAATACAAAATTATTATTTTTTTCCATATTACACCTGCATAAAATGTGGGTTTATATGGACTCAAGTAAATCACCTTTGGTAATTAATCTCCTTCAAACCTCAACAGCATCATTGTGAAAATGTGTAAATGCATTAAGCAGCCTATGTTGGAGGGCTCACAGTCTCTTCTAACCTGGATATGCACCTGACTTAAGTTGGGGGTTAAGAAAAAATCAAAACCAAGTAGAGGGCTTTGGACAATCGCCTCTCTCTTACTTAAATCCTTTTGTAATGCCTCAGCTTGGCTAATAAGCTTCCCACAGTGCACAGAGGATTGACTGAAACAGAAACTCACAGCTTCGATGATTCAAGGAGACTTTCTTTTACAAAGTGGGCCAACAATGTGCAGGGAATTCCTTATGAGCCGGGGTGGTGGGGTTGGGGTGGGGGTGGGGGGGTCTTCCTGTGGGGAGAGGAAGTGAGAGTGGAATACTGATACCAGTACCCAGAACCTCCTCATTAGGAAACACCATATGGTATTGCCACACAGATGCCTGTAAGCCAGTGGGCTGGAGCCGGCAACTGGGTGCACAGTTTTTTTAAACTCTGGAGCCACAATGGTGAGTTTTCTCCAGAAATTAGGTGCTGTTTATTTTATTTTTAAAGCTTTGGCAAAGAGACTGGTGAAAAAATCCTCTGGCCAGCATGACTTTAGTATTTCATTGTTAAAGCATGCTGCAGTTAAACAGAGGTACTTAGGGACCTGCTTGCTGATAACAATTTTGATATTAATAACAACAACCCTGGCCCAATTTAACCCCTAGGAATGACGGCACTGTCTCTCACATATGAATTGCAGTTTCAATATATAGTTCAACCATGTGAGCCCATGTGGACTCTGACCCGTTGAGGCCCTGACACATCAGGCTTGGGCTTTTTTTTTTTAAATCCAGGCTTGAGTCCGACCCAGGCTCCTTTAACCTTTCTCCTCTCGTTGAGCCCATATTGGCATAGAGGCCTAAGACACATAGGCCACTCTATGAAGTATTGCGATATTGATTATATTATAAAACAGCCTATTATAAATTTTATATATAAGCATTTTAGTCAACTGTGTAAATGGCAGCTGACTCTGCTGAGCATCAGGGAGAAGTTGAAGTTTTGGGAAAAGCTGCATTTTGGAAGAGTTTTGATTTGGTTACAGCTCCGAACAACGAGCCAATTGCAGTGAGTATCAGAGAGAGCACATCAGAGAGACCTTAAAGTGATACTGGTGTTGTGGCAGGGCTAGGGCTCAAACACAAAGGGCTAAGGCCGGGCCAGGGCTGGAGTTTTTGGCAGATATGTAGCTACACTGATATCAGCCTTGATTTGATTGGACACACAGACGGGAGGTTATCTACTGCGTGTCACAGCTGTAGCATCACAGTTTGACGGCAGGCTGCTGAAAAAATCACAGACGTGGTCATGTGGAGGGCAAGGAATGAAGAAAATGGGCAACTTTCGCTAACATTTCTCAGTGTGAAATCAGCAAATTACAGGGAAGGAGCATAAATGCACTGTGGTTACTGTATTTATCATTGTACATGCTTCACCAGGGTAAATCCACTATACTGCATTCTTGTATGTTTTTTTTTTGCTTTCAGACTATGCCGTATGCAATTGTGAGTAAGATTCTGTGATTCTGCTTCTGTCTGATCCAGAGAGGGAACGTGGCCCCGTATGGCTGAGAGGTTGAAAGGGAATTCTTAACACAATTTATGCCCTTCAGCTGTTTTTCCTGTCGGACAGAGATGGGAGAAAAATAATAATATGGTTGGCATTATGTCTACATATCTCTTCTTTTCATGGTTTGACCCAGTGGCTGTCAACTGTGCAACAACTCAGCCCCTCTTCTGATAGATAATGAGACTATGGAATAAAAATGTGCTGGGGGGGAAAAAGAAAGCCAATCTCTTTCAGCGTGATCGTGGAGGACGTAACATCCATCTCAGCTGACCAGTGTTGCAGTAGGCTGCATCACTCAGACATGATGGCTTTTGGTGAAGTCTTTGTGTTTCGTTTTGTAACTGTGAAAGTAACATTCATAGTTGCAGAGATCAAAAGCCTATCAAATGGCTTCGGAGGGAACTGGCAGCCCAATTGCTCTTTTCTGCACAGCTCCAGAAAATGATCTTCCATTTTCTCTTTGAGGCCCTATTCATATGAGCATTTGCGATCGGCCGATGGCATGAAAATGTAAGATATGCAGGTGCATGTAATTTAATGAGACCTGGATTCGTACCAACTTCTTCTAACAGTTTTTTAAAAAAAAAAATGGCAACCAGAGTTCATGTTAGATGGTTTTGATGCATAACGAACTGAAAATCTTGCAAAATTCCTGATGTTAATGCTGGCTAATTGTCGTGGTTTGTCCTGGAATTGGACGGCATAATCATGATAAAGTATATGCATTTATATGAAAATACATAAACACCATCACAGGTATATGCAAAAGAAGATATCATGACATGGCAACTCTAACGTATGGCCATCAATATTCTGTGTGCTTCCTCAACATGAAACAGACAGTGTGTCTTTCTGAAGAGAGGTTTTTCTCAGAATTCACATATTTCTGAAAAAAAAAAAAAGACAGCATGGTCGGTGCCAACAGAGCGAAAAACCATGACCGTCCATTGGACTCTTCAGATGCCAGGCATACCAACTGGCTGAGGCGGGCAGAGAGTGGGAAGCCAATTGTAATATCTCACTGAGTTTCTCTCTGTCTACCTGCATCTCTGTCACGGCTGAATGAAGCGATATTTTGGAAGATAAGTGTTTGTGTAAATGTGGGAAAGCAGCTAACCGACCTTGTCGTTTTTTTTTTTTTTCTGTCAAGGTTGTTGACCACACTCAACAATAGCATCACAGTTCAGAACAATCCTCTGTGACTTTTGTCTGCCAAGTTAAAATATCAGTTTAATAACAGTGTGATGTTTTTATATCAGGACAACTACCATAAACATTTAAATGTATTTACCATTGACAACAGTATTGTTTTATATTGAATGACACATTGAATCAATCAGCTTTCAATAATAAAGCAGAAGCCTGTCTAACAAGCTTTGTAATTTGCTAACTTTACAAAGTACCTCACTGTGCTGCACAGTTAATTTAGATTTGAGTAGGTTAAACTTTTAATGATCCTCATGGTAAAACTTGGTCATTGCAGCTGGAAATTCAGCTGCAACTGTACAGTATATAGTGTGTGTATAATCTACCATTTGTCACAGCTCACGCTACATAACTGCAGCAATGAAAGAAGTGGTACTTTTAAAATGAGCCCAGTAAATGGAGGGCTGCATCTGAGGTGTCCTCCTTCAATGCTGCCGCAGCCTGTGCAGCCTTGCCGCAGGACAAGCCCGATCCTGAAGCCATTACCCCCCCGGCGTGATTTGTGGATGCTCGCAAGCGTCGGGCTTGCTCCATCATGTAGGGAGTTTTTATGAAACCCATTGATTCCTGAACACCCCTCATCCTCACGCAGGGGGAAAAGACCTGGACTGAGAATTGATTCTCATCATTATTGGTCCCAATCCCTGTGCTGCAGCCACAGTCACAGACCTGTAGAAAGGTCAGAGAAATTACCTCTCCCACCTCTCTGTCAGGAGGATTTGGCTGTTTGCGCGTCTATTGATTTGTGAATTTGATGAATCTTTCAATATTTCAGCCCAGTCTTTTTGCTCAGTATGTGATTTTTTTTTTTTTTTGGCAGGAGCACCCATCGGGCCCATTTGCATTCCTGTTTGGCTAGGGCACCCACTGTGCAGTTGATGCTTTGAACATGCTCCCAGATGTGCTTATTCCAGCATAGTGGTTCATTTGAGAAACTTGGTTAATTAGTGTGTCTGTATTTGAGTGGGACTCCTTTGTGTGTTATTCCTTCGAGTCTATACACTTATCTCTGAGTGTGCAAATGCATGATTGTGGATATAATACCAGTATAAATGTGTGTGTGTGTTTATAATCAAATGCATTAAGAATACACTGATAATACCATCACTTTAGTTTTCCCTGATGCCTGAAAGCCAGATTTTGTCTCAAGCCTTACAAGTGCATGTTAGAGTCTTTGAATGCTTTTAAAACAACATAATTCTGCACATCAAAACACACACATTTCTGGACAATACAAAATATTATCCAAACATCACTTCAGTACACTCAGTGGCAGCAGATACAGACACAGATACAGATAGTGGTGTACTTGCTCATTCCTAATACCTACATCATGTGACCTTTGCTGGATACCAATTGAAAGACCACCCCCACACACACACACACACACACACACACACATTTGTGCATTTATTTGCTGTTGGTTCCCCAGAAAGTAGAACAGTCCCTTGAGTGTCCTATTGAGTTTCAGATAAAGTTTGTTAAGAAAATCTGTATTCTTCCCTCTCTCCTTCTTTTATTCTGATCCGGAGGCTACTTTACAATAATCTACAGGCCTAATAGCAGGTGATGTCTCATATTCAAATTAAATATTTACAGACCTTCTCTCACAATTAACTGTGCATTGGTAGGCTATAAACAAACCCTCAGCTATAGAAGAACAAATGCATACATTTCATGGCTCTCAGAAAACTTTTAGAGAAACTCTTGAGAACAAACTTGGCCTGTCCATTCACCACTTCACCACCGGGCAGAGAGCGTGTGTGGCACTGGGATACGTTCAGGTGCTACATGGTGACGTAATGACCCTTCCTTCATTTATAGTTTCCTTGGTGTGTGTGTGTGCGTGTGTGTTTGCCTGCATCTCTGGCTTTCGTATTCAATTTATGGCAGAATGTAGCATGAAGCATCAAAGGACAAGGATTCATTTTTCAACAGTGAGCCTTCTTAGTCTTTGCTGTGTCTCCGTACTTGTGCATATACACAGTCATTATTTATGTTCTTTCTTCTTTCATTCACCGATGCCTGCTTGTCAATTAGCTCGGCCAAAAAAACTACAGTGCAGCAGCGGGGTGATACGCTGTAAAGTGGTAATTTTCAACGTCCTTTTAATCATTGCTGATTTATTATTCTCATGATGTAGGTGGCACTTTCTAAAACCTTGGTGGCAACTGTGGTTCATATAAATTACCTCTCTCTACTCTTTGCCTCTTTTTGCTGGAGTCGTATGGACAGGTGACAGGAAAACAGATGTGAATTCACAAGGAAATGCTGCAAATACTCACTGTAAAAAAATTCCTTAGTTTCTCAAAAACCTGCAGTAAGAGAAGACTTTTTCAAATACTGACTGTTTTTCAAAGACTCTGACTTTGACACGCTCATTCCAGAGAGAGCTGCTCTTTCCAAGCAGGCTGAACAACATTCTGGCCCGAAGCAAAGTGTGTTTAAAGACATGTGGAAATTTACTGTGCCGTCATGTTTAAAGGCGTTTGTGTGCAGAATATTTGTCTTTAGTCTCTCTTCTGTCACTCTGTAATTAAAATAAATGCATTGCTCTTGCAAAACACTTACTTGTCATACGTGCCCTGAACACATTCCCCACATATCCAGTTTTATCATGCATTTTACTGCACCTTCAAAAGTCCGGCATCATGCAGCAACAGCACCTAAATACATCTTTCACCGCCATCTTTCTTGGTGAAGAAAACGGTGGTGCACGAATGCAGTATATACTTGCATCCCCAGGAGTTGTCTCAGATCAATAGGTGGCGGACAGGGCAGTCATCGATCAGCTCAGTGCATGGAGGCTAATTTATGCCACTGCTCCAGCGATCCCTCCGCACCGAGGCACCAGGGCGTGAAATTCAAATTATTATTACAGCCAGGCAATTCCATTATCTGGGGGAAGGATATGTCGCTCTGGCACATATTGGCTGTCTTCCTTGTGTAAAGGGAAAGAGAAGGAGAGGAGGAATGGGGGCCAAGGCTAGCCCTCTGTGGCCATGGCAGTGTGGTTAGAGGGGGGGGGATTATTACCCCACTTTATCATGGTGGCCTCAGTTTCTCCTCTTAAAGTATCCCCCACAGCTCCCTCATCCACAATCAACAGAATTAAAGCAGCTGCACAGCCATTTTGTGCTTGGTAGCCGTGTTGTATTTCAATTAAAATTAATGTGTACTGTTTTACCTATTAAATGTATATCTGAAACTTGTTGGTGTAGTGAAACATGTAAATTGTCTTAGTCATGTACAGAGTATATGAAAAGGTCACAGAATACTGCCGACTGACAGATGCAGTACGGTGCATAGACCTCGTCATCGTGTCTTGGGAAGGTCCCTTGAAGAGTCCTGCCACAATTAGTCTGCTGCTGATGGATAGATTGATGTTTGTCTCAGTGCTTCACACCACTTCTGATGTTTTATCAAGACAAATTGTTCAACAAGCAGGAGTGTGTCTGGTGGGCCCCGTGGGGACCCTTTGCCAAGGCCCTCTGTATCCTTGGGGTTCCAAATACTGGTTCTGACATGCCCAGAGGCAGGATCCGTGATTGACATGATATCTAAACATTATAGACTTCATTTGGCCTTGCCTTGGTTGAAAGGAAATGAATTTGTGTGCCTCGTGAAAGCAAGCGTGCCACCCCTTGTGCCGGCACAATAGTGCTCTGCATATCACAGTGCACTGCTTGATAGTGCACTGCAAGCTGGCATGGATCCTCCAGGTGCCATGACTGTGGACTCTGAGTGTACAGTATGACTACCTTAACAGATTTGTTTCATTAAGCTGAAATGCCAATGCAAGACTTGCAAGCACTTGCCAGATCCAGATCCTAAGATTGAAGCAAAATAATAATAAAATTACTTTTTTTTTCTCTTTTCTTTTTGGATGCTGTTTTTGTCGTAGTGATTTTTTTTGTCAGCACTTTATATGGCTCCTAGATGAAGCATGGTAACTCGTGCTCAGACTCAACTTTACCTCGTGATCTTGCTAATCCTTGAGTTGCTGATGCTGTGGATGCAGGGTTACTGTATGATGACCATTTTTACAGCCTTTATTATACGAGAGTCGGTGATGGGTCCAAACCATTGCTATATATGCAAATTCCAATGCCTTGTTCTGCAGGGGAGGGTGGACAGACCTACTGAGCCCATTAGAGAGCTCCGCCTCTGCTCATCCAAGTAGGGTTAATATGTGTAACCTCGGTTCTTTTAAGTGGCTCCTGGGGAGATGTAACTGGCTGTGAGAGGAGTATATGGGAGCTTTTACAGCTGGTGCCGGGCCTATAACATCAGCCTGAAATTTTTGGCTTTGTCAGTGAGGGGCAATGTAATAAAATGTTATTTCAATTTGAGTGACCAATGAAAAAAATAAATAAATTATCTTAAGATATATTTAAGATTCCATCACCTATCAGAAAGCTGAGGAATTTTTCAGAATTTTTTAAAAAGCTTACCTTTGTCATAGCTGGCCAATCACTGACCTTGGCTATAAATGTTTCTGCTGCTTTGGAGTCATCCAGCAAAAGCACAAATGAAACACAAGTCATTATTTCTCTATAATCTCCTTTGGGCAACCTTGAATTTTTGGGGCATGGTGTAATATTTTTTTTGCAACGAGCGGGGAGTAATATTTAACTCTTTTAATCATATGCCAAAAAGCAATCACTGATCACGCAACTGTGGACGACGTCGCCCCGCTGATAAGGGCATCAGATCAGAAAACACACATATGGGTCATTTTGGAAGGCAGTGACAAAGGACGTCCATTGGCAGATGGAGATTAACTTAGGAAAAGCAGGTGGTAAAAAAAAAAAAAAAAGTGGAGCAGATAAGGAAACTGTAGAGGTGGAGGGACTTTAGAGAGACTCATTAAAACCAAGTACAACGAGTGCTGGACAGTGGGTTGCTCAATGCTCAAATGAAGGGCTTGTTTCTTGGCCCTGAGTCACAATTAATTAGCACCACAAGGGCCATCAACACTGCTCTGCATCTACAGCATTTGTGTGTGCGGGTGGGGGGGTGGGGGGGAGAAAAGAGGAAGAGATGAAAAAGAAAGAGGCAAATGAGAGGACTGGACTCATAAACACAATTTTGAAATTGCTCGGAGATGCACATCATTGATGGTGGGGCTGAGGGTCACGGCTACGTTGTTTCCTGACATTACCCTTTATTTGTGTGATTCGCTCTCTTTAGTCGAGTTTTAACCATCATAAATCTCATATAAACATGTTCCCAGAGGCGGCTTTCTAAAGCGACAGAATGCTTCAAAGATTTTGTTTTCACCTCAAATATCTGTCAGGTCCAGAAATGTTGGAAGATGTGCCAAAAAGGTAGCATCCTCAGATAGTGACATGAGACTCAGGCAAAACAGTTGCCAAGTACTTACAGTGCACAAGGGAGGTTTTACTTGCAGGTTATCTTTCGAGTGATGTGCTTTCTTTTTGAAGCTTTTTAAGACAAAAAAAAAATCAAACATTTGAACTCAACTGGCATTTGAAAGCGCATTCAAATATTCATTTGCTCTGCCTTCAAAAGCTCCAGTTTGTGTGACTGTTTCTCTCTGTGTGTGTATGATATAGCTACATGCTTCCACCTTACAGTTGTGCATATTACTTTAAAGCCTGTAGCAAGTTATCATTGGAAAGGAAGGAGTTACATGTTGGTATGGCGGCTTGCCTTCTTCTTTTCCTTTTCCGTGATTTTCCACTCTATTGACTAAATCAGAAACAGTCGCCTCTGGCTTTAAAGTCTGTTGGAGCAAATGGTGAAGACATTCAGACCTCACGCAGACACTCACCTGTATGAATAAATACGCTCATTAGTAGATGCTTGCTGTACAGGTCTGACATAAATTCTGACAACGTGCATCACTCATGCAGGATGTGCATGTACTCACGAGGTGGGAGGAAAGCCTTATATCTGAATAACAACAAACCAAGCCCCCTCCTTGTTTACAGTATCACTAACCTACAGAAGGTCTCAGAGGCAACTTGTTATTTATTTATTTTGCAAGTTTTGCTGCAATCATTTTTCTCAATTGTGTCACACGGGACACAAATCCTGGTGGGCTGGATCAAAGTCCTGTGTTTGATGCATTCATACACCACAATCTGCTACATGTACTTTGTTGCTCTTCATACTTACATCACCAAACTTCGTATATCCTTCCTGCCAGAAAGCTCTCTGCCCTCAGGACTTTCTGCCAGAAAGTGTGGTGTCCAGCGCACTTCCACCTCCTGTGGTCAAAGTTAGTATTACAACAACAAACACACAATAACAAAAAGTTTTATTATGTTTTCACAGATGGCAAAACCACAATTTTTCAAGTGGCATAATGACGCAACTCAACTTTAAACAAAGAATGATTTTTTTTTTTTTGAAGTACACAATAAATGTGATAAAAAATGTGCAAGTACATTTGTACCTCAGGCTTTACAGGCTGTTTTCAGGTCATTTCAACATATTTTTCTGACACATTTCTTAAGACTCAGGCACAAGCATTTTAAGGGGTCAACCATTTATACACACTGTTTTTGTGTGACATGGTTGCCTAAATGGGTTTGACCTCTTTCTCACTCCCATGGGTTTCCTTTCCATGTCAGCCAGCTACAGGAATAGGTGTTAAAGCAGCAGCCGGGAGGACAGGCCTTTCTTTTCCTTCTTTTTTTTTTAGCCTGGTGATTGATTCCCTCGTCTCACTGCCCCGAACGGGTTAAACATCACCAGGACCTCTGTTACAGAGAGATTGCATTTAGCTGCTGCTGCCAAACCAAATAGGCAACCAGTCTGTCTGGTAAAGGAAGAACGAGAGAGCGAAGGAAGGGAGGCATGAAGAAAGAAAACAAGGAAGGAAAAAAAGGGGCCGAAGAGACATTTGACTGTTACCTGCCACTCGTGACCCTCCGTCCTCTGGCTAACTCTTGCCTTTGGTGTTACGAAAATAAATCCTGGCGAATAAATTGTCCAGATGGCTTTGCCTGTTTTCCTTGTGACACATTTTTGCATCAATTTGCTGAAATAGATATTAAATCTGCCAAGCCTTGTTTGCTATCAGCAGCAGATGCCTATTATCTGTTCTGTTTTCACATGTTTTGCTCCAAAGACAAAATAAAAGCAGCAATGTGTTATTGCACCAATATTATAAACCAGGTGGGATGCATGTATGCATTTACAAAGAATGTCCAAGTTTGATCTGTGTATCTGTTATGTAGCCCAGCAAAACTGCATGCAAGCACATCTAATGTTGTCTCTCCTCTGTCTTGCAGGTAAAGTGCTTTCTTCATCCCCATGGGTGCTTCCTCAATGACGGCCGCAGATGTGATGAGTAACACAGCTTTACTTCATGGGCCACATCTGAATATGCACAAAGAGACAGGAGAGATAGTCGCTAATAAGACACTGTGCATTAACGCCATATGCACACCCATACAGACACATATGAGCAAACAGGCACGACACTCAAGTGATCCTCGCTCACATGGATGTGCACACACACGCAGTACATGAAGACACATGAATGCATCAGCATGTGAAGTCTTGATTTATACAGCCTGCATTTAGCCAAAGAGGGAAAATATTCTTGACTTTACAATTTACCTTATTCTGCAAGTGTTTAGCATTTACTGTATATATGAATACATTAAATATGTTTGCATAGCATAACACACTCCAGAGAGTCAGCGACTGACCTTTATTATGTTGTTGTTTTTTTTCTATATCTTCGTGTGCGTCTTATCATAATGTACGTTGTGTAATTTCTATTTGTCATAAAGGGACGATCATTGATAGAATCTCACACACGTACTGCATATACTCAAACATCTCAACAGAACGCACACACATCTTTATTTAACTTGGCAGAACTTGTTTTGTTTGCCCGATCTGGTGAGGACAAACATGAGCAATCTGTACGTAAAGTCGTTCTCATCATGTGGGTGGTTGGAGCAATATTTGGGTTGTTTGACCGCCTTCACTTAGCTAAATAATGTAATCAAATACAAATATGTGTGTCTGTTTTGTGCTAATTAACAGAGTGCCAACATACATACATAACACATGCACAAGTGTCAGAGACGGTCGTGGGAGTGCTACACACATATTTTGAGAGTTAACTGCCAGAGTTGTGCAATTTACTTTTTTTTCCCTTGCACTGCAATGCGGTGGAACTGGTTGAACGTACTTTACAGTGTGGTTGACTTGACTTGCACAAGCTTGACCTGCAGATTTCTGGGTCATGTGTACCTTTGCTCTTATTGTCTTCTGTATTAAAGTTGTCTTTGTAATTGTTCACATGGCCCCGTGGGCTCAGATACAGAGAGGGCACGAGTTGCAGAGTTGTAATGCCAAAGTGCAATACAACCAGATAATTCAATGGGAGCAGAGGAGAGATTTCATATCCAATTTCCTTCTATATGATTATGTGTAGGTGTATGTACAGAGACTGACTGTAGGCAGATGCAGACAGGCAGGCTGATTAGTTTGAGCTGATCTGAGGTTGGAGCAGCGTTGGAGGTTGCCACAGTGTCAAATAGGGAACGGATGAAAGAAAACACACAGGGCAGAGGAAAAAGTGGAGGGAGAAGATTTACAAAGAAAGTTGGAAAGATGTAATATTTAAAGTTAGCGAATACAGTCAGGATGAACATTGTTGTTAGCCTCAATTTGTTAGTTGAGAATTTCACCAATAAACAATCAAAACTATAAGTCTTAGAGTAGATGAGAGATTCCCAACTGAGTGGCTCGATAACACTTGTGTGTCTGTGTATGTATGGAGCTAGAACCAGCAGGGAATTAACAAAAAGACGAGAATCAGGAATCAGGAAGCATTTTTTAATTCCAGGTGTTTTTTGGTGAATTGTTTTTGCATTGAACAGAACCAAGCTTGCTTCTGTTTCCAGTCTTTATGCCAAACTCTACTAATCTCTCCATGGCTTTCGCTTCATACTTGACAGGAAGGCATGATAGTAGCGCCTCATCTAACTGCCTGAAAGAAAGCATATAAACATATGCATCCCCCAAAATATTGCACTATTCCTATGTTTGCATGCTTTATAATGCACAATATACTGCATGTAAATGTTTGTCTGCATTACTAAGGCCAATTTGCTCACGATTAAAGGTCAAGGCCGGCAAATCCTCACTAGCCTTCTAAAGCTTCCAGCTTGGAATAATAAACTGTGCATTTGTATTGTTTTAAAACAATAAAGGTTCTCTATATTGAATTTTACCTATATCATGTACCAGAGAAGGTGTGGGAGTGAAAAAAGTGGTGGTGAAAATTTGGTCTCCCAATATTGAGTATACTATTACAATATTGCTGCTTGATTCTGCCCACACATCCAGTTCAGCAGTCAAAATCTGAAAATTTTGCAATACTATGTCTCATTACGCACACGTGAAGACCACACACACATGTGCAGACCACACACACAATTAGTCCGATGTGAATAACATTTTACATATTGAGCACTGACAAAGCTTGTGTTTTCTTGTTCATTGAATTCTATTCATGTGCTAATTTCTCCCAAAAAAACAACAACCAAGCCCACATTATGTGCAATTAATTTGCTTGGTATGAAAACAAAGAGTGTGTTTTGTTGTTTCATTTTAATGAGTAAGCTATTAATTTACGAAAGGATTTGGATTTATTTATTTTTATTGAATTATTACATTGTATTGTATTTTGTAATATTTATACAGAAGGACAATCAATGTTATGCAAACAGCCTCATTGCTGTGTGTGTGTGTGTGTGTGTGTGTGTGTGTGTGTGTGTGTGTGTAAAAGTCACAGTGTGCTGAAGTGGTAATTCCAGTCACTGTAGCTCATAAAGATGTCAACACACATACATACACCTTGCCATCACATTGTTGACTGATGGCATGGTTACCTGGCACGCCTCCAGTTTGCATGTGTGTGTGTGTGTGTTTCTCTGCTAAAAAGTAAACAGTGAATGTGCACAGCCCCACAGCTGCAGCAAAAGCAGTGAAGCAGAAACAGATCTTAACAGTGTTTTACATCCTGTGAGAAAAAGTCTGTATGAAGAAGAGAGGAGGGAGAGAGAGACAGAGAGAGAGAGAGAGAGACAGAGAGAGAGAGAGAGGACATAAAGCAAACTCAATCATAGCGAGTCAATTTGCTTTGATTTGATCTTCAGTCTCATCTGGAATTTAAAACACACTGTAGTTTGAGGTGATCTTAAAAATCACTGCATGGTTATGACTGCTATATAGCGCACTGGGAACAATGTGACCGCCTTGTGCATTTACACATATGGGCGTGTGTGCGTTGCATAAAGTCTTTATTATGCTGAGCTCAGGAGAAATGCTATGGTGACTAAGTAAATGTTGGCATGAAAAAAGAGTAATAGAGTGAGAACAGGTAGAGCGACCCTAAAGTGGGAGGATCACAGATAAACCAGTTTGATAGCGAATCATGATTTGTGTGTGTGTGTGTGTGTGTGTGTGTGTGTGTGTGTGTGTGTGTGTGTGTGTGTACAGAAAAAGCATATAAGCTCACGCCCACAACCTTTCCACCCCCTGTTGCCTGCATCGGTGTGTTTAATGACATATCGCACACACACCATTTATCAAATACGTCACACAAGCATCAAACATAGTGACTGAGAGCAGAACAAGGATCAATTATTCAGGTGGTGAGACAGAGCTGTCATATGTATTAAAAATGTATCCCTCTCTCTCTCTCTCTCTCTCTCTCTCTCTCTCTCCCTCTCTCTCCTGCTGTGACTTGACCCTACAACATCACTCTTCACCTTAAACCCGTCACCTCCATCCTCCAGCTCACCCACACACACTCATCCAGATCACATTCAGCCTTTTCGGGGCATTTTTCTTTTTTTAATTTTTAATGTTCTTTTTTTTTAATCAGCCACAACATCAAAGGTTTGGCCTTCCCATTGGCAAGGAAAGCAGCGTTTGCGGAGGTGTGTGTCTGTGGGTGTCTGCGTGTTAGCAAGAGGTCGCTTGGACCTCGGGGTGACCTGGCCTCCTTTTCGACCGACCTGCCACTCATTAGCGCTGACCCTTGGTTGGCTGGTGAGGAAGTGAAGGGGAAGGTCGCGACCTGAGTGACAGCCAGTTGCATGTCTGCCTGGACTGAATAACCGTATAAGGGGACAGAGGCAGGTGGAAGAGCCAACAGCCACACAGCTTCAAATAAGAAAGAAAACACACACACACACACACACACACACACACACACACACACACAGGCACATGTGTGAGTGGATATTTATGGTACATAGAGTTATACAACCAACACACACATACACAGTCTGTACACTTGTGAGTGACACCTGCATAGGAAGCAATTAAATGTGCACTTGCATGTCCAGCAACACATGCACACAACAACTATTTGCATTACATAATATAGTTGCAATACACACAATTTGTACAAAAAATGTTGGTTTTGATTTTCAGTTTTAGTCCAAGTGGATTTACTCAGTTTATTATGGGTTAGTGAAGGTTTCTTTAATGCTGTTAAGTCTTATTTTGTATGATAGGGTCCAGTTTACTGTTGTTGCTTTTTAGTCTGTTGTGTATTGCTTTAGTAATTTTCTATATGTTTCATTTTTTGTATAATCAGGGACAATACAGGTATGTTGGTCTCTCATTGTTTCCTCATAGTTTTGGCTAAAAGTTTTGCTTCATATAGTGAATTTGTGAGATCTTTACCTGAATTTTTTTTTTTTTTTTTTTTTCCCATTATGGCATAAAGGAGGGAGAATGGATCTAGTGGTTATCTCAGATCTGCACACATGCTGTTCGCCTCTGTCCTGCAACCATATTTCTTCTTGTAATCCACTGGCTCCATTCATGTGAGGGGCCATGACCTTCTGAGCTTCTCATTTATTTCTCTCTGCTCTTTACAAGAACAAGGGTGGAACGGTTCTCTGATATAAGCTCATGTGTTTGTGTGAGTCTCTTTACGCCAGGGATTTGTATCACAATTCAAGTTCCCCGTGGTCGGGCTGTCTTCCAGCTACCTGGGTCTAATGAGCATCAGCAAGCCTGAATAACTGGTCTCTGAAAGATGGTTATCAGCTGTGTCTGTTAACCCTGAGTTAACCCATCCGGCTCTGATCGTGCTCACGCGCGTAGTTTTTAATTACAATCACATGCAACGTCAACAGATCAAGAGCAGCATGTTTAATATGAGATGAGATAAAAGTGTCTGTCCCTGTGGGGAAATTAGGTCAACGTGTGCGCTGCGAGTGATATTCAACGAGATAAAACACATCAAGTACAATCGCACAACTGGAACAGACATACATGCAATCAAGGTACAAAAACGCAATGACAGAAATAATTTGATCTAAATAAAATAAGAAAGAAAGGATTCACTGACAGTTGACATCTGAAAGTTAAAACGATATTTAAGTTACTCAAGCTTGAAATGAAACTGACATGTGTGGTAGTGTAACTGTACATAGACTAGCTTGAAGATAATACGGCCCTATTAACACATTTTAAATTCGACTTTATTTGTAGCTAATTGCAGATGTTTTTCTAATTAAAAGGCTAAAGTGGGTGGACTTTATCTCAGTGAAAGAGATTGTTATAAACATGGTCCCCTTTTGATCCTCTGTGTTGCATTGATGGAATAGGAGCGTAAATGCTACTGTTACACAAGTTGCATTACAAAAAATTTTGACGTCATTCATTATTGAAAACTAAGTGGTTGCAGACCTCCCTGCTGTTGAGTAGCGGAGGAGACATCTGTGCTGTCTGAGTGATTGTAGAAGACAAGGTGCATACGCAGTAGTTGGTATGTCCATGTCAGGATCACATACAAATGATGACTCAGTTTTCCAGCACTCAGTCTTTTGATTAGCTGACTAACCGTTTACACGTTTTGATTCCATCCTCGGAGCTGAAGCTGCTCCAGAGAGGTTCAGACAGGCGTCGTATCTTTCCATGATCTACCCGAGTTGGGAGAGTGCCAGCGTTGTGATACCAGAAAGCCTGAGCTAAACCCAAAGCTCGCTGGCAAACCCACTTATCTCTGTTTGTGATGTTTGTTCTGGGAGAGTGCATGTGTGTGTGTGTGTGTGTGTGTGTGTGTGTGTGTGTTTGTGTGTGTGTGTGTGTGTGTGTGTGTGCGTGGGTGCATGTTTGTACATGTGCTGACAAGTACACGTATCCACAAGTGGCTGCTTCGGTGCATGCATGTACGCAAATGTTTGTTTAGTTGTGATTCAGTGTGTGATTGTGTTTGTCCTGTGGTATCAATTCTACATGGGGATGCAATAATAAGATGGCAGGATGCTACAGGCCCCAGTTTCCTAGTGTGAAAATAGGCACATGCAACTCCCACCTATAATGATGCAGCGACTCCAAAATGGAAAACTGCTTGTTTTTGCTTTTGAAATAACATTTTTGAAGCCATAACTTTAATACAATTAAGTACATTTTTTCCATGGAGGGAAGAGTTGTGCAAACCTTGACATAATCCAGTGTCACAGACTTTTATTCAATTTGTTGATGAAGTTATTACATCCCACATCGTCATTACCATAAATACACCCATGTGATGAGTGGATACCTTTATAAGGCTCATTATGGTTGTGGTTCTCTAAAACACTGACATGAGGCACATAACGAGCAGAAGCTGACTGTAAGTAGCTCTTAGTGATTTTGGAGTGCTTCTCAAATGAGCTGGTTTTAGTGTAACTTTGTGAAATCGTGTGTGAGCACTTCACTATAATTAAGTTTATTAACCAAAACTTGTTTAGACTGACACAGCCTCTCTTAACTTGGCCAGGTAGTGGTAAGTTTTAGCCTTAAGGTGTTTTTTGAACATGACCCCTGGTGCTGTTTATCAGCTCTTTTCCACCCACAGGAGCTGCTGAATCACTAGAGTGAAATATAAATGTCTCCTAAACAGCAGTGGGTTGTATCCTAAGAAAGCTGGACTCACCACATTAGATAATCCCAGGTGACTCTTTCATCCCTTTACTTACTTTTAGTATTAAACATCACAGAGCAGCCAGGGGGATAATCAAAGTCAGCCTATAGGTCTTCTGGGTTTTGAGGTTTGTCTGGGGCTTCGCATGTGCAAAGTTGCCAAAATTCTTTTTAAAAAAACTGCTTAAACTAAATGCAATTGGTGAAAAGAAGCAATTTCATATAAAAGTTGAATCATAAAGAAAGCCTTGTTTTTTTGAGCCAGTAGTGCTGGCAAGAAATGAAAGAGCAAATATTTGGTACTGATTCTCATTCGAGTTCAGTTAGTACTACGCTGGTATGCACTGCCTCCAGGAAGTAGCCATATGCTCGCACTCTGAGACCGACAAAGGCTCTCGCCCGCTCCCGCCCGCTCCCGCCCACTCAGCTTTTATATGTTACCGATCTAACTGCCAGCGATCAAAATGAAAGCATCGCAACCTCAAACTGTGTTACAAACTCACTCGAGTGCTGTGTGACAAAGTTTAGCTCGGTGAAGCAGCAGGTGACAGATACATGTGACTGAGCTGCTGCTGCTCAAGTTGTTATTTACTGTAAAATGATGCAGACATAGAATCAACACACAGCTTTATATAGCCTACAGCTAAATATTATTGATTTAATAACAAACCATACTTAAAAAAAACTGACTTCCACTTGATACCTGCACATCCTGTGATATCTATTCCTCCTTAACCTGAAAACTTGGTTCTGGAAATACACTCGTACTATTAGCTATAGGTGGAGGTTGCATGTATTTTATCCACAACTTTTGCCAATATTATTTTAGTGCTGTCTAATCTATTATGACACCAGTGGGCAGAGAGAGCTTGGATTCCTTTTCTCTAGATGGGCTCAGTCTTTGAAGTTGAGAACCACACTTTGGATGGCCAAACAGCTATTCTCTGTATGTACTGTATGTACAGAGCATTATGGATTGTTTCGCGTTATGCAACTTGAAGTCTGTGTCAAAGTTGATTTTATTCCACAACTCATGTAACATCCAGACAGAGAAGACTCAGACTTCTACTGTTGAAGCTGCTGCCTGGATTGGGTCTTGCTCAGCAGGCAGCAGCAGACGTACGAGAATAGTTCTTTAAGAACTTTTTGGGGAAATAAGCTCATTTGCTTTCTTTAAGAGATTTAGATGAGAAGAACACTTCCGCTTGCCATGCTGCTTCATGGTTTTAGAAGAGAGGTTGCATGCTGTTTTTCTTAGTGAACAGCTGAGCGCGGTGGTGTCCTGGACTCATGTTGTCACGGTAAGGTTGCCAGGTTTGGTATTATTGTGGTTGTGCAAAGGATCATACTAAAAGTTGTCTCACCGACTGTATTTGGCAACCCACTATATAGTCTGAGGCATTGCATATAAGGGCTAGATGCATGGATCAACAGATGGATTAATTTTAACCACTGGGTTTGGTAAAGTAAATTCACTTATATGAATGTCACAAAATAATTATAAGTTACTGACTTCTTCCAGCATACACTAAATGTCCACATACATTCACCAGTGGTAAAAAGTTTCTGTAAGAGTTACCTGAAGAGTACCACTGGGACAACAGCGACTGAGTGCTCCATCAAGACAGAGAAGTGTTTTGCACAAACCTCTCCACCACCTCCACCACTTTTATCCCCACCAGCAGCTAAGAAGAAGCTAGTATGTTTTTCTCTTGTCAGATTAACCGATTCACGGCTATTGAAGTTCTGACAGTCCTCAGATATTCACATATCAGAGTCTGCCGATTGTATCTGATAACACCTGACGACGTCCACAGGGCTTTAAACAGTGTTCTTCTGAAACGGCTTATTCATGTAGAAAATGATTATGTTATATTTGAGAAACAGTCTCAGAAACAAGGCAAGAGTATGGATGTTTTTACTCACATGTAGAAGTTCAATGATATGGCAAAAACAAATTTTTAAAATATCATTTCCCCTGCAGGTATGTAGACCCTCAAAACCGTCTGATGAAACCTTTTATCTACAAGCCAAAAAAAAAGCTCTGTTAGGAATCAATAACAGCAACCTGGTTTTCAGATTAAGTGCCATGCATTTTTTAAAACTACGCCATGGGTTTTGAATAAGCCTTTAGGTTATAAAACGTCTCACACATCCTAAAGGTCAATGCAAGCTTTCAAGATATGAAAAAAAAAATGCAAGTGGGTAACAACGCAGTAAAATGCAAGTGAGCAACACATCAAGCTTAACTTTAGACAATCTGCACCAACAGCGATCACTTGTTTCAGTAGCACAAAAAAGCTAAGAGCAGAATCAAGTAAATAGTGCATTAAGTTGAGATAAATGTGTACACATCAGAGCGAATGGGAAATAAAGCAAGAAACAGCTGGATGGTGAGAGCTCATTAGCCAAGTGCGGAAAATCCATTTCACATGTGGGCTTTAGCACGGGGATAAATTAGCATACGAGTAAACAGAACACCTAACTTGTGCATATTCTAAGCCTCCCTGGGGACTCGTCTCCTCAGGTTTTGCTTTTAATTCTTCACCTTGTTGTGTAGTAATGCATTACTATGGATACAGATGTGTGTAGTCACAAAACCTCCACATTAAAATGCAAACCGGAGACTGTTTGTGATGCTGTTTAAGGCGCACGTTTCTTCACACGTGCGCCTACAAACGGTGAGATTTAGATTTGAGAAGTCTGATATTGACCCGTATCAGCTTTCATAGGCCCCCCGATGGTGGAGCTATCATATGCACATACACACACACACAACACACACGTTCAAGCTCACACTGCACAATCAATAAAATTCACTGGCCCAAATAGAGACAGCCTCTTTTTTTGTTTCAGCTCTGCTTGCCTTTACAAGGACAGACACATTTAGATACATTACGTTAGATGACAGACAGTCCAGCCCATCAAGGCCTTGCTCGCGTGTCCCCTTTAATGAACTAAAACAATGTGCTGTCTTGCCTGACGGAAGACTGGAAGGGGGCTCAGCCAGTCGTGCTCGGAGGCACAGGTGAGGACGATGCTTCCAGTAAGAAAGAGTATCTTAATCAATTTTTTTTTACTAGACGCTCATTCCCCTCCAAACATCACTCTTTCTGACATTTCCACATCAGTTTGCTGCCTGTCACCCACCGCTGCCACCCACTGTTGACGACTTGTCTCAACTTTTTTTTTTAGCCCTCTCAAACAGTTGTCATCCTTGTCTCCACTGTCTGATGTTACACAAGCTCTATTTCTCTCGCAGCCCACAAGGTCTTTTCTTCCTTTCAGCCCCTCTGTAATGCCCCATTGTTCCAAGTTACATTGTGCCCAGCATCAAATTTTCTTTATAAGGTGACACTTGTGAGCTGCTGTTTTTTTTTTTTCCAGCGATTAGCTTTTTTTTTTTTTTTAACAAATGAAACTACTTTGTCCTTGGCCTGGCCTTGTGTGGCTGCTCACTCCTTGCTCCACAGCTCAATTCATCTGTATTCACGTCTGATCTTAATAAAGGTACGTTTCAAATGTAATCGTTTACAAATGGCCTTTCAGGCTCAGCATCTTGAGCAACATGGAAAGAGCATGCTGCGACTATCACTGTTAATTTGTGCACATGTTTGTGAGGTGAGGGGAAGGTTTCGGGAATATCATAATCAGAATTCCTCATGAAAGCAGCAAACTTCATCAAAACCTTTTGGTTGACTGTGATTGATGACCTCCATCGAGCAATAATAAGTAGGAGGGGTGACGCCGAGTGACAAGCAGCCTGGGGACGTGGACACGACGAGGGTCCACAGGGACAGAAGTGCCTACAGTGCAAGACGACGTATGACATCTGACTAATCACACTGTTGTATTCCAGTGACACATAACTAGACCCAGGAACAGCTCGCTAAATGATCTATCCATTTAGATGTATAGATTTACAACTGAATATTTGATTTGATGACACTTTTGATCTCCAAAAATATCTGTGATGGCATGAAAGACGCATCAGCGGTGAAATACAGTTATTAGTTTTGGCAAGTTGATCAATTGATAACTTACTGTTGTATTTAATCACAAAAGAGAAGATTCATTTCTTAATAAATAATAATTCAATTTTGATATTTTAAATAAAGGCATCAACAATAAATCAACACTATAAGACTTTTAAACGATGAAAGGACACATTCTCTGACAAATGAAATGTGCTGATGTGACTGAATCAGCCCTCTGTATGACTCTCCTGTACTTGTGCCAAACTACATTTTAGCATTTACCATTATCCTGTAATTACCACTTGTGGCCACTGTAACAACATGGAGGACATTATTTATGAACTTAACATGTTGTAGCAGTTGACTCGTTGTCAAGTAAACAGAACACCTTCCCTCAAGAATCAGGTTCTTCGTCCTCACCATCTTTTTGACTTTGACTTGAAAAATACAAAAAAAGAAGTAAAAAAAAGCTGTCAGGAAATTGATTTGTTGAGCTTGTTGTGCGAACACCGAGGGGCAACAGATTGTGCACAGTGGCACTGAAGTAGAAAATATGTCTAATACAATAATAATAATTAAAGTAAATACATGAATCTTTGTCAATTCGAGAAAACAATCCCCAAGCAGCTCATCCAGTTGAGTCAGTAGAATGTTTTCCTTAGACAAACAAAAAGGCCATGTCACAAATTATTATACATATATTTCTATGTCTATAGAAATATTTAAAAGCTGCTAAGATGCTGATGCTTTGTTAAAATTTCACGATTTTGGCCTTGTGTGCTCATTTTAAGTTACAATTACGATTTCATTTAGCAGATGCTTTTATCCAAAGCAACGTGCATTCACATGCCGATGGAACAGCCATCGGGGGCAATTTGGGGTTCAGTGTCTTGCCCAAGGACACTTTGACACATAGACTGTAGGAGCCAGGGATTGAACCACCAACTTTCCAATTGGTGGACAACCGCTCTACCTCCTGAGCCTCCCTCTAAAGTTACAAAAGTATGCACTAAATTTCCTAAAATGGAGATGCACATTGTCACTTCTTATCCTCCTATATTATGGGTCAAACAATTTTACAGCTCCGATCAGGTTTGTGTGTGGAAAACACGGCTCCTGACCATCCAGCACTAATCCCATGAAACATTAAAAAGGCCAGTATGTGAGGGCTGGGGGGGAGGGACACACGGGTTTGCACGCCTGTGGCGGCACATAAGCAGCCAGGGCAAAACGCATACATCATTAATATTATTAGGACTTGTAATTGTAGCCATTGCGTGTCGTCAAATGCATATAAAAATATGGTGCTTGTGGCAATATTACTGCACCGAATGAATGAAAAGACATTAAAGGACATTCAAAGGACCATAAAAACAACAAACGGCACAATAACAGAGTGGTGTGTCAGATTGCACAACCACTGTTTGCCTGAGGGTAAAAACTGTCTTTTCAGCAGGGTGATGTGTGTTTCACTGGTGTGGTTTTATTACTGCATTTATTATTTTTGGAGTTTTGGGTTACGGGCAGAATACTGAAGAGCTGTGGGACAAATATTGCCGCCTGCATAAATTCCAAATGCTTGGACTAAACACTAATCAATGATTTTGAATAGTGCAAAGCTTAATTGTTTTATTTTTTCCACTGAATTTACCTTTTTTTTTTTCTTTTTCAAAATGAACTTTGCGCCGTTTCAACACACAACTCTCAGCCAGAAAGCAAAATGAGAAAAAAAAAAAAAGGTTTTCTCTCATTCTAATGCTGTCAGCGAAGTGGGTTTGGTTTTGTTTGAATAGCAAATTGGGCCTGTGATGATCTTGTCATTCTTTCACTGTTGCATGTCCAAAGCCTGCAGTCTCCCCCGAATACACTGTGCTAACCCGTTTTTGTTGTCGTAATTACATGTGAAGTGTCTCACATCCCATCCTACAAAACGTTACCAGTCACCACCATTCTTGAAGCCGTGCGATCACAGAGGCGTGTGCTGCTGAGCCACCACTGTTGGCTGACATGTTTGTCGTTGTTCATGCCTTCGTCTGAGTGAAGCTTAATTTGTTCTGGCTTCCCTCCACCCTTTTAATTTGAAGGCGGCCTGACTGACTCTTCATTGGCTATTCTGTTGTAAAGATATGACAGTGCCCACACACACACACAAGCTACGACTGGCTGATTGTCTGATTTAGCTGCAACCCTCAAAATTTATCACATATAAAAACAAATTGCTTTGTTTTGTGTGCTAGTTGGCTTGCATATGTGTTTGCATGTAAAACACATGGTGTGTGTGAAGAAGCTGACACGAGTGTATATGAGTGCATGCATATACATCACAGACTTCATACTGCATGTGTGAGCTCGATGATTGATAGTGCAGAGGCCGGGGTTGTTAAGCGGCCGGTTTTGAGTTGACACGAATAGTCGCCTGCAGCCATCAAACATGATGCATGTTGGTGTGATGCGGAGGGGAGATAACCCCCAATAGGGAGGTGGACAAGTGCGGTGACACTAATTTATCCATTTGACTGACTTCCCCTGTATTACAAAAGCTTGGGGGCGTGGCGGTGTTGTCTGCCACAGATTACCATACACTTTTCTGTGTATGTCGAGAATGATATTGGATAGTGAGAACTTTGATAAGGCGTTGACAAAAAGCTTCATTTTACAGCAAACAGAGGAGTAAACAGCATAGATCGTGGCCCGACTACAAAGTTGTATATTGCACTGAAGGGATGTAAACAAGGTAGAGTACATTCTATTGGCATCAAGAAAAGAGAGCGCTGTCAAAAAGAGAGACGAAAAAAATCAAACAAAAGATATTACTACAGAAGTGCTTCCTGATTTACTGGCTGGAAACTCCGGAGTTTGGTTGAAAAGAAGAAAAGAAGCTGCAGGTCCTGGGTTATTTTAGTAGCTGGAGCCAGCTAAGTGCTGGAAGTGAGTTGCTTTTTGATGTGTGAGATTAAAGGGATTTAGCACTTGAATACCTTCTCGTCTGGACGCTCCTGAGGGTTGTCTGAAAGAGGACGGGAAGCTAAAAGCTCCTCTCTTTCCCCTCTCTCTTCCTGTCTGTCATTCTGATGAACCCGTAGCCTCAATTAAAACAGCTTCCACCATATTATCATCCTCGAATTTAAATGCAAGCGGCCTCCGATACGACGTGGGCTTGTCACGCCTTGAAGTGCGTTCGAGGGCGAGATTATCACAGCAGCATGTGCCTTTTATTTGTAGAGCTGCAAGATCATAGAGTGGCCGAAGAGGTGTTACCAAATCAGTGGCAGTGAGTTATTCAATGTCATTTTGATTCAGGTTTTCTAAATTGAATTTTCTGTATTCCATTTCAGTAGCTGCCTCGAGCCTTGTTGAACCTCAGAACCACTTTTTTTTAATGTCCTTGTCAACATTCTGCACATGTACATTTTCAAAGTACTTTCAGCAATCCACAAACTATTAGTGCTAATGTAATTGCTACACTTCACTACCTCATAGAAAGTGTAAATAAATATGGTTTAACACGGCTATTAATCCTGATACATGCAAAGAGTTTGGCCGTGTCACAGCAGAGACGGGGATAATGATTCGCGCACGCGTCAGAGTGGATGAAGGTTAAAGGGCCGCGAAAGGCCAGGCCGAGAGAGGGGCGCCGTGCTTAATCTGTGAACGGAGGAATTAAGTTGAACACATTGGTATTCTTGTGAACCCATCATGAAATGCATTAAAAACTGGTTTATAATCTCTCTGTCATCCTTATCTCTCTTCTGATCAAAAAGAGCAAACAAAGCTTAGCAAACTTCAGAACAATTCAAAATTCATGGCCAAACCAAGCTTTTCTCTTTTATAGCGTAACAAGACGAGGTGCAGAATTCTCACCGGTCCAACGGCGAGAATCCAGGTTGGTACTGATTTGTTGAACGCAGCGCTGAAGTTTCATCATTTAGGTCAAACGAACGTTCTGAAGACGGCGATACTTTGAAGGTTTGACTTGAGGTGAAGCGATTGATTGTGCCCTGTGTTGTGTGCCCTTCTTTTTCATCTCCGGATTGATTTATTACTGATTGATGAAAGCTCTCTCGTCTCCTCCCTTATGAGGATTGATCATATCGAGCGCTACGGTCAGTTCTCATGGCCTATTTATGTACGAATGCGAGCGGAGCGCAAATGCATCTTTGAGCTTATGAATGCATTTATGCATACACGACGTGTGCTGGCTGAAGTGTGTATTCATGTGTGTGCATGCCTGCTCCGTTCCTCAGTTATACAGTATGCATTCAGTTTAAGTGTGGCGTTGGTGTATTTCCCAGGTTGCCCGGTGCAGGCAGTGGTTGCAGGATGAGCGATGCTCGGCTCAGGCCCAATTGAGACGATGCCAGATGGTCTAATCTCTGTATGTGGGTGTGAGGGAGAGAGAGAGCATGTGTGTTTGCAATTACAGAGTGTGTACGGAGCTGCTCACTGTGTGCGTTTGTGTGTGTTCTTCTGTCTTTGAGTTTTAGACCTTGAGAGGATATTTTTGGAAAGTGAGGACATTTTGGGGCAGTGCTAACTTCTTCAAGCAGTTTTCTGGGTATTAAGACTTGGTTTTAGCGTCTTGGCTAGAATCAAGTTTAGGTGTGTCTGAATAATCCTTTACATCTTTCATCCCATGCCAATAGTAGGAAAGATGAAACAGTCAGATACATTTACAGACAGTATTAGAGGTCACAGACTAACAACTGGACATGCACGTAATAAGTCCTGTAATTTTTAAAAAGAACATTTACACACCAATGAGATCTTTGATTTCCCCCTGCTATTGCCCTTGTGGCAGCATCAATACTCTCTGATTTTGTCGCTTCACTAACTCTCCTTCTGTGCTGGGGTTTTATTTCCTCCACCATTGTTGCTGCCTGAAGACTGTCATTCACACATTTTCTCAATAACTCATTCTTTCTTTACATATCTGCAGAAAATCACTTGTACTGGCCTCTGCACCAGTCACACTTGTGCTGTAAAAGAAAACCTCTGCGCATTTTAAAATTGCTCAAAAATTCTTTTTGACTCACACACGTCTAAGAATAGACCGTTTCACAATGTAATTAAATCCTACATGTCAGTAAATAAAGATAATGTTGGTTACCTTACAGCCGTGTAGAGTCAATGACAAATCAGTGGGATACCTCAGAGCACTGTCCTGGGATCTGTAATATGTTATTAAGTCACTTGCGAATAATGCATCAAAAGCCTTAATAAACAGTTTCTGACATCAGTGGGGTTTAGTTTGAGAGGTTTGATGCTTTTGGCAAAAAATGAAGAAATCACGAAGGAGAATTCAGCGTCACATCATGAAAGCTGCAAAAATCAACATCAAAAATAGCAGCCTGACCTTTTGTCAGGAGAAAAGTTAAAGTTGAAGTTAAAGTGCAGGTGAAAAAGAAGTAAAAGTGAAATTGCAGAATCTTATCAACACATGTTTGATGAACAAAGGTTTTAAAAATGATCACTCAAAATAACTTAAAATCCACAATCCCAAATCAATATCCATATAAATAAGTATTTCTACATTTGAATCAGGATGGCAATAAGTAAAATTGTCTCACTTCGTTGGCATATTTCTTTAGTTATTACTCCAAAAAAAGCCACAATTACAATACAATACCACATGAGAACGTTGAAAGGAAAACTTTATGGTAATGCAAACAATACAATGGAACTGAAAATTGAGTATTAATAACAGTATAACTGAGTGAGACTGGAGTTCATGTGCCATCACCATCATAGATCATAGTGCAACAGCCACAATCTTTTCCCAACCTTGAACTAGTGTTTTGGTTTATCTTAGTTCTAAAGAGGGAGACAAAAAACAAAGCACTAAATGAACAATAGACAACTGCAAGAACCCACCAGGTTACTACAGTTTTTTGTTGTTGTTTTTTTACAACTGGTTAGACACATTTCTCAATACTGAGTTCACTTTTTCAAAACTGGAAAAAACAACAACACACCTCCTTCTGTCTCTTCAGTAGCATGAAGAGGAGACACTACTGTACCGTACACTACACTGTATGTTTGTGTGTATGTGTGTGTGTGTGTGTGTGTGTGTGTGTGTGTGTGTGTATGTGTGTGTGTGCACGCGCTCCTTACCTGATCAAGCAGTTATTCTTCTTCAGCAAGACCAGGCATGCACCTATGTGTGTGTGCCAACTGAGATTTGGGATTTTATGTAAACCGTTTTGCCCCAAGCTGACAGGGCAGTGTGTGTGTGTGTGCGTTAAAAATGATACTTGGAGTCTGGCCCGCTACTTTATTCTGTTCTCAGACTCCCCTTCTATGACCTGTCTGAACTGCAAGTTTATCTTTTTCTGTCGGGCTTAGGTGTGTGTGTGTGTGTGTGTGTGTGTGTGTGTGTGTGTGTGTGTGTGTGCATGACTAAACTGATGTTCACTGTGCATTTGTGTCTAAGCACTTGTACTTGTGTGTGTTTGACTTTGGAAGTGCAACAAAAGAGGGAAATAAAAACAAATGGTTGCTTGGTACTTATTCAATATGCAGCTGTGCTGATTTGCACTGTAAAATACTGTTATGTTTAATAAGGAGCAGAGCGGTTTAAACTGATTTTCATCCAGATTTTATGCCCTCGTGAATCCGAAAATGTTTTGTGGTTTCTCCTGCAAAGAAATTCTGTGCACCGCAGTTTCAAGTAAACAAGGTCCTCAACAAGGACGTTTCAGAAAATACTGTCATTAAAAGAGGTTTTTTTTTAGAAATGTTGAAAAATAAAAGGAAGAGCAGAAGATTAAAACTATGTATTGCTCCATATATGGGCTAAAGAACTCCAGAAAAAAATTAAACCTGTTATTACCCGATAGAGATGTTTTATAACTTTTTAGAGGAAACAGTCAGCTGACACCGAGCAATATTAACATTTGTGTTTCAGGTATTTAAGCTCACATTTTTCCACCATTGCTGTTGGGCAGGTAGCGTGAACATAATATGCTATAGTAAAATACTTTAAATTGAACACAACATTTTTCTTGTTCAGCTTTGTTCTGCCGGCTTAGTTGCAGCTCAATTGATGCACTTGTTTTACTTCCCACTCAAATTTATGTCTTTCTTCTATAAATACATGTGTCACTTGACAAGTAAAGCTTTTGCATAGCTGCACTCTAAGTCTTGAAAGAACATCAGCATATCTAAAGATTTTCAACCCACAAACAGTCCTTCTCGAACAATGTCATGTATAAATCTCTACGTCAGCACAAATTCCCACTGGTACATCAAGTAAATGGACCATTGACCATTGAATACAGCCCCGTGCTCTGATCCCTGACCTGTAACACTACATACTAGAGGCTTTGATTCCTGAAGGCTATTTTGGCCATACATTCTTAAAAGGTGGTGGTGGTGGTGGTGGGGGGGGGGCTAATAACTATCAAACTGGCAGAAAGGAAGGCTATATATATATCATATATGGGGCTGCTTCATAAACACTTCATGCACAGGGCTTGCAATTCATGTAGATAAAACCGATGTAAATTATTCTTGCTTCCTGAAAGGGTGACTCATTGTTCTCTCAAGTGCTTGATTATTGGAGCTCGTGCACCTGCTGCAAATGAGAGTGAAGGACTGAGTGCAGTTTCTTCTGCTGTTTGAAACCGTGTTTTAAAGCCAGATGTGTCAAAGAAAAAGAAAAAAAAAAACAGCTGAAGCAAACCGAACAAGCTCAGGAGCTAATTTCCTAAAGCATGTTACCAAAGATCAATAAATCACTTTGTGCTTTGCTTTATGTGACAAACAGTCTTGTTAAAGCTGAAAGAGGCAATTTCCCATGTTAGCGGCCCAAAATAGCAGCACGAGGTAATGGATTGAATAATGACACTTCAGTCACAGTCATATAATGTGATGTCAACCCGCACTGTGCACGGACCTGAGATGGTGGAGTTGAAAAGGTCGAACTATCATTGGTGATATCAGCTTTACATCTATTTTATTCTTAATTTTGAGCTTCTTCCAAATTCTTCATTCGTCACCTGCTGTGCAGAAACATCTCGCTGTTGCCTGAAGACAACACAGTTTAGGGAAATGCCTCACTGCTACATTAAGATGCAGCTTTTACATCCTTTAAAATCACAAGTTATGTGCAGCTTAATTATATTATCCATTGATAAGCTTGGGAAAGTCGCCTGCATTTATCACCAATGTTCCTTGATATTTTATGCAAATTTGGTGGAAAAAAATCATAATAGTCAAAAAGATGATAATATTTACCTTTTAAAATCGTATCAGCTCCAATATTTCTGATCAAATCAGCATTCATTCATCGGTATGTTATTAATTTGCCGAGAGTAAAACACCTATTCAGTAGTCTCCAGACCTGAAGGTACCTGGGTTATATCAGCGGGGATGGAGGAAGTGTGTGTTTGGTGTTGTGTGCGTAGAGCACATAAATAGTGTTGGCAAGCCAATTAATTTGTTTATGAGTGTGCTCTGCGGGCTATGTGACCTCAGTGCCAGAGAGAGTTAGAGTGCATTTAGCAAGCTGATGGCCTCCAAATTAGAACTGGTTTGCATTTACGAAAAGGAGAGAGAGAGAGGGAGGAAAGAGGAGTGGATAGATAGATAGATAGATAGATAGATAGATAGATAGATAGATAGATAGATAGATAGATAGATAGATAGATAGATGGTTTCTGTTTGCAATTTGTGCTCTTATTGCAGTTTCACAGTTGCACAGCTTTATTGAATAATGAAGAAAAATCGTGGCAATGGTGCAAAATGTCTGGCTGAAGGAAAACTTATTGCGAGGACTTTACAGCAGCGGATGCTTCAGCACTGAGAAACAGAAAGAACAAACACTGGGTTTAAGTTAAGACAGCTCGCTCCAATACACCATGTCGGTGTTTATTGCTGGTTTAATGAGAAGCACAAGCGTTTGTTGCTGCTGGTAAGTGATTTGGTCTGTGTAGTTTCAGCGTATGCAAGCCAGAGCAGGCGGACTGATGGATTCAGATGGAGAACACAGTGTTTTATTCTGATTTATCCAGCAAGTCAGCTACAGATGTATGTTGAATGACTCACTCATGTCTATGGAGCGATTTGTTTGTGTCTCCTTTGATGTTCCTCTGAAGCTGATTTCAACGTACTGATTAAATCTTGATGCATACAGTTGCTCGTGAGGGAAACTTTTCCTATAAATTTTCCAGTGTTCTTATGCTACCACATGTGATTTTTGCACTAGACATCTGTTTTTTTGTTGGCATGATTTTCATACAGTCTCCCAATATTGAGGGTGAGTAAGGGTTTGATTTTGTGGCTGTGTCCATGTTCTTATGCTGTATATACATATGTGGAAGAACAGTACAGAGTTGAGGCTGCAGAAGCTGACATTTGTGTTATAAAGTTAGTTTTTCTTTACTTGCTTGTAAGATTGACTCCGGCTGCTCCAGGTTTCCTCACACATACCAAAAACATGCAAGTTAGGTTAACTGGCAACGCCTATAGTGGTGGATGTGAGGATCTGTGTTGGCCTTGTTATTGACTGCTGACCTGTCCAACATTGCCCAAAGACAGCAGGGACTGACTCCAGCATCTCTTGCAACCTTCTTAAATGATAAGCGAGTAGAGCAAATAGATGGAGAGATTAAATTAGGGTGAATCTCCGAGACACTCACAGACCAGTTTGTCTTATTCTCTTATTATTCGCCTTTATGTGATATCCAGGAAAGTCAAGGAATGAGAAATATAATTCCACATCATAAAGCAATTTTCAGACAATTTATGCAAGGTGGGGATTGATTTCCACTTTTGTTCAACTCTGGAGAAACAGCAAGGAGAATCAAACTCCCCGTCTCAGGCCCCGGGATGACCTAATATTTGCAGCTAATCTTGTGGATGAGTCTGTTTGGAGAGTAACAGCATGGAGACTGAACAAGGGCATGGGGTACAAACAAACATTGAAAATGAAAAGGTGCTGGCTATAGATATTTAAGTGGCAATTTATGAATACAAAATAGAGAGGCCTGTTCACATCTGAGTGCACCATGTGGTGGATGTATGAGCGTAAACTTAGAACAATGGGTATAAAGTTTTCAGCTTTGTTGAAAGTGGCTGATCTTGTTGCCAAGCAATTTGTAAGAAATAATTCCGAAAGAGAGTGAATCCTTAATAATGAACAAGTTAATTATGAAGCTGTTAGTCCCTGTTGCGACCGGCTGAGTGGACGTGGAACCCATAAAATCTTGATACGCTCATGCACATGTAATAGCAGTTAATGTAAATATTAATATTAATGTCCCCGCTCCCAACATTATGTGTCGCAGCACCAGGAGCTGGAGTGGTGTGTTAACAACAGTGGTTAAAAATGTAGCTGGACGAGAAAAAAAAAAAAAGCAGGGAGGAACAGCTACATGTGGCAACTCTGAATCTGTCATTTAATATCAAAAAAAAAAAAAAAACTCAACACTGTGAAGCATGAGAGGGCAACAACTTTTCTGAATGGCGTGAGGGCCACTGTCAGCCTTGTCACGCCGTATAATTGACAGTGTTTCTATGGGGGTGTGATGGATTGCCTGATTAGGGACCCTGGCAGTGGTATGGCTCACAGATGGCAAATTGAAGAGTAGACAGATGCCCCCCCCGGCTCCCCTCCCGCCCCTCTTACCCGCTGCACAAACTCAATACACCCCGCTAACCTCCCCGTGTCCTGCGACGCGTCGGCCTCGTCCCCCCGCTCCCCCCACCGACTCGCCCGGTCCTGTCCATCTTCATCGGCTCCCGTTTAGCGTGCGTTCATTTCGTGTGAGTCATGTGGTCTCAAGGTTTGACTGTCTTTTTCAAAGTCACTCAATACTTTTTTAAAATACAGTAACATTGAATGTCAGTTGGGTTCATGGAAGAGAAGCTTTTGGAGAATACGCTTAATATTGGGAGAGGAAATGTTAGTGATATTTTGACCAAGTATAATTGTACAAATTGCATAATACATTTCAATATTAACAGTATGTTCTGTGTTCAACACTGTATCAACACCTATAACAACTAAGGATTTTCTTTATCGTCAATTGATTTGTTGATTATTTTTTTTTTATCTATAGGTTGATTGGTTGATCACAGTTGAACTTTATTAGCAGAGACACAACTTACAGATATGGACGATACATAAAATCTTATATGGCAGAAGGGTCAAAAGTTGAAGAGAACTCTCCTCCATTGTCTGTAAAAAGTGAGAAAATAAGGGGGGGAAAAAGGCCAACGCAGTTTCCCAAAGTGCAAGGGGCCGTCCTCAAATCTCTTGTTTTGCCCAAACAACAAAACCCAAAGACTGGTTTCACATATTTGTGAAGTATCCAACGTCTATTTCTCTGCTTCTGTTGGACCAAAATTCCCGCTCATCTGGCAGCATTTAGTCTTGTGTCATCTCTTTCTCATGTGATGACTTATTCGGGACGGAGTTATGGGATTTTCAAAAGTGGCGTGCGTATGTGTAATGCGTGCGTAACATTGTGTCTGCGTGTGTTTGCTCAGCACAGAGGGAGCTTGTAACCGCGGCCAGTGCATCATTAATACTGTCTCCCGCAGATGTACCATCATTCTTGACAAATCACCGGGGCCTGCCATCGGGAACATTACAATCCCCGCTACACGTCAGAAGTACACATGTACCATGAAAGAGAACACAAGTTTTCTCTCTTCGCGACGGCGGAGGCTTCGGGGGGTGAGAGGCTCTGGGGTCTCAGTGAAGGGGCTAAGTACTTGCACGAAGACAGTAGGCCTGCTTTCTAATGCGTGGCTAATCAAGCTTTGATGCGTTCCCTCGTCTTGTAGGTCCACGCGTTTTCGTCTTTTTATTCCCCCCCATCTCCAGCCTCGCGATGCCCTGCCTGCTCGTCCAATTACCCTCAAGCATGTCTTTGTTTTATCTCGCTCCACTGACTGTGTGTGTTTTTAATTCTTTTTTTTTTTTTTCAATAAAGGCCAGCACTCTCGCCAGCGAGTGTCCTCCTCCCTCGTAGGAGACGACGTGGGCAACAGAGAAACCGTATTAGCGCTATGGCACTAATGGTTCTTACCTGTGTGTGTAACTTTTGCCGCCTCGCCGCTAAAGTGTCCCGTCGCTCCACTGGCTCGGAAAGCGTCTGTTATATTCAGTCCACGGAGCAATCATGGGATGCAGATGGAGCCGGAGCTTGTCGTGTCTGAGGCTTCCTGCGAGTGCCCTTTTGCAAATGCCACAGACAGTGATGGGTAGGAGAGAGAACGGCGGCTCCATCTCCATCTCCATCTGCATGCCTGACCAACCCAGGCGCGAGTGTGTCAAGTGTTAAACTTACGGTGAAATGAGCTTTGTAATCCAATGATATCTTGTCGGCTCAAATCTGCTGCTCAGGACGTGAAGTGCAGTTTTTTGGCCGGAATACGGGGCGAACAGTTAAAGGAAATATCGGGGTAGCTGCTGCGATTCACAGAACCGATAAGAGTGGGGGGATACACCTGGATAGAGGAATGAATATAGGACACACACGTGCGCACACACACATATTGTACACATATAAAGGGGGAAAAGGTCAGACAGTTTAACACTGGTGGGAAACAAAGCACACACGCGTGACTTTTATTCATTTTAGCAGTCATGCAAATAAATTTAATGTTGTTTTGCTCCCTGTCTCTATCTTACGCACACACACACACAGTGCCTGCACAAAACACACACAAACACAGTCACGCACACACATACACTGAGACTAGTCCTGCACACAGTCTGTTTTACTCTTTTTGCACGTCCCTAAAGTGTGTCTTCATACACACTTAGGTTCTGGCTGCGAACGAACAGAGCACAGGTGGGATAGAAACAGGTGGATCTGAAATGTGGTCTCAGACAAACGCACGCACACACACACACACACACGAGTGTACGGTCTGGAAGGTGCTGTGGTCCATCTGCCATCATAGGTTTATGAGTGGGTAGTGAGTGAGTGTGTGTGTGTGTGTGTGTGTGTGTGTGTGTGTGTGTGTGTGTGTGTGTGTGTGTGTGTCTCATCTTCCTCCACTTCTCTCTCCTCTCTCTTACTAATCCTCCCACTCATTCACACCCACACACAACTCACTCGTTCTCCCTTTCCAGACTCCAGCTCCACTACTCCTCTTCCCCTCCTTCATTGTCTCCTTTCCTTCCTTCCTATCTATGCTCCTGTTTTTGAAGGATGCTCTCTCTCTTTGTTTTTTTTCTTCCTTCCTCTCTCTCTCTTCTGTTCATATTTGTGTTGCCAGGATCGATCAGTAGGTTAATCCTAATACTGGTTGAGAGCTGTTGGCACTCTCTGGCCTGAGTGCACGCACACACGCACACACACATGAGCAGTGATGCAGATTGTAGATAGCGCCAAAAGCCTGCTTGTAAGTGGGCCGTTTGGGATCCTAGTCAGCTTGATGCTGCTTATGTTGGGTGTGTGTGTGTTTGTGGATTTAGGTTTCTTCCTGTCATGACTTTATTTTGGTATCACTCTCTCTCTCTCACTCACACACACACATTGTTTACAAATGCTTATTCATTCTTTCCTCTCTTTCTCTCTGTCAGTTCACCCAAGGCCCTTGTAAAATAAATTCTCGTCCTGCCCTGCCATGCATGACCTCGTCCTTCATGAGCTTCTAAATGGCATTAATGAGAAACTGCTTGTAGACTTGCATGAAAATGTGTTGTCGTACAAAACTGTGCAAAATATTTATAAGTTTTCTCATTTGAGAACTTTGCCTCAAACTGTGTCTGTCTGAGCGATAACAAGTTGCTCAATCCATCAATTTTCTGGTTGAACTTTATCCTCTGAAGAAATGTTGCAATTGACCAGATGTGACAGTTCTCCACAGGGTAACCCAACGGTACTGCATTTTTAATATAGCCTAACCTGTACGGTATCTTTGATTAATTTAATGAAATGGTAATAATATGGACACAAGCAATTAAGGCACAAAACTTTTCCAAACTTGTGTTAAACTTTAAAAGTAAACCAGTTAGACTGAAATGGAAAAAGCTTTAAAAAAAAAAAAGATGTTTCTTGCATGATTTGATAAGTTGGTTTGATTTGGCTGCCACACACACAAACTAAACATTAAAAGCCTAAGCCCATTTATAAAAACAGCCAACTCATAATGTACAGGCAGGCATTCAAATCATGGGATTATGCTACATTATAAACATTTCCCTTCGCATTTCTGCGTTTAAAGTACAGAGATGCAAATTGTAGACAGTATGGAAATGCAAATGAAAATGCAAACCAGCTAAAGATTAAAACACCCAAAAGACCATCAGAGTTTTCACAAATCTAGAGTCACAGAACTTGTTTTTTCTCAAAATTGATGTCATCTCAGATTCTTTGCCTAAACACAGATTAATATAAGAGTCTTATAATCTCACTTGCCTTTATGAGACTGTGTCTATGTCTCTGCCCAAACCTAAGAAATTAGACAACGCCTTGCTCTTGCTTACCAGTAGAAATGTGTGTTACTTAGTTGCATTTCATGAATCATTTTTTGAAGAAATTAGAGCTGATGGATTTCGGTTTAAGTGAGCGTGGAGCTGCGAGATTCTTTTACCACTGACTGAAATTATGTCTTATACTGTATCTGGCATTTTCAAAGTTACAGCGATTGGCCTGAGCAGTTTTTGTGTCGATCAAATGATCACTGGAGATGTCTCTTTTATTGTTAACTTAGGAAAGCAACAGTCTGTGTTGCAGTGAGAACTTCCTCTGAGTTTCTGCATCCCAACACCTACTGGGTTTACCACATATTCATACTGTACTGCGAGTGTGTGTAGACACAGGTGGAAGACAAGCCAATAACCATGGGTTATTTTTGCTTTTCGCCTGGTGAAATCTTCATACAGCTTCTCTGTCTTTCTCTGCTCTTTTTCTTCCTTACTTTCATCTGGTGGCTCCATGGAATTGATTTCTACCCGCCTGTCTGCTGCCTTTGTGAGCAACGCACAAGCTGGGGAGAGGGAGAAAGAGAGAGATGGAGGGGCCTATTTTTCCTTCAAGGAGGGTTTCACACTCCACCCTCGAAGGAGGCTTTTCGTGCTCACCCCTTTCGGTTTTTGGACGAGAACAGAGAGAATATGTGGGCACAAATGCATCAGGTTCGGTCTGGCTGGTTTGGCTGGAGGATGCTGAGGAGATGGGCAGCCTTCAACCCACAGAATCAATTCACCAGCAGAAAACTTCACCGCACTAAATGATAACACACCTTGAGAGGCTTGGCCCCTGACACGAGAGAAAAATAGCTGCGCGAGAGAACTGTCGTGGGAGATATAAACATATTTTTGTCAGCCAGCCCAAAGTTGGTTCTATCATCTTGTGTAGGCAAACTCTACCTTTGGGGGCACCGCTGTGTTTTTTTGCTCTGTGCTTTTGTCTTCTAGAGGCAAAATTGTTTTGCTGTATCTAATGTAATGTTTTTCCTAGTCTGAACTAGTGTTGACATTATCCTTACTGTCTAAATGTGAGGCTTTTCTACCTTTTCTTCTTATGAAGCGAAGTCTCCTATGTGGACTATATGGATGATTGAATGCACAGACAGATAACTGTGGGTGATCAAGATAAAACATCTTTAATACTTGAGCTCTACATTTCAAAGAATTATATAATGGAACAGAACTTTGTATGTTTAACTTATGGGTCATACAAGTTCATAATGTCCTCACAGTAAGGTTCTAGAATCTTAGGTTGAAAATGTTTGACTAGTTAAGTGAATGGAGCCTTTTTTGATATTTGCAAGAATGTGGACGGAATCAACAACAGCTCAAGGGGAAAGGCAGGTGAAAATATGGTCAAAACGCCTGAGGCTCAAATGTATTCACTCACACAGATAATGAAGAGAAGGGAGACCTGTTGAGTAAGAGTGTGAGAGCAAGCAGAAGAGAGAGAGAGAGAGAGAGAGAGAGAGAGAGAGAGTTGTCCTAATGATGCTCATGTAGGTTTGCTGTGTTCACAATTTAAGAGCAGACGTTCAGTGAAATTTATCTTGTGTGTGTGATGAAGCCCGATTTCTAAATTGGTCTACATTGTTCAGCTCAGTTGTACTTTTAGTTTGGAGCTTAACTGGGAGACTGTGCATGTTGCCTCATCATGCAACCAGAGAAAATGTATGAGATCTATAGGAAAACATACAACAAAAGTTTTGTTTTTATTGTGATGACTTTGCTGGTTTGGTCTGTTTGTTAATTCCTTCTCATTTGCACATCCCATAGTTATAATGACACAAAGCCAGTGAACCACTTGTTGTGCAGAATCATTTACATTGGCTGTATGGCCAAATGTATGTGGATGGTCCCCCTCCCGTTCACAAGGCCAGGTCCACACATAAAGAAGTGGTTTTCCCAGTTTGCTGTGGAGGAACTTAACTGGCACAGAACCTTGACCTCCACCTCATCATACACCTTTGGGATGATTTTCACCGCATTACCCCACATTACTGCCTGACCTCACCGATGCTCTCGTGGCTGAATGGGAGCAAATCGCTGCATCTGGGTTCCAAAATCATGTGCTGAGAAACTCAAAAAAGAGCGGAGGCTGTTAGAACAGCATTTATGCCTGTGGTGCTGGAAAGAGACATCACATATGGATGTATTACTATGAGCACTTGGATCTGGTGCCCAGCTACTACTTGCAATCCCATTCTGCTTCTTTAACAATTATTCAAAGAGCTGTGGAGAGCTTTGTCTGCACTACAAGAAATTCCACCTTTTGACATAGCGTGATTGCCACCTTGGACCCGCACCACCGCTGTTGCTTTCTGTAGGATGAAAAGGATGTGAGAAATTACCTGCAGGGTGGTGACTCTAAAGCCTTGTCCTCTGTTATCGCCCTCCTCTGCCTCCATGGCTCCAACCTTCTTGTCTGTGGGGCTGGACTGGTTTGCTCCATAGTGAGGCATTGTCACTTGCCACCAGTGTTCCTAGAAGCAGTGGGAGTACGTGGAAGCAACACCAACATTAACGCCACGTGAAAAAAAACGTAGTCCCCTTACTCGTTAGAATGAGGTCGCTGCGTTTGCACAGCGGGGGTCTCACAAAAAAGTTCTATTATTTACCTCATTATCGCCAACAAAAGATAAAGTAATTGCCACCATGATAGTAAAATCCATCCTTGTTATAGTGTAAATTAGTGTGCAGTGTTTTAGTGTCTGTTAAGCCTTTGAACTCACAGATCTATTGCTCCAGCTCCTGGTTTGTATTTCATCATCTTACGGCTGCTGAAGGCAACACACCTCCATCAATGCATTTTTTTTTTTTAATACAGGGCCGTTATCGGCCTGAAGGGTCACTTAATTTCAAGATTCCCCTCCTCTCCTGAGGCCACCCACCCTGAACCTCGAGGACAACCTGACACCAGGGGTTTACCTCCTTGAAAAGACCCAACTCCGATCATAACGCCATTTCTCATCCCCCATGCTGTGCAACCATGTTTTCCATCATAATGACACGGCGGCGGCAGCTTCTGAAAGACTTTTTTTTTCAGGCTACATCCTTGTGGCCATTTGACTGTGTCCTTCATAAGCACAGAGGCCATTAAATGAGCAGAACATGTTTCTGAGAGCAGACAATCCGCAGCTCTCCGTGCCGCTCACTATCACCCCACAATGATCAGCCAGTGAATGCATCAGCACAGTGTTTCGCCACGGCCAAGAAATGCCCGCTGTGCCCCCTCCTGTTTAATCTCCCAGCTGTTGCACAGGCACCAATTCATCTAAGTCAAGGCAAGACATCTAATACTTGACATAAATTTAAAATGCTGTTAGAATTGTGGTAAAATAAATGTGCAAATTCTTGTTGAGTTAATGGAAACTAGGATTCTTCTAGAAAAGAAAAAAAAAATAAAGCTTTACGCAGAACATATTTGGCAATTAATTTGCAGATTGAAATAAATTAATGAAATGACAAATATTTGTTCAGAATAATAACAAGAGCTGCTCTAAAAGAAGCCTCAAATAAGGTACTTAAAACAAGTGCCAAGTGAATATTAAACACATCATTAAAAAAATCATGATGATGATTTCATACAAATGAATAAATGCAATGTCTCTTTTACATGTTAAAATCTTTTATTTTAAAGCTTAAACCTAAATTGGCAAACACGCTTTTTTGTGAATGAGTGTTTGTGTGGTGAGTTAATGTTGTGAATTTTGTAGTTTCGATTTAGTTTTAATGACGAGTTTAAGTCTGTTTAGAGTTTTAGAGAATGAATTTTGATCAAGGTTGCGTGTGTGTGTTTACTCCCCTTTGCTATTTTCCCTCAAGTGTGGCTTTCATTTATTAAATGTCAACAAGGAAGAGCTGATGAACATCTTTGAGGGTCTCACTCAGTAAGACGTTTTAAACGATAAGGAAGCTTACTGATGCACCTGTCCTTTGTCTTCTCTCACGCTAACCTGCAGGATTGCTTTAAATCAAAATGTACATTGTGCCTTATGTGCAGTTTCTTTTAATGTCACTTCTGCTGCACATAGTTCTGTGAGTAAGAGAAGAGGAAGGGAAAGAGGAAGAGATGAGGGTGAGGGGAATAATAACCATGTAGCCGGGGCCATCACAAGCCCTTTTTGCCTTCTACTGTGTGACATTTACTACAATCATAGTCTAGTGTTGCTAATGCATGCTATGCTCAGAACTCTCTCTCTCTCTCTCTCATACTCTGAGAGGCCAGAAAAATGGAAACCACCACACCATGCACTGCAATGCAATCAGATACAAGCATCCTGTAATGAGTACTACCTGTGTTTAACTTGTTGGTGCAGCTGTAAGGTATGGTGAAACAATACCCGTCCTGTTATCAGTCTACAGGGTGTAAAGCTGGTATAGCAAGTTATAATTACAGAATCAAAGCACATGTCATGCCCCGTTTCAGTATTCACCGCTTTGTGTGCCATCACAGTTAAAATTCTGAATTAGTTTCACTTATCAGTGCCATTGGTTTGACTTTGGTCCTGAACTTCCTGCGCCCTGCAGCGCTGGTGGAGAGAGCCTGTGATTCTTTCTCAAAGTCATTGTGTTGAGTTCGGGAGGCGGAGGGTTTAGGGAGGCAGAGCAGGCCAACGATGGAGATAGCTGTGATTGCCTAGATCTGTCGCCTTCTGCTTTGGTCCACCGCCAGCGTTGTGGTTTGACTTCCAATCGACTTCAGCTCCAGATGTTCCCAGCTATACGCCTGGTGTGTTTGCGCGTGTATGTGTGTGACTGGATTTTGGCTGTGGATGTGTGGATGCGACCATATGCATATGTGTAGGGGGGATTCTGTAAGTGTGAGCGTGTTTTCATCTCGCTGCTGTCTCGTTTGCACCTTTGCATTAATGCTTTCTGAGTGGTCAAACACAGTGGAGATGTGCCAGATAGCACAAAACGTCTCAAAACGTTAATGACAAATGGGATAATCGTCCCTTATAATAAAAAAGGAATGAGTTGCTGTTTTGTATTTGTATTCAAGGATCATGCAAGGAGAAATTCATAATAGAAGAGACTGAGATACAATCAGCAGCAGTTTCAATAAACTGAGAATATAATGCAGCAAAAAACACACAGCTCTCTTTTTTTTTTTTTCCAACCGAGATCAAAATCTCATCTTTTTACTATCAGCATCACCACTGCATTCTCCATCTACACGTGTGTTTAACTCCCAGCTGAATGCCACAAGTTCACAGCTCTTCCCTGGGGATTATGAAAAGGGTGTTGTGGAAAACATAAAAAGTCACCAAGCGAAGCAGAAATAGACAAAGCAGGTTGGGAGAAAGATGGCAAAAGTCAAAAGTTAAATTATAAACAACACTTTGGAATATTGAATGCCACAAGTTTGTATGTGTATCTGCTCCTCCTCGACTGTCTTAAGAACTGCAGGTGTAATAGTGCTTTGAATTAATGATTTAGTTTACAAGTTTAAAAGGGTAGTTTGGGCATTTCTACAGCAGCATACACTCTCTAATGAAAGCATGCTCCTCTCTATTATTGAAATAAATTAAGGTTCAAGCCATTACTGGACATTTTATGACCTATCATTTGTGGAGAGTAATATTGCACAATCTGCAGTTACTCTAACTCTTATGTTTCTATCTCATTGTGTCAGTAAAAACGGCGACTTCAAAATGTGGCCGTACCCAACTTTGTTCTCTTAACGATTAGCAAACTGATTTAGGCTAAATGACCTAAATTACTGCCAGTTTCACGCCAACTGAGCCTATTATTGGTAAAATGCACTGGAATAATGAGTTGTCTTGCAATTGTGAACTAATTTCCTGCAAAAGACTTAATTACCATTAGCTTTCTGTGGAGAACTTGGCCTCTCATTGAAGAATGCACTAATTTCTCTCTCTCTCTTTTTCTTTTTCCGGTAACTCTCCACTGGACCTCCAAAGGTAAGAGCATTAGAGCTTGTTTCTCTCTGTTTTAGAAAACGACTACATACAGAGCCAGTCTGTGACCGACTACCTAAACCTCACTGCATATTTACGTCAGGAAACGGCACATTTTGGTGACTTTGAAGTGCAATAATTAAGTATATTATTCTCAAGTTGTTGTACACAAAACATGAAACGCACGCATACAAAGTACTGAAAATAGGACAATGACGTGAACAACTAAACATCAAATGGTATAATACAGTAATACTGATGCATAGAAATTGATAAGTAATCATACTCTATGACATCATGATAACTGTCAATCTTTACTTAATTTCCCCCCAAAATATCTATCAAAGCAAAACTTCAAAGATCTTTGGATTAAATGCTGTTTTCACAAGACACACGTTCATGTAAAAACTGAACCGCTAATGTTTCAAACTCAGTAAAACTGATTGCTGCACCTGTCAGAAAAGGAAAAACTGTCCTTGGTAACTGCTTAGTCTGTATTGCACATTATGGAAAATATATTGTTTCTGTTAATACTCTCATGTTTTTGCAGCTCCTCTCTGAACAACAGTAAGATGCCATGTTTTAAACCGATTTAAAAAGTGTTAAATTGTGATTTCACCCTCCTGCATCCAGCCGACCCGTCAACATTGAGAAATGTGTAAATCAGGTTAAACTTTGTGGAGGCTTCAGTTGATTTGTACCCAAATTGGAATTCGCTCCAGTTCAGCATCACTAATGTGTATGAACCAGAATTTCAAGCCACTCCCAGCACTAGTGACAGATTTCAAGGATAGTCCTTCAGTTGTCGCTTTGTGACATGTTTACAAGCACTGAACAAACTGTCATCAGGTGCAGACAGAACATATTGAAATGGGTGACTTCATCGTCTTTCCAGGTACTGAAAGGCTGTTATACTGTTACAGCATTGACTTAATTGCTGTAAAAACATGGGAATAAGATCATAAACATCTTGCAGAGATCGAAGGGTTGGCCATCCAACTTTTGGAAAGCGAATCTTGCAAGCTGGTTCAGGCAGTCAACAACATACTTCTCTCACTGCAACATATATCCTGCACATCATGCACTTAAGTCATTAGTCTTTACCTCACTCTATTGCTGCCATTCTATAGCGTTTCGAAAGCCCCACCCCGACATCCACCAGTGGGCCCCTAGAGGGGAAGTTATTATTGTAGCTCCCCCTGCTGTGCTGAGCTTGCTGCTTCTTTGTTGGGAGCAAGGAGGTCAGAGCCAAGATGACAAACAGCTCTGTACATTTTCTACATTCACATAATCATCCATGCTGTGTGGGTTGGCTGACATGTCCGAGGCACTGAACCCCAAACTGCTCCCCAATGAGCAGACTGGCCCCTCGCATGGCACGTCCACTCTGGCCATGTGTGTGTGTATGCGGGTAAATGTGAGGCATTTTATTCTATTCCCGGTTTAAATGAGCGAGATAAGTGTTGTCCATTTACCCTGTAATGCCACTAAATTTAGGTGCAGTGCATGTTGTAGCTCAGGATGGACCACTCCCACCCGACAGCAGCACAAGAGCCTCATATTTCCAGCAGCACCATTTATGGCACAGTCGAGTTGCACAGCTGGAGCATAGGCTCTTGCTCTTGCATCCAAAGCTTTCTGTCAGGAAATTGTGTGCCATTATAGCACGGTGTTAATGTAGAGTGAGCAGAGTGCCACTCAGAGGGGTGTGACGGCCAACCAACTCGGCGAATACATTAACTTGTGTTTTGAAACGAGGGCTTGTGTCTGATCCTGTGGCGTAAAAGATCTTGGCAGGTATTTTTGTTTGTGTGCGCATCTTGTGCAGGCTGCTTACAGCACTGGCATCTTTTCATGCCAGTTCTGACACTGAGCTACTCTTTTTTTTTTTTGTTCAGTTTGTGTGCGAGGAGTTTATTTATACGGATGCCAGGACGCATTAATACATTACCATACTGTATGCAACATGTTTTCATTGTTTACATCTGTTATTTGTTCATTCTCTATGTGCTCTGGCCTCTGTGTATGTGTGGGTTCACAACAACATATGTCTTCACTGGCACTGATGATAAGGTGCATAAATGTGGCCTTTAATAAGCTGTGTGAATGTTAAAACTGCATGTACTGTGTACTGGCCGGAAATTGCATTGCAGGAATGACAGAAATGACTGATATGTGTGGGATTATTTAGAAATGGTTCCATAGCATTGGACACCAGAACCACTGACAAAATTGAATATTGGCTGGTCTCAAAATCCAGTACTTGACCAGCTCTTATTGTCTAACCCTGTGAATGTGTATGTGTGTGTGTGTAAGTCAGTATGTGTGGGTGTATGAGATCCAGATAAATAGACAGACAGATAGAGATGATGGAGAGAGACAGACCCCAGAGGGAACGGTCGGGTTTGAATAGGCGGAAGTATTTGTCTTAAACAATCCTCCCTTTACAGGTTGACTCAAGTCATGCTTGCGGTAATGTGTTTTTGACTCCCATTGACTCTGAATTGCATTTCATTGGGCGCCCCGCAATCCACTTCCCTCTCTCTCGTTCTCCTTCTCTCTTTTTATTGCATCTCATCAGCCGTGGGGAAACAGCCCAGCTGCTGCTGTGATGCCACTCACGGCCAATGCGCCCTGACAGATTCCAATTAAGTTGGAAAATGTAACATATGAATATTAGAAAGTACTCTGACACAAACATCATCCCCTTCTTTTGTTGCATTATGCAGCTTGTAGTCAGGGGGTCTCCGCTGGTCCACCATTTCCATAAAGTGTATTTCTCCGCTCCCTCCCACTCTGCTGACTCTATCTCTCTGGTGCCCCCTCTCTCCCCTAAGGCTATTTGTTAGCAGTTGTAAATATGCCCGCCATGCACACATAAACTCTCATTTAAGGCCCAAGATGTGGTTTTGTCAATCAGTGCATCTCTATTTGGCTTCCCGTGGGTATTCCAATAAACATTCGCGAGCGTGAGTGAGTGAAGTGAATGGAGACTCAACGCAGGAGAATGTATAAATAAATGCAAACCTGTATGATATCTCATTTCTATGTGCATTCAATTATATCAGTGTGCGCTGAATAGCTAGGAATTCTAATTTTGTCAGACAACGAAAACTGAATAGCACTATAATCTTTTTTTTCCCCTCCTGCCTGTGTGTGTGTGTGTATGTGTGTCTGTTTTGCCTGAGACTGGCAACCTCAAACAGTGCCAGCTCTGTGGCAGTTACATCAACGCACAGCTCAGTAGTGCGGCTTCATTCTGACAGACTTCCGTTGCCCCTGTGCTGAATGAGAGCATTCCTCTAAGCTGCCAGTTCCTGCGAGTACGTGTGTGTGTGTGTGTCCCACTGTTAGAGCCATGAGGCAGAGCCAGGACCCCGTCGCTGGGCTATAGACCATGTGTGACCTCATCTCAACCTGGCAACCCACTTCGCCTCAGATGGCGATAAGAGGGATTGCCAATCTCGCTGTCTGTCTGCTCACTGGAAGTGCATTTGTCCCTTTGACTCAGTCTGATGCATCTTAAGCTCCTTTTAAAACGTGATTATAATTGCAGGAGTTGGGGACGGCAGTGGAAGATATGTGATGGAGAGGGGGGGTGTGTGTGTGTGTGAGGAGGTCAGGCTGCAATGGCTTCTTAAGTTCTTCAGTCTTGTCATATTCTACAAAGGTTTACCAGGAGAAGCTTTTTCTTCTTTTCATCTAAAGTCCTGAAAAGTTCTGGTATGTCAGGGACAAAAATCTAACTGCAGTCTGGAGGAGCTGTTTACTTCCTTAATTTCTCTCAATTCCTGCTTAGTGGATCATGATTGTGTTATATGGTCCCATCTTGGCTCAAATTTTGCAGTTTGACATAAGCATTTATTCGTTTCTGATCATTGGAAAGTTAGAAAAACTGTAAAATATCTCTGATCTCTTTAGTCTCTTCTATGTGATCTCATTTTGATAACTATTCTAATAACTAATATAATTTTCTTCATTCACCGAGCCTCCCCTGAAACTGTTGTGGAGGCCAGCCTTCCACTTTGAAAACCTCTGGTCTCCAGCATCCTGCATCTCTGCACATTTGAGGTGAATGTCCACTGACAACTGCACTTGGAAATCTTCACAGGTGTGAAGTGGGTTGAGACAGTGCTGCTAGTTAATCCGATGCTCTCTTGGCCGGCGTCACAAACTGTAACTCTGTTTTCATTCTGCTGCAGCTTTCACTGTAATTTTTTTTTTTTTTTTACAGTAATGTACTCAAATAGAGATGCACTGTAGATCTTTGAAGCACCAGAGACACCCATACATCTAATCTGTACCAGATCATTTTTATCTGTGGTGAGTGAAGGTTTGACCAGGGTGTTTCCTAAGAAGATGTCAATCATGCAAATTTCTGGCATTTATTTTGTCAGCGCTCTCTCCAGAGGCCTGACAATTATAATGATGTTGTCTTGCTGTAATTTTGACACCTAATTCCTGCACAGAACTGGTCTGTCCTTGCTCAAACAAACATACGTGTGTAACTATGCATTCAGATCTCACTGCTTGTCGACCAATTAGGACGCGTTACTGTCGCATCAGTCATCAGAATCGGAGTGCTTTTTGCACATCGCCCGCACAGCCAACGTTTGTTAACTCAGAATAAGCTGATCACAGACTTTTTGTCCAACATAGGCTTGAAATGCAGTATGCTCTTGGACAAGCTGTGGTCAAAGGATGGCCAGAGGCAACAGCTTTGTGATCATTGTTAAACTTTCACACCGCTTTGCTGTAAAAAGCTTTCCTACATCACTTGTTCAGGAATTCCCTTTTGCGCCAAAACAGCACACTGTAGCTCCAGTAGTCAACTCACAGAGAAATAAACAATCACTAAAGACGAATTCAATTTACATTTAGTTGAACTAGTGTACTTTGAAATGTCACTGTGCTTCTTTTTGCACCAGTTCTATTGTGTATATGCATCAATTTTCTACCAAAGTACGTATGAATTCTATAGAAATACTTGTGCTAGACTCGGGCTCTGTCCCACACACAGACAGCAAAGTTCACAAAACAACTGAATAGTTTAACCTGTTAACCAGAAGCTTAGAAGACAATAGTGGTTGTTTTACCTGTCGGGGGGTGGGATGATGCAGCCTGTCTTAATAAAGATGCTTATGTGGAAGAGTGTTAACAGGCAAACGTACACAGTGAGATGTGAAAAACCCAGAGGACAGCAACAAAGATTGCTCACCAGTTTGTCTGATCCAGTTTCAAACAGCTGGTCAAGATTCTACCCAACATGTGTCAGTCATCTTGATGAGCTCTTTACTGTTGACAGGCCTCTCTGTCCAGCCTCAGGCTGAACTAACCAGCATCTGCAGTGACTCCACAGGTGAGGAAGAAGCAGGCCGTGAAGCCAGACTTTGCTCAGCATTTCATTTATCACTACAGTGGACCGTCCCAGTGGACAGTCAGTTATTGGCCACATGAGCCAATCTTTCATCTGCACTTAATATCTCATTCTTCTCAACTCAGCCGACTGGATTGCAATAGACAGTATCAGTGTTGAGATGAGCTGGTAGATCTCCCTTTCTCTAATATACTTGATTTCTATTATATGTTACCTGCACAAGCATAAACATATACACATCGTGATATACACTTAGGGTTATACTACTGACATACTGTAGCTGGACAGACATATACAGAACTGATCTCTGGCTGTTTCACTCTAAAGATGACACACACACACACAGGACAGTACATGTGCTCTCGCACACACTCGCTCATTTACTGACTCTGTTTAAAGACACAATGCGACAACATGTAAATGGGGAGAGCTGCTGTTTGTTTGCTTGTCCTGTCTGTGGGAATTGACTTTCTTCAGGCAAAATCTCATTGTTGTGCTTAATTGCCTGGGGCTAAAAATGCTAATGGTGGAGTTGAGAATCAATACACACAATGTGTGAAATTGTTTTTTACAGTAAAAAAAAAAATGCAAATAATGCTGCAAAAGCATGTTTAATTAATGTTCACCTGCAAGTTCATTTGTGGACAGAATGTGTGACAAGTTGCCTCCTTACTGATCTACTACTATGATAAGCTTAATTCATAAATATGATAACAGCATGTCAGAATGTTTTTGCAAACAGAGCAACTAAGAAAAACTTCATACCATTGTTTGAACATTAGTTGTAAATGGAAAAAATGACAAAAATGAGTCAAATTTTAAAGCAAACTAGTGCATGCAAAATATCGGGCTGAATTACAACCACTAGCCTTGACTTTCCCTGACCACCATCCCTAGCCTTTTTTTCTCTCTCTCTCGGTGATACCGGATGAAGTAAAGACACAGTGACTGGGGCTCCGGCAGGGTCAAGCCTGACAGCCCAGTTGCTAGTTGGAGAGCCAGCCACAGTGCCTGAAACCAGAGCCTTGGCTCAGCAGCGCCCGCACATCTCTACATGTGTGGATGTGATGGCTGGTCTGACTGGACCAGAGAAAGCCGTGAGATAGGAGAAGTCTTGCAGAGGGCAAATCGAAAAATAGCAGTTTATCATCTTCAAAAGAATTCCACATAGATATGGAGGAGAGGAGAGGAGTGGAGAGGAGAGTGAAGGGAGGAGAATTATATGTTGGCAACATATCCTCCCCTTCTGGCTAAAAGAACAGTAGATTAGAGTGTGAATTCGGCTGTGTGTGAGCGCGTGTACAGGGTGTGTGCACCGTCCGTCAGCGAGAAATCGAGCAAACCAAAGACAGATGTGTTTTTCAAGTAACCTAAATGCACTACTCTAAAATGAAATCACCACCATTCCACAATACTTGTACCAATACCTCTTTTACGGCCACCTCAAACTCTCCTTAAATCTCCCTGTCCCGGCCTCTCCCCCCTGTTGACATAAAGGCACATTGAGCAAGTGTTGAGACCGGCGAACGCCAGAACAATGGGGACAGTTTTGTCACCTCGAGGGCCCAGATATCGACGAGGGAGATGTTTCGTTTTGGTGCCAAACCAAGCGGGGGTTGGTGGGATCAATGTGACCGATCATTGTTTGTCTTTATTACCATAGGCAGTTCATTATGTGTCGGTGGCATCCTGCTGGTTTCAGCCTTTCCCTTGATAGATTTATAATTCCTGAGCAACATTCAGCAGACAAGTTATGGGTTTGCCGTGGACATATCTCTTTGCTATTCCGTTTTCCTCTGTTTCCATCGCTCTTTGATTCCCGCTCAGTATCAGTTTCTCGCTCTTTATTGCTCTTTGTCTTTGTGCCTGCTGGTCAATATTTCTCTCTGTGTATCTCTACGTCTCCATCGTTGCTCTCTCTCATTCCCTCTCGAGCCCCTATCAGAGGAGGAATGGTAGAGTCCATCACCAGAATGAGAAAGCAGTATCTCGACACACAGGGGTTGTTATTTTGGCCGCGAGTGCTTCAATAATAATATGTGGTCTGCTCTCTAATGTTTACCTCAACCAACGGTGGACCTCAGCAGCCTATTAATCTTCGGACCGCACAAACAACCATGTACTGTATGCACACACTTACATCAACCCGTGTGTGTCCTCAAATACACACATGGATGCACAAAAGACATCACCTGCGACAGGCAGTTGACCTGAGCACTGGGAAAACAGGTTTAGTAATGGGATCAGTGGCGACAGGCAGAACCTTTCACCCACAATCTCCCTCACCTCTGCTTACAGTAAGTGGATGAGAGATGAACTGAGGAGAGCAATGGCGGATGAGGAAATGCACTAACTTCAGCTCCTGGTGGGCAGGCGTTACTCCAGGTGGTCTATGAATAAGCGGCTGAAAGCAGCTCTTAAGAATAAGTAGAAAGCCACACAGCAGGTGGAAAGTGGGTACGCTGGTTTGAATTCCAGTAAACATAAAAAAAAAAAACGGATTAGTCCTTAAATTGATAATCTGTACCTAGTCTATATATCTGTATGCCACTAGGGCAGGTCGTGGTTGTCAGCAGGTTACTCAGTCCAGACTTCCTTTTCTCTGAGAATGTTTTCTAGATCCCAAAGTGTTCCCACATCAGATGAGATGCATAGTCTGTCCAGTGTCTTGTGGGTTTTCTCCAGCGTCTCTTTCCAGTTGGACCTGCCTGTTAAACCTCTAAAGGAAGACACCCAGTAGATACTGATCAGATGCCCAACCCAGAAGTCCATATAAATGCACATACTATTATAGTTAGATGCCTAACAAGATTTGGCATTGGCTTCCTATTTTGCATTAACACTATTGTCAGTGTGGAGTCATTGCAGGAATGAACAAATTTGGTCTTGAAACTCTGCATTTCCCCCTCTTTTGTTCATTTTGTAACATTTTTAAAGAATCAGTTTGATAAACAAAAGTTCATTGCGAAGCTCACCGACCTCATGTTTAACAGTCATCTGGTGCTGCTTAAGCTTAGTACACAGGGACATGTCACTTTAAATTAATGAGAAGTAACTTGCTTTTTAAGCAATGACTCAAGTGTAGTTTTGTTTTGTGCTTTGTGCTGCCAAATACGAATTGCACTGGATAACGGAGGCAGATCCTGCTTCAGCGTCCATTAATCACATGCCTGAGAGCAAACGAGGATACTCTCATCAGTTCATCAGATCATTAAATCATGACAGTCAGAAACGGAGCACGCATTGAATAATACAATGATGTCATTACAGAAGACAATGCAGATATCGTGGTCGCCTGGTTTCCTGCGAAAGCGCAAATTCTTGCATGTGACTGTCCCCGAACAGAGACATCCATCAAACAGTTTGCCAGGCTTGGTCCAGCCGGTCGTCGTGCCTTTATGAGGACTGTAACGTGTCGGCCTCTTTAAATGGTTGAGGAAAGAAAAGGGAGGATGAGGACATGGTCAGTGTATGACAGCTCAGGGGCTTTATACGCACTCAAGAAACACAGTACCTCACTGTTTGAACACTGTGAGCAGAGCAGTGCTCATTTTCATGTTGGCTTTAGATTTTTGCTTAAAAATACATCAGTCAGAGAGATGAAGGAGAAGGCCTTCAGAGGCACTAGAAAAGAAGAACCAAACGGGGATTCATTGACAGATTTGCCCTTTACTCCCAGCTGTTACACAAGTCCTCTAAAGAACCCAGTCATAATGGAGGCATAGCGTGATTTTTTATTTATATGTTTTCTAACACCAACGCTATACACAGCTCTCTGCACTCCTCAAACGGCCTGCTTCCTACCCCGTGTTCGCTTCCATTGTATTAACGTAGGCTTCTTTTTAGAAATAAGTTGGACAAAAAAAAATCCCTGTGGTGGGTTGAAATCCCATTTGCGAAGTGAGCTGTGGTACATGGGATCAAGCGTTGCTGCTAGACAAAGAAAACTGAAAGCGGGGCTGGAACAGTGAGGTTACAGACAAATCTAATTAGGTGGAGAGAGGGGCAGTGAGAGAAGAGAGAGAGAGAGAGAATCTGAGAGAACGAAACAGAGAGAGACAACACCGGAGGGGGAGCTGACTCATTCATCACCACTTTTTTTTTTCCTTTTAACTCCTTGGGACATTTTTTGATTTCTATAAACATGTTCCAAGTTTGTTGAGTGAAGATAGTCAAAAATAAATTAGAGAGAGATAAAGTTTTTTTTAAGGCAGAAGGTGGCTTAACAGGCGGCGCTCCCACCCTTCAAGACTCTTTCAGCGTGCTGCGTTGCTTCGTCTTGGCTCCAGAAGGTTACTTCTTCTGGTCGTTAAAAGAAACCAAAGCAAGCTTTCAAGTGATTATGAGATAAATCTACTCCCAAAGATGACAGTAAAACTTTGATTTCACTCCAAAGTACAAGGACAAAACCCTTTTCATCTTCCTTTTTGTTTCATTAAGCTGAGCTGGATGGGGCCGTCTGGTGTGCCGCTGTAACAGTTCGACACAGGTCAATCTGACCACAGAGCAAAGTTTACTGCGGCTTGTTGTTGGAGAAACAGTCAGACAATCCTGCAACAAAAGTTGAGCATGCTTTTAGAGATCATCTTCTTAAGGCACCCAAAACCTCCTCACAGCTGCTGTCCTCCAAGACGAACTTTTTCGGAGTGTGTTTTATACTCAAAACATATTTGGGTGGAGTTTTCCTTCAAGGCCTGAAATGTAACTTTTACTCACTGAGCAGGCTCAGCAGGCAGGGAACGTCAACATGCCAACCCGAGATGCGAGTAATTCAATGACCCAGTCACCCTCGGCTTTGTTGGCCCACATACGCCCTTTGCTTACTTATGTCATGAGTCAGATGAACAGCGGTGCCAAGTTAGCCTGAGGTAGCCGGCCGCTTTCTCAAATCTGGCACAGACGGGAAGACGTCACAGTGAGATACGTGCATTTGCACAGACAGAAGGGGAAGAAGAAGTTTATGTGACTGCGTTTCGTTTTCCCATCCTCTGTGACATCGACAGCTCTAACAACACCTCCCGGGACTTTGTGCCACAATTTAGCACACAATCTCAACGGCTTTAGAAACGTACAAAAACAATCATCACGCAGCGGACGACACAGTCTGACAATGCAGTCGGGTGGGAGTCAGGTCTGTCTTCTCTCTGCTCACAGTCTCTGCCCATCCTGCTTGTCAGCATATGATTACTTCTGTTGAGAAGACAAGTGTAGAGCACAGGTTGCTGCAGGGCATTCTGTTTGTTGCAGCTTGAGTTTCAGCTTGCAGAGCGGCTCCTCTGCAGAGTGTGTAATGGAGCCGAAAACAGAATACAAACAAATGTGGGCCAGGAACATCGATTTCCTGGCCCAGACATCCTTTGTGTTGACTTTATCAGGCTTAAAATATCACTTCATTATTCCAAAAAGTAACCCTGGATTTAGGTTGGACTCTCCCTTCTTTTCTCATCTTGTTGTGACACTGAAAACATCTCATGCTCCTCTGGGTTTGAGAATCGACTCATTCCACTCTGTCAATTATGCGATTTTTAAATCTTTATTTTCCAGGAGACAAATTTGTTAATATTTTGTGCCATTTTGACCTTTGTTAAAAAAAAAACCAAACAAAAAAACAAATTTAAGCATTGCACGAAGCAGTGACAAGTTCAAGGCTGTTTGAAGAACAAACACTGAAGTTGAGTTGACTCATCTTCCGTCATGCGTCATCCCCCTTCTTCCTTCAGCGTTGCCACCTGTACATACTTCTCCTGAGAGCACTTTAGAAGGTGACACTGGATCTAACAAAGAGACCATCTCAGTAAAACGCCTACTTTTTCACTATGACTGATTGCGTTTGCAGGTACCTAAAGCTTTACTGTAAACAGGCTCTGACGTCGAGGCTCGCTCCTCACACAGCTTTGCATGTTGCACAGCAGCTTCAGCAGGTTTCCGGCTGTTTTTCATCGAGTATCCTCATCAATTAGCATGTGGTTGTCAGGCGCCATCTTACAGTGCTTTAATGCTGGCTCAAAGCTACCTCGCGGAGGCAGGGGAGCCTTTCTGTTTGTGCTGGAAACAGAAGGAAATTGCCAGGCGTCACCTAGCGAGCGAGGATTTGATATGAACGCTGGCTCGCGAAATATCGCTCCCGAGCCGTCTCAGCGGAGTCTGTGGCGATCTGTAAATAAGGAGACAAAAGGGGAGAAATGTCTAATCGTCCTTGAAAAGGATGTGCCACAGTTTTTTAATATCTTCTGCCCCGATGCCCAGAGGTATTGCAGCAGGGTGGGAGGAGCGGGGAGGTGTGTGTGTGTGTGTGTGTGTGTGTGTGTGTGGCGGGGGTGCTGTCGGTGCCGGGTGATGGGGCATTACTCTCGCGCCATTGACTTCATTACAGTCCCTCTCACATATCCATCCCTCACCCGCGCTAAATGCCCTTGCCAGCCTCTAATTCACCTAATTCCTTGATTATCAATTCTGACGGCATCCGGGCAGAAAGGTCAATACTTTTTGTGGCGCGCACCTGAACTTTACAACAGCGACTTAAAAAAACCAAAAAGCAGCCGGCTTCCTGAAAACAGCGTCGAAAGGACGGAAACATGATGTATCGCAATCATACACTAGCAGTTGGTTTCATTAAATTTTCATAGTTCACACACACTCACAGGCGGATCGTACGAGAACACACAAAAACGGTATGCATCGGCACACACAAGGACAGGAGGAGGGGGGAAAAAAAGAGCGACACGAACACGCCACAAACACAGTCATACCCTCGCTCCAAACACCCACTTCTCCCTCTCTTCCCTCTTTACCCGTCTTTTTGATGAAATCGAGGTTGCCATGCCGTGACTGTACGCGGCAGACGTACAACCAAGTGTTTCCCCCCGAGGAGATGCGATCTAAATGGGAAAGCAACATGACAGCTTCGCTCTGAACGGCCACATAATCAAACACCACACCCCACAGTCGCACACCAGCTTCTTCTGTTCAGGAGGCTTTCCGCTCTCCGCTTCATGCATGTAAAATATACAGTATGGTCTCCTGCTGTCTTCAGCTCCGGAAAATCCAGCGTCTGTGGCAGAACGTCCTTTTTCGTCCTCGCCGAGATTGTAGCTCCGCGTTTTCAAAGTTGTTGAAGCTGTTTTCAAAGTGTTTATTCTTCCTGACTCTTTTGCATGTGTTTTAATTCTTCGACTTGGGAAGAAAAAAGTATTGATTAAGCAGACGGAGCTTCTTTTTTTTTTTTTAGGTTTCAGTAGGTCATTTCACATGATGTGGCTCTGATGATCCGTCCACAGCAGCTTTATCGAAGCACATCATCACAGTCTGCTGGGCTGTTTTCAGCTCAGGCCAGGTCTGGTGCTGGTGTGGGCATCTCTTTCTGCTACATGTCTGAGCAGATCTTTATGTGGGAAGTTGTTACGTGTTTCAGATTTTCTAGACTTTTCCCTTCAAGTCTACGAACACGGGTATCAGAAGACACTAAGCGCATACTTTTTAAATTTTTTGCTGAGTGTGATTTGACACATTCTATACAGCTTTGATTCACTGTCTGAATACATGTGCACTTTTGTGTGTAAAATAGGGCTGAAACGATTCCTCGAATAATTCAAGTAACTCGATTACAAAAATGATTGAGGAATTTTCTCTGCCTCGAGGAATCGTTTAATTGACGCGCTGACGTCACGCACATAAAAGAAGAAGAAAGACGCAGCGGATATGTTTGGTTTTAACTAGGGATGAGCCGGATACTCGTTTCAGACGAGTATCCGTTACGGATAAAGCATTTTGGACGAATACGATTATGATACGAGTAAAATCTGTCAATATCTGTGCTTGTGCTGAAGGAAAATCCTCATTGTGTAACTGACTGTCTTCGCGCTCTATGATTGGCCAGTCACACACAGCGCCCGCCCCTCCCTACACAGAGACGTCTGTGCACGTCTCTCCCAACATACGCGCGGTGCATTGGACAAGACGCGTCGCGTCGGTCAGTGCCTTCGCTCAGGTCGGATTTTTTTTTTTTTTTTTTTTACCGTCTGCTTGCTCTTAGTTTGGCTGGTGATATGAAGTCAGTTGAAAAACCTTGCTCGTACTGAACGCGGTGCTTTTGAGACACAGTGAACAAGGCTGACATATTATTTCCCTGTTTGCCATCACTGGATGTTTGCATGAATCATGAAGTTCACACAGATCATTAAAAATAAACAGTCTTACAGACCACTTACACACATAACCACATATAGCTGAACATACAAATTAGCCCATATTAATATTTTTATTGTATGTGCCTGCATGCAGTATCTGACACTTTCTCTCTGCAGTTCATGAAAATAATATGATAAATATTATGGAGATATACTGTATATAGGCTTTGAATACAGTTTATTAGCAACTTCTAATCAATCCATATCAATTTCAGACTTAAAATAATGTACCGTTTTAAGCCCCACCCATTTCTGCACTCACTTCCGGTTTAGGCCCCCCCCCGAGTACAGATACAGATAATGTAGATGGTTAAACAGATACAGATACAGAAACAGATAGTGGTGTACTCGCTCATCCCTAGTTTTAACCATGGATGTAGAGGTAATGACGAAGAAAGCGAAGAGAAAGGCACAAAGAAAAAGCAGAAAATGTCAAAAGTGTGGGAGCATTTCAAGCTGGACATCAAGGCGAACACTGTTGCATGTATTCACTGTAAGACAACGCTTGCATACCACAACAGTACGTCTTCAATGCTGCAGCATCTCCACCGAAGGTACCCTGTTTACCCTGTTGTATTAAAATTAAGTTAACGTAGCGCTAATTGATGAGATTAACGTTACTGTACCTTGCTAACACAACGTTAGCTCTGCAGAGGGCTAGGTTTCTATCAGCTATGACTACTGTTGATGCGTGGCTAACATGCCTTTTATACTTTTTTTATTTAATCTGTAAGAATACACTAAGTTGAATGTTATTTTATATTTGTGTTTTATTTATTTATACTATATATTATAACTATATATTATAACTAAGATAAGATAAGTCCTTATTGACACCTGCATTTCCCCTATGGGGGATCAATAAAGAATTATCTTATCTTAACTAAACAAAAATATGTTTTATCCGATTAATTGATGGAATTTTCAGTAGAGTACTCGATTACTAAAATATTCGATAGCTGCAGCCCTAGTGTGTAACATCTGTTCTTTCCTGTCAAAGATGTGCCTTTGCAACGAGGCAACTGGTTGTTTTCATTTGCCTTGACAGAAAACTCCTTTTTTTTTAAGTGAAAGACTAGCTATGACTGTATTTCTTTGAGCACGCCCATTAGTTTATAGATAATTAGGATGTGCGGTTATAGCCAATTAAAGTGTTTAGTAAAGTGGGCTAAATGGTCACAGAGGCACAGTCTGGGCCAGTTTGGCGTGCCACAGCACTCAGATAAAAAGGATTCCTTAACTGGTAAAGTGTGTCTCGCTGCATCATCTGTGCGAGAGATGAGATCTATCATAAATCTGCAAGCTGCTGTCTAGAACGCCAGGATTTAAGTCACTCTGTGTTCAGAAAAGCTGTCACTTCGGGTGAACGCATACAGCGCTCGAGCATCTTGTCGAGTTTTGTGCACATAATATGTGTCGGTTTGTGCGAGTGGGCGAGGCAGACACAAAACAGACAAATGTGCATATGTGTTTTTTGCAAGCGAGGGCAAGATAGAGAGAGTCAGAGACTGTGTGACAGGTGGAGGGTGTGTTTTTCATGATTGTGTGTGTGTGTGTGTGCGTGCACGTGCTTGTTTGTGCATGTGTGGAGATGTGTACGTTGACTGTGAAGAGGAAGGGCTGACAGTATTAGCTGACAGTCTGAGCTGGTAATCCCACGTCACCGCGCACACACACACACACACACACACACACACACACACACACACACACACACATCGTGGCGCAGGAATGTTAGAGTGGGATCTGTTACACTGCATGCAAAGCACTACCCAGCCTCTGACAGCTTGGCTGGGCTGACTTGGCTGATTCATCTGAGTAGTTTGGCTTCGCTTCTCCCTCTTGTTTCTTCTTGCTCCTTTTTCTTCATCAATCTCATTTAATCAGTCATTTCAACCTGAGGAGGATTCTGCCCACCTGCTCCCTGTTTTTCATGAAGTAAAAACCGAGTCCCGACAATAATCGAATTGTTGGGCATCGGTTTGGGTTTAGATCGAGTAGTACAAGAAGTGTTACTCCTCAAAATTGGCCAAGTGCATCTTTCATTCTGCTAGACTGTTAATGTCTGAACTAAATTTCCTGGCAACCCATTCAATAGTTGTTGAGATATTTCAGTATGGCCCAAAGTGCCATCATTTCCTTCCCTTGAGGCCTTTAACTTCCCATATAATCAGATGACGTGTTGCTCTCATGCAAATGCGTGTGTTCACTGTATGTATACATGCTGTTTGGAGAGCAGGCTGCGTTCTCCTATCAGGCTAAATGCACACATCCTCCTCCCCCTGCCTAGGTGCTATGTGCCAGCCACTTCATTAGCCCGGCTCTGCAGATGGACGCGGATGGAAACAGGCTTTTTGAGCTTCATTCTTTGTGACTTGTTGTTCATTAAAATCAAATTATGTGTCAGGAAGCATAACTTGTTCGTGCTTTAGTGCAGTTATTGCTCAACAAGCTCTTTGTCTTGCATCAGCGCGTGTCTGTGTTTGTCTTACACAGTCTGCCAGGCCAATTTTGCTTGTTCTGCTCGTCCTGGTGCACCTGACGGCTGCATTTGTGACAAAGTTCTCAGGAAAACGCTGATTTTTTTACCCCCTATAGAACAACTGTGTATTTGACTGGTGTCCAGCTTTGAATGGTTGTGCTTCAGTTGACGTCAGCAGACCCTCACTGTAGATCATCTAGACTGAATCCTATACCCAAGTCATGTGTTTTATCTCACAGAGCAAGTTTTTAAAAATTGACTGTCTTCCTAATAATGTGATTTGAAAGACAGCAATGAATTGGATCTCTTTGATTGACAAGCAATTTGTGTCAAGCATAGGATCACCCTCCTCTTATCAGCTATGAAAGAAAAATAAGAAACAGCTCTTGCAGTTCTTCCTGGCCTCCACTGCAGGATGGGAGGATGGGATGAGGAAAACAGCTGCAGCTATCAGTGCTTTAAAGGGTTAAGATTCACGTCCTCAAGTCCTGATCAAGTCCTGATTGGTTGTGACTCCGCACCTGTTGGCGTCCCTCTCTCTTTTGTCCTTTTATTTGTGCTTGTCCGTCCTTATTTCCAGCCTTCACTCTTCAGTCACATTTTTAGCATTTAGGCGATCATATTACAGACGACCAAAAATAGATGGATTGTGCCTTGAATAGAATCATTGCTCATCTAAGTGTGCTAGAAATCAATCAGGAAAGGCAATTTAACACAGAGCAGGAAGAAATAATTAACATGCGATGTGTATGTGTGCGACTACGACAACGTTAAAGTACCTCAGGGTTTCTGTCTTTCTGCCAGACTGTAGTTAATAATTCAATCAATTTACAGCAAGGAGGTCACTGGTCACAAACCTTTGCTGGTAACCTGTGTGAGACGAGTCCAAAACACAGAGAAAGACACACACACACACACACACACGCTTTGTCTAATCAATCACTTAGTTTAAGGTATTTTAACATCAACCGTCTGGAGCTACATTAAAACAGCACGTAAACGTTATTGCCTTTGATTCCAGCTACATCTCTGCCATTATTGAATTAGCGAGCACTGGCTCTGTTAGAATCGATAGCAATGTTATCACAGGGCCCCAGGTGAGCAAGACATAAAGAGAAGATCAAGTGTGACAACATCTCCTCAATCATCAATAGACTTGCCTCCTCTCCTTTTCTCGCCATCGACCGGATATCGACTGCTGATGAGGGAGAGGATTGATCTCCTCCCTCGCTCGCGCTCGCCGAGAGGTGACTTAACATGGGGCGGTGAGCAGAAGGCAATCAGGGGATGTGGGTGATAGACAGAGGATGGGAGACACAGAGAGGGAGTGGAGCGAGGGAATTAAGTGATCCAAAGGGTAGTCGAGTCGTCTCTAATTGGAGGCATGTGAGGGCTCTGAGGTAATCAAGGAAAAAGAAGACCGACTCCGGCTCTGATAAAACTATTAGCAGCTTCCGAAACTAGTCCAGGATTGAGCTCTGGGGACACAGAACCTGAAAAAGTGAACCGATTCACTAACCTGCTGCATGCTGGTATTCATGCTCACACTGAAAACCATTTGCACATCAATACCTTTAGATCTGTCAGCAAAAAAAAAAAAAAAAAAAAAAAAAAGCAGCGCAATTTCCCAGATTATGTCACATATACATAGTTCAACAAGGCCAGAGCAGCTTTCTTATTCATGACCATCTCACTCAGCTGTGGCTATTCAGAGCCCCTGTACGGACGATCATTGGCAGTTATATCATAATTATCATCATCAAAAAGTCTCGAATGAATTGATTTAGTTTATAGCGCTCATATCAAAACAGACTTTACAAAGCGCTTCACAGTATAAAGTATTAAAAGGAAATGGCATGAATTCAGGGAAATAAACTGTACGTGATGTAAATAAAAAGAATAATAAAGTCGAGCATATGAAAGTGTACATCTGGCCTCAGGCTGCTTACAGACTCCACCTTCAATAATGAATATTATTCTACCTTCAGGGGCAATCGTGAAAATCTAAATTGCATATTGAGCACTGTTCATAAATACAATATGGATGTTCGATGGATTTTTAATGGGTGAATTCACATGTTTTTCAAGTGACGTGTATCATTCTACATTTGTTAGCCCATCAGTTCACAACTTGCATAATAATGTGTTGTTATAGAGGTCGTTTGATTTAATGCAAGGAATCATTTTTGCATTCTCTGGTAATCTATTACAGCAATGTTTGATTTGTGATTCTAGATTTTGAAAAACACAAGCACGCATAGATTTGATATGTCTGATGGTATTTATAGTCAAGACCCACGATGAACTATAGTGTAGTCTAGAAGTTTATGTTGTCAGTTCTGCTGTGTGTCTCGAAAATGGATGAGACCTCCTCTCTTATGTTTCACCTCTTAATGCAATCACTATGAGCCTGAGGAAGGCGGAGGGGTGTTTGAGCTATTTAAACTTAAAGTGGATTTTGGTGTCATTTCTAAAATGTTCATGCGCTGATGAAAGTCTTCTGGCGACTGGCGATATCTCCTCCTGGCACACAACAGTTATTTAGCCGGAGCGTATCGACGACTGAGGGGCGAAACCGTCCGTGAAATCCATAGCTGTTTATGATGAATGACGCAGAGCATTTCAAAATCAATCAGGATTTTAGGCGTGTTCCAGTGTACCTCCAGCTTTATTAAGAGTCCATTTCAAGCAGATGACATTTTTATTTTCTCTGCTTTCCTTGCACCTTGATATTCATGTCATGTCCTCAGAAAAGCCCTAACAGGGAATAATTGGGTCTTGTCAGCCAGCAGGAAAGTTAGACCATCAAAGATAATTGCATGCTAATGTTCAATAAGCCTTGTAAGTCGCTGCAGATAAGTGTGGCTGCCAAACAGCCTTGCCAGGGGAAAGCACATCTAATCCCTTGGCTGTGGCCGGGGAAAATTAATACTAAGCTCCTTTGGCCAGCCACTTCCAGTGTGGTGGTAGAAACAATTACACACTGGCCCACCAGAGCACAATTAATGAATAACCGAGGATCTGCCCAGATGTACACATTATAACAAAGATGCATCTACCCGCTAGCTGTACAAACAATTAAAACTGTACAGAAGGAGCAGAAGAGGGCTGTTTGTTCGAGTTCACTGGACGAGTTTATGCAGAGGGACCCTGTTGTTTCATGACTCTAAAGATTCATCACTTTCACCCCTCCGCTCGTCTGTTTACATGGTGGCCTGTATCTATGTAAGAGCTAATTAAAATGTGCCACGGAACAGACCGGGCATAAAAACCAATCATATATTTAAGAACTAGCACTTTCAGATTCTTTAATTATGAAAGTGATAATCATATGCTGTAGTTTATGCACAGTATTTCAGTTCAAAGTTGTAAAACTCCATCTGTCAAATTTCGATCAGAGTAGTTTATTTACAGCCAGGCACTTCAGTCACCACCTCGCTGGGATTGAGGTGGGTATTTACTTACTTTCTTATCAACTCTGAAAGCTGATCAGCCACACTTTCACAAAGAGGTTTCACAAAGTGTCCAAGAAAAGAGTACATGTAGTGACATCAACAGGATATTAAGGTTATAATGGGAGGAAATTGAACAAGCACATAAGAAGCTGTAAGACAATCAAGCAAAAATAAACGTAAATGGTTAAATAAAACTGAATTAGAACTGGAACAAGACAAAGTTTCAACTGTCTTGATCTGTACTTGACTCGCTTCCTGTGTGCCATAAATCAAGTCTTAATATTTCCAGCCTTGTATAGTGAAAGCGAGTCTTATAGGGAACCAATCTAAAAGTCGATGGTGTCGTTATTCTAAAGCCATTACAACGTGCAATCAGCATTTACTTCATAATGATTAGTTAAAGCAAAAAAATATGTATTGCCAGTTTAAATAAATGACAGCTGTGCAATTTAAGCAATAGGCAGTTTTGGTATTTCAGAACTGGATACAGCTTGTTTTAATGTAACGGCAAAGTACATGAGAACGCATTTAAAAGCGTTTAAGAAACAGATTATTGTGGAAGCAAGCAATTCAGCACTCGCTTCCTTCCTCCTCCTCCTATTCGTACTTTTTCTCACTTTTATTATTTATATTATTTGCAGGCTACTGTCGAACGTGTCAGTGACTTTTTGATGTTCCCTGTTCAAGGGCGATGAAAGTTAGTGATTTCGACTTGCATCGAGTGAGCCAAAAATCCAGTCACTGCCTCCAAAGACAAACCCTCTCATCTCTCTTTTCAGCTCCCAGCAAGTTCCTTTAGTGTTTCCCAGGGAAATGTACAGTATGTAATATTCAATAGGGGATCTAAGCACCAGAAAGAAAGTAGATCACAGTCTGCCTCGGTTCAGATATAATGTAAGTTAATGGGGACGATATGACTTTCGGAGTTTCTCATTGAATGTAAGTCCTTTCCCTCTCTTTGTGTTCTCTCTCCCTATCATCTCTTAGTTGTAATACAGCACCTATAAACACACACACACTCACAAACATATACTGCACACTACAGCATGCACGTGTGCAAACTGACACGCGACGACACACTCCATTTTGCCGGACTACCGCGGCTCTCTGCCACATGGTAATTTATTGCTGAGTCTGATATTGTATTACAAGATGTATTTGCTCTCTCCTCTAATAAGAACATAGATTACAAGCAGCTCTGAATTCACTATCTGCATCCCAGCTGATTGCTTGGCCCGCCTCTGTGTTAGCTTATATCTTTTTAAGCGTCAGCGCCTGGCTATTTACATTCATCCGCTAAGCCTTAAAACAAATTATAATCGATCTGAGGCGTGATGAAAAGGGTGGTCCTGCTGCAAATTAAAAGGAACGCAAGGTGACAAGGACAGCAGAATCGCAATCAGCTCCGCTCAGAGTGTGTGGTGCAATAAAGAAGCACAATAACCCTGTATGTCTAAGAAAGTGGGACGCAAAGTTTTCAGTAAAAATCTGGCCAGAGATCTTTGTTGCAGCTCTCTCTCTCTCTGTGTGTTGATGGGGAGAAAAAGTCTTTCAAAAAGAGCAGCAAACAGCATCTTACCCACTTTTAATGCATTTGATCACTCAATCTTTTGTTCAGTTAATCTAATTAAGTTGAATTCATTATTACAATGAATTAATACAAAAACAAAGAAAAAACAGTATGAATCTATAACTTCTGAGAATCTGAGACTTCTTATGCCCTCGAGGTTAATGCAGGATCTCTTCTTGCCACTTTTCAAACTCAAGGGGAAAGTCACTCTTACACCCTTGTTTGTTTGCAAAATGAAATCGTAATCATCACTAGAATTATTAAGTATCACAACTGTTTGTTATAGATAGCTAATTATGATTCAATCAATACTTTGGAAGATCATTTGCAGTGGCTTCACTCTGCTGCACTGCTCAGCGTTTAGTCTCATACATGAAGACTTTTCACTCTCTATGCAGTTTTTGATACCAAGACCAAAGCATACTCATTGTGCAAATATCAGGATTGCACTTTGAGCCAAACTAGGACAAACTTAAATATTATAATATATTGAAATACAAGAAAAAAAAATATTAATTTAATTAAATTATAAATTAGACTGAAAAACAATATAAACCAAAAGAAGCCCATTCAAACCTAGAAGGCCTCCTCTTTATGATTCTGTGCTTCGGTTTATTGGGCCTTTAACAAGTTGGATTTCTGTGTTTTTGTTGCCCACAAGTGATGCCTCCAGGTAGCTGGATTTTCTTGAGATGCATCTCACAGAGAAGTTTAAACCAACAGTGCAGAACCTTAACTGTGAAGTGTGAGGTACTTTTCCATGCTACACTGGTTAGCATCTATATTCTAAATCCAAATATTAAAAATAAAACAAAAATCAATCAGAGTCCCATCATAAACCCCATTGTTAATCCCATTATAGACTGTTGTGACAGCGGAGGTTGGTACCTCAGATGGGACCAATGAGGAACAGTAATGCACTCAGACAATGAAATGCCTCCAGCAGTGTCTTCTTGTCATCTTGATGTCTCACACACAAACATCCAGCCTGTCTGCTTGTCAATGTGCTCCAGCGATTTAATGGAATAAATTATCTTACCGTGCTCACAGCTTCAGACGTGTCTGTCGTATGTAACGTGCAGTCTTTTGAATGACAAATCATGTCACTCTCTGACAGGCTGAGAAAAGAGATGCTTGTGAAATAAGACGTTCATCCTAGACGCAGTGATTATGTTGAATTTGTGTTGCACCGAGTAGCCAGATTTTCTTTGTTTTTCTTCATCAGGAAAACTCTTTGTTCATTCTCTAATTGCAGTTTGCTCCTTCTCAAATTTGTGACATTGACTGAAGTGTGACAAACGTACGACTTACACAGATCTCTGCACCCAAACATTTTATTGCAAGGGGATTGACCTGGAAACCGCTAATAGCAACCGACTGTGCAATCAACTCCGACCCAAAAATACATCTGCTTGCACACACATGCACCATGAGCTCAGGAATACACACACACACACACACACACACACACACACACACACACACACACACACACACACACATACATGCATGCATCCAGTCCTTCCTTCCACCTGTGGAAAGCAGCAGGTCCACAAGCCAGCTGAGAAATCATTTCCCAGGCAAGCGAGCGAGGCAATTCCATTGCAGCGAGGAGGAAAAAAGGCTTTTTTAATGGGGAAAAATGGGAGGCAGGGGAAGAGTTAGCAGTAGCAGCCAGGATAATTGATGGCAACTGTTTGGGTACAAGATTAAGATTCATGGGTAGGACCACACATGGGGGCTGGAAAGCGGTATGTGCTGGAGGCATGAGGGATGTGAGGCAACACTTTGACTGGCCTGCTGGCTTAACTGATAGAGGGTCGTCCCAGATGCAGGGTAAAAAAAGAAAAAAAAAAAGGACTTTCATAAAGGTTTTAACTCACTCCTGGAATGGAGGCTGGAGTGGATTCCAACACCTGGGTCCGAACTGAGAAGGACAGAAAGAGGGAAAGGGGAGAAAAGACTGTGGTGGAAGCCCAGAGGCGAGAGAGGCAGGTTTGCATGTGGAAGGTCAGTTGCTCCTATCCCCAGACCTGCTGGCTGGAAAAAGGCTTGTGAGGAAAGTGTGTGAGTTTCACTCTCCCACTCTTCAACAACTACCCTTGAGGAGCCTTTGAGCAGTGTGCTTAACACACATCTGCCTCGGTGGAGCTGGCCAACAATAGACGATATAGCTCCTGCTGTGAATGAGTGTGTGTATGAATGTTAAATAAGGTGTTGTACTGAAAGCACATGGAGCAGAGTTGACTTTTCCTGGATACAGTAATTTTTGTTAAAACAACATATCGCCTTTTTAAACAATGAATACCTATCAGCACATCCTTCAGTCGCTCTTTGATGCTTTAGGAAGACAAATAGCTCCCAAAGAGGACAGATGGAGAATGCTTAATACCGTCTATTATGAAGTGTCTTTCTAGCAGCAATTTGCAGGCTCAGTTAGTATCTGACCCACTGGACTGATGGTGATTTATACTGTAGTTATATATGGTTCAGAATATCAAGGACGTTGTGCGTAAAATGTACAATGAAAAAGATCAAAATTGAGGTCAGATGGAAAAAGAGTGGTCAAACCTGACAGGATATGAGAGGAGACAAAGGGAGAGTCAGATGTTAAAGGTTGTGAATGTAATATTTTAGCATCAGTGAGTCTGTGTAGTTTCAATTTCCATGTAGTTTCTGTAGAGAAATGACACCATTTGTGAAAGTACAGGCCTCTGGGTTGAACACTGCATTATACATTTTGTACCAACCATCAGATTTGGCCACACGGAGGATTGTATTTATAGTTTTTTGCAAAAAGTAATATTGCTTTATTAAATAAAGGAACACAAATAGGAAGATGTTAAAGCCTGCTCTTATTTAAATCAAAACAAATGTGTGTGTGTGTGTTTTACCGATCATCCCCTGAGGTCTAGTCCAGTTCATCAGCACGTTGCTAGAAACAGAGTAGCTCGAGGCCACTGACGCAGACGCACATGGGCCAGGTTTCGTCTCCCTGTCGCACACACGCAAACACACATGCATGCGCACCAATTTAGCTTGTGAGGTGTTCATTTGACCCCATTGCTCGGCCCATCTACCGTGTCTCTTAAGCAGACTATTGGGACATGAACCACCTCAGGGGTTTACTGTTTCTACTATTAGCATATAAAGAGCATAAACTTCACCCCCCCATCTTGTGTTAGCTGGAAGCTTCTGAGACTGCAGGAGCAAAGGCAAAGTCTCCCTGGGAAAACTGAAGCTCAAGCTCAGCGCCTGAAGCTCAAGGAAAGTCAGGTGCCTTTGCCACAAAACACAGTAATCACGTAGCCTTGAGTGTAGATACGTACACAGATACACACATACATTCATTGTATGCATACTGTGCCTGCACACACAGTTCAAGTCTAAAACAGGTTTGGCAACATGGAGGAGTTCAACTGTAAATCACTCTTCACATGAGAGTAACTTTTTGACATAGAAGCTTTCCTGATTCTCTATTGTCTTCTGGCCTCCTGATGTCAACATGAACCAAACTAATAAAACCCAGACCTTGAAAAGCTGCCTGTATTGAGATTCACTGGAGGTCTGTGTTGATCAATTTAAGCATAAAGGATCATTGCAAAACCATGATTTCATGTACTTGATTAATGCTCAGAAATTAAAGATATAAGTACATACCAGAAATGAGTTATTAAAAGAAGTAAAGTACGAACATGTTTACCAAAGACCACCAAAGCATAATGCTCCAGTGGCCCTGTTCTTACTGTGTTCGCATTGTCAGCAACACAATCAAAGTCAGCTGTGAGCTTCTCGCCGTAGTTGGCCGAGCCATGAGGGCTCTCTAGCTCGAGACGTCTAGTGAGACAACAAGCTGGCATTTCGGGCTTAATCAGGGACCCTTCCTGGCATGATTTAATCAAAATATTGTTGCAGTGAATTTTTAGGAGGAGAGAGACCACAGGTGCCCGACAAGAGGGTCAACAAGTCCTCTCTGCTCAACGAGCTGAACTCGCCGTACACCTGCATGGTGAGAGGCAGATCTGGCCCGTCATGGAGGAGGTTAAACAGACTCTACAACCACCCACCTCACTCTCACTAAAGCCAAGATTAAAAACCACATATTGTTTGTTGGGTGAAACACTTCCCAGAGTTCAGTCTTTGCTGGAGCAGCAGCTGATTCGTCCATCAAAGAAAATCTCCACCCACCTCCTTGGTAATGAGGTCTCTGGAGGAAATGATGAAGGTGCTTTTGGTGCGATTTACTTTTGAAATGCACCATAAATTATGTGTGTGTGTTATTGTCAGCATCTAGCTTCATTTTGCCCTCCAATGGTTGAAGCATAATTGTCATTAAGGTGGGGTATTGACAGCTGGTGGTTGCGCACTCGTGCTCAGGGACGATTGTCCTGAGCTAATTATTGAGTTGCAAAAAAATTGCTGTGTCTGCATTTTTTTTAGATACTCCATCGTTCTTCTTCTCATCAACTCAGCTCAGCAGTTAAACCCCTTCCTCTTCTTCTCTCTTCACTTTTATGTATTTTGTTGTATTTTTAGCTTGAATACTTTCTGCATTTCATAAAGTCATCAATGAAGTTTTCCTAATTGCAGAACAGAAGCCATCTACCAGTTGATCCCTAAGTTTAGAGGCAATAAAATGGAATCAACAGTTGTAAATAAACCTCTCAGCATCACAAACAATGCATATGTCACATACTTGACATTTAGTTTGACCTGCTCCCCCTGGTGTCACAGTGAGCACATGGAGTCCCCACTATTGATCACAGGGTTAATTTGTTTTTGATTACCAGCCGAAGAGGAGCTATATGAATTTTATATCATTTTCTACTTTTAGTCTTTGCATTGTGTTTGTTTCCTAACCTTAAACCCCCCTCAAAGAGAAAGTTGTGTCACACAGCTTCACATCAACAAGTCACTGGACATCCATTTCTTCATTGTGTAAGAAAAGCAGCCAGAGAAACTCAGTTATGCTTGATAACAGAATTTTCATAGTCATTGCTTTCTCTCCTAAATGTGCTCATTCACAGCTTCTCGGTTCTCTGTAATCTTCCCTGAATAAGCGACACAAAATCAATGCTTGGAAAACAGCTCCATCATTCATCGCTGCCAAAACTGTATTTTCTGTAATTGTACCTAACAACTGACTGCAATGGAAACTCACAAAACAATCTTAAATAATGAAGGGAATAAGCATCAAACAGACTAGCTGACTGGTTTGAGTCGGGTACACCAAGTCCAGTTCGTAGATGCGATCCCAGCAGTTTCTCACATGTCCTTCCACGAGTTTAGAAAAAACACATTCAATAACTCTTTGCAGATATTAGATTTTAACTTTCAGAGTTTTATGAACTCACAAATCTCACAACCGTCAAAGAGCATTAAAATTAGGCTACAGTACATTTACTGCAGAGCCTTTTTAATCCATAGTCAATTTAGTGGAATTATAAACAGACTTTTCAGTAAAAGGTGCATATTGAAATTTTTCTGCAAAGTAATTCCATTTGGTCATTGCACTTGTGTGTTATGAGGCCAAAACTAAGCGTCATACATGCACACGCATTGGTCAGTAGTTGGGCCTAAAAGGCTTTTTACTGGACCTACTGTCAGCAGCACATTCAGTCAAGAAGAGGCAGCTGGAGGGTTTGGGGTAATGAGGTATGTGTCAGTGTCAGCCAATCACTCCTCTGTGACTTGGATAGATTTTTCATATCTGCAGACTAAATCCTACAGAGATACAGAGAGCAAGGTGATGTGAGAGAATGAATAGACAAGGTGCAGCCTTCGTATTTTTGAAGCACTGGACTGTTCCCCACAAAAATGTTCCCGGTCACTCCCTAGACTACTGGAAATAAGTCAGGCATTGTTACATGGCTGTTTCATTCCTCCTTTAATAAAAACCGTGACTCTAAACAACAACAACAACAACAACAAATACACACGCACAGAGACACACCCAAACATAGGTGTGTTATCAGCGGCAGCCTGATTTCTGTTTGCACGCTTCCACTCAAAACTTCCACCCCCTCCTTCTGTTTTGCTTCCTGCCACACCAGGCTCTCTTCTTCACAGCTGCAGTATCACTGAGCACCTGACATGTTCGGTAGACTGGCTATGTTTTCAAATCTCCATGCTCATGTATGCCACTGACTAAGCAACATATTGATTAACATACATGAGACAAATCAGGGTTGAATTCAGTTGAATTTGGGTTAGGTAAAAATGAGTGGGACAGAACATGATAAATGTCTACGAAAGTATTAACATTAAGTATAACAAATACGATATTGCGATTATTATTTTAATTGTGGTGAAAACTTTGGTTGAAAACTGGGACATTTTAATGTTTTCTAAATATTTGTTGGGACTTTGGGACACCCAGCTTGAAACTGGACAATCCTGGACAAGCCGGGACGTCTGGCCACTGTAATATTAGAAAGTATGTGAGGGAATGAGAGTTAAATAATTGTTTAGTTTGAGAGAGAAAGAGACAGAGAGAGATGTAATGCAATTAAATGCAAGGATGCAATAGAAGGTAAATACAAGTTAACACACTTCTCACAGGGTGCTTATGCATATTTTATGTAGATTTTAAGTAGAGCAAGAGAGGAAGATCATATTGTGAACCTGTTATTGCAAACTCACTTTACTCAACAAGTTTTTTTTTCCTTTGCTGACATATAATCACCTCATTAATTGCTATTTACACATGGAGTTCTGTTTCTGGCCACCTGACCACTGTAAGATGGATATTTACTCTCACTCCATTTTTCGATCTATTTTGGCATCAGCCAACTCCTGACAAATAATACTGAGGTCGTAACTTGCTAAATGTTTGACTTTCTTCACCCACTAGCGGCTGGTCTTGTGTGTCTGTGTGGTGCTGGGCAGGTAGGGTACACTTTGTTTATCAGAGCAGCCGCCTGCTGCAGGGAAAGAGGTTTCCTGAGGACAGTGAGACTGAACAATACAGTAAATGTATTACTTGTGCCCATGTACCAAATATCAGTCAGTATTGTAATATATCACATGGAATGTAGTCAGGTTCTGCTGCAGGCTTTCCTTTGTGGAAAACCTCCCTGAAGGTGTTGGGACTGTGTGCACTGGCACGAATGCTAATTTATGGTCGACCATATGGAGACAGTGACAGCATTGTTGGTAGGTGACCAGAGCTCAGAGGGCAGTGAGAGGTTAGCGTTACTGGACTGTGCCGTCATCACGAACACTCATCCAGTTATTGTTTCTGTTGCTTATTAAGCCGCTCAGCAGATGGACAATAATCTGGGCAATGATTACCATCAGAAGCAGCGGCTTGTAACTCATACTTAGCCAGCAAAGCTCATATGGGGGACATTAGGGGACAAAGGACAGCTCTGACCTCAAATGTAACACTTTTTATTAGGTGTTCCTGACACAAAATGCAGTGTTTTTGTGCTGTGCAAGCCAGCGTCTGAGTGCAACTTTACAAGGTCCTCTTGTTTATTCAGGGCACGTTAGGCCAGCTCAGCTATTGACAGTGTTTACTTATGGAAGTGACATTTGCAACTTTATTTAATTCAGTCAGTTACTGGCTATTGGGATGACCTTTTGCTGGCTTCCCTGGCAGGAGCCTATAAACCTCAGAGACTCGCCGGCTTTATAGGCATTCAATAATCACACAAGGCACTATTGATGAAGTTGTTGTGTGCACTACCTATGAAATGAATGGCCACGGGAGTGCAGCGCCTATGTAATCCTGATGAGGATATTTATGAAATTAAAATTGACAACAATGCGGCTCAGGGGTATTTCTGTCTCTTTGCAAACATTTGAACAAGTATTTGTTTTTATGTAAAGAGCTCACTGTTTGCATTCCCTCTATAGCTGCCTGTGACACTGTGATTGTGTCAGGGACAGTGATGGATGCATTCTGGTCTTGTCTGGTGGTTGTCTGGTGGAGACACATGGGGGCTGCATGGAAGCCATTTAAAACCGGCTACCAGCCCATCTGTCCCTCAGAAAGTTTGCGACTGATTTGTGAGAGAAAGATAGATGGATGGAGAAAGAGAGTTTCTTTTCTATCTCATAGGAAATGGAGAGAAGTCAGGCTCCTCCACTCACTTACTGGTAGACGTTAAACTTCTATCTATCTGTCTATCTGGTTTGGTTTTTGATGAATATGCAATTTTGCCTCATCCAGACTCAATTATTTTTTTGTTATTATTCAAAAATGAATAGGATGATAAACAGCGCTACACACAAGCTCGTTGTCTGTGTCAAAGCATTGCAGAAAAAACCCCGTAAATTCTCTTCTAGACCATATAAATGGAGCCAGATATGCATTCCTCCCCATCGGCTCATAATCTTTTCATTAATTACACATATTGGAAAATTCTGAATTATTGTGATTCATTGCCTTAATCCATCACTTCTGAGGAGAAATTCCCTGCAAACAAATTAAATCAATTTACTCACACAGGCAAATACACTATATATGTGGAGCAGAGACATTGAGGCTCATTGGCATTCTCAGCTTTAAGTGTGCCGCAGAGTGAAATCCATCAAACAGATAAGATGGATTCTCTTTTATGGAACAGCCGTAAGTTTTAAACAATATGAAGATTCATCTGTTCTCGCAGTCTGTTCCTGCATCATAGGCAGTATGTTAAACAGTCACACAGTGTCTTATAGCATGTCATCCCGGGTAGGCGGGCCGCACCAATATAAAGGGCAGGGACTGCGCTTTATACAACCTTTACTGTGATATTCAGGCTGGGATGTAACGCAGTGAGCATGGAGACAAATGGATTCGATCATGCAGTGAGAGGGAGGTGTGGGGAGGGGGCACATCCCGAGGTCTATTATTTACAGCCTGGCCACACGTGCACACACATGCAGACATATCACCAGTCGGATCACCGAGCTTTGCACTAAACCTGCGACAGTTCACACCTCCTCGATATACGCTCCGCACAGCACAGATGGTTTTGTTGTGGTTCACTTGGCAGTCAGCACCATCTCCAGCTCATGCGGAGCTATAGGATTTCACAGTGTTTCATTAGAAATCACATATAAAAAAAAAAACAACAAAAATAAAAACATATAGATTTCACATGGGTCCAGAGAGGTTTCAAAAGTCAGCAGGCTTACTGAACGGATGCTTGGGGAAGCAAATGGGTCTAAAAAAGTAAATTTCACCACACATCACATGCCACAATGCCCCTTTCCTCTGATCTCAGCGCCCTGCCCCAAGGGTGCAATAACAGTTTATTACACCTATCTCCACTTTATGACCCCCCTACCATCCACCCCGCTCCCCTCAAGCCTACGCTAACTGTTATTGAAAACACCCAGGTCTGCCATATATCATTCCTGAGCAGCACGATATGCTATGTGCAACCCGGCTAATCACCAGCGGCTCGTGCGGGTGTTGTCCAGGCCGCGCCGGAATAGTTCCACTTATCTAATATCTGCTTAGATGTGGAAGTGTTTAAACACGACGCCATTTGTCTTTACAGCCTTGTGTTGCCTTGAGGCTGAATTCTCCCTCTCTCATATGTATCTGTGGTGTAATGGTGGGGAGTAAATAGGAAATAGAATTGAAGGATTTAGCCACTGAGTGCCTGTGTGGAGAAAAAGGGTAAATGAGTTTGGCCTAGTTTATTGCTGGCCAAGAGGGTCGATTGCAGACATTCAGCTTGAATTGAGGGGGATATATGGTATAAAAAGGAAAGCACGGTATGGTATATAGCGGGGTGTGTAAGGGATCTTGGATTAAAATGCAAAGTCAGTAAAGATCTCTCAGGGTGGAGGTGTTCAGAGGGAGAGGTAACAGCTCATGGGTGACAGCGTGACAAGACTCAGGGAGGGACCTGCCACCCCTCTGTCACGCTGATGGCGCCTCTGTCATCAAGAGGGTGCAGGTGGGACAAACCGCAGCGCCATGGCAATACAAATGAAACTAAATTATAATGCTTCAAAAGAACAAATGTCAGCGCCCGTGTCTTTAGGTTGGTCGCAATTCAGCAGGTCTACAAAAAAGGCTTGAATAAAAACAGAGAGGGCGTGTAATGCTGCAATCATAGCTCTTGGTTCAAGGGACGTTTGAGTTCAATAAAGGCTTGTATAAAACTCAGTAAGAAACAACTGCAAAAGTACAAAAGGTTGTCGACTGCTTGTTGTTTTGGTTTGTGCACAAAGTTGTCTGATTCCATACAGAGACTTTACGTTTTATGTGCTTATTTCTCAGTCTATTTGTGTGTGTGTGTGTGTGTGTGTGTGTGTGTGTGTGTGTATGTGTATGTGTTTTCATGCTAGAGTGAGCAGCAACAGCTGATTGGGCAGATGGCTTCTGTCGTCACACGAGGGGGAGGGCAAGGTGTGTGATGGGTGGGAGCGGGTCTGTTTAATTACTTGTCAAGTGAGCAGCCCAGCTAGCCGCTAAAGAGCTTTCATGTGATCTGTGTGCTCCGAGGGGTGATGGGAGGCGGGGTCGGGGCGCAGCGGGGTCCACTGACTTCCTGGTCTTACATGAGCAGGCCAGCTGAGCAGGTGCTGCAGCTCAGGGTCCATAAGCTCAAGTATAAACTTACAGTCTCTCTCTCTCTAATGTAGTTGCTTTTTTAAAATGTGTACAATAAAGCCAGGTTTGGAATGCACGTTTGCAAAACTGCACAAATTGAAACCCTGTTTGTGTGACTGCTTTCTAAACCAGCTATGTCTAATATAGCCTTGTTTAACACTGTATTGTCCCTCTGTCTCATTTCCCCAGTATGTGCTGGTACAGAGAACAAGCTGAGCACGCTGTCGGACCTGGAGCAGCAGTACCGCACCCTGAGGAAGTACTACGAGAACTGCGAAGTCGTCATGGGCAACCTTGAGATCACGAGCATCGACCGCAGTCGCGACCTCACCTTCCTCAGAGTAAGAACTAAACACAATGATGCAGTTAACAGGTTTTGACTTGTCTTATTACATATAGGCCCAAAATGTGGTGATTCAGTTGCTGACTTGTCTTCCACGACTTGCGCATGCAAACAGATGCAAAGTCATCCTTTCTAGCTTAGTGTGCATCTAGTAGACATAATGTATGTATATTTTATTGCTCAAATTATTAGTGGAAATGATTCTATAATCATTTAATCACTGTTATATCAAGAATAATCAACATCTCTGGTGGGAGCCATTATTGAACCTCCTGATAGCTGAAAACATAATTGTTTTATATTACATTTAGAGTCCTTTCATTTATCTTTTACAAAGTGGTATAAATATAAAGAGAGAGAGAGAGAGAGAGAGGTGCAAAGCTATATACTATCAGCTTGAATGGAAAAAGGCATTTGCACACTCAAATTGGTGCATTTCCTTTTTTTAATCAGTGAGCATTCAGTCAGATAGTTTCCAACGTAATGCTGTGGTATAAAGATTAAAAGAACATCACTTAATTAGCCTTAATGCAGAACACTTGCTTCAATCAGTTGAACCTGTGTGGCTGAACTTCAAGGGAATTGTAGTCCTGGGCAAAGTGGACTACAAGTTAAAGACACAGTGTCAATAAAGTCAAGAAACACTAAACACTGAAAATACAAAATCACAATATACACAAGTTAGATTGTGCAAAAATGGAGATAAATACCATATACAATATCATCAGCCATCATAAAACATCAAACATATGAAATCTATCTTTAGTTTAAAGTGTGGATCCAAAAAGTGTTTTCTCACACATCACCACACTTCATCCAAGAGCCTGCTCTAATGCCCTGGAAGCTAAGGGAGGAAATGGAATGTAAGTGGTTATCAAAGTGTCAGGCTACAGGATAGTTCATGTCCTTGCATCTTATGGAACATTTGGTTCACTAATCATTTTTATTATTAGTGACCACAGGGGGAGTTTCCCTGTTTAAGAGGAGTCAGGAGGTGAGGTCCTCTTTTGTAAAGGAAGGCAGAGGTGGGTCCTTAAAATGTTTGGCCTTGACTGGATTTGTGGTCAAATATGCCAATATTTCAGTATCGTGTTCTGAGGTTTACAACCATTTAGAAACAACAGTTCCTACTTTTCCTCACAATCACAGTCCCCTTTGTCAGCAGGTTTAATAACGACGTCAGCGTCTCTGGAGATTTCCTGTATGGTTAGTCTCTCATTGTGATTCATGTTTGAGTGAGAGGAATTCATTTCGTGTTTGTCCAAGCTTTCTGTTTCAACCACTCTGCAGAAGGTTTGGATGGAAGGATTCAAACACATTTCCTTCTATTTTTAAACACAGATTTGTTAGATCCTCATGTTTGGGAATTACCAAACATGAACTTCAGTTTAATCTTCAAAAAAACAAAACAAACAAAAAAAAAAACAGTGGAATAAGTCAGTTTTGATTTCAAAAGAGTCAACTGAGCATCTGGGGACAGAACTTAATCCCTGAGATAAGGCAGAGAGTTGGTGTGTGGTGAATACCTTGCCTCAGAGGTTAATTACTGTGCTTTCGCCTGGCGGCTGGTGTTGGGTCTTTTCCTGGTGTTCCTTCCTCCCATGCCTCGCCTTCCCCCTTCTCTGCCTCGGCGGCCGTACAGGAACCATCCAGAGAAACTGACATCATTATTAAACCTGCTGACAAGGAGGGTGCGACCATCTTGCAGAACATAGCTGGTTATAAAAAAGAAGACCGACCACGAGCTTAATGATGAACATTTTTTACAGGGAACTAAAGGTTAACCTGACATCAGATTTCCAGAAGATTTTATGTCACAGACTTGGCGTTGACGGTGAACTGGATATATGAAGATGAACATGACTTTCTCAACTGCAAACATGCTGTCACTTCTATGTTCAAGATGTTACCTAAAATCCATAAAAGCCTTGTAGAAACTAAAGACATTGCGAAAAGTATTGAGTCTCATCATTTGGCCAGATGTTCTTAGACTTCCATTATATATCCAGGATTCTACCAATGTCATTTCAGAAATCAAACATTGGCTACCTTAAATGTGGAGAGTCATACAAACATCCCATGAAGAAGGAGGTTTTCATCTCCCAGAACACACTGACCTCCCCCCAGTGAATCCATTTATGAATTAGTCTCCCTGGCCTGAAAAGTTCATAGAGTACGCCCTGGAGATTAAACAACACTTCCTAGAAAGGGTCAACCACTCCACATGTACTTGCTTATCAGACTCTAGTTTTCAGGACATAAGAAAAACCTAACCGAACATTAACAGATATATTTTGCATTGTTCACACAAGTAATTGTCTAAATCTGGCTAAAAAGTTCAGAGTGTGAACTTTGTAATCACTGTCTTCTCATTTGACCTTGTTGGCCAGAAAATGCCCCATGCTCCAATCCTTTTCGACCAATCAGCACTCAGATTAGTGTCTACATATCCAATGATAAGCAGTGAGGAAAGTTGTTCCAATCAGGGCTAATCAGACTTCCACTCTTCTCAGAGTGTCTAACTGATTGTACGCTCACACCATTGTGGTCTGAGGCAGAGAATAATCAAAATCCACATAACTTGATCTGGCTAATCTCCTTCTTGATGAAACATCATTTACAGGCAGAGAAGGAAAAAATGCTGTGGAACTGAACATGAATTCCTACCTTTCAGAAAATGCTCAGAAATTGATGAGCAATTTTTTAAAATCTTATTTCTGAGCTGAGGATGTGAGGCAGCTGATTCAGGCTGTCTGAGTGATGTACAGCTATGACACATGGTCACAGTGTTTCTAGCTCTATATATAGCAGCAGCTGGATGTAGTGAATGAATGAGACGAGGCTGAAGCGTACTGCCTGTTCTGACACTCGGGAAGTGCATGTTGTTTGGGTGAGGGAGCTGCTTACTTCCATTTTTTTTTTATGGACACACGCGTGCTCACACAAACACAGTGTCAGGTGACGACGGGCCCCCCCAAAACCCTTCAGGGGCCGGAGCAGTAACAGTGTGGTAATGAGAGGTCACGCCTGGGACACACTGCCTGCCTCCACCTGTGTGTGACGGCTACCTCGCTGAACTGCTGCAGCTCACACACAAGACAGTGCTGATGTGTTGCTGCTGCTGTCGGCACCATCTTTCTACCTGGAGTTTGTCTTTAATATTGACGATCAATAATAGAATGAAACTGTAATGAAATTGAAGTGTAAAAAAAAAAAAATTCTGTGGCATATTCTTAAGGTTTAGACATTGAAACTTTCATGAAATAATGCTGATATGATTTCACTATTTTTATCAACAGATCATTTTCAGTGTCTATTTTTTTTCTGAGAATCACATGCACATAAAACAAGCCGAATCTCCAAATGCTCTGTTGCTGCTCGTATGGATGCCGAAATGGAAAGCGAGAGGTTTGCACACGCTGCTCAGGTAGGCAGTGTCACGGGTGTCAGAAAGAGGGAAGAGAAATTACTGTAGTGAAATTTAAAGAGAACAAAAACAGCCCGTTTTGGTGAAATCAGCTGTTACTGTTGACCTGCGTTGGCCCTCCGCTTCTCAAGAACATCACCTCCGACCGTTCAGACTGCACCCCGCACTGCAAACTCCATCCAGCTCCAATTGATTCCAGTCTATGCAGGAGGGGGAGCTGGGGAGCTCCCCTGGTGTTACACTGAAGTGCTGACTGCATTAATGGGCCTGTACCGCTGTGCGAATGAACCGGGATACGGAGTCTTTGCAGAGAAGAGGCAGCCCACCAGCAAGGCGAGCTGCGCTTTCATATTTTGCTCCTCGCAGCGATGATTTAAAGTTAATCTGACATAATGATTTGTTTGCATCAGGTAAAAGTAATGGGACGGCTCGTTTTCTTCTGCATGTTTGCTTTGCGCCGACCAGCAGATCAAGATTGATCAAAGCGGCGAAATAGAACAGAGTCATTAAGTGTTCTGCATTGTGTGGAGCGGCGCCGACGATACCCCCTGTGACGCAAAACAAAAGCAAGATGATATTAAGAAAGAGGGAGCGATGGATGGTAATGTGCTACCATTAGACCCCTGCAGAGGTAATAGGCCCCACTGACTCAGAGGGAGAAAAAAAAAAGAAGGAACGAGGGAGAGATGCAGTTCAAAATCCAAGTGTGATTGTTGTTTAACTACACAGAACTAATTTGTACTTTAAAACAACATTCACACTCCTACCTAAGTTTTTTTTGCCTTTAAAGACGTCTCTACAAGCTCATATTACACAAAGGCAGCTCTTCGCAGGTTAAAGATGCTTTTTCGACTACAATCCCCTCTTTGCCCGCCTGCTCCTACATTACGCCGCCACTCATTTACAAAAGGGCTCCCTGTGGCGCCAACTTGCCAGGTTCCTCCACCTCTCCGCGGTTGGCAATTAACATGGGCTAATTGAAGATGCTAATTAGGAACACAGGGTGCCAAACAGCAAGGGAGCAAGAGGGCAGGGTGCAGCGTGTATTTTTAGGGGATATCATTATTATTATTATGATAAAACACATTAATAACACAGTTCCCCGGGGAAGGAAAACTTCACCTTGAGGTAGAGAAGAAGGGAAGGAGTGAAGAAGAAAAAACACTATTGTGCAGCAGCCCACCATACCACCTGTCTCTGGGAGGTGATTGAAACTGATGCCTGTGCATTGGCTCCTTCTTTTCAAGATAGCCAAGAGATTGATGGCTGCCTCCCAAAACCCCTCAAACAGCTTTAGCAGTAAATAGAGTCCATCTTCCAAACTGCCTCCCCGACAGATGAATCAACGCTCGCGCTGTGATTAATAACTGCATTTCAGCACTGAGGCTTTCTCCCCACTCTCACATATGCACATTCAAACCAAGCGGCCCGACGGCGAGCTTCACCCACACGCTGTTGTGTTGACAATCTCAGTGTTTAATTCGCTCACTAAATCCATATTCCTTTTTAATCTCTCCCTCACATACGTTTTGCGTATTCATGCACATTTGGAAATTGAAATGACAAGTCGAACCCAGCTCAATGTATTTTAGTGTGACGTTTGGGGGCTTTTTTTACGCGAATGGCACCAACACACACTTCTCTTTTCCCCCGTGTCACTTTCTCGCGTGCACTCGTAAAACGAAATCTGTGATTATGAAATATTAATTTTTCCCTCTCCGCCCCTCTTGCCAGTCTCAGTAGGAACCCACAGCCACGCAGTCAGATGGGACTGTTTGTCTTGCCATTGCAACCATTAGTAAACATGTAATTTTCCCCTCAATATTAATGTGGTGATCAGATTGCTTACCAGCCCAGCGCCAATTCACTGACTCCCCACCTAGTTGCAGTTACATTACAGAATTATCATTTGCAAATAACTTTTTATATTTCCAGCAGGCCTTGTGTTATTAGTGGAAGTAAAGAGCGCAGAAAATGTAGATGAAGCCAAGGATCTGGACAACAAGCATCTCCCATTACAGATAAGAAAACCTTCTTCACAACCTCCTTATTCCCTTTAATGTGTTCTTCCTCACAACACATTAATCACTTGCTTTATTTCCGGTCAGTCTTCATTAGGTCCTCGCTAGGTAATGATCTACCCATCATAAATATCTGTCAATATAATGGGGTCAGTACAACCCAACCACAGACAATAGTATATTTTTAAAATGTACCATTGGAGTCTCAACTGGTCAAGGCCAATGGCTGCCGACCCAGAGCCCAGTTCTTCTTGAGGTTTCTACCTGTTAAAAGGTAGTTTTTCCTCACAGATGTTGTTAAGTGCTCACTCACAATGGAAATTGTTGTGCTTATGTGAATAATGATAGATCGATAAAGATTAATAAAGATACATGAAACTGAACTGAATTAGGCAAACAACTAAAATAGTAAACACAATATTTATATAATCTAGACAGTGAGGTATTTATTGCAGGGTTACATTGCACTTCATCTACATATTATCACAGCAGAAATACTCATGCAGTTTCATCTATAGCATTCATGTACATGGCCATTTTTTTCGTGACACTCAGCACAACTGTTGTGTCCGCACCTGTTTGTTTGAGTGAATAAGACACTACATCTATGAACTGTGCTCACAGTCACAGGTGGATGGCAGGTATTCATAACATGCAGGACTGTGACACAAGACTCCAGGGTTCACGTCCACTCTGTGGTTTGGCAACAGAAGCATTTTAGTCAAGGTTAGCAAAGGATCTTTTAAATTTGTGAAACACTCAGAAAATGTAATCATCATTCACTTGGTTAAGGTCAGGGAAAGATTGTAATGTTGGTTAAATGTCAATGAAAAATTAGCAATAGTCACAACATTTAATATAGCACTCATGTACATAGACACACATCCTACAGATAAAAATTCCGATCACTATTTCACAAACTGTGACACTGGGTCGACAGCACACACAGCAGACATTAAATGCAGTATTTATAGGTGCAACAAAGGTCGAGACTGCATGGCTGCATTCATCAACTGTCCTTCATTTGGATGGCTCATGCTCTAACACCTATGTACTAAAAGAGGGCTTGTTGGAAAAGAGGGTGGCGCTCGGTTAATGTGGCCCTCAATGACACTCATGTGAAGTGTTCACTTGACCCTCCGCCTGTTCAAAAAAAAAAAAAAAAACAACTTCTCAGCTGTCATAGTGATGTGTAGCAGATGGAAACCCCAGTGACAGCAGGAATAACAGAGACTACAGCGTGACTACAGATTGAAGATGTCTGGTTACTGAAGGCAGCAAACTCATAAGCTTTCTTTTAAGGTCAGGAGTTCGTATCTACTTGCAAACAAATGCTCAATGTGTCTGTATGTTTGGTGTTTAGTTATATTTCCAGATTAACAAGACATATACAGGGTTGACCTCATGGCAAGGATTTTATTTTTTATCCACTAAGTTGTACTTTTATTTATCTATTTTTCCCCCTTCCCACTTTGTCCTCACTGTCTTTGCATTCTCCTGCTTTCTGCCGCCCTTGTGACCTGAAGAAGGTCGCAGGCTTGTTGCAGGTCAGATCCCCCCTTGAACAGCCCCCACCCCTATAGGAGGAGGTCTGTTTAATTGAGTCCGAGCAGCCACTTGTCACTTGACAGACTTAGTGGTGATGAGGCTCTCTTTTGCCATGCTGCCCCATATCTGTCCACTCCACCCAGGTCAGAGGTGTCACCCCCTTCAAGTCAGTTTTTCTCTGACAGGGGTGAGAGTAGCTCAGAGAGAGGAAATGTAAGCAGCAGAAGTGTCCTCCCTCTCTGCACTTTCACTCCCAGTTGTCTTTTCCCAGCTTTGCTTCACACTGAAGGGGCCAATTATGGGTTAACAGGGATTGGAGGGGGAATCACCTCCTCAACTAAAAGAGGCAATACACGTATTTTTGAAGTAAGCATTTAGGGCCATGGGGTAGTCGGAGTGCACAAATATGACCTGAGACATTTTTCAATTCTATAATGTTAATATTAACCTGAAGGTTATACAAAGGAGGATGTTTTGATGAAAATTGGTGGAAAAGGTACTTAAGAGTCCAATTCTGAAAGAGAGAATGTAGCTTAAGTTTAATTTTACTCACTCAGATGCTGCGAGAGGCTGCTTCTCTCCACCCCTGGATTTAAAAAAAAAATCTTTTTGTTGTTGTTGTTGACTTTGGTGCTTCACTTTAGGTTTCTAGCCCACTTGGTAAAGTACAGGTTTACCTTGCCAGAGGAAGTGGACTGACCATCTGGGTCTGTGGGCAACAACCGTCTGAAACCCAGCTATGACATGACCAGCCGGTGCTTGTATTGGCTGCATGTGTGTGTGTGTGTGTGTGTGTGTGTGTGTGTGTGTGTGTGTGTGTGCGCGTTTGTGGCAGGGTCATAAATTCACGACAGATCTTCAGTCCATCTTTCTTCCCTCACCAGTCCTCTTTTGATATACTCTACCTTTCAAACTGTAACCGAGCTCACAATGACAGACTGATTGCTGGTTCATAAATTGTGACTGAGTCGACCTAACAAATTATGTCGTCTAACAAATTAACATTATGCTGCCTTCAGGTGCCTGTCAGAAATATATCAGAGTTCCAATTTGTGCATGCGGGGACGATAAAAGGAAATTACAAGTTGCGATTATGTCAGCTGGTGATTGTGAAGTGTAAAGCATAAAATACAAATACAATAGTAAATAATAGATCAGCAACCAACTTATTATACACTTCTTTTTTTATTTACTGAGGGGTTGATTGATTTTTTTCTCATTGCTGTGCATGAATGAAAAGGTAAAATTACATAGAACAAAAATGAAGAAAATGAATGTTTAAATCACCACCTGATCATTCATATGCTTCTTACTGTAGGTCAAAAGTATAAAAGTTGCCTCCACACACTATTTCCCACAGCATTTGAAAGCAGCATCTATTCCTGCACTCCGTCCCCGTCTTCTGACATCTTCCTTCATACTTCTTCTTGACTGGCATATTTGTCCCTCAGGCACCGTTGGTGCCCTCCCCAGCTTCCTAATTGTTGATGCACTGTTAGATGAGTGCAGATTACGTTGGCCCCCTGCTCCTCAGCAAACTCCTTCAATATTAATGAAGAATGATGAAGTGCTAGGGAGCCCCTGTCTTTCAGGCCCGACCTAGATTGGATTGACAATTGCAATTAGCGTCCCCTCAAGTTCATTTCCATCACTTTAATTTGACATGAAGAAGGACAGTGTGGGGTGGGATGTGAGACCATTGAGAGGGAAAAAAAAATCCTGAGGAGAAAGGTTAGCGAGGGAAAATGGGGTGAAAGAGTTTGACCAGGAAGTAGTTGGAAAGCAGAGGAGGAGGAGGACGCTTTCGTGGACGCAAAGGACAGCACGTCCTCATACCTCAGCGACTGAATGGGTCGATTGTCAGTGACTATGAAAAACAATGTATATGACTGTTACAGAGTAGCAGAGACAGACGCACCTGACCTTCATCTTACCTGAACTTTGTCATCATAAGGTTGTGAAATGGCCCCAGTTTGGTTGAGTTTAGGCACCGAAACTATTTGATGAGGTTTAGGAAAAGATCATGGTTTGTGTTAAAACAGGTGCATTATTAACTTAAGTTGCATTACACATTCAAGCTAAGTATGTGATACAAATTAAAATAAGTCTGAGTTAAAGTTTCCTGGATAAAAGTCTGCATGTGCTTGACCCATCATTCTCCACATGCAGATTTTATTGCTGTTTACATCACCTTACTTTCCTCCTGTGGTAATTACTATGGCCACTAGGTTGCCATACAAATATGGACCATAATAAGCTGCTTGACAACATACACATCCATTTTTCTGTTGAGGACGGCCTACAAAGGAAATTAAAGACTCCCTAGAAATCTTTTCCTCGCACACATCTGAAGCGATTTTCTGCAGCTTACCTTTTACACTCCTCTCCTCTTACTTTTCGTCATGTACAGCGGCTGCCAGGGAGAAGTCTATACTAGAGTTAAATCCACCTTAAGACCTTTAAGTCGTGTCGAGGTTCTGATCTCTATTGTGCTCTGTGCTATCACCTCAGAAGCCGGGTGTATTTTTTCAATGTTTTCCTAATAGCGGTATTTCGCCGCCCCACATTTCCTCTCCCACCTGCAACACTCACCAAATGGATTGCTTGTCAGCGACGTGTGAGAGGGAGTAACAGAGTGTGTGAGATACGGGGGACAGCAGCACCCGAAAATTAATGATTCTCCATCCTTTAACAGGAAGAAGAAGCGATGGATGATAGTCAGAGGTTGATGATGTGTCATGTTTGTTTGTGTTTCTATACATATATATGTATTTATGGGGCTGCATGCCGATGTGTATGAGACTGTGTGTGTGTTATTGTAACTGATAGGAAATGTGATATCAGAAAACATTCTGCCATTTTGACATCCATTTTAAACCTACCGTTCCTACAACTGACTGAAGCAATTGGATGTATCTGTGTCCATAAGTGTGTGTGTGTGTGTATGTGTATGTGTTTGTAATTATACGCAGGGTTAAAACCTCCTTGTTTGAGTGACAGATACATTTTCTTGCTCCCTCTCCCACCGTTGGTCAGACCATATCATTTTCTTCCCCTGTCTTTTAAAAATGATCTGGACTGATAGAGCAATGGGAGAAAAAAAAAAGAATAACAGAAATGGAGAGGTTAAATGTCTGTGTGTTTGGAGGAGAAAAAGGAAACTTTCCTCTAGTTGCCTCTATTTGCCATCCCTCAAATGAGCCAATGCACACTTACCATTTGTATTGACCTGTAGCACTGTGGAGGGCAATAAGAGGAAATCAGCAAAATAGACACATATCTGACCTGGCAGCTGTGCTGACCTGTTTTGTATTAACTCAGTATAAAAAAGGAAATCTCTACTGGAACAGTAAGGCAGAAAACTGCTGCTGTACTACCCTCAATGTCGTTCCACATTTGCCACTATGGAGGCAAGTTTTCTCAATACGTCGTCTTTGTGCTGTAATTATGAGGAAGCAAATTCTGTGATGTTATAATTAAGACGGATGGAAGCAATAAGAAAATGAAAAAAAAAGGTGTAACAGAATAAGAGCACATCTGCATTTTGACCCTTTTGGTAAATGAAATGTGCTCCTGTGCTTCATAACCCAATGACAGCAGTTTGAGGTACAACATGCTTCAAAATGAATGTTGCACATTTTTAATTCCCCTCAACATGCCTCGTCCATTTTTATGTGATTTTAGTCGTTTAACACTTCCTATGTGAATCATGGCTGCAAGATGGCTGCTCTCAAGAAGCAATTGAATGACTTGGATAGACTGACACCAAACCTGAGTCTTCGAAACACAGAGTCAAAAACATACGACTATTATCTATTTATTACTATTTATCAAGTCTTATCTCTCTCATCAAGTCTTCAAATATGAGATTCCTCAAGCAAAAAAGTTCAACACTCAAAAGAGACCAACTGCTCCACCTCATGACAGCAGCAACATTTTAGCTTGCAGAGACCTTCGACTGTTGAGTTTTCATTCACAGCAGACCTTAAGCATTCACAGTTAAACTAATTGCTATGTGTAGGTTTATTGTCACTGACATTGCACATTGTCGTTACGTATTGTCTGAAAGTTCTGTCAGTGTCAATAATATTTGGATTGCTGCATTGAGAGTACGAGGATGTTAGGACTAAACAGATATATAGAGAGATGTTTCATGTCTTGGAGACCCGTTCACCTCCATTTTGGTATTACTAATATTATCTTTTTATATGTATTTTCCTGTGCTTTCAGAGAGCCTCAACCATTTTGTTATACCTGTAATATTTGTTAATGGAGTTTTGGGAGGCTCGTCTGTGTTGTACATTGTTTTAGTTTAGCAAATAGTTTTGGGACTGGGGGAGTCTGCACTCAACATACACCTCAAAACACGTTCATTCAGTTCTTCATATTTGAAGAATTCTACCTGATCAGCAGCAACAGCAGCAGCTTCCAATCATTTGGCCATGTGCAGTAGAAGAGTGAACACCTAGTCATGCTCAGAAGATGCAACAGCACCGGGCAAGTTTTGAAAAAAATCACAGTCTCGGAGGAGATGGTGCAGTAGATGCATGAGACTTTCTCACTCCATCGCACACTCACACACACACACACAAACCAGAGGTGATAGTACTTATCGTAACAGAGCAGTGCCAGACTGAATAGAGAGGCAGTGGAGAGGAGAAGCAGAACCGGGGCATGACAATAGCCCACCCTGCTTCTCTGATGCCTTTCAAACTTCATATCTGCCTCCCTCTGCAGCCTGCCAAAAAAAAAAAAAAAAAAAAGGTGAATGATATAGACGAACTTCTCAGGAGGATCGAAATCAATTTCCACCCACTGCGACTTAGATGAGGGAGTCCTTTTCAAGAATTGCCGGTGTTAAGGCTTAGATGGCCCGAGCACAATAGTTCTGCTGGAACCAGACTCTGTCTTCCTCATTAACAACACCCTATTGATAACTGCACTTAATGGAAAACAGCCCCCAGCACATCTAATCCTCTCTGGCTTTATTTAGGCCCCCGCCCCTACCACACACTTTTTATGCATTCAACCTGTGCTGGTGAGTCTGTGCATGATAATAAGGGACCTTGTGGGTTTGTCTTGCCTTGTCTGAACAGTGAGATTCTGTCATGTCTGCACCTGGTTGTCATTTTATTATTCTTTCCTTCTCTTTTTTTCCATTGTTCAAACTTTATAAATCTTCTGCTGGTCACACAGGAGACGAAAACGCTCGGCGTTTTGCTCAAGGGCACCTCAGCAGTGCGAGCCGGCGGGTGGGGCGTGGAGGTCAGCTTTCTCATTCGCATTCTCCAGCTGTATTATTCCAGCTGAGCAGGGATTGAAATTCACAACCTTGTGTCGATAATCTTGAATTTAAAATGCTTTTACTGCTGTTAAAGCCACAGTATGTGATTGTATGTGTCAGTTCACCTGCGTTGCGTCAAGGTCACTGTGTGATCATCGTAGTTTTGTCTCTCTCACTTTCCCTTTGTCTCTACCCAAGAAATACTTATATATGATAAATTGATGTATCATGCTTTCAAGTCTACACATGATCAGTGGTTCATTTCTTTTTTATTTAATGAAAGAAACAACTGTATCTGCTGCTGTAGTTGATCAATAGATAAACAAGGTATATTATAATTATAAGTACTGAATTACCATAAATAACATGGAAAAACTGAGACATTACTTTTGCAGCCTTGTTAAATTTTAGTTATTTCTGACTTGGTCCAAAGGTCACTTTTCTGCACATGCAAAATATAGGTTATGGTTATGGCAAATAAATGAAGGTATGGTTAGAGCAGGATAAGTGAAACACTTGGTTAGGTTAGGCTCATGGTTACAGCTAATAAAAAGCCAGATAATTGCAGGAACATTTCCATCTATCTCCTGCATTTAAACACAGGCTGAAACCACCCAGGCTGTATTTCCTGATTATCTTCGCCAGCCACGCTCCCTCTGCCTCTCCTTCTCTTCCTTTTTTCCTTTACATGCAATGGAGGCTTCCTTTTGTGTTTCCATCCTCCCTTCTCCTCTCCACCCACCCCCAGCTCTCCTTGCACTAACTAGTCAGTGTTTGAATAAAAACTCATTAGGATTACATAGCCATTTAGCTAAGTGACACAGGGTGTAATTGTACCATCCATCAATTGCTGCGTAATAACACACTTGGAGGAGCTAAATGTTGATTAGCCCTCAGCCAATTTCACCACTGGGTTTTTGGGAATAAATAGCCAGAGGAGTTTCGGGCGGGGTGATGGGTGGCGGGTGCCCTCGGAGGGTGTTGCGGTCAGGTTCACTGACCCTTGCGAGCCAAATTAACTTGAAAACAAAGTGTCAAAGACAAGTAAAGTATCACTTTCTGTCCCTGGTGTTTGGCCTTTTTGCATTGCTCTGTCTGGATAATACAGGATTTTTGGATACAAGCCAGAAATGTCTGATATTTTTACTGAAATGATCCTTGGGGGAATCACTGCATTTCAGTCAAACACATATGGTTCATTATAGTCTCTCTTTAAAATGAAGGCTTATAATAATAATGAATGAATAAATGAAATAAAGCTCTGCATTTGTCGACATCGACTCTTTGATTCGCCACATCAAGTCATTCACTTTTTTAAGGCCACTTCAGGCCAAAGGACACCAGATGATGCGAGAGAACAAAGTTGATGAGTCAGCTTACTCTCAAAAGAGCACTGGCTCATTGCTGTTTATGAGACCCTTAATTTCACCCGATAGTGTCACAAATCACTATCTTACTCCATCATCTCCCTGCACCGACTCTGCCGCTCCAACCATAGATCACTATCAAGCTACATCGCAACACTGATTACATGTGAAACTGCACAATGGCATTTATTTCTTCCTGTTGTTGTTTCCTTTTCACTCTTTTTTTTTTTTTTTACCCTCGCTGTTTCCTGCCCTCTGGCACACCGTCTTCCTATATAATTTGTGCAGCTCATTTCTACAGTCAACTGTGGAGTTGTGTGTGCTTAAAGTATTGAATTAATACAGACATGCAATGTACTGTAAATCCCCCAGATTCTTCCACAACAACTCTTTGCATACCTTTAGGCTGACCATCACAGAATCCAATAACTAACTTGTTATTGCAAATACAAAGCGTGACTAAGAGTCATTAGGTAAATCTACAATCAATTAGTCAATTAATCAATAAATTGTGCTACTAGTTGGACAAAGCTTAGGTTGAATTATAAATTTTTCTCCAATCTGATTAATCATTGTATTTTCTTATATTAACTTCTGTACTAGAGGAGATTAATGTTGGAATTAATGTTGTGCAAATCTTGAGGTACAGCTTCATCATGATCATGTATATTCTCATAATTCTCAGTCTAAGTGAATAAGTTATTTTTCCCTTTTGCCCACTCTCGTGTGCTTCACATTTTCACAGGCCTCCTCGATAATTCCTCCCCGCCTCTGCGTGTTCTGCACAGCGCTGGCGTGTAATCCTTGCTTAGCTTGTTTAACAGCATAATGGCTGTGGTTGCAGCCTCCCTCACTTGGTGGGCATTTTGATCAATCACTGCGGGCACGACTTGTTGGCGCTGGCTTGGAGGGGGGTGCAAATAAGAGCTTCATTACTGTGAGTGAAGAGAGAAGGCCTACCGTAGCCAGGCCTGGTGTCTCGGAGACAATTGCAACAGGAGACTGCATTGTTCCTACTATCTGTCTTCCAAAAGTGCTGCTGTGTCATCTTCGGAGGAACCACAAAAGAAGCCTCCTATTAGAGCGCATGCAGAAGTGGTGGGGGAGGAAGAGTTTTTTTTTTCTTTTTTTGTTCTCTTCAGAATGACTCCGATTCTTCCTCCAAATAGATGAGAGAATAACTTAATTGCTCATTGAGTTGATAATACTGTTTTATGCAGATAATCCCATTGCCTGACATTGACATAGTGCAGATAAAGGGACAGCAAATGATATGGGGAAGAGCAGAGTGCGAGAGTATAGAAAAAGAGAAACAGAAAGAAATAGAACAAGAGATAGAAAATTAGATAGAGACGCTCTTTTAGTATAATTGCAGCTTTTACCGTGAAATGAATGCATTGTGGCCAGCTAACGGTGCCAGCTCCACCCATGTGAGCCATCATGTCTTTATCACTAATGTACCAGCGACTACTGCTGTAATTACACAGGCTTTTGTCTAGCTCTGAGCACAACTGTCTTGGAAGCAAAAAAATTACTCTGACTTTTACCGCTCTTCCATTGACATCTACAGTATCTGGGCAAGTTCCAAAAAAGAAGAGAAGAAGAAAGCAGAATAACAGTGTTAATGAAAAGAGAGAGCGACCAAACTGAACAGAAATGCAAGAAGCAGATGAAACTGCGTGTTTGTCTTCTATAATCTGAGCCGGCGTTAGTATGCTTGACTAAGTAGATACTTCCTTACAGCAGTAATCCAGAATTACTCTCAAGAAGAAATTGTTTTGTGGGATTACAGGTGACGTGAAAAAAAGCCTTGTTCAGGACTGGCACATGGTCCCAGAAGCTACTATATTATGATCCCAACTCGCTCCAGGTGGAATCAAACTTCCTTGAGAAACAAAACCCAATGAACTGTCATAGATTAACGCGTCGACCTCACGTTGTATGACCTCTCTCAAAACCACAAAGGATCCCCTGCCACAGCTCCAGCGTCTGGTTTTGAACTTGTTAACTCCTTCGTCATGAAGCGCTGTAGGTTCTCATACAGGAGATGTCCATTAAAAGAATTAAAATATTCATCATTTCCAGCTCCCAACTTTCTCCCCCATGTCCCAACTACTCAAGAATGAACTTCCCAGCACCCACATACTCTCACAAAGACACATGCATATACACACAGGGTTGTGTAGTATGTCACAGTAGCTTCTGTCTCTTCCGGGCAGGAAAACATTGCACAAAAAGCACAGGATTACTTTTTCTGTCTAACTAACAATGTCTGGGCCAAGTTGACTTTTTTAAAACATTTCTTTCTTTCTTCCAAGTTGGGAGAAAATGAGAAAGTTCTGCAAATGCTGTGGAGTACTTTTTCTAACATAACAGGCCTTTTTCACACGAGACATTTTGACATGTCAAGCAGGAAGAGCACAGGCGTAATTGATAACGGAAATGAGCATTATATTCAGGTGTGCATGCTGGCTCGCTGACCTCGCTAACTGGGACACTTCATTGCAGGAAATCCATCATTAGCAATATTAGTTTCACTTGTGCTTTTTCTGCTATGAAGAGGCAAACTGTCCAAAGCTTCCCGAAAGAATAAATGTCATGTAAAGGGTTTGTAAATGCACATGATTATCTGAGTTGATCAGGCTGTTGAGTGGCAGGACCAGGTCTATGGTGAAACAGTTTCAAACCCTGGTGAAGATTGAATTTGTTTTACTTTATGACTCAGATTTAAGGTACAACTACTACACTTCTGGAATAAAAGCACACAAGGAACTATTAACCCTTTTTCTGGCACGTAGGGCAGCATATGTGGCATGGCATCACGTCTGTATAGGAGGGCACTTCATCATGTTTTCTCCATTTTAAGAGGACCCATTAGTTCACTGCATCATGTTTTCTCCACTGGAAGGACACCCCACAGGGCACTTCATCATGTTTTATCTATCACTTGGGCATCAAGAGGACACTTTTGCAGCATCTTGTTCTAACATAGGGGCAACAGGGAGGCGATCGCCCTCAATCCACCAGTCAAGCATATGACCAAAGTTGCATTCATATGTGTCTTGTAGTAGAAAGAAATTAGATGATTGAGATGAAACTTAGTAGCTCAGGTGATTATAACTTGTAGTTGTACTTTTTACTTAATTTTTTCATGATTGTTTTACCTCAAAGGCATGTGGGAACTCATTCTTACACAACCATACAATATATATCATAATTCATAATGATGACACATCGTTGCAGTCGTTTTTGATGTAAATATTTTTATTGTGATTTTTATAATCAATTTTCATGAAGGACATTTGACTGCTGAGAAGTCACTGCCACCAGCATCCGCTTTCATTCTGCAGTATTAAAAGTCCTTCCATATTCCAGGAGTTTTATTTGCACAAACGCAAGATGTCACTTGCCATTTATTGTGAAATGTGATCTGAAAGCATCACTCAAAGACTCCGTTCAAAGGGTTCTTCTCTAATACCACCGTAACACTTCAACATCTTAATTAAACATGATTGTTATCTGGGTTTGTTTAATTCTTAGAAATGCTGATAGGTCTGACTGCCAAATAAAACTCCAAGGGCTGGATACTGCCACTCTGCTGTGTGTGTGTGTGTGTGTGTGTGTGTGTGTGTGTGTGTGTGTGTGTGTGTGTGTGTGTGAGGACAGCCAAGTGGGTCAGAAAACGGATTCCTCGGCTCCCTGTGGAGAGAGTAAGACCTTTATCTTCAATTTCAGAGATTTCCTCTGTGGTCACAATAAGAGGCCACATCACCTATTTCTCCTCCACCCTTATACTTGTTTTATTGGGCCATCACTTAACTCAGACAAGACTAGATATAATAAGGCCTTTTTTCTTCTCTCAAGCAGTTTTTTGGTAGGCACATCGTCCAGCCTGTCACCGTATTTGCACATTTGTTTCCCCACTTGTTTGTCTCCAGTTATTCTGTCCAGATCGTTTTTTCGCTTGTTTGGATTTTGATTTGAACTGCTGTGTTGTTTTTGTACTTTCTGCTTACATAAATAGGATATTTATAGAAAGTAAAGAGAAAATTATTGGTTATTGAGCTTCAGTTGCAGATACTCCCAGGTTCACAGTGCCAACATGAGATGCAAACATTCAGATCTTTTGCTCATATAAAAGTTAAAGTTAAGAAATTCTACAGAGTAAAAATACTCTGATACAACAAGACAATACAACCAGAGTTCAACATTTAACCCTCACTTAAGAAGAGTAGAGAAGAGTACAGAACTGTTCCTGTCAAAATATATGTACATATCTTGTTTTCATCACTTTATATACACTGCTGGTATATTAGCTTCATTAATCAGTAGGTGATTTAAGGAGGGGTGAGGAGGGATGTCACCCACCTTGTGAGCAAAATGACCAAATACATCCTCTTTGTTAACCTGCCTTTTTTCTGACTAACTATTAGGCTATAATGTTCTCTTTTCTGTTTTGCACAATGTTTGTTGTGTGTCCACTGAGAAATGTAGATGGTAAAAAACTCCAAGGGGTCATGTAGGTCATGTATTGTGCGAAACACAAGAAAAAAAAAACCCTTCCTGAATAAACTCAGTCTGCTGCATAACATTTAAAGGTGTATTTACTCATTAGTTCAATAGTTTATTTTTTTGTTGATATCAAGACTACTGTAGTCCTTTGGGAGGTGGACATAGATGTGTGTGTTTGGTTGGTGGTGTGGGGGCAGGGGGGGTTGTGCTCTTATATATATCTTAATATTGATATACAGTCAGTTGATTTATATTCATTTCTCAAATGTCTGAGTGATGAGTTACGTCCACTTCCATCCCAAGTCTTTATCATCTAAAAGAATCCTTTCACTTACTTTAAAGACTTGGTGGCTTACTCCATAGAAAACGCCTTCCTTTGCCACCTTTCATCTGCATAACACAATGCTGTGCCATTTAGAGGTGGCATGAATGGATCAGTGGAAACTTGTGCACAAAGAGTGAACAAATGTCTTTGCTCTTTATGACGCAGACTGAGGTGAAGACTTGTTCACTTGGGAAGCTGGATGGTCAAATTCAGAAAATCAGCTGCAGTAATTCTGAGCTGTACGACATACTGGGGGCAGAATTTCCCGCTCCATGCTCCATGAAAAAAACCTAAACCCCTCAGTAATAAGCACCTTAGCAGTTTTCACAATTGAGCTATACCAGCTCAAACTACTGTGACCATATTCTCTTTTTGCTTAAAGCGACACAGGCAAGTATTCCACAGAAAGGAGTCCAGCTTGTAGAACATCATAATAACAATCTTATGTGCTCAAAAAAAAAACCCCAAAACACATGAATCCAACCATGCTTCCTGTGCAGGTTGGTGCAAAGCGAGGAAGATGCATAAATTCCCCCGACTGAAACCTCACCTTAACACAGCCACTGCCTCTTCTTCTTCTTCTTCCCCTGTCCTCCTAAATTTATTGAGTCGCGAGGCCCATCAACCTTTATTAGCTAATAATGCTGTTAGGGCCATTAAGCGTGGCCGAGGCTCCCCCACAGCAACACTTAACAGTCTCGCTGGGGTACTAGTGGAGGACTGAAGTAACAGAACCGCTGTGTGACAACCCCTCCTGCACTGAAGTGACTGACTGGACTTCTAATTTGATGATACTAAGACCAGCATAGCACCCCCAGAGGGCGAATGCTATGTCACTTGAATTTGGCCAAAAAAGGCAAAAATGACTCCTGGTGAACAAAATGCTAGAATAACTGAGTCATTAGGTGATGAGTCTTTTTTTTTTTCTTTAATAAGATGTTCTTGTTAACATTAAGGTTTTGTTTTAGTCAAGACACAAGATTGTTATCATGTTGTAAACTTTTAAGAGGAAGGGCTTCGACCCACCCCAGGATTCTCATCTGTTTTAAAGTTTTACACAGAGACGTGAGCGAAACATCGAACTCCCTGAATGTGATTCATGGATCATTTCTAGGCCCCTGCTGTAATGCCCTTAAGGTTTCCAGAAGATGCCTGGACCTCGTTTTGAAAATGACTGTTTTCTATGTTTCTGTGTTAAAATGCCAATGTCCAAATAGAAAGTAAATGTGCCCCGCAGAGAGGAGGCTGTTCGGGCGATGATTTAAAGCTCCTGCAGGGACTCTTTAGATTGCCACAGTGAAATGGGAGTGAAGGGCACAATGGAGTCTGGTTACTCCCAGGGCCGTGGGTGTTGTTTTTGTTGTGTTGTGCTTGGTCCAAACTCTTAGAGAATGGTTAGGGGATGGCTGCTGTAGATCAAAGCAGAAATATAATCAACTGTTAGGGAGAGAGAGAGAGAGAGAGAGAGAGCCCTCTATTTTATCTTCTCTCCTTGCTCAGGGCTGAAAACAGGCTGTTGTTCAACTAAAGTTGATAAAGGCAAAAAAAAAAAAAAGTACAGTGTGTGCTCTCTACTTGTTATGGAAGTGAAACTGGAACGTGTGGCCTGTTTTGATGAGTCGCGTGAACAGCAGTCATCTCCTTGAGTCTCCTAGATTTATCTTTACAGTCTGCAGGTGGTACAAGGAGGCCAAACTGAGCCACTTACCAACCACATCTGCCACCTTTTTATATCACAAATTGTCATACAAAAAGAAAGCCGCTTTTTAAATCACAAAAAAAAAAACTGTGTAAAAGCTCCATTCCCTATGTATCTGATCAGGCAGAGGAAGTCTTGCTGTCACGCACACTCTTACACACAAACAGCGGGTTGCAGGTTTATATTGTTGTTGATATCTCCAAAGGGGAAATCCATTCCGAACCAATCACACTTAAGTGCCTCTGCAATTAAGGTATTTGTGCCTCAGCAGCGAAGACAAGTTTACCCATGTGGCCGAGTGCCTTCACCTCTCATATGCTATAATCTCACACTCAAAGCCAGATAACATTAGGATGGAAGCATCACCTCTGCAGCAGTAAAGGTCACCTGAGTCCTTGCGTATTACATAATTGGGAAGATTCCTATTTACAGGAACATGTTGTGCTTGTTCTCATTCCCACAATATGTTCACTGTAAGCAAGAAGTAAAAAAAAAATACATTGTAATTTCTTAAAACATATTTACAAAGTGGCAGCAGAGAAATGCATGAAAAAAAACAACAGAACAGTCAAACAGTTTGTAAAATTGTTTTTTTTAATTAAACACTGAGGTTAATTATGAGCTATAAAATGTGAAAGAGCTTGTTTTTTTAATTTTCAGTACTTATGATCCTGCAGGGGAAGCGGTTCATATTTAATGATCCTTAATATCAAAGGATAACCAATAGATGGGAGGGGTAAAAAGACCCAAAGTTGGGGGCTGTATATGATGAGTCTTTAGCATCTCAATTAGGCGTAAAGAAGTTTTCTTATGCAACCTCACTTAGTGCTAATGACCTACTGTTTTTAAAATGTCCAGCGTTTTCATCAAACTGTGTGACTCATGTCTGCAGTGCAAAACGGCTGCTCTGTAAGAAATGACTCATCTAGTTTTATATTAGCATGGTGATGAGCGATAAGTTCTCTGTCTCGCCTTCTTAGTCAAAACACACAAGGCAAATAGTATTTGGGAGTCCCATGTGAATAGTGGAATTAAAGCACATATCACTAACACAGTATAAAGGTGCATCACAGAATCATTGTAAACTTTCATTGCAGTGCATAATTCTCTTTTACTGCCAGATAACTTTACAACACAGAGGGGATTTGGTTCCCAGGCCTGATTAAGGAGCTAACCATGGGCTAGATGGATTCAGGACTACCTCCCGCCGTAGCACCCTCCTCCCACACATCAGCTCATAGTAGGGGAGCGTGGGGAAGTGATTACTCTCGGATTAAGACTTGCCTCGTCGCCGATATGTGCGGCATAATTGAATAATGGCTGCCTCACCCGAACGGTCCCAACGCAGACGAGCCTCCCAGCCTCGTCAGATCGGCGCAATATTAACCATGACACAGGCGTAACCAGGCCGGTAATTAATGCACTGAATCAATTACAAATTAGTCCATTTGGAGAATTCCCCACAGGAGTCCACTCATTACCAGTGCTCTGATGGAGTCGCAAGTTCTCCTCATGGGAAGGGGTGTCACTCCGCCGCTCTCCTTTTCTATCTGTCTTTATCTCTTTTCTCAAGGTAGGATGTGGAAGACAAATGGAGGATGAAATTGATGCTGCCTGCTACTTGGCATTACATTGCAAATTAAAATGTCAGCTACACAACATTGGATTCTTGGTATTGTCCAGACTGGAGAAGAGTGTGATGCTGATTGAAGCTAATGAAGGTACACTTAGGAGGTAGATAATGAGTACCATTAGTTGGCACTGCTGCTACAAGCAGGCTGATGGGAGATTGTGCTATAGGTCACCTTCAACCTGGCTTTAAAAGTTTGCTTGTTGTAATATAGATCTTTGCCATTACTGACTTTTTATTTTTGTATTTTCACATGCATTCCTGTAGACATTCATACCTTCTGAAATATTTTGTAAATGCTCATATTTCCACTGATTTCAACCACAAGTTTTTTGTTACTGGCAAATTATTGGCTTCAGAGAAGGAGATGGTCATCTGGTGCTCTGGTACCTAAATAGTTAACTATAGCAGACAATTTACAGGAGTATGTAAGTATATCTTGAATAAACTAGCATCGAAGGAGGATGGCAATGTGAAGAACATGACCCTCTCTCTTCAGTCTGTATTAATGGTTCTCATAGCATAAGGTGAACTGAAGTGTTCGCCGTATTATTGCCTTTTACCTATTCATTTTCCTGCCAAAGGTGAAAGTCAGTCTTAATGACAGAGGGCTTTCTAGCTCAATTTAGGAACTGCCAGGGAGTTGAAATGGGAGAGAGCTGCCATTATGAGAGACAGTGAGAGAAAGTATGAATGTGTCTGCATATGTGTGTGTGTGTGGTTTACATTTCCTTTCTCACAAGCCCTTGGAAGGCGAGAAGCATTCAGGGTAAACAGAACGCATTTAAAGAAGGAAAGACTTCCCAGAACTGCACATAAAGGACAGTCCAGTATTTCTTCTATAATAGTTTGACTCTGTGTGGCTGAAACCCCAAATCTTTAGACTGAATGTTTTAAAACTGTTTTTTCTAATATATAATCCATTTTACAAGGATAGAAAAGTCATCCTGAAGTTTCCAAGGAAGAATCTGATTAAGAGCAATAAAGGCAGTGTCAGACTAATGTGCCACTTTCTGGAGCAACTCTCATGCATCAGTGTCGACGACTGATGAATCCTGGCTAAGGGAAAGGCAAAATTGAGGTTTTTGCCTGGTATAAGAGTAAATCCAGCCAACACTTACAGTAGATGGGAGTCACAGTTTGCCTTACACCAAAAATACTAAAATCAATCTAGTGCAGACAGAATGGCTTGTGCTGTGGTTGGAGTTCAATTTGCAGCCAAGTGATTAAATCAGTTTGAGAAAATGACTAAAAGGCCACGTTGTTCTGATTCAAAACGCTGCTGAACTCGTTGGGTACATTCTGCTCTCACTTGCATTTCATTCAAAAGGTAATTTTCACATTTGACTGGCTCTGACGTTTGATTGATGCTTCCTGGAATGAATCGTCCTAAATTACCCACATCCCTGACCGTTTGTGCTCCGAAAGGCTGAATCCAACATCCAGTCGATCCGGTCAGTTCCATCCCAGTAGATTTTGTGTTTTGTGGAGCGTAGGGATGCATCGATACCATCATCTGGTATCAGCCCTAGATAGTGCCTGTGCTTGTAAACATAAAAATGCTCCGTCGAAGATACCAATTTACAGCGACACTACGTTAAGCCCACATTAGATAAGAGCAAAGCTGACTTTAAGCTCTGCTCTGAAACTCAGAATTCAATGAGTTTTTCTTAAGTGTAGCGACGATGAACTTTGCAGCAAACTGGTGAGAGAACCAGAGACAGTAAAAATACCTTGCACTTTGCGCCTGATGACCAGTGTTTGACAGATGATATTGAGGAAGGCCTTCTCAGCATGTTGGGACCAAGCTATGAGAGTCCTTGTTGTCACCACCTATTAAGGACACAAACCCAGAGGTGTTTGACCTGGAAGGAAAACGAACAAAGTGTTGCATGGGTTTTATCTTCAACACTGACTTTTAGAGCCGTAGTGTCTGTTTGATGTGCTCCATCAGTTTAACTGCACAGTGGACTGTGGAGCTCACACCAAAGTCGGGGCATTCTGAAATGTGGTCTCCCTGTTGTGATCCAAAAACAGAGCTAAAAATATGATTAAACTTACATCCTTTAGTCAGTTATGAAAGAGTTTGGCTCCGAGAAGTGTTGCTCATTCGAAGACAGTTTGGTGCAAAATAGTTATTATGCCTTTTAAACATCAGGTCATTCGTTCTGGCTCCGTTTCAGGAGCTGACCTGCTGCAGAAACTCTTGACAGAAGAAACTGTAACTAAAAGAAACTTTTAGCTGAGGTGGTGCTGCTCTGACCTGAAAAGCTGCCCCACAACTCTACATGAGTCAGAGTAACTGTTGTTTGTGTGTGTATGTAAATGAGTAAATTGTAGACCAAAAAACTTTTTACTACAATTATAACAAATTGCATTTTTGCAATTTTACTATTTGACTTTTAGGCATCAAAAAGCATTGGTATGAAACAACAATGTCTTGTGTGGACAAAAAACACTAAAACATTGAATGTTGAAAAAATTGCAATTGGCTTCTCTGGCCCAAATGCTATGAAGTGACCATAGTGGTTTTGCTTTTCCTTTATGTATCTTATGATCTGAAGAGTCTTATTTGTTGCAAACATTTTTAATTTTGCCAAAAGCAAAGCCAATACAACAGTTGATGATACTAACAAAAACTCACTCTAGTAATCATTCAATGCAGCTTTTATCAGTACTTGGCATCTTCAGGTTCCATGATGTTTGTACTTATTTACACCTTTTTGCTTGTTCAATGCATGTTCATTTGGTTTGTATCGGTGCGGCGGTGCTATCAAATCTGAAGATGCCAGACAGAGAGGGAGCGGAAGGCATCCAGTGTGTTGAGCAGAAAGAAAGAAAAGGAAGTGAAAACAATAGCGAGAACAGGGAAGAGACAAAGAGACAAGATACATGCGCTTTCTTAATTACTGTGCTAGTAAATCAATAGGAGTTGTGCCATGCTTCATTGTCTGGGCTGTGACTAAGGGAGAGGAGTTAAACAAGCTGAAAAGCACCAGGCAGCAAATGTTGGCAAAAAAAAATCAGCTTTACTCAACCTGTGACCAGCGAACACCCACAACTCGCCCACCACCGCCCATTCTCCATATCTGTGTAATCACACTTCTTACCTTAGATTTACAAAGGGGGAACTGGAGGCAGATGTTTCACAGAAGATCACATCTCTCTGCTTTTTCAGTTAAAATCTGCGAGTGCAGGAATCTCTGCTCAGAAAAATGACCTGAGAAAAACAGCCAGTATATTAATTTTCAACAATATCAAGCAGCAGCTTTTTCTGTAGATTCAAACCATACTGAGACGTCTTAATGCGCCTAATGTACTGTAGTGCTAAGCAGTAGTCCTAATCATGTGAAGAGATAGCAGACATTAAGGTAGTCATTGCATGTGTACATTTGCTGTATTTGTGTGTGTGTGACATTTTGCATAGGTCCACATGCTTAGTCTGATAGACCCCATTGCAGTTAATGGAGCCACAGGTGGCGAAGCTGAGGAGAAAGTAGTCTTTTTCTGCGACACTCCAGTGGAGCCAGATGCTGAGGAAATATGCAGCGGGAATGGGAAGCGTCCCATCCAAATGAAATGCAAAAACCACATTAGTTCATACGGCAGATGTCTGATCCCGTGGCAAGGATTGAGCAAGCTGTGGGGGTTTTGTTGCAGTAAAACACAATAATGCATGACAATGTTACTGAAATCAGCAAAGTAAAACGTAGAATATATTTCAAACTTACTCCTCTGAAATTGCTGTTATACTAATCCAATTGAGGGTCACATGATATTTTTTGTCTTTTGCATTACATTACAATGGCTGACCTGCTCCCATTGGGACACTTGACATTCACAAACTGGGTGTTTCTGTTTTTTTGTCCACCTCTGTCTGTTCACATGACGCTCTCCCTATTCAGCCTCTTCTCTCTGACCACCATGGTGTTTTCTGCCTGTGATGCACCTTACAGGCCTTTCTTGTCATCACGCTTGACAAGTTGACTGTCATACTGTCGTAACCAATGACACTCAAGCATCAAACCGAACGCCGCACATTGCCTCGACGTACATGACACGCACACTCTGAACAGAGACTTCTCAAAGTCACCTATTCTTGCCAATCTCATTAGCAAACAATCAAAAGCCAAAAAGCACTCTTTAATTTAAGTGACATACAGCGTGTAGGAAAATTTCTATTGTCTTTTTTTCAGTCATTATACACTTCTATGCAGGTTTCTTGTTGCACATTTTAATTAGCTGGAATTGCCTTTCTTGCTTTGCTAGAAAGGGAATTGTAATTTTATTTGCCTTGTTGAAATCCTCGGTGACATCCTCGAGCAAAACAGTGTTCCTAGAAACCAGCTGGCATTGACCCTCGGTAGAAGCAAGGGAAGGACATGGAAAGGCAACAGAGAGGTTTGAGATCTTTCATGTCGCTTGTTCTTTTTTTTTTTCTCTTTTGTCACGGCAGTCAACAATAAAAAAAACAGGCTAATCTCACATGAGGATTCCTTTGTACAGCCACACAGGCTCGCTCACAGATTCGTTTCATGAGAGCATGAGAGGTGTGATGTAAGAAACAGACGGGATACTTTCTCTTCATCTTCAAACATGAGTCATCAGAATCATCTTGTCCAAGCGATGCAAGACACTTGAGTGATGTGCATGCATACACTCCTGAACGCGCGCACACACACACACATCAAAGGCGACGTGGACTGCAGGTGTTTGAAGTGGCTCATATTGGGTTTAAGCCACTCCAGAGGGATTGAGGTGTTACTGGGGAGCTGGCAGTTTGCAGGGCACTTGGGCGTCTTAAAGCAAATGCATGGGGACAACACATGGGAAATATTGCACTCACCTAGTGCCAATATGATGACATTACAAAGTCATATTAGAACTGACTTTGTGAGTGATGCACGTGAGTTATTCTCAATGGAGGGTTAACGCTCATTCATAAAGATTGATGTCAGAAATTAATGTCAAAACAGTAATGAAGCCTTCACTTTTTTTTAAATGGGACAATTACCGGCAATATTTCCACTAGCTCGTCGTTTACATTTAGGATGAGCTCCTGGGAAAACTCCGGAGGATTTTCTCGCTTATACTTGTAGACACTCCATCCGGATTCTGTGTCTGTTTACAGATGTGGATGTGAGCTCAGGCAGAGGGTTTAGGGAAGCGATATGGAAATAGAGGATGAGGGCTTAGTGATGCAAGGCAAACCTTAAGCCCTCCCAGTGCACTCCTGTGTATCAGACTTCAATGGCCGCAGCCCCGCGGAGCACATCGGTACGCCTCAATATGTATGGAAATGAGAGGCAATCATGCTAACGTGTGTTCAGTCTCTCCAAACATGTTAATGGTGTCATTGCACTTTCAGCCCTGCGTCTCCCTCCCCCAACGTTTCACCCCTTCTCAGACCTTTTGCTCCCTCTCTGTCTCTTTCCTGACCTGGAACAGGTGTGGTTTTAATTATGCATTAAAATATACGTAAGCGCGGTCCGATCCACTCGACTGAGCTCCTCCTCCTGCAGCGTGAATCTAACCCTCGCCGGCTCGCTTTTTTTCCCCTCCTCTTGTCCTTTCTCCTTCCTTCCTTCACTAACTCTACCCCCCCAAAACCTCCCTCCCCTTCTCCTTTTTTAGAAGTTGGGGATTGAAGGACTCGATTTCAAAACCGTGCACGTCTCTGTGACTCAAGTGAGGGGTTTGTTCCGCTGCCACACTTCCGTTCACAAATGCTCCGGCGTGGGGAGGAGGAGGGAGAAATCCCTGTTAATCTAGTGAATCTGGCTCTCTCTGTCTCTTTTGTTCACTGTTACTGGGACTCTGACGCATTGATCTCTTGGGAGGCACGTGGGGTGTGTGTGTGGGGGGGGTGTGCGTAGGGGGGGAGTTGCTACACAGTTCAGTCTACACGCAGTGAAGGAGTCAAAAAATTACTATGCAAACTGGATTCATTGAAGGGATTTACAACTGATCAGCAGCTTCCTGTTTGAATCTCCACCGTCAGAAATGACCAAAGAAATGTTGAACTGAAATATAAATAGACAAAGACAGCTTTAGAACTTGGGTTCTCTGTTACGTGTGCCCGATACACCGGTATCAAGATTGAGCTATTTTTACTGGGAGGAATTCAGGACAACAATGTGTCATGTTGTTATCTTTAGCAGTTAATTTACTGCTCTAATTGCACTGTAGCTATATAGAGGAGGTCATGCAAATGACTCAGGAATAAATTTAGCACACACACAAAAAAGGATATGCTACTATGATTGCACATGTGCCAAACTCAGTATCGCTGCTCCGTCACACAACGTGGGCTCTTGTGTATTCACACATTTTCATATTTTATTTGTATCCCTTTTGGGATTCGTGTTTAAGCTCACTGTAATGCTGTTTCCCTGAAGTGGGCTAACGGCGCACTTGGCCTGCACCAGGAGTGTTGGGAGGTTGGGGGTGCGCTTGTTTTGTTGATCTGTGTTTAATGAAAGTGACCACGCAGAGAGGGTTTGGCCATTAGCTCAGCAAGGACCTGTAATCACTACAAGTTGTTTCCCTTTTTTTTTTTTTTCTCGCCCGGTTCATTATCGAACAAACAATCTGTGGGGAGAAAAGCGTGTGTACCTGCCATCTTCTTTCTCCCTCGTTTTATTTCCCTCTGCAGTGCTGCGCTTTGGGAAGTATTGATTCGGTGGCTTGAAAATAACAAACCCGCAACCGTGCAAGTTGGGTAATAAACAGGCTGAGGGAAAAAAAAGTGTAAAGAAATTTTTTTTAGCGACTGTATATGCTCAGATTCAGAGTTGATTGCTGTTGCTGCTGTGCCACCCTCCATCTTTTGGTTGCAAGAAAAAGCACCTGGATCGTCGATGGGGAGGATCGTTTATGGCACAGCGCCCAGGGCAATGTCACTGGACTACACAGGCTTGAAGCTATTTGGTTGTGTAGCAGGGTAGAAAAGACCTTCAAATCCCCAGCAGGGTGAATTTGAGTCATCCAACAGACCTCAGCTCTTGGCGAGTGAAATAAAGTCAAAGTGTGAAGTATGGCCCTGGTTTGTCTAACTCCGTGCTCAAACTGATGGCACAACAGAACGCAACACAGACGCAGATCAGAGAAGCCCGACATATTGCTCACATATGCTTGCATGCATATTCATATTTACACAGACAAATGGACACGCATGCAACAATGATGCATCGACTTTTGCGCCATTATCCTCAGCGATTCTCGAGTGTTTTTATCTACACAAAGTAGCCTCCTTGATCTTCTTTTCCAACTAGTCTCTAAACTGATAAGCACATGCACACTGAATATAAATTCCCCATCACTCATTCACATAAATACACACAGACTCACAGACTCTGGCCCGTCTGTTTCTATTAATGGTAATCAGCAGGGTAATGATGACGGAGCTGTGACTGCGGCTTACTTACTGTGGCTGACGGCCATGCTCTCTGACAGCTGTCAGCCGCCATGACTACACTGCCAGGGCCCTCCTTAGGACTTATTTCAGCTCACCACATCAGCTGCAACAGCACTTCACACACAGACTTGTTGATTATCAGCATCAGCGGGCCGGCGTGGAAAGACTTCTCTGACCGCCTGTCTGCTAATGACAGCCACCATGATGGCGGATGGGAGAAAGAGGACACAGCCTGTCACTTTGATTCATGCAACAGCAGCTCCAACTGGGTGGCTCCTTGCCAAAGTCTCGACACTCGTTATATCCCCTCCTAAATGACATTTAAAGTGTGAAGCAATGGCTGTCCTTGTGGCTCAGTCACCCCGGGCCGGACCCCGGACGTGAGCGCTGAACCCTGTGCCAAGTTTCTGCATTGAGGTCACAAAGCCTTGAGCAAGTTCTCCTCGCTCAGATGCTCCTACTCAACTCGCTGGCGTGATTAAATATGTGGAAAGTGACCTTGACGATAGCGGTTGTCGATGATCTGATGGATGCCTGACTTTCCTTTTTTATCCCATTCTGTTTTGGTTTGTTTGTTCTTAATTCATCTCTACTGCATTTTCTCTCTGCTCCTAACCTCCTTTCTCTCTAATTAGCTGATTTCAAAAAACGAGTTACCTTCAGTGTGAAATAATAAATCCCACTGAAGGCTAGGACGAGAAACATCATTCAATCTCTTGAAATATTGTTAATTAATTGGTTTCTTTCAAACTACCTTTGCAACATGTTCTGATCCAAGGGCACAAGATCCAATCATGATGTTGGCCTAAGAACAAACTTAAAATAGTAAGGGACCTTTTGAACTGTAAAAGTAAGTACAACATCTGCTCTAATGACAAAGCTTATGTGTTTTGGCCACATGAAGGGAGGGTTTGGCAGACAGATCCAATGCGTGTCGATGGTTCTGCAGGCTTCATTACAGCCTACATGCATATTCATACATTTGGTTGTGACATCACTCAAGCTGCAAGAAAAATGGGAAGGAAACTAAAACTATGAGCTGTGTCCAATTGTTTGATCTTGTTGTGGTGCGGTAAAGGCAGTACATACAGGAAAGCTTGCTGAAGTTACATACAGTATATTATATAAGAGAAAATGTATCTACAGGGTTTCTGTGACACAAGGTCTAAGTCATAAAATAGTATTTCTTGATTGTTGGTGGCAAATTGAATAAAGTAAACAGCAGATTTAAACAAACATTTACCATAAATTGTGCACTGCTACAGACTCTGAGGATGAAACTCTGCAGAAGGAAAAAGAATGTACCATAAAAATGGTAATATTTTAAAGCGAATTGAAAACCAGTCTGTTGTCCGCTGCATTTCTTTTCATCCTCGAGATGTATTGTGCAACTTTCTTTGTCTGCGTGTTTCGTACATTGGTGCATTGTTGGCTGAAAGCATCATTGGCTAAACCCTGAACTCCTCAGACTAATGCACTGGAAAAACATGAATATGGTGTCCTCGAGGCCTGCTGGTGGGAAACACAGTTAAATAAACTACCTCTTCATCTTGGACTTCATCTTACTTGCTCAATCAATAATTTTAGATCCACCAAGAGACTTTTTTTTTTCTTCCGTGCCTTTCACATAACAACTGATTCACTTCCTAATGTTTTTATCTGTGCAACAATATCATGCACAGTAAAACCACACACTAACACCTCCCTCCATGACTCTGTCCACAGTCTATCCGAGAAGTGACAGGCTATGTGTTGGTGGCCCTCAACCAGTTTGACTACCTGCCTTTGGAGAACTTGAGAATCATCCGAGGAACCAAGCTGTACGAGGACCGCTACTCGCTTGCCATCTTCCTCAACTACAGACGTGATGGGAACTTCGGCCTGCGCCAGCTGGGTCTGAAAAACCTGACAGGTGAGTGAGTTTCTGTTTGCTCTTTGTGTGTGCTGTGTGAGTATTACAAGTACCCTTTGCGCAAACCAAGAAGTGATGTGTTATGGCGCAGCTTCACCAGGTGGTCAGTCTGAACCTGAGTTCAATCTTTGAAAAAGTTTGTTTTTATCTGAGATCAAACGTTGAACATTTTATATTTCCATGCCTCCTGGGGTTTGTGTGTGTGTGTGCGTGTTTACCCTTTCATTTACCACCTGCTGGGATTTCCTAAGAGGTGAGTACAGCTCCCTAAAATCCTGCAAGAGAGGAGTGAAGAAACCTGATTAAACACTTGAAAAAGTTGACGCTTCTACTCCGAAGCCTGATGAAAATATTTTGAAACTTAGGTTAGTAATGACTGATGACTGTCAGATACATAAAGTATACATGTGCAGGTTTTTCATAGAGAGGCATAAAACCAAGAATGAGTCAGAAACAGTCTCAGGAAATCCACACACTGATGTGAGCTTAATGAAATTGAAACAGAAGGTGACTGATGTTTTGAAAAGCTATTTTTTTATATTTGATTTTTTTTTTAATATAAATAGCTAAGAGGTGGATTAAGTGAACGCTTCACAGACTCTTACCTGAAACTTGTGAAACATTATTCACTTCACTCGCTTCATTACCTTTCAAGTTGCCATCCTTGGAGCGAATGATCTCAAAAAAAAAGGGTCTCACAGATGAATTCACGTGTGTTCAGATCCCGTCGAGTCACCGCTGTTAATCAGCAGTTGCTTTGTCTCCTGCCTGTTTTTCAGACAACGCTGACGAGCAGCAGGTATTAGTATTGATTCATATTGATCTAATAATAAGCTGGTAAACATATCACTAGTATTGTAGACAAAATATTCCTGGTTTCTATTGGGTGATTTAGGGGATGCTTTTAGGAAATCTTTCACAAAAATATAATTGCAGAGAAACACTGGCTCGAGGCTTCTTTGCACATTTGAATTAATAAATTGGCCAGTGTGTTGGTAGTTATTTACTGACCTCCATCACCTTCACAGAAAAAGGGAATATGCAGACAGTCTGCCTCTTCTTCTTCTTCTCTGAAGCACCCGACTGATGCTCATATCACAATTAACCCTCTCACACCGAGGGATGATGCTCACTCTCTATACTGTCAAAAGACTTTATCTCATCTGTTATTTTCACTCATCTCTCCTGCTCACACACACACACACACACACTCCAAAAAAAAATCGTCACCCGGCAATCGACCCTACCCTTGTTTCCTCAGAACTTAGAGAAGACAGTGGATGTGATTGCTGATAAATAGCGTAGTAAGTAGGAAAACATTGTGTGGGCGGCTCTGCCTCTTTATGAACAATGGATCCTTCCGCTACTAGGTTTCCTTCAGGCGCTCTGACCCCGAGGTCGGCATGAAATGAAGCTCTTGACTTGCAAAAAAGATGTAGAGCTTTTCCAATACAGGGCTAAGTGGGGCATGCTAGGGCCAGGGCCAGCTCATGATGTGTGCAGCACAAGGTCAGAGGTGTTATTTACTCATTTTGAAGCTAAATCCAACCTCACATTCTTCTGAGTGAGTAAAAATGGAGAGAGAATCAATTTTTGTTTTGGTTGAATAACATTGAATAAAAGTCTTATCAGTAAGTCTTGGTCAGTTGTGTTTAGTCCCATGGTGCAAACCCGGCTATGTTTTTTTTTTTTTTTTTCCTATTTTTACCCTGCAGTGCAATCATAACATAAATTATTTCCCTTATTATCTTTTACACATAGGAAAGCAAGAGGAATGAGATTTGAATGATTTATTAGGTAGCACCACAAAGTGCCATGCGTGTCCTCATTGATGGTGAATGTCAGTAAAAATGGGCTTTGAAATGACTTTTGCTGCTTATTTCTCTGTGGGGATGAACTCCCAGTGCAATCAGACTGGACGTGTTGGCGTACAGTACACCGCAGCTTGCTTTTACCTAATGATGTTTTAGAACCAATATTACGCCAATGCATATAAAATATTATACATAAGCATGATTGCAAGTGTGTCAAGGAGACACTGAGGCGATATGAGAGAGGCGATGTCATCAGTTGGCACCAGGACTTAAAAATTCTGTCTGTGTTGAAAGATTACAATTTATTCCAAGACTGGAATTTATTTAGATTTATAAGGAGGAAACGTTGCACCGAGCTTGTGTCTCTGCTGCTTCCAAACCCACTTTCTGAATAATTCAGTTGTCTCTCATTGTTCTCTTCAACTGTTCCTTCCCTGTGATCCCCCAGAGTCGAAGGAAACAACACATCCATCCACGAGTGTATGTGCAGCACCACTATGTGCTCGTGTGTTATGTTCCATCTTGTATTCTTTCTCGCATGTTGCGCCATACTTAGGGAATTGCGTTTGTCCAGCACCAGCAGCAGCTTTTTTTTTTTTTGCCAAGCCAGTCCTCTTCATTGTGGTGCCAAGTTGAAGCCAGTGCTGAGGGAGTCAGGGCTGGACTCAGTGAGAAGCTGCTGTTTGATGTGCCATCCGTGGCCGCGAGCCATGAAGTAGAGGGGAAGTTATGCACAACAGCCATGGCCTGAATCTGCTCGACTTCATAACTCTGACTGTTCGAGTTTCACCCCAGTATTTTTTTTTTTGTTCGTGCTAAGCAGCGGAATGGAGTAGAATAAAATCTCCCCACTTTCTTATTGATGAAAAAATGCTATAATGAGATATTTGTCTTGTCACGGGAAGATTCTCTCATGTCAGCTTTTGCTTTTATTACAACATACCAACGAGGGGTCTCCAGTGCTCCCTTTGCTTCTTAGTAAATGAGACCTGACCTGAACCCAAATCAGGTCTGAATTTTATGCAGTTTTCAGGAAGGACTTGTGCTTTTTCCCAGGGTGTCACGTCTGTGCGTCAACATATCTATATCTCAGTGAAGTCATCTCACTGTCAACTGAGGTCATGTGTTGCATCTTTGCATCATCATTGCAGGAAAAAAAAAGTGTCTTCTGACGTAAGGTGGAGCATGAATTGTAAAGTGACATGTCTTTTCAGCCATAGTGGGTCATAATTGGTGGAGCATCATACTCTCTCTTTTTAGGTCTGTCCAGTTGACTGCATTTCAGATGAGGTCTTATTATTCTTGAGTCTTTTTCAGACCAGTTCTGCCTGTCCTCAGGTCTCTTTTCCAGGTATATATTTTTGAAAAATGTATACAGCAGAGGTGCACAGAGGCATCATTATCTGTATCTGTTCAACCAGGAAAATTATCTGTCTCTGCATCTGCATTCACATTGAATACTGGAAGTAGGCGTGGTTTATACACAAAGTCATGTTACATCGGTCAAATGTATTTTTTAATGTAATATTCATTGGCAATGCAATTGTTATACATTTAATGCATCACATTGATTCATTATTGAAACATAATTAATTCTGAAAATGTCCCCATTGTGTGACTAATAAAGGAATATCTTATCTCAACCCCACGCCTTTAACTCTGGACATCAAACAATCAGAAACTGAAAAAATGTTTTTTAAATTGAAAGATTCAGTTTTGTATCGGGAGTAGGAGCTATTTACAGTAATGTTATTGCAGCTTGCTGGGGAAACATGCACAGATGGAAAGAGTACTAGAATATTATACTTGAGTAAAAGTACTGTTACTTTCAAGAAATGTTACTTTTTTAAGTTAAAGTAGGTACTTGGGTAAAATGTATTAAGAGAAAATTAAAAGTAAAACAAAAATGTACTCTGAGTAAATATTACTTACCTTGGACAATACAGGATATACATGATGCTACTATTAAATCACCTTTTGCCAACATTAGCATGAAATATCCATGCAACAAAACTAGTGAAACAACATCACGCCATCGAGCCCTAATGTCCAAACCGACAATGAAATCCATTTGTATGGACAGATTTTGCAGCCGGTGTACAACACTGATTATCAATTATAAATAAACAACAGCCTCCCCGTGTATGGCCTCAGTACAATAAACAGAAAAGAGGACAAAACTCAATTCAGTTAAACACAAATGACCAACAATAAATAAAAAGAGCCATGGGCACCGGCGGGTGCAACAAGCAATATTAAGCTACAGAAATGAAATAACTGTCAATTTAACAGCAGAATAAAACATCACCAAAGCAGACAACACCGAGATGTAGAAACAATATAAAATGTCCATGGTGGCTGCAGCCAAAAAACACATATATTAAAACAAGAGAGCAGCACTTTTTTACACTGTGTAACACACACACACCTGGTTCATCTTATTTTCATGATCATTCTCAATGCATATTATAACCAGTTCACTCAGCCTGCCTGTCCCACTATAACCAGTCCACTTCTCTGTCCCACTGCAACCAGTCCATCTCTCTGTCCCACTATAACCAGTCCACTTCTCTGTCCCACTACAACCAGTCCACTTCTCTGTCCCACTATAACCAGTCCACCTCTCTGTCCCACTATAACCAGTCCACCTCTCTGTCCCACTATAACCAGTCCACTTCTCTGTCCCACTATAACCAGTCCACCTCTCTGTCCCACTGCGCTCCCCAATGTTTTGAAACATTTTCAGTTGAAAGAAATTCTACAGTCACAGCTGTGACACAAACAGTCAGAAGCAGCATGCAGCATTTCGTCAAACCCAGCATGCACCTGTTGGTCACACAACATCTTGGGTGTGTTTGATTTGTGCTCGCCAGGTGGTGCATTAATCAGTAATTGATTGATTGTAGATGCAACCTTTTTTTAAACTGTGCTGAGGTACAATAAATGATATCCATAATGGTGTCATCCTTAGTTTTAGTGCATTATTGTGCGTTGCTGTAGGCCTGCTGTTCATTAGCTCTGGTGAGGGGAAGAACATCCCCCGACACTCGGCCAGTGAACATACACATTCAACACATCCCTCCACATCAGAAATGATCCGCCTGCGTACACTGATACGCATCACGTAGCTCTCCTGAGGGGAACCAACACTGACAGAACATAAGGGTTTTTCCATAATGTCAGGCCCGACTGCAGGGACAGCTACAGCGAAGAATGGGAATTTTTATCTTGTGGTCATGGAGAATGATATGATTCAATTTGAAGAAACATGCTGGCTTACACACAGACATGTCAATCATGATGATGAGGTTTTGTTTTTTTTTTCTCCTGAGTGATAACGAGCAACTTCATACAGATGAAATCAGTTTCCGTTGCATTATGCGTGCTTTCCCGAGTAACATATCCAGATTTGCGTACTTCTCCAGTTTGCAGCACGCATGACAAGTTTGGGTGTACAGGGACCCCAGAAGACCTTGAATATCAACTTATCTCTTTATAACAAGAAACTTGTCTTGGAGGGTCTATCATATCACTGCTTTTTGCACAGATGGTCCTGACAGTTAAACAAGCTCTTGCTGGGGGGAGGAAGAAACAAGTCACTTGTGTCCCAGTTCATTCTGCTGCAGTTGTCATCATATACAGTGCATTGCTGAGGGAGGATGTAAGCCTGAACCATCAGGATGGATCCACTCCTGTACATGGAGCGGCACTGATCAAAATTCTTTCCTTCCTTCCTTCGAGTGCTTTAGTGAGTGTGAGGCTGGCTGTCTCGCTCATTACTAGGCTTTTGATGTCATATTGGTCCACGGTTCCTCTGCCAGCAGCTCCCAGTTTAAAATGATCAATATAATCCATAAGCAACATATATAAGAGGATAAAACTTATTTGCTACCCACATAAGGGGCTAATGGAGAGAAGGCACAGTAAAAGACCCCTGCAGTGCTGAAACCCACCTGGGTCGAAATTGCCTTTGGATGAAATCAATTTGTCGCCAGTATATAGTAGCACTGCACTTATTGATTTCTCTGTGCACTCTCTGCGAGCTGTGAATGGACTCTCTGGATTTAAAGGGGGCTGGAGGATGGGGTAGAGGAGGTCTCCGGCTGAGCAGGGATAGGACTCCCTCCGATGCACCTTTCAATCAAGCTTAGCTAAGTTATCCTCATGAATATGAAATATAAGGCACAGTCAAGCCGGGAATGGTGTGTGCGCATGGGGGTGTATAGGAGTGAAGAAGAAATGCAAAAGGAAGTCTTTGCCTAAGTGTGGAAAGTTTAGCTGTGTTGTTTATTTGATATTACTTTGTGGGGACAAAAATGTGTTCTGTCTCATCTCCCATCTGATAAAATGCCCTGAAAGGTTACTCGTTTTTCCAGCGTTTTTGTGTGTCCATGCAAACCTTTTGATTGCAGCACAGAAACTTCTAATAACTACTTCTTTCTACCTTTTGTCCCCATAGTGAAGAAAAAGGTTAAACAGAGCCGGCTCCTGACATTTTCAAAGTTCCTAAACTGTATTTTGATGCACGCTGACCCGCCGTGTCTTCCTTCCTGCTTAGGCAAACATTTTCAGCACTTCCGTCTGGATTCACATGAACCCCGGGCAGCCTCTGTGCTTTCACATGGTAATTACAGCCTGCTTCCCTGGCAAAATAATAACAGCCTCAATAAGGAGCACAACACAGATGAGCTTTCTGATTTAACACATTTTACTGCCGCCGCCCCCTCCCTTTCTCTCATTTCATCCAGTATCGTTTTTTTTTTTTCGCCCGATTTGTTTAGTGTTGTTGATTCATTTTTCTAACCACCCTACGCCTGCACTGCGTCTGTCCAAAATGAAGCATCCAATCTGAGGCCCCATCTGCTGAATGATCCTCTCTCGTCTCATGCATGTACACAAGCCAGTGTTTTACGCCAAGGCGTTATCCACTCCTTCATGGCCCATCTGCTCTCTCTTTATCTATCCTATTTTCTGTCTTTCTTCCATCTCTTTATCCCTCGTTCTTTGGCAACGCTTCTCTCATCATATTTCAGTTGGCTGTCTTGGTTTGTCACATTGATGCCTTTCACACAAAACGCATGCAATCTCATGTTTGTACCATTTTGTACTGTATGCAACACCCTTCGGAGCACTTGAGTCCTACTGTGCTCTCCAGAGCCTACTGAAAATGTTCGATGGGCACATCTCAGTGAACGCGCTCTATCATCCACTAAGCGTGTCCTGTTCAGCGTCTGGCGGCGGTGATGTATGGGTTAGTGCAAGGTGAAAGAGACAATTTGAGTCAGCGTGCTTCCGCCAGACAAGGGACTGCTGAGGGGGGCCGCCTAAAATTGCGGCCTTCTTCTGATCCCTGAGACTCCCATTCGCCTTCTAACTACTAGGAGAAGAAAGAGCAATTCTGCCACAGGAGGCAGGCGAGATTGGTTCAGTGCACGTCACCAGAATTCAGTGGAGCCGCTTGCCTGGCAGCCCACAGACCTCAGGTCTCCTTCAATTGTGTGTCTAATTGATTACTTCCCATGCAATTACTCCCGTGTCACACTCAATATTTCACTGCTCCAGGAAGGGGGCAAGAGGGACTTTCTTTTTGAAGGACGACATTCATATTGTCACATTTGTGAGGCCCTAATGTGGACCGTGAGGAGGCACATGTTAAATTGAAGTACGGAACAGGCCATCAGTAGTGGTCGCTGCTAATTGATTGCTGTGTAATACCACTGTGTGACAGAGATAGTGAGACTATTAGAGCCAATGGTTGGGCTTTTATGCCAGGGGAACAACACAGATACATTTCTTTCTAAAGTTTCTTCCAGCATAACCCCAATTCCAAAAAAGTTGGGACGCTGCGTAAGAATGTAATCATTAACAAACTGTGTTTACAGGCAGTATTACAAAGTGTCCTGAGCCCATGTAGTCATCTCCTTTATACAATCATGTGTTTGACAAAGTGTTGGACCTCTCTCCATCCTCGCTTGTGAATGACTGAGTCTTTCCTCAATGAACCTTTCATACCCAATCATGATACTATCACCTGTTACCAATGAACCTGTTTATGATTTGGATCAGTCCACAACTTTCACAGTCTTTTGTTGCTCCTGTCCCAACTTGTTTGAAACATGTTGCTGGCATCAAATTCAGAATAAGTAGATATTTACAAAAATCAATGAAGCTGATGAGGTCAAACATTAAATATATTGTATTTGTGCTGTTTTCAATTGAGTATATATGTCAGAAAGGATTAGTCAGTTATCACATTATGATTTACAGTGTCACAGTTTTTTTTTTTTTGGTTTCAGTGTAGTCTTGTCTATTTTTGTGCTACTATGACCAAGCAAAGCTTACAAAGCAGGTTAATATTAATTTACATGTTTTCATTTAAATGTTTTCTAGTTCCATACCTTTGGCTCTCTCAAATCATATCCTCCATATTTCTCACTTTTAGAGCATTGTATAATCTTACAGTCCTTCCCTCCATTCACTCCTTCCCTATTTTACTTCATTTTTTTAAGTGTCTAATTCAACCATTAAACGTAACCTGGACAATTCACCTCACATTTATTTTTGCATCAGGGCCATCCGCATGTGTCGCTCACAGTGTGGCCTCCAGGATTCAGTGGTGCTTTTGAATGCTTTTGTTATTTTTTATTATCTTTAATAATGCAATGTTTGAGATTTCATAAGCAGAAAATAACTGGGCTTTATGAAATATTAATGGACAACAACAGCACAACCTGTGATGGGAAAGGAGAAAATAATAATGCAAAATATCTTGTCCAATTAAAAATGTGTGTGTGTGTCTTTGTCTGTATGTGTTTTGTATATTAAATTACTGGACTCTGCAGCACATTAAAGTTTTTGCTCAGAATTCCCTCGTGTCATACCCGGCTCCCTTTTCCCATATACCTGCTTCACGACTTGACAGTAGTTTAAACAACCATTAAAGCAACCATTATTATGCCACCTTGTGCCTAATGCATTTTTCCTTTGTCAGATAAACTCTGTCAGATAATACCCCAAACTTTTCCTTTATCCTGATGTAAGGCTCAGGAGAGTCTAAGAACAGTTTGGACAAAAGATAAAAAGTCTGGAAACTATGAATAAAAAGGCGAAGGAGGAAATACAGAGAAAGTAGAACCTACATATATATAACATCAAATGCATGAATGTTAATACTATTAAAGCGGCTTGGGATTGACAGCTCAGGTCAACCTGCAGCTCAGGTCCCCTGTTTTGATAATTATTGTTCTAACAGTCAAAGGAAGAATAAAATCATCGCTCATTTTCAATCACAAGATAAAAATCTTTTATAAATTACTGGCTGTAGATGCAAAAGGCAGATTAATGACTGCGATCTTTTAGTCTTTCATGTTCATGTTTCTGTGCTAGTTCTAGTAGATGTAAGGCTGAATAGTTGAACAAAGAACATGCAGAACAATCGATTTTGAATATAGAGAATGTTCGTCTCACATTTGAAATGCAGTTTCAAATGGTTTATGAAATGTGTTTTTAGATTTTAACCAGAAATAAAATATTATGATGATATATGACTAGAATGAAGATATTGTCCAGCTCAAGCCTCCACCTCTGCCTCACCTTTCGTCATCTCCCAAAATACCCAGACTTCCTTAAACACTACTACAAAGCTTCTATCACCAGTTCGCCTTCCGACTGAACCTCTATACGACCGACTGAGAGCCGACTTTCACCTCATTAAAAGTTAAAGTAGGCGTGGAAGGAATTTTAATGCCAATTAATAATCAAAACACAGTCCTCTTCTCTCTTTCTCCAACATTTCCTTCCCCCCCGGGCGATGACTTAGATCAGACTAAGATCTGCCATGATGTAGATGTAAACTGGCTCAGAGACCAATAGTACGGCATTCGCTTAGTTGAAATCTCATCTGAATCCAAGCCTGTTGTTTAAGCCGGGAATGAAGGACGGAGCGAGAATGTGTTTTTCAGCCATTTGAACTGTTTTAAACCAGACACGGCTACTATAAAGTGTTAAATTAGTAACTGTTATTTACTTTTAGTCTTTCCATGAAATATACATTAGCTTTGGTCAAATTTTAGTTACTTGACTTTACATATGTTAGTGTTAGTCTCAGAAACAAGAATTCTCACTGACCATCCTATACATGTATTTAGTGGTTTTTGAGTGACATATATTTTTATTATGTCTCTTTCAAAGTAAAGCACATTGAGTTTGTTTGTAATGAAATGTGCTATATAAATAAAATTACCATTGCCATCTATGCCAGGCTTTGACTTTGCAGGCAATATTTGCCAGTACGGTAAGGTCATTGTTGATCTTTTTATATATTCACTTCAATTCAATTTTCAATTCAATTTCATTTGTATATAGCGCGCAAGGCACCTTACATACAGAGCAGTACTAGACCACACTCTTTAGATATTACTCATAGAGACCCAACAGTTCCCATCATTAACAAGCATTTGATGCGACAGTGGCGAGGAAAAACTTCCTTTTAACAGGCAGAAACCTCAGACAGAACCAAGCTCAGTGATGGACAGCCAACTGCCGCCACCATTTTGCTCTTTTTATTATCTGATTGTTGGTATGTGACAGGAAGCAAATAATGGTCTTTGGTGTCACACTGTGACCTCCTTCATATTTGTGAGTTTTGGCAGTGTAATTAGAGTGATACCCTAATTCCACCTTCTCTGAGAGGACAGTTTAAAAGGATAGAAAAGCAGTCTCACCAATTTCAATATAATGGGACAAAAAACTTATCATGGCATTTATTTGATGCTTGAGCGAATTTGATGAATGATTTGAGATTTGAAATGTGAATTATAACAATAATAAAATCTGAACAAAATCAAGGTTAGAGCGACGTGAATGATCGATAAACTTAGGTCAGTTCACACATTTAGTATCTTTTTATGAGACCTGTACTTTGCAACAGGTTTGCACAATATCAATACTTATTCCCAATATGATGATGGTACATGGTACAACATTCAGACAACCTGAAGTGGACATACAAACAGCTTCAGCATTTTGGTATTGGATTTTTTATTTTTTATCTTTTTCTGTATGTCCAGTATGTGCTGTACCTCCTCCTTTGTATTCACTGCCACAGATGAGATCGCAGATTCAAAACAAACTCAAACTCACACTGTGATTGTCATGTTCGGTCTCTGTCACTGACTGTCTGTCATTGCAGCTTTACCATATCAGCGCATGGCTGTGCAGCCTTGACATGCACTTCTTACTTTGATTCTGAAGGCCAGACAGTGTTTCAGACAGGTCTTTGATGTCAGAGGCGCTCAGTGCTCATCTCAGAGGAGGAGCAAAATGAGTGGGAAAGCAAATAAAATAGGAGCTGACTGGCAGCTCGGTGGGTCTCAAAAGCCACTGAGGAAAATGTCACTTTCTATCAGCTTGGTTATGAGGCCTAAATGGACACCTGTGGACTTTGAGTGATTTTCACTGTTGAAGACGTGACGTGTTTAACATTAATATAAAAAAAAAGTTCTGAAAACAGGCTGTCAGCTGTTGTCAGGCCATTACTTGTAAACTTTGTTCCTCAAGTATTTTGTCTGTTTGTGCCACTGTTGTCAATGCAATTCTTTTTCTTTTGCCATCCATCTTCTATGACACGTTGTTGGACGTGCTCAAAAGCTATAGGCTCTTTCTTTAAGTCTGGGATGGCGGTTTGTGCGTGGGTGTTTCGGCATATCTTGCATGCTGACATGATGTACAGTACATATTTAAACAGTCGGATAAAAGGCCTGAGATTTCCAGCCAATTACCGTTATCATCGAGGCTTGCTTTCCATGAGTTTAAAAGAAGCACTGCTCCCAAAACCAATTTAATAACCTTGCCTGCCGACACACACATTAGCCTCCAACCCTACGACTCCTCCCTCTTCTCCCTTGGCAGCTTAATAATTAATATGCTTATTTTTTGCCTCTTAGGCCGAAGCCTTGGGTAAGTGGAGCAGCCATTGATGGGGGCAGTGGTGGGTAATGGGACATGAAAAGGACTTTTCTGTTCATCTCAGGTCTCCACAGAGATACGGTGGGTGTTACTATATGCAACACCAGGCATGACCGAATAAAGATTTTAATAAAGCGTTCCCTGACTTCTGTGCCACCTCTCCATGGTACGTTTATTTGTTGTGGTGCTGAAAAGATCTTGGCTCCCTTCGATGGCCTTTTTTTCCCCCGAAGCTCTGCGTCTCCACGTCGACCAGGTGGTCCCTCATTGATAATGTCATATTCAGTTTTTTTATTATAGTCGGTTATTGCAACAACCAGGCTGGAGGGTCCACTTTAAAGCCCTTACATGGAGATTGGTTTGGTCATGGATGTGGTCCCAATGCATTTGTGTTCTCAGACAATGTAACGTTGAGTTGCATCACTTACTGGGTGGGCAGTCTTTCCTTGAGAACAGTGAAGCAGCTAGAAACAACAGGGATTCAAATGTTTTATGAGAAAATGTTTAAAATGTTTACAGACATTATCCTTCAATATTAGGGAGACTTGAGAAACAGACAGCACGAGGTTCATTTATGCAAGAAGGTGCTACATAACTTAACCTGTATGGAGTCTTAATCTTGGGTGATAGAAGACGATTCGCAAGTATGACGTATATTTATTCACTGATAGTCACGTTTTTATTATTGGCCAAATACTCGTGCAGAATGTGACATTTTATCCACCATAGTATTCGGGTGATATACTATCAGGTCTAAACTAGCGAACATGCAATGCAACAGTCATGCAACAGTTTAATATCACCTCACTATTTATTAATTCAAATAATATTTATGTTTCCTCTACTGTTGAACTTCTTTGTGCTTACTTTTGAATTTGAAGTTGTTTTTGATGACTGTAGCTGTACTGCACAATGTTTAATATTACTTTTACAAGCTTGCTCTTGTATTGACTGTGCCGATGTTGATCGAGCAGATTACTATGTTGAAATTGTAAAAACTTTAGTTCCTTTTGGGTTAATTAAATACGCAGCCTTCCACCTTAAACTTCCATGTCACATGCCTGCAACCTGACAGCCTGGAGTTTGATGGGAGGATGTTCCTGTTTATCCCTCATGCATGTTTTCTAAGGGGCAGCTTATACCAGAAAAGAACCTAGGTTTGTCCGACATATTGTCTGATCATAATGGTAGGCATAAGTGCTTTTTCAAAAGGCCACACTCGAAGGTAGAATAAAAAGCCGACCATCAGAGAGGGAGGGAAGGATGGATGGAAAACCATTGTTGGTGAACACAATTTGTTGCTGTATCTACAAATGCCAGTTAAGACTCCACCATGCAAAGTGAAATCCACATATCAACAACACCCAGAAACGCTGTCAACTTCTCTGAGCTGAAGCTCATCTGAGATGGACTGACACAAAGTGAAAAGTGTGCTGTGGCCTCGTGAGCTCACATTTCAGATTGTTTTTGAAAATCATGGATGCCCTGTCCTCTGGGCTGAAGAGGAAAAGCACCATCCAGATTGTTACCAGAGCAAAGTTCAGAAGCCAGCATCTGTGATGGTATGGGGGTGTGATAGTGCCAATGGCATGAGTAGCCTGCACATCTGTGAAGACGCCATTTTTACTGAAAGGTACATAAAGGTTTTGGAGCAACATATGCTGCCATCCAGACGGTATCTCTTTAAGGGAAGTCCCTGCTTATTCCAAGACGATGCTAGCATTCCTTTATAGTAAAAGAGTGCAAGTATTATGAAGCCCAAAATATAACTACGGAGACTGACACTCAAGTATGCTCCTGTCTCAACCTTTTTGGAATCAGAGTCGTAGTTTCACTTTAAATCTACTTCACAGTCTTCTGGATGGTCTTACTGATAAACACCACATGTGAGCTGTATGCACAAAGTGAGAGCCGTGGCCTGTAGTGTGTAACTGAATGTCTCTCAGTAGGCCTGAAAAAACAAGGCCTCAATGACGTGCTGTTGCCTTAGCAAATCACGCACTGACTGAGACCAGCTTCCTCTGTGGTAAAACCAACATACTTGGTATGCGTGTGGTAAGATACGCTCTCTCTCCTCTCTGTCTTTCCATCTTTCTTTCTTTCTGTCTGCCTCTCTCAGACCCTGTTTTGTTTTGCCCATTGCCGAGAGCGTGGCTCATTATAATTCAGCTGGCAGGCTGATCACACATCAGCCTTGATAAGCTAAGTGGCCCTCAGCAGCAGCAATTGAAGGTCCTTTTACTCTTTTTTAATCACTCACTTGTTTTGCCCCTTGATAATCCTTTTCTGTCTTACTTTTTTGTCTCTTCCCTCATTTGTTTTCGTGGTTTTGTTTTTCTTTCTTGCTCGTAGATTTGTCTTATCTCAAGGTATTGTAATATGATTTTCTCCTCCTCCTCCTCCGCCCTATCTGTTAAGCTCAGATTACCAGGGCTTTATCACAGTTAAAAAATAAGCAAGGATGCCCCCCACCCCCCTCCCATAACCGTTCTGTCATGATTTTATTTTTTCCTCTTCTCATCTTTAAGCAGATGCTTTGCCTTGCTCGGATATAATTCCATAATCCCTAAATCTCAGCCATTTTTCATAAAGACTCATAGGAAACAATTGCGTGAGGGATGGGCCAAATTTAATCAGCAGCCTGTGAATGCAATTATCTCGGCGGAGGAGAGGCGTATGTTTGGGGGATGGGGGCCATGGCCGACGCCCCCATGCCTTCTACTGTACCTCAGCACAGAGATCTCAGCAGCATTTCTCCTTCAGGGGGACACGAAGGGTAAAAACGACTCGTGTTATTTCTAAGATTCGAACCGCGTTCACGTTCATCAGTTTTGAAGATTGAATATTATGCTTTTCTATTCACAGCTGCAAGCCCATCAGTTTTGATGAAGTTAAGTTGTTATTTTGACTAAAATTTACTTACTGTGAGGTAGGAATGGAGCAGTGGTAGAATATCAAAGAGCCAGCGGTATTTTGCAGTGCACAAAAGACACAAAAAAGAAACTCTATTTAGTTGTTGTGTAATTATAAGATGATTGGAGGAGTTGTTACATTGAAACATAATGAGTTTGACCTATTTCAAACCTTAATAGTTTGCTATATTTCATGTGCAACTTCTGGTTTCTTTACCCAACATCATTTTTATTCACATCCCCTGCCACTGCTGTGCATCCAAGCAGCTATTTCCTCCTCTGTCCCCTCAAAGACAGCTATTTCTCTCATGTCCTCCTTTTCCATTTGCTGCAACTGTTATCCACATCCCCTTACCCCCCTCAAGACCATTTATGCCTTCTCCACTGCCATATTTTTTTTATTCTCAATGTCACTTATTTTAAACTGCCTTTATAGGAGCTTTCGCAAACACTCGACTCCCAGGCAGGGGAAAATATTAAGTTTGAATGAAAAACAGGCCTTGGTGAGACCAATGGTTTCAAATTAAGTGGTTTTTGAATTAAGATGGAAGAGGTTGTTCATTACCCCCCCCCCCCAAAATGGCACTGTACACACATGATGCTGCAAATGCGATGGTGCACACGTGATGCCGGGCGCCGCTGCGGCCACTCAGCCATGAATGTCAGTCACCATCTTAAAATTAAATGTGCATTTAATGTGGGAGGTCCCTTCCCATACTGTGCATACGTGCCGGTCTGCATGTGTATGTGGAGACACACGGGGAGACATATGCTGTACACATTGAACATGCCTGTTTCTCTCTGTTCAATCTTTAATATCTCCATTTTTCTTCCATTCCAGTTTTATTTCAATCTCCCAAGATGATGCCATCCATTTGTTTTTGTCTTACAATGCTTTTATCTCCATAAACCTTTGCATCTTTGCATTTCATCTCCATCTTCTACCAACACACACACACGCACGCACGCACGCTGCCCACGCTGCTGCTCTTGACCGCAGCGTGTTCAGAGACAGTCAAATCCCAGCGCTCCCATCTCTCTGGTGAACCTCTCGCGGAGCGCTTTTATGTAGTCGAATTAATGCAGTTGTTCTTTTCAGGTCAATAGTTAAACACATAAAAGTGCAATTACATTTGAATGGGTACCACCACTTCGCTTGGGGACTGCGTTATCGGTGTTAAAATTGCATGCCGTTCCTGGGGGAGGTGCTCCATGCACTGACCTCGGAGGAGATGAGTTTGTGATGCATGCTGCAAAGCATTTCACACTATCAAGCTCATATCGAGGAATTCCTTGTTAGTATGACGCTGAATTTGACTTATTATTATATTCGTATTATATAATTGAGTGATAGACCAGATATGAGGGAGTGGATCAACTCTGATCCACATATAGCAGTTAACATTAGTCTTTCTGTGTTGCTCAGAAAGACAAAATTTAAAGCCTAATTTTTAGCCTAAATTTATGTTGTAGAGTATGTAGTTTTGTTGTTGTTGAGTTTCTCTCTCTGTAAAATACACCCTAAAGGAGCATCCGTTGGTCATGTGACATATGGAAACACATAAAGCTGTGTCTCATCAGCATAGCTTATGAAAGTGATTATATGGCTCTTGATAACACCACCCAGGGATATTATATATTATTGAGAGAGCGTAACAGGGCACTCCACCAGTTTAACCTTCTGGCCCCTGCCCTGTGAAACCAGTTGTATAATGTCTTCTGTGGCACTGGAGGGCGCTTGATTTACACTAGAGACTAAAAGTCAATATATTTCAGGCTTGGATGCTTTGCTATTGACCATTCATTCTTGATTCTGTCTCTTGTAAGTCCTTCAACTTTATGAAAGTGCAAACATTTATTGTAGTGGTCCTAGGACCAACCCTTGTGAAACCCCAGAAGTTTTTTTTTGTTTTTTTGTTTTTTTTTTTAATCATAATCATCCATTGAGACAAAGACAACAGTATAAACAATTGAAATTCTTGAATATATATGAAATATATTTCTTCGTGTAAGTTTTTTCCACTATCTTCTTCTCCTGTCATGCAAGTTAATTGCATCCAAACACACACACACACACACACACACACACACACACACACACTCTTTTATTCCTGTGCACATTACAGTTCACTATAGCTATATGCACATGCACCTTGATGCTCTTTCGCTTCTTTTCTTCTATGCAGACAAATTCATGCCCTCATGCGAACACATTTCCTTTTTTCTCACCATTCACTTGCGTACAATCTCAGACACACGCACACAGACGAACACTTACATCTGGGATCTGCAAGCATTTCCTTGGCAACAGTGGGGACAGGAGGGCAGCTATGGACCTGTGCAGCAGCAGCAGATGATGGATGGGAGGGGAGATCACCTATTTGTAGAGCAAAGGCAGAGATTTGCTGTCCTGACATCTCCTGTCGACAAAGGAGCGGCTCAGAGCACAGTGATTGACGCGGCGCTGCGTGACGACACGAGCAGCGTCCGAAACATCAGGAAATGTCCTCCTTTAAAGCTTATTCTTGGTTGTTTATTAATGTTTTTATTAGATTTGGTCGGAGCGTGTATTTCTTTTCTCAGCAGTGCTGATGGTGCATGAAGAGGCTGTGGTCTCTGGAGTGGGTCTGTTCTATCAAGCGGTTCGATTCACTAATGCATTCATTATCTATTCAACCTTCGCAGGCGTATTTGAGACACCCTTTTCTTTCTTTTTCCCCTCATTGTCGTTCAGTAGCCATCATCTATCATGACAGATGAACAGATACGCTGATGGATGATGGCTGATAAAATAGATGTCATTCATTCGCCCATCATCTAACATGCGTCACTCCAAGTCATTTATTCATCATCTGTCCACACAGCGTGCACAATTTTTAATTCGCCCAATCATTCACTCACTCATTCTTGTTCATTTAGTCTATTTTTGCTGTACAGGAAGTCCAGTTGAGTTATCAACCTGGAACTACTTACGGATGATCTTTTAACTTCTTCTTCTTTGGAGCTACAACACAGCTATTGTAAACGTTAACAAACATATTTGGAGTAAGAGAATCTGCACAGTAGTTGGCACACAGCAGCTTCATGATGTTTCACAGTAATGCCAGGCTTCCTAGTTGTGTAGTCTCTCTTACCTTCAGCAGAGAGCTCCCCAGTAGCCACTGAGCCAGTCACTAATAAGGTGTCCTTCTCATGCGATTCATAATAGCTGTTGCAGAGGGACGACAGAGTAGTGCTCACCCTCCCAGTCCACATTTCCCCAGCCCTTGTAGGGATTCAAATTAGTGACCTTCTGGGTACAAGATAAAGCAAACTGGTAATTTAATTGATGCTCAAGGCATGTATAGTAATGGGGGCCTCATTACTGCCATCCCTGAGCCATGTGTGTTAGTGTATATGTGTGTGTGTGAATGTTTTTCCAAGCATGCCTCTTTCTGTTTGCTGTACATGTGCACTCGTCTCTTATTTTGACATTTCTGCCAGTCTGTGTATCGAGTGCAGCCTAGCAACAACTTCGGCTTTCCACCGCTGCCGGGGTGTTCAGCAGGATGTGCGCCCCAGCATTTAGCCTCTCTGACCCAGAATGGTCCTCATCTTCCTGCAGAGTTTCTCCCCTCTGTTCCACTGAGCTGATAGCAGCGCTGAGCCGAAACCGAGTCGAAGCTCTCGGAGTCAATAAGACAGTACGGTGAAGACCCAGGGTAAAAATCTCCAGTCCCACAGCTCGAGGAGAGCAGAAACTCCTCCGTCTCCCTGATTGAATACCTGTCGATGTACTGTAATTGCCTGACTGTTTGAGTGTCTTTCTGAGTCTCTTGCTACCTTTCTATCTTTCTAACTACTGTCCAGCTGACTGTGTTTGCTCTTACTTATCAAGATGATGTGTTTGTCTTCATGTTTCTGTGTGTAAACCTGCCCTGGAAGACAGCGTGAAGAGGGACTGAAGTTAAGCTATTGAGCGAGAGTGTTTTCTTGCATGTATTGATGGTAGCAGTTCAGCACATGGATCATGTGTGCAGAAGAATAAACACTATTGGGGATATTCGATAATGCAGCTCTCCAATGCTGCAGCGAGTCAACCATTTATTACAGTGCTTCTGTTGTCCTACATACTTCTTCATTAAACAGTCCACACAACACTTATTAATTCTCTCTCGCAAACTCATTAATATGGCTTTTTTTCTGATCATTGGTTTGCTATTTGCCTCCCAGTCTTAATCAAACTCATCCCCACACTGCAATAAAGGAAAAAAAAAATCACAACAAGCACTTACCATCAAAATAATTGCCTGCATACATTTGTTCTGCCTCCCTGAATTTCATATTGTTTTCCTCTAACGGTCATGCAGCCTGATACTGAAGATTGCCGTGCCTTTTGAAGCCATACGCTCATTCAGAGAAAGCTCGGAGTTGCTCTCGGGATGAATCGGGAGGGGAGGGGGGTCGTTTGGAAACGCGAGGCCGTAGCTACGTGAACAAACTAATTAAGGCATTTTCTCTACCCACTAAACAATCAACAGCGGGATTTAACCATTGATCTCCCCCAGGCCGCCAACTGCACACCCATCAAATGTGCAAGGCAAGCATTTACTTGTAATGAAAGAAGGGCGGGCGTGAGTTTTGCATGTTATTCTAAGTATTATGTAATATCTGTTTGTTAATTATTCATATCTTGGTGACAGAGGCCATGGGAAATACTGTAACTATCGTGGGCAAAGTGCCAGCAAGGAGCCAATTAAACTGTTATCCAGTTTCTTGAACTTTGTCATGTCAGAGAGGGAACTGGTGTGTTTGTGTGTGCGGTACATATCCGCGCCATGAGCACGAGAGGCTGGTGGCGCCGTTGGGATGGTGTTGAGGATGGCTTGTTTTGACAGGGTTTTACTTTTCAGTGCGTTCATACAGTGTATGTGTGAAAGTGTGAACGCTCACATCCAGCTGGGATTAGTGGATGTGCATTGTTTTACGTGTTTACTGCACATAAGAACACTGGCAATTCTTTCTGGCTCAGTTGTGATTCAGTTAGTTCGACTCTTTGGTTTGCATTTCCAGGTTAGATCTAACTATGGTTGTAGCTGTGCATGATCACTACATCAGAAATATTTTTTTGACCGGTCAATGGTGAACATCATTGATGTCTCTGCCCAAATGTTCAATGTCACTTAGCCATCATTTAAATGTGCTTCACTTTCTTTTCAAGTAGTTCACCTCACCTCTGATTTTCAGCCTAAGCTACACGATGATCAAATATGAGGACTTTGCATTGATTTTCAAGGTGTCTGGTGAGATTCGTAGACTGAGGCAACCGTTGAAGAGTATGACAGTAAATTGGAGTGAGTGAGCTCGTGGCTGCATTTGTGCTCATCGTCGAGTCGAGATATCAGTGTCAAACGATCACAGTCATTTTAAAAACTGCCTCTGTACGTCTTCATCTTATTATCTTACATTTTTCATCGGGATGTCAAGTGTTGAAGCCAAGTCAGAGACAGAGAGCTCGCTTTGATTTTATGCACTTTATTTAAATATAAATTGTGCTTTAGCGGGGTTATTAATTCATTCACATTGTTAAAAAAAATATGTACATTTATAAGAACTTTCAAGGCCCAGTGGAGCTGTGAACCATAGCTCAATACGTCTTGGATATATTTACACCTAAATCTGATCCATTTTTGGCTCCAATTACAATCCGACCAGCCGGGATGAAGGTGAAAGCCCGGAGGATGCGCTTGTATCTTTCTTAACCAGGGTTGAGATGTCCTGCTGGTGTTTTTTGTCATAATAACTGCTTTGCTTTGTCTGTTGGTTTGTCCATTGCCCTACTTTGCCAGCAGCATCCCATTGTGCAAACAATTTGAATTTGAGACGCGGCCTGCTCCTCGCCGAGCGATATCCCTCCTGCGGAGAGAGGCAGGATTAATTTCTCTCCCTAACTCCCACCGCACATGCAGAAAGATAGAGTGGGCTAGCTGAGACTGGGGGATGGGGGGCTTGTGCAGGTAATACCACCAGCACCTATTATCCAAGGAGTATCGTTTAATCGGGCCTTTGTGGGACGATATTGTATTTGGCTGTTTCAGTGCGGTGCTGGCAGGGCGCCTCGTGTATGATTATGTGTCTCATCGGCTTCAGCCCTGTGTCAGTAATCTGTTTGTAGGGAGATAGAGAACACACAAGCTCTTTAAATAATGCAAATCTGCTACTGGGCTTCACTCCGTCTTTCTTGCCTGCCATCCGTCTCTCCGTGGCGTTCTCCCGTCTTTATTTGTCTCGCTTTCTTTCTCTTTCTCTCTCACATAAAAGTCAGGATTAGGCATTCTCTAAACTCCTGCACAACAATAATCAGAACCATCCCGTGTATCCAATTATTCAGTGGACTATGTGTGTGTGTGAGTGCACGTGTGTGTGGCGAAAGGAATCAATCCACGGACAATCGTTGGTTCGACAAGGTGATGCTCATCATGATGATGAGACACGTGACTTTTTTTTCTGCCCAACCTTGATGAAATATAAAATTACAAACTTGTTAGAGCTTCTGTCCCTCACTGGGGCTTAAATCCCGCATGGATCTGATGCTGTGACAGCAGTGAGGCATAATTGATTCTGTCTGCTCACGGCGTGGGAAGAGAGGGATGAGAAAAACAACAAAATGGGAAAAGATCAGAGGTTGTATTTACAGCAATACGACACGGCTTTGTCCTGGATGCCCTCACAACAACGAGCATCATCCAGACGTGTGTGTCTCCAGATCAGCTGCTCGCCCCAAACCCCAACTCCTGCCCTCAGATGGAAAGAATAACGTGCCTATCCAATCTGGTCCTTAAGTATGTTGCCAGTTGTTAATTATAAAATGATAGTTGAAAAAAAGGTGGCAATTAAAAAACACATCAGGAGTCTGGTAGCAGGGTTGCTGAATTAGTTGCATCCTCCAGGCAGAAACAGTTAAGTACCCAGAAATCCCTGTGTGTATCTCTATTGACTGTGCATTCTCTCTCTCTTTCTCTCTCTTACTCTCTTCCACAGAGATCCTGAGTGGAGGCGTGTATGTTGACCAGAACAAGTTCCTGTGTCACGCAGACACAATCCACTGGCAGGACATCGTCAAAAGCCCCCGGTTGCATCCCGTGGTGGTGCCCACCAACAGCAGCGTCACATGTGAGTAACTCAGCAAGCCAAAAAAGTGTGGAAGACGAGATTTGATTCGGCTTTAACCTCCTTCACACCTGGAAGCTACACAGTAAAATCACAGTCTAATCTGAGGAAGCCAGAGTAGTCCATCGATTTAGCGTCGCACTTCTATAACATTGTCAGACTCACAACGCACAGTTTTTTTTTAAAGTATGAGAATCAATCAAGCAGAGCCAGAGAAATCATCAGTTTTTATCCCGTGCATTCTTCTTCCCTGTCAACACCTGACATCACTTGAAGCACATTTTGCCCCGCTCCCTCTGCAGCCACCAACTGCTTTACACAACTTTTCTGCCTCATATACAGCAGAACTCTCCAAGACCTGTAAGCAGACATTGATGTGTGAAATCGATCCCCTTTAACTGCCTTGCTCAATAGCATTTCCTCAGCAGTAATGAGAAGGAGGCAAGTGCTGCTCTTTCACTCTCCCCACCCAGATCAATCTGGAAATTAGGTGGTCACATTAGTTTCAAGATTTCCTGTTATATCACGTCATAAAGCACAGAGATTGTAATGTATGCATTGTAGTCTTGTTACATTTCATAATTTCTGTCATGGCTCATTTAGGCGTGCACCTGATGCATAGCTTTCCCAAATGCTTTGAAACTTTCCATTTTTACGTTCCTTCCTGCCAATTCAAGCTCCAGAGAGTTTTCTTTTCTTATTTGTCACACCGTGTAGGGCATGTTTCAATTTTTCCCACATACCGTTTTGTACATGTCTTGAAGGTAGTTGTGGCAGTGAACCCTGCAAATGAGGACAGCTCAGGAGAACAGATGTGATGACTCATGTGCTCAAACAGTCCTGATGGAATATCCAGCTCTACCTGAAGGCTCCCGGAGCTTGAATTCACAGGACTGTGAGCAGACTTAAAATTATGCTTTTAAAGGCATATCCACAGCTGGTCCATTAATATTTTCAGAAGCCTTTCACAAGGCAGCAAAGGTGACAAGGAAAGGAGACCCCCACATCTTAACCTGCTCCACTCACAATAAGCGACTGAGTGTGAGCAGCAAAACATTGTCATCACAAAATCGCCCCTTGACCCCATTCTGTCACTGTGCTTCCCACAACAATCCACAATGACTGCTCGCTCATGTCACAGTAAAGCCCCACTGTGCTGGAAGACATGTTAATAAATGCTTAGAATTATGAAGGGATTTAATAGGGTGAAAGAAACATACTTAATCCGCCGGGGGTTAGAGGCGTGATGGTCGAGGTGGTCGCCAGTAAAGACCCATTAAATCACCCCTTCTGACCCTTTTCTGTTCATTCCCTGACTTAACCTCTTAACACGCTTCGCCTTTGTTATTAATTTACTCCTCAAGCTGTCTGACATTTAAGTCTGTTTTTCTGTTTTTCTTCAAGCTGTCTCGTCTCGTTCGTCTGCTAATGCAAAATGACATAATAAAATGTGCCGTCATTAAGGAACTAAATAAAGAGACTCTGCATATGCCCTTCTCACATTTCTTCTCCCGGCGCCCGCTGAAGACTTCGAATGCAGATTAACAGCTCGGAGCATTGATATTCTGCTCGATAGCCCTCCTTTCTGCAGCCCCCGTTAGCCCTGGATCGACCCCTTACTCCGGTGCAAGTCCTCTCCTCCGCCTCAAGATCAAAGATCTCCAAACCTGTAATCCACAATTGAGAACATAATCTCCATTTCATTCTTTGGGGAGACAGAAGCTTTAGGTTGTTATTACTCGTGACTTATTTGTGCCACGGTGTGTTTATTGACGTCTTTTCAAAAACAGGACTGTATTTTTAAAAATCCATGCCCTGTTGATTCAGAGGAAACCCCCCCATCAGTCTTTTGCCCTGCTATGGCAGTATTCTTGACATTTTAACCTTCGGGGACTGTTTTAAGACAGCTGTAAAAGATTATGGTGCAGGAAGAGGGGTGGGACAGGTTTATTCTAGGCCACTGAGAATTTATAAGTTGAGATAGTGAGGACCTTGGACACTAAATGAAAACTCTTTGGCTTGACTTCACAGGGCAACGGGCTCAGAGAGAGAGAACAGAGATATATCTAAGTGCAGCATAGGTTTCTGCACACTTGGCACCGTCAGACAACCACTTATGTCTGGCTGACATTTGTATTATTATCCTGTTTGTATGCTGCTTTTCATGCATCCAAGGCTGCCAAACCGCTCTTTCGCGAACATTGTCGAAGTGCTATTTCGAGGGGAACGGGCTGGTAGGAACAGAGAGACACGGCGAGGCAGACTGGGAAAAGACAAAGAGAGACAGGGATAGACATTAAGTGAAAGAAAACCACAGAGGAGTGATGAATCAGCGAGGGGTGGATTGAGGATGAAAGGGATGAAATGTGCGGTGGAGAGGAGCACAGACGAGGAAGAAGAGGAGGGCAGGGGATGGAGAGGCTCGTGTTGGGGAATAGAGTCAGTCTCCATGCTAATAGCTCTCATCTGGAGAGGCTGATGGACAGAGGACAGCACTTCTGCACTTATTCAGGCTCACTTCCCCCGCAGTCAATTACTAGACAGTCAATTAAGTCCTCCAAAAAAACCCAGAAAGGCACTGGCTAAAGCTCTGAGGGTACGACGCTGCTTTCCTGCTTTTATCTCGACCTAATGTCTGCTGGTTTCGTGCTGGGCTGATTCAGAGCGGAGCGACATCAAGAACCATCTTATTTTCACAAAACAACCTGTGCCGAGGTGATTTAAGTTTTCATGACGGGAGCTGCGCGTACCAGTCGGAGGAGACGTTGGAAGAACTGCGAGTTTCATCATCATCTTTCTTGCATAATGGTGATAATACCTGGAAGAACACATGGTCACATTTTAGTTGAAGTGAATGGGTATTACCAGCTGCTTGTAATTACAATTAAATAAATTAATAAACATTACATCATCACAATCATACTAGACACCAGTCTCGTGCCTACCTCTCTTACAAATTCTGCTTATTTTGTCATGCTGCAGAGAAAACAGCACACACACACACACACACACACACACACACACACACACACACACACACACACACACACACTCGCTGTATTTAAAAGTAAGCCAAAGGAACAGCCACCTCCTCGCTCACTATTCGGATCAATTTGGGCTTCAGTGGAGTGCTTGATGGCACACAGACTCAGCTAAGCGCCTCTAGCCCATTTTAAGGTTCAACTAATATGGATTTTTGAAGGCTGATACTGATCATAGCTTGCGATTAAGTAACCATTCCAAATGCCAATCATCCCTTTTCCTTGTGAATTTATGCGCAGGTCAAAAGTGCCATCGCTCCTGTAATGGTCGCTGCTGGGGACCCAAAGAGGACCAGTGTCAAAGCTGTAAGTATGTTACCATCACTAGCTGAACGTGACATTTCAGTGGCTTCCTCTCAATGACTTCTCATGCAGTTTAGGATCAATATGAAAGGCCTCTGGGTGTACATCGGTGATCTGAAGTCATGCCTGTTGTCTGCTTGATTTATACTCACACACCAAGACCAAAACTGAAATCAGCTACATGTTTTTGTTTTTTTGTGAAATGACTATGAGAAACCTGCCTTGCAGTAATTCATATGCAATGAATGGGAAACGGTATGATCACATAAAAAGCACCTGCTGGGTTTCAGCTGGTGCTTTTCTGATCAAATCCCAGCCAGAAATGTAGCTCATTTCCTGACAAAAAAACTTCATTTTATCAGATCTCAAACTGCAGTATGCTACTTAGAGACAGATCAGATCAAATAGTGGCCATGGCTTTTCTTTCAAATGATCTTTTTTTTTTCAATTATGCTGTAGTAACCCCAATTGAACAGAAAAAAATCAATATGAACTAAAACCATTTACAAGCAGAAAAAATCGTATTACATTTATCTGTTCATCTTGGTATTCATAGGAATGTGGAGGTCATCTGTATATTTGGTTTTCATTCATTTTAGGGAGCGAGGTCAGGTTCATTTGTGCATGATTTCAAATTGTACTCCACAGGCCTCCAGCTGGATATCTTGTTGATTCTGCATCATTTTTAGGCAAAATGAAGTCGAGTGTTATTTCAGGCAGATCAGTGAAATCATCACTGTTTGTGATACGCTGCGCCATGACTGGCTTATTCACTGCTGTGTGGCCAGTCACATGCAGTCATATTCAAACAGGTGTGCAGCTCAGATATTTTAACCCAACACTTGTCTCATTACTCTGATGATAGGTCTCATGCATTTGCTGCCAAGTACCTCTTGCTTATGTAGTATTCATTGCAATTGATTTAGCTGAGATTTCATGAAGGAATGCTTGATACGACATTGTTGTCTGTCCATTACATCATGAAGAATTCATTTACCACTGCATTTATATAGTGCTTTTATCCAAAGTGCTTTACAAGGTAAACCAGCATTCACCCATTCAAGCACATTCAAACATGGTGGCTGGTTGGAAAGCCACCATTAACCATCAGTGTTGGGAAAGTTCACTTTCTATATGAACTAGTTCAAAGTTCAGTTCAAACCTTTTAAAATGAACTAGTTCAGTTCATCGTTCATAATTCAAAATTGTGAACTAAAGTTCATGCTTCCCCAAAAAGAACTATTTCGTTCTTTTTTAGTTCTTTTTTTTTTTTTTTTTTTACGTTGCCACGAGCTACGAGCTAATTCCCGACTGTATGGGAATTAGTTTCTCAGTAAACGCATCCTCCTTGCTTGCACACATGTGAATTGTGACGAGACTGACGACCGCTGATGACGAAGTTGGTAGAGCGACAGGCAGGACTTGCGGTTGCCAGATCGGGTGGTTATCCGCGACATTTTAATGGTCGTTTACCATGTGTTTTTACTGTTTTAGCTTGGTTTTTCGCCGAGGGATCTTGAAATCTGGCACGAACGTAATCTGAATGAAATCAGAGTGCCGTTCAAGAAACAGCAGAATGAGTGCGTTCACAATTTAATGTTCATCAAGCAAAAATGAACGGGACGTTCACGTTCACCCAAAATATGAGTTAGTTCATGAACGAACGTTCTTTGAACGCGTTCGGGTACAACACTGTTAACCATGCACATACATTCACAGCCATCTTGCCCAAGGACACTTTGACATGTATGCTGCAGGGGCAGGGATCGAACCACCAACCTTCAGATTGGTGTACGGCCGCTCTACCTCCGCAGCCACAGCTGCCCAACGTCTAATAAAATCACTGGACTTTTAAGTAAGACAAGTCTTTTTTCTAAGGGCTTTTTCTGTGTAAAATCCTTCCCAGGTCATGTTACTCTGCTAATCTGGAATTCCTAGTGAGAGAAGTGGCAGTGTGCAAGGTTCCAGGCAGGTTCAAGCCTCATAAATGCACTAGTTTTGTACAGGTATTCACAAGCGTATAATAGCCGTGAAGATACCACCACCTCCAGCACACACACAAACACACACACACACACATTCACATATCAGCTCCTAACAACATCCCCAGACCCCCAACACATCTACCACACACCCTCCTGCTGGGACCTCCCACCCTTCTTACCAGCTAATGGCAGCCTAGAGAGAGTGTGGGAATGATCCACTACTGAGTCCATCAGCAGGGGAGAGCTCCATGTTATTCCTGCTCTTCAGTCATCTTTCCTGGGCTCTCAAATTCTCTCACAGTACCTCTCTCAGTTTTTTACCCATCTTGCTGCGTTTGCATTTTTTTCTCTCTCTTACCTGCTTGAGCAAAGGGCAAAACATGCATGAATACAGACAACCACACACACACACACACACACACACACACACACACACACAGTGTGTAAGTAAGTAAGTTTCTGTGTTTTCAACCTTTGATAAGTAAACTGATTACAACCTACCATAAAAGTGGTGCATTTCTATAAACAGGGAATATGAAAAACATGTGACATCATCGTTGTTTTGTCTGCAATTTATCAATCTGCTGTCACAGATACTCACATTATGTCTCTACAGATGTCCATACATACATTTTTCATCATCCCTCCATCTGTGTCTTACGCATCACTTCACCATCCTTACAAACACACACACACACACACACACACACACACACACACACACACACAGAGGAAAGCTTGCTCTTCAATATGATCATGTTTGGCTCCTGTAGTGGATTAGAACATATAACATACACCGCACACACAAACTTTACAACTCTGACTATATATACATCACACACGTATTCATGCAGACAAAGACGCACAGGCATTTTTCCCTCTCTCCGTTAAATGTCTCTTTGTTTCTCTCCTCCCTCTTTCAATTTGATTGCACTACCCTCGCCATCAATTTCCTCCTCTCTTTCCATCAGTCTGTGTGCAGACCACTTCATCTATGCCTTCCAACTCTGGCGTGTCTCATCGTATTTGTTCTGCGGTCGCGATCTCATTAAGATAATGAGGGATGAACTGTTTGACCAGGACCTGTTAACAACACGTCACAGACCGGCCCCCGATAAGTCCCGGCCCTGTCTGTCTGTCTGCCTCCTTTTAGCCGCTGTGGTGCTATCTGGCCATCTCCATCCATACGTGGATGTCATGATTCACCCTTCTTCTGCCTCTTTTTTTTCCCTCACAACCTTTAATTTTATAGCGCCGAAGCACATGGAAGTGTAAAAATGTCAAATGAAAAATGACTTCAAAGATGCTTTCTGTGACATTTTCATGAATAATTATTCAGCTGTCTCACAATCAACAATAAAACAGCAGCTTTCGGTGTCAGCACCTCGGGGGGGCGAAGTGAACACACTCAAGAAGTAAATTACAACTCAACTCCTGGCATTGCAAATCACAGATATATAACAGCAGTGAAGTAGATGTAGAGAGGTTTTCCAAGAGAGTAGATGAAGAACAAATGTAAAGTGCGATCTGAGGGCTGTGTGGTCTGCACAGATTCAGATCAATGCTCTCACCTTCACATGCCTCTTGTAGGTTTTCCTGTAATATAATGTCAGTGTGGTTCCTCAACACTGCTTTTTTTAGTTTAATGATTCAAAATAATGTTGTGGTATTTAGGAAAAAAAGACAGTCTTGCCTTGAAAATAAATAAACTCCACAACGTGATAATATTAATGTAGCAGACTTTTGTTGCAGCAGTTCTTTACGCACGTGGACCTAATAACATTAATTATGGCTTTCTGTTAGTCGGAGCCAGAGCTGATTGTTCAAGCTGTGTCACAGTTATTAGTTACATCTGTGCAACTCCTGCTATTACTAATCAAAATAGCCCATATGAGAAAGGTCTGTTTGGTGGTAGAAGTATTTAGTTCCACAGTCATCACCAAACTATGATCCCCAGCCAACAAATGGCAATTTTTAAAGCACATTTCAACACTACAAAGCATCTCAACAGCTATTGTGAGTCTTTGCTATATTTTTGAAAATGATCTCTGGATTTTTATTATTATTAATTATCATTTTAATTGTCATGGTATCAGATTTTTTTCCTCAGGTATTATCACTTGATCATTCTATCTTGTGTCAGTCGCATTTTGAACATTACTCATCGTTATGGAAGCCGTTGAAAAAAAAGAGATCAAGTAAGATAAAACAAGGTCCTCTATTAGTCCTTTATTCATCCGACAATGGGGAATTTTACAAAATATCCAAAAGAATAAAAAGACAGTACTAGAACTAGAACTAGAAAGGACAAAGCTCAATGATGAGTGAAAGCTGCTGTGCCAGGCTGCCACTAGGGCGGCGCCATTTTGAAACAAGTATCTTTGACCATGAATGTCTCTTCATCTTTTTTTCACAATAACTTAATTTAGTATTATACAGTATCATACGCAGTTAAGAGCTAAACAATGAGATGAAACTCATTATAAAAGCTGCAGATTCACATGGATCCACCAGGGGGCATCTGGACGCGTCACTAAAGCTCCGGGTTATGGGTGATGTATTGCAAGTCGGGCAGCACGTAGCTTGTCGTTCTCAACACAAGCTTTCTCATATTACAGCTAAACACTAAAATATGTTTCCGAAATAGGCAGTAACAGAATCTCGATTCATATTTTATCAGCACTGCCTGGTTTGACAGTTTGATCTGATTTTCACAAGCCCGGTGCTTCACCCTGAGCAGACTCATGTGAATAAAGTGGAGGTTGAGTCATGATTATGCAAATTCAGACAAAGCGACTGGTCAACTCAACACGCTGTATCCATCATGCACAGCATGACTGCATCTCCTGCTCTCCATAGAAAATGAACCGGATTCATCGACTCCCCATCCGTCAACATAATAACTAAATAAAATAACAAATAATAACTAAATATTTTTGCTAATTTCCTCTTGAATAAGTTTGTTTTGTAATGTGGTGTAGTTAGAAAATAATGAATACTGAGAGCTGATAAATATTAGCTTGGGTGGAGGATGGAGAGGCCACAGTCAGTATAGTGACTTTGCAATATTATGCAGCAAAGTGTAGATCAGTAAAAGTTAAATTCTGGAAAATGCAGAGAGGAACAGGAGGACTTCTCTTTCTCTGTGTCTACCTTTGTTTCCTACCTGGCATTGAAGCTGTGAGGAGCACTCGATCTTCAAAAACACAGCAGAGATACACACGGTGAGATTAAAATATCACATAGCGAATCTCTTAAATTATATGGACAGCAAGAAGAGGGATGCGTCGTCACACAAACATCCCACTCGGACCAGATCTGTATCGCCATTTTCTTCATTATATTCTACAGCTGATCAAAAGACACAAGACTTCTAGTAGTCAGGTAAAGCCTAATTTATACCCTTGGGTCTTTTTAGTTGATTTGTCTCAAAACATTATGATGAACTCCCTGATGAAACTAAGATCTTGTTAGTATCAAACATGATTGAAAGGTGGCTTTTTAGTCTTTTGCATTTGATCTATTTGCAAAACCATACTTTAAACTAAAATCAGCCTTTAATGTGAATAAAAAATAGATAAAGGATTTTGACACGATCAGTGGTCACTTTACACCCTCGACAGAGAAATTTACCTAAATTCAGAGACAAATTTCACTTTGTGTAGAAAGTGTTTCCGCTGCAGAAAAAAAAAACTCCCATATTTATTTATGAAGTTCTTTTGGAAACCATGTGTGGAAAAAAGCACATTTTAGCTCATGTAAATGGAAAGTGAGAGGCAGTGGTTCCTGTGACTGATGCCGCTGTCCACAGCCTGTTCAAATTGAAGCTTCCAGGCATATTTTATGAGATGGATTCCTTTTGTATTTGTCGTTGCCAGCCTGTTTTTTTTTTTTTTTCTTAAAGTGGAAGTTTAAAGCCAAATTGATCAACAGCGTTGCGTCACTCCGCTGGCAAGGTCATTTGTTTGACAAAGTGTCTTTTGAGTAAAGTAGGCTGTTTCATTTTAGCCCAGGCACCGTTAATGGAATGCCACTGATGGTACGTTAGGCGGAGTGTGTGTGTGTGTGTGTGTGGCAGGTTGTGTGAGTCTTGTATCCATCACTGTGATAGTATCTCGTCACCGCAATGCCCAAAGGGAAAACAGCCCACATAAAAACATGATGTGCACAAATACAAATACAATAAACGCACATTCGCGCAACAGCACTGGGTTTGCGATGTTGTTCACTAACATTGTTACTTATTTAAGTGGGTTTATCTTATAATCATGGACTAAACAGACATTGAAGAGTCATTTTAACACACTCTTGCCTGCCTGTCTTGTCCGCTGTCTATTTCTCTCTTTGACTGACACTTTCTTTTTATAAGCATCGAGAATGAATAAATCAGGAAGCCATTTTGAACTTTGCTCCAGTTGAGAGAGCTCAATTGAATCCTATCAAATGTACCAGTGGGTGTAAAGGGGGATACAGAAACCTGTGGCGCAAGACATACCTCAGTCTTGGGAAGATTGTTTGGTAGGTTTTTGCGACAGTTGCATCCCGTCCCAGGAGGTTGAACAACCATTCGATGGCCGCTCACACTCGGCCTCAGGTGACTCCAACAACACTGATAACTGTCTTTACAACAGCCAGGAGCGCTAACAAGCCAGATGGTGTCAATAACCTTGATAACGACCCCACTGTGGTTAAAAACCTGGGCAGTCAATTAGAACTGAGGAAGTCCGTTGAAGGAAAGGTGGAGCGTGTTTAAGTATCCAGTCCAGTTTTCGTAGATGTAACCCTCCTTGGAAAACTTAAATCGACCATAGTCGTGCTGTTGAGGTTTTTCACATTCAATATAAGGCCAAACTCAGGTTTTACTCAGTTACGTAGCCGTCCGAAGCCCCAGAGGTCTCTTAGGTGTAGGGTGAAGTGTGTGTGTGGTGTGTGATAGTATTTCGTCATCTCAGTGCCCAAAGGGAAAAACAACACACATGAAAACGTGCACAAACACAAATACAACACATGCACATTCAGGCACCAGCACTAACATTGTTACTTTTCCCAGAAGTGAGCACTGAGACAACTCACTATTTCAATTTCTGCAATGATACCTGTGACTAATTTACTCNTTGAAGGCTCAGGTAAAGGTGGAGGGAATGCATGATGTTGATCAGCATGGTCACAATGATAAAAGTACTAAGAAAATACAGGAGAGACAAGTATTTTACTAAGCGTGTGCGAGCACAATAGCTTCAGTTGGCATAGATGCTTCAATCCTGTTCATCTCTACTGGAGGGATAAAAACACATTTTGCACTGCCATCCAAATATGACTCAGGTGATTCAGGTTGAAATCTGGTGACTGTGTTTTTTTCTGCCACATGTCACCTGTCTCTATATTCCAATGGGCTCATGGGAAGAGAATAGACACTCACACACTCACAGCTGTGTGTAAATAATGATCCCAAGGTGATGGGCTTTGAACTGGCCATGTGTCTTTTTTGCATAATATTACATTTGGGTAAACACATATTTTCTCTCCTCTGTGCTGATTGGGTGTTTTGGTGATCCACCATGCACCTGCACCTGTGAGTAGGAGGATAAAACCAGTGTGGCGAGTGTATAAGCAACGAGAAGAACTGCAGAGCCATTTTGGTGTCAAGGGTGACTGGAGTTTGTGCTTTTCACCTGCCCACTCAAACTTCATTGAACTATGGTACGTTGGACATGGCCCTCATCACCGAAGAGGCAGTTTGAATCTCAGCCTGGTTGACATGTGGCAGCGGTGTGGAATAACCAAACAGACTTGTCAGTATGGATCGTGACATGCAGAGAAGGGGTTACGGAGGAGGAGGCTGCCTCCATTATAGATACCAGGACCTGGCTGCTGAGCACTTCCTACCTGTAGCAAAGATTTTCTGTGGCTTGCTGGTAACATTTGTTTTGGTCTTTGTAGTCAATGCCTTTGAACTGTTTCTTGCATTGGGCTCTCTGCAGAATAACAAGACCAGCTGGAGTCACTGCTCATACTAATCTGTGTTTTTGCACCATTTCTACATGAAGAAACACTAGAACAATCAGATGCTAAGGCAAATATTTATTCATTCTGCTACACACATCTCATGGTTGCACTTGTCAAGGTCGCTCCCCCCCAACATTGGTTCATCTTGATGAGCTGCCTCTGTCCTGAGCCCGGGGGGTCACTGGCATCCACAAAGCTCAAACAGGGTTTGGTCTGCATCGCCATCGTATATGTGACATTGTTGGTCTTGGCTTCGCTCCTGCGTTCTGTGACCACTGCAAAGCTAACCCCTCACCAAGCTCACAGCTAATTGTGGACGCCCCACGCTGTTCCCAACAACAGTGAAAAGGCCAACCAGCAGGGAAGGAAGTGGTGATTTCCACTTGCACATAAGATGCAGTGTAATTTAACCTATTAAATGTTTGGTTTGGTGAAAGCTTCACTGTACATGTAGTGTGTCTTTTTTTGTTTATTTGTTTTGTTGTAGTTGCTCATATGTGCCTTGCAGCATAGCTTGTAATTTAAATATATATTATAGGTTGGTGGTGACTTAAGTTCACTCATTCCTGTAATCATGTTGTCATGTTAGCCTTATGGACATGCTGACAGCTATTTATATAAGCTCCTTTTCCTGTTGGTGAATAAATAGAGACTTTTAGAAATAATAAAATAAGATAAGATACCCCACAGGTCCCACAGTGGGGAAATTTACATTGCATAGCAGTAAAGATGATAGAATCTGTTAAATAGTAATAAACAATATAAACAGTATAAGTTTAAAAAGTATTAACAATTGTACTAAAGAAATATCATAAAAATTAATATAAGACTTTAAACGGGCTTTTAAAAAAAAGTATTTACAAATGTGCAAGAATGTGAAATATGTGACATCTGAATTCAGTATGAAATATTGAATATTAAACATGAAATATTGCACACTGAATTGAACGAAATGCTAAAAACTCCAAACATGAAGGTTTTACCCTTTATGCTGTTCATGTGCATCAGGAGAGCATCTGTCAGACAAAGTGAACAAAAGTGACTTTCAACACTTCCTTTATGTGATTGTCCGCACCGAGTGTCACTTGTTGTACTGTATGTTCCTGAGTGACAAACAGCAGCCATCTGTACTTGACATTTACAGTGACTTGTTTTTTTTTTTTTCAGATAACTTTGTGGTGGACCATAGCTCCTGTGTGAGAGCGTGCCCCAGCAACAAGATGGAGGTGGAGGAGAACCGCATTAAGATGTGCATTCCTTGTACTGACATCTGCCCGAAAGGTAAACCACAGACAGATGTTTAAAAATATACTAACTTTAATCAGTAAGTAATTAAGTTCACTTTTATTCGCCACTGTTAAAGCAAATAATGATTGGAAATGATGACTGCACCAAAGCCAAGAGGATGCTATGTGCAGCATATGAATAACAGTAAATCACCACATTTATATTTTTGAGAAAATATTGAAAATGCCACTGACGTGAGACAGAGACCTGCCGCTGTGTCATCCATCTGTTTTAGAATATTAATACAAAAGCATTATTGTTCATTTATAAATTCCTTCCTGATATTTTAAAATACATGCCTTTAGGCCTCCACTGTTTTAACAGTTATTCAAACTAATGCATTTTGCTGTCTTGCTTTGTGCCCCAGCGTGCGACGGCATCGGTACAGCCAGCCTCCAAGCGGCTCAGACTGTCGACTCCAGCAACATCGACAAGTTCGTCAACTGCACCAAAATCAACGGCAACCTGGTGTTCCTCATCACCGGGATCAAAGGGTGAGAGCTGGGAGGATCTGACTTTGGACATTTGTCTAAAAACTGTAGCTTTTTAATGAAGGAAGTCCTGGACTGACAATATTAAAATGAAATATGATAATGAATCTGAAAAACTAAAATTGAGTTTGAATAATGGTTCAGATATATTTGAATTTCTGAAATATAAATATCTTTATAATAATGCTTTTCGTAATGTTCCTTTCTCTCTCAGCTCATTCTACACATCAGCAGCTGCATTCAGCATGAACACTGAGCAAATATTGATAGTCAGATGAGAATTTTTCCCTCATATCCCACTATTAATGTAAATTGCGCGAGTGTCACCTAAAAGCCTCAATAAAAAATTGTAAGCATGGTGTTAATTGTCGGAATGAATATAAATGATATTACCAGTGTGAGTGATGGGAAGCGGGAAGTGAGTGTGGAGAAAATGCCTAGAGAGAAAGACGACTGCTGGTAAATGCACACGCTCGTAAATTACTTTAAGGAGTGGGAAAGGAATTTGCTGTGGGGAGTTTGAGGTGTAAGAGCGTAGAGGGTGACTGAGGAAGACAAAGCAAGCATGTACATGGTATATATATATATATATATATAATGCATGAATGAATATACAGTATGTATGCATGCAAGTAATCATTCACAACAAGCTAGAAAAAAAACACATCCTAGACAAAGATCACACGCTTTGCTGATCTGATATTGTAAATTGCAATATTTTATGTCTGGGCAAGTGCAGCCAGTTTCTCATCGCTGTGATTAAGGAGCACATTGCTTATCTCTGCTGTGATATTTCTGTTTTTGTTTGTGTCGTTCTGATCTCCCATTATCATTCACAGGGACGTGTATCACAACATCGAAGCTTTGGACCCAGAGAAGCTCAACGTGTTCCGCACCGTTCGGGAGATCACAGGTGAGCTCTGCACATGCATATGAATTAACTAACAAACAAAAATACAATTAACTCTTACCTTTATCCTTTCTTTTGCACTTTGCTGCCATACACAGTGTTCATATATGTGACACCCCTGTGTGTATCTGTGTGTGTATTTGCTCAAGCCTCCCCCTCACCCCCCCCTCCCCTCGAGACTGTCCACACCAAGGACAGACATTGCAGCATAAGATGAATATCAGATGAGTCTTTCAATCTCCTCTGTCTCTCTGCTGCTTCTCCCTCGGGGAGTCCCTAGCCTTGAGTCCCACAGTCCCAGCTCTCCCTTCACGCACCATGAAGAAAAGACCCAGAACATGTGGTGCGCATCGTTAATCCTCCAGCTCCCCTATGCCACCGCCACTTCTGAGCCGCATGTACGCTGTCATCTCTCCAGCCCAGACATTTGACAATGCCATCACAAAGAAACCTTGTATCTCCGATGTGACACTCCCTCATGAAATGAGAAAATATCGCTGTTGAAATATTGTTGGTGACACTTTTGACTTATGAGGGGGGTTTACAAAAGCAGAGGCTTTGTGAAACCCCCCTTTAAAAACACACGTTTACTGACTGTGTTTATGTCTGGAGCAGGATTACATTTATCGTATTTTGGTGAATTATTTCTGTTACATATTTTACTGCCATTACAACTGATGGCAAGAAAATACTTATATACTTGATATTAATTGTTCTTATATGTAACATATGGAGCAAAAAATGCAAAAGATTGAGTGCCATTATTAATATAATAGCACTAGTTATTTCATGTCTGTATTGTGTTTTCCCACTTGCTCGTGATTTTGTGGCACCTCCACATCCTTCTGCATGAACCTAACGTGATTCAAAGCAAAGGTCTCGGACACGAAAAGCACTAGGTTTGCTGGAGTTCAAGAACAAGCCAACTAATAACGTCTGCATCAGCAATGACTAGATTTTATTAACGTGCTCAGTAGCTTCCCCTGATGGAAAATCGCAACCAACCACAGAAGTCAATCATGCCCAATTTGTAAGCATCTATAAAGGTCAGCCCGCAAATCGCATTCCACTTGTTTTTGTCTTTCCAACAAGTTGCGATCCATTGGTCGACAGTGGATTGATCCGTTTACTACAAGCACAACTTAAAAGAGGAAAAACAGAAAGAAAACAGAGACAGGCTCAGAGAGAAATCAACAAGGAGACAAAACAAGCTAAGAAATCTATATTATCTTGTAAGAGGTAAGAAATCATCGACCTACACCTCAGAACTGCTGAGAGTGTAAAAAGTGCAAGGCAGGAGATATTAAAATGGTTTTAAACTTGAAGTATGAATATTTGTGTAATTAGCTTTTTTCTTAGTTAATCACACAAACAACCTGGTGCATCTGATCTTCAATGCATTTCTAAAGCGTTTTCCATAATCCATCAGATACCCAGGAAGAACAAAATGAAAAGCTTCACTTCCTTTTCTTTTAGTCTGTTTTTTTTTCTCCTCTTTTGGTTAGTGATGGCAGTTTGAGAGCAAGCGATCGGGACAAACCCTTGGCCAAACAAAATGTGGTCAGAGATGTGTGTCAGCTTGGCTTGTCATCTCTCCGAGCTGTCAAAAGAACGTGACTCCGAACAGAGACAGCCAACCTGCCTCTGTGACCCCGGGGTCACAACTCGCATCGCTCGCGCTTTCAAATGAGCTGTGTAGGAGGACAGCTCTCATCCTACACACCCGTCTCACCAGTTCCCTCTTTTCTTTTCCACAACCATTGCTTCTCATTTTCACCATCCTCAAAGACGCATCACCAGATCAGGTTCCACCCAAAGAGCCGGCGAATCGCACAATTTAACACAAGTGGGTTTCTCGGTGTTGTGACTCAGAATGTAATCACCTCAACTTAAGCACTCTTAACCTTTGCTTGTGAGCTCCTGGCCTTCTAAGTGGCTCCAATCTGTAATTTGCTTTGTGCATTGGTGTGCCACTGATGTGGCTGCTAAGTGATCTTTTCACTTTGCTTTTTTGGCACAAAAAAACACTCGTAGACAAAGGTGAGTAGAAGGCGAAAGACACTGAAAGATTAAGATGAGGCTGAATACATTTTGTTTTCTATCACACCTTAACAGTATTGAGGAAAATTCTGCTTAGTTATACTAGCATTAGCATTACATGTACATACTATATGAAATTTTTTGGGGTGGTAGGCTGTTATTCTATGTTTTCATGCTTTTTGTATGTCCATATTTTCTGACCCCCCAGTCCTGTCTGCTTCACTCAGCTCAACCCCATTCATTCCTACTGACGATGTACTGTAAATCCTTTAAAACGGGTCACAAATACATTGTTTCTTTTTTTTAAAAAAGAGGCATAATATTTCCTCAAACACCTCAGCACTATAGCTTTTATCAGAGGTTACTTAAAAAGGAGTAAAGGGTGGATGTGAGGGTCTATTTTCAGATGTAATTATAATAAGAATTGGCTGCACCAGTGTGTGATTGACTGAAAATGTATTGCAGTGCCAATATAATGAAGGGCCATGTCACAGCATGGGGTTTCATGGCATTTGTTTGCAATAAGAAAAATGTCAAACATTACTTGGTCTTTTCTTTAGCTTTTCTTTAACAATAGGTTTTTACACATCTTTGCCACTAAACCTGTCCAAAGCTTGGAACAATATCAGGCATTTGCTGTTTTGAACGACTTAAAACAAGAGAAGTCTTTGGAAGAGAAAAAAAAATTAAATGTAATTAAAAGCCTTGTTTGGATTAAATTAATTAATTAAAATTGAACGTGACAATCAAAAAAACAAATTTCAGACACTCCACATTTCACTTTTCTTTTTCAAAGTTCACCACATTAAAGCTCTTTTCAGCACATAATTCCTTCTTTTTCTTCATTTAGACAGTTATTCCTTATGTTAACAGCATCCAGTCTAAGTTCTCCAAATGCACACAGGGAATCTGTACCTACCTTGTACATGCATAGCATATGAGTGCTGTCAGCCCAGTATTACATTAGCACAGCGAGTGTACAGCAGGCAGTTGCATTAGCTTGATTAGGAAGCATCCCCCGAAAGAGCACTACAGTGGAGCTCCGAGGTGCCTCAGCACTGCAGGTTTTGTCATTAAGACAATTAGTGCCGACAAGTACAATGCTAACGATTCTATAGCGCTGCTGCCTCAGGGCTAAGAGGCCCTCAGCATCCTGAATCGCACACCATGAGGTCAGGGACAGGGATGCAATAAACAGGATGGGCTAATACCAAAGCTGCTGTTAGCTTTTATAAACATTCAGTTTCTGCTAATAAATTCCAGGGTTGTGTATGAATACCAGGTGATACTTTAGAACAGAACTAATTCCCATTACTGTTCTATCATATTGGCAGCCATTATTACACTCGTGTTTTATCTTATCTGGGAGGAGGAAAATAGATAAATAGTATTATATTACACATTACAGAGAGAAGCATTGTTTTTCCATTTGAAAAAAAAAAACATATTGCTTTGTTTTTTCTTCCACCTGTTTGACCATCTCTGTGAGGATGCGCATCAAATTCAGCTCGTGTCCATGAGCACGAGCCCCGGTGTGTGATTCCTCACAATTACCTGACTTTCCTCATTTCCTCATCAAACACTCTTAATAAGCGTTGGCTCAGACCCTGCTGCTGCCCAGCTGGGATTGACATAACAAACAAAATGATGTCCACGAGCTGATAAAGGTGCTGTTGGAGGTTATTGCTCTCTTGTCAACAAGCCATGAGCTGCCTTCTCCTGCTCACCATCCCCCCACCCCACACTTTTCTGGATAAACAGAGTTATGCATCCTGCGGGAAGAAAACACACAATTTAATATAATGGAGTAAAATACCGTTCATTGATTGGAGAATGCAAGCTGCCCATCACACCCAGAAGGTTTCTTCACCATCCACCACCACCTTCTTTTTCTACTTTCGAGGAGTTGATACAGCAACAGCTTGTGGCCTCTTTCTTTAAATAAAGTAATTTGTGGTATTTTCTTTTTGTTTGTCATTATAATTACCCAGACTTCCCTTCCTTCCACCTTCTTACTCCTCATCTCTTATGTTTATTCCTCCGTCGTCTGTGCATCTTTCCTCGGCCTCGTGGCCTCATCCAGCTGTTTTGTTTGTCCTCTGGTGTTGGCTTGGGCATTGTACCCCCTACCGTTTCTCTACTAAATATTTCATATTTCTGAATCCATTATTGAAAATCCTAAATGAGCCACAGCCATCCTCTCAGCTATTCATTTAATCTTCTAAATAATTCAACAGTAGGGAGGCAGATAAAGGAGATGCAAAAATATTGATATATCAAACTTTACACTCGTCGTAGCTGGCGCCAAACTCCTCTGTGGACCTGCTGCGCCTTTAACGTTTTTCTGGCTTAGAAGTGCATGAATGCTTTCAGATTTAGATTCAGGCATTGTGGTTGGGGTTAACATTTTTTTTTTCAAAACCCCACACTGGGACCCTTCACTGGACCAAACGTTCATGCACAAACACATATATGAGCTTATGTAGGCACCAGAGGTGTTTTCAGGATGGGAGACAAGTATTTCAGTGCTGAACATACCTACCGATCATTCAACACCATTCAAAAACTGAGAAAAAGCTTTTACTTGTTCGAGCTTTTCAAGGAGCTCTGCACAGCTGCCGTTAAAGTTGTTTCATGTAATGAGTTGTGCTTTCAGAGTTGTCAGTCCTGTACGATTCCTCTTGTCCGTCCAACTGTTATTCATAATGGAAAGGATCCGCTCCACAGGGGCATTCGTGCCAGGTAAACATACGGTGAACTGACAGCTTCATCAATGTATTTAAACCAAACACCTCTTGTGTGGAAACATCTCCGCCCAACTCTTGTCCACTGGTTTCCCGTCCGTGTTCAACTGCACGACCCTGTCCACATCTTCACTGAGGTTTTTCGTCAAACAGCTGGCCTCTGTCAGTGTTGCTCTGTCGCAGCTTTGAGGTCACATACTGGAGGGAGCGTTCACTCTGTTTCCATCCAAATCTGATGTTCAGGGTCCAGGAAAGGATCTTTAGTTCAGTGAATGTTGGTACTCGATCCTGTAGGTTTGAGATGCAACAGTCAGGAGATTCTTCATCTGTTATAATAGCAAAATAACACATACATAATCATCATTTTATTGATAGCCTATTAATAATCTTAGTCTTAATATAATCTTTTATATCGGCTTTTCCACCATTCATGAAAATACAATGTTCTGTGGCAGCATGTGGAGAACACAGCGTTGTCTGTGCTTTTTGAGGAAGGGACTAACCTTCCTGGAGCTCTTTAGAAAATAATTTCTCTTCAGCATAACAGCTAACCCATTAGCATACTGACTCAACAGCTTGAAACCAGGACATTCTGGTTCAAACCAGGATGTCTGGTCGCCATGGATGTGAACACTGTGGTCCTAGACTGTTGCTCATTCCAGAGAGATGCGAACTCTATGTACTCATTTTATTCTTGTCACTATGTGAAATAGAGGATATGATAGACAGATCTGGACTGTCAGCTCTGGTGACTCATTATAACCTGTGTGTGTGTGTCTGTATGTCTTTGTCCCCATTTAGGCTTTCTGAACATCCAGTCTTGGCCTGACAACATGACAGACCTGAGTGTTTTCTCCAACCTGGCAACTATTGGTGGAAGAGCACTGTACAGGTAAACACATAAACTGTGAATTCAAGCTGCTGGTAATTGTATGAGATTAGTTTTAGTTAAAACTCTGCCTCTTCTTTGGCTTTTTTGACACATTGCTGTGTATATTGGAGCAGTGCTGCCACGAGTTGTTCAGTGGAATAGTGTGAAAATGCTCTGTAGCACTTCTAAAACTCTGCAGGATATATTTAATCTACACACACTGTTAATGTTCAAACTTAACTCAGAGATAATTGAGGTGCTTTGAAATTGCTGAATGAATGTGTCTTGGGTTATATATTTAAATCATTATAAGTCAAATAAAAGTGATTTTTTTTTTTTTTTATAGTTATCAAAGACAGCTTGCTAACATTAGTTGCTACCAAAGAATTGGTTGCTGCCCGAAACACCTTTTTATGACGGTTTTGTTTTGACATTTAAGAAGCACAACTTAGTTGTTTTAACCCAGCTGATAGAACATAATTATCATTTAATATTGAGTGATTTTCCAAAAGTGCTCTAAAAATTTGGCGTGACATTTGGTTGAAAACTCAGTGAGTGTTTGTGCAGCTGATGGCACGGAGTGGACTGTGGGAAGCAGTGTGTGTGTGTGTGTGTCACCCACTTGCAGATGGAAACAGCATGCTGCAGTACAAATTACAGCCTGCCACCCACCCTTATCCCATGCCTGATCCTGCATACTCTCTGTCTATCTGATGGTTTGACATCCCACTGGCCTCCTGTCTTTTTAAACTGCAAGTGGGGCATAGGTGGAAGGGTGGGGGAAGACTTCGAGGAATAAAAGAAAGAAAGAGAGGCTTGAGGGTAAAATGATGAAAAAAAAACAACAACAAAAACCCCACTACAATATTAACAGTTATGGCCATTTACTTTAGTACTTCACCAGTTTTCCACTAAACTATTATGCCCTCCTGAATGTTTGCTTGGGATTTTGTCCTGTAATCCATCATGAGTGGATTGGAGTGTAAAGTGCAACATATGGGCTCCCAGGTATCAGTTACAGGATCAGCAGAAGAGCAGGTGAAAAACAATATGTGCATTTAAAAAAAAAAAAAAGATTCTGATCTGACTTTTAAGTACAAAAATATATGACAGATTTTAGATGAATTGATTTGATATAAGAGGAGCTTAAAGTATTTTCTATTGTGAATTGCTGTGTTGGCTGTAAGTAGAGAGAAAACAATGGCATTCTCTCTCTCTGCATATATTTTTGTTTATCGTGCATATGCTTTCTATTTATATATCATCCACAGTCAAATAAATGTATTCCAGAATTCGGTTTCACCATCTGACCAAACTGCTGTCACATGCGAGTTGTTCTCTTCAAGTGCAAAGTATTGAACAACACAGATCCATGTGCAATATGTCCGTGGCTCTGTTACTGTGCTCAATTAATCCTGATCCATGTGAATTACAGTAGATTCATATGCACCCGTTAGAGCTTTGAATTCAGTGGAAATGTTAAGTGTTAATCACAACTTTTCACGTAATGTAATATTGGAATTTCTATTATTTTGCTATGAATGTAATCTCTGTAATGTTAACTACATGGTTTTAATTAGAGAAAGTTATATATAATGTATTTAGGTAGTATTACCCTTAAATAGATAGTTTCCATATGGACATTATTAGGAAGAGATAAGGTGAGTCATGTAGACAGTAAAAAGTTATGAAGTCAGACTCAGGCATCAAAACCTGTGAAATAAGTCCAACTTCTCTGCTTCTCTTCTTCCCTCTCTGTTTCCCTTCTTCACCTCCTCCTCCCCTCCTGCTCCTCTCATCTTCCTTCCCTTCCTGTCTCGTCCTCTCTCTTCCTCCTACCTCCGCCCATTCTGCCCTCTCAGTGGGATCTCCCTGCTGGTGTTAAAGCAGCAGGGCATCTCATCATTGCAGCTCCAGTCCCTCAGAGAGATCAGCGCCGGGAACGTCCACATCGCAGAGAACAGCCAGCTCTGCTACTACAGCACAGTCAACTGGACGAGACTCTTCCGTGCCGGGAACCAGAAGGCTCTGATCCGCAACAACCAGAGCCCGCAGCAGTGCTGTAAGTTCACACTGAAGTCACCACAAACATAATAAATTCTCAGGTATTTAAATAGTTTCCCTGCTTCGCGCAACACAGTGGTCATGTACACTTTAAAGGCAACCTCCATTGGTTTGATTCTGGCCTGTTTTACCATTAATTTGTCGCTTTGTGGTCAGAAAAAATAACGTAAAATCCCATTTTTTCCACCCACATCTATATGTTACATGCAGTGTAGCTGGAGTTACAAAAGCATGAAACAGATTTTTTGCACAGTTCAACAGTGAAAAGCTCATTTAATGCATTTAATAATGCAAACAAGAGACATAGCATTAGACATCATTAGACTTTGTCTCTTTGAATCTTAAATTAAATACAAAGTTAATAAAAGTTGTCCACTGGCAGAAAGAAACTAAAACAGGAACAATTAACAGTCATTGATAATTTTTTTGAAGAGCTGACCAGTAACACTGTTGAGAGCTTTTTTGTTACAAATTCACAATAGAGATTTTTCCAAACTTTTAATTATTATTTTCTTGTTATGTGATGTTCACTGTCTTCACCAACTGGCCCCAACTCAGCGGTCAAACAAACTCGGCTCAACTTCAGTCAGTCAATCAGTCGCGGCGTTCAAATCATAATCACAATGATCTCAACAAAATGTGTGTCCTCACCTTTAATCCCATTAAATAGTGGCCTCTGACTGGCCAGAGCTGTTACATTTAAAACAAGGTTCAAAGGTTCAAGGAATCCTTAAGCCATGGGGGATGATATAAAGTTCTTTGAACCACAGCTGTTGACCTGTTCGCAACACCAAAACATGAAGCCAGTTTCTAAAACTCTGATTTGGGACGTCCTCCGACAAACTGCTGAGTGACTTTTTGAGGTCACTGAGTATCAGAGTTTGCTGAATAACTGTTTGTATTCCAGTCTGTACGGTGCCAGGCACCACAGAGAGAGTTTCCTTTTTTTGTTTCTTGCTTTGACACACTTGTTCACATTTATAAATACGCTACAGATTGAAAGATTACAGAGGAAAATGTTTGATATTTACTGTGGAACAGAAGGCTCAGACTAATGGTTTGAAAGATTTTTGGGTTGCTGACCTGACACAAACACAGCTTTAAACAAAACTCTGACTATTAGATCAATGTTGAAGCTTCAGAACCAAGTCGATTATTTTGAGGGAAAGGAGTATCTGACGTGCCTGTTAAGCTACTTTCACAGATCATCTTCTTTCATAGCTTCACTGTGCTCCTGCAGACGGCAGCACTGACACCGAACATATAATAGTAGAAACACATTTCTATTATTCTCTGTCCGTGCAAGTGGAAGCTATTATCTCACTAATTTCTAAAGTCAACCAAAAAACAATATTTCCATAATTAGACCAATTAACCAACAGAACCGTTCGGAGAAGGCAAGGTTTGGCCAAATGAAATTAGGCAAATCTATGAAGTGATGAGACAAAAATTGTGTCTCTAAAAATGGAAGAGCTTTTATTATATCACTGCCACAAGTGTTAAGGCATTATTCATTTATGTATAATGTTCATTAATGAGCCAGTATTTGCATTATTGAGTTGGCCCCTTTTCACTGTTCATGTGCTCCTTTCCCTTTGGCGGTTCCTTAGTGTTCGGCATACACACACACACACACACACACACACAGAGACAACACACACACACACACTTACTTAAATCACTTTTGGGGACATTACATAGATTTACATTAATTTCCTGGAGACGTACCCTAACTCTGATGTTAACCCTCGCCTTAACCACTGACCCCAAAATCAGCTTTTCCACAATTGGGGTCAAAACTTTTGTCCATAGTTGGAACTGGTATTTAGTTTGAAATGTGTCCCTGAAAAAAAGACTAATTCTCTCTCTCTCTCTCACACACACACACACACACACACACACACACACACTTTGTCTCTACAGTGACTTTGAAGACTTTGGGTGAGACTCAAGAGTCACACACTGCGCTCCTTGACATGGCACTGCGTGTGTGCATCAGAGTGTGTATGTGTGGGTTTGTTTGTGTGTGTGTGTGTCTACACTTGACTGAACCTAGCAGGGACTGGAAAAGGGCAAGGCCACAGGATTAGCACTTTGTAACGATCATCCAAGATGGCGGCAGCTGCTGATCTACTGCAGCAAACAAGCATCACATATCTGATGATTCAGGCGTCTTGAGATCTTTTGTTTGTCAGATGTGCAGCAATTGTGGTACAGCTCATGCCATGCGTCTGCAAAGTGCTGCATGCATGTCTGAGTGACTTTACATGTTCAACAACCATGCTCACTCTCTCTCAGCACACTCTGAGTTTGGCGAGTGTCACTTTCAAACAAAAGCAATACAAGAAGTTAAACTACATCATCAAAGATTTCTGATGGCCCACCAGCTATCTCCCTGATCGGGTTCATTTGTGCAATCGTTGTCTTGGTGAGCACTTATTTCCTTACTGGGACTGCAGCTGTCTGTGGTGATGTCCTTGGGCATGGCTGGATCCGAGGTGGGACACGCATGATTGCTGGAGCGCTGTTAATCTGTGAATGGCCATTGGAATTCACTGTGGTGGGGCGTGACCAAAGGCATGGATCCTCAGAGTTGCTACACAGGACCAGCACAACCAATTACAGACCAACCAGTTGCCAAGGGTGCTCTTGTTAGCGCAAACACTCTTTTTCTATCAGCGGATGGTGAACTTTAGAGCAGAATGCCTGAACTGAATGCTGGAACTCTGACCGGGTTAGTGATGAAGATAGTGTGATAAGATAAAAGGCTTTTAATGGCCATCAGCTTGTACTTTGGTCTAGTGGAACCTGGGGTGGGATGCACTTGCTGTATAAGATAAGATGAACCTTTATTCATCCCACAGTGGGGAAATTCACAGCATGACCACCTTGCTACACTGGGCAAGCCAAACAGACGACGAATCAGGCAACAAGGGTAATCCTCTGAGCACATACCATCATATTCCACTGGTGGTTAGTGGAACTTAAAATAACATGACTGAAAAACTCAAAAGCAGGTTTCAATATTTTTTTAATACAATTTAACTTTTGTCATCTTTTCTGCCAGGTATTAGTATTTTGGGGGGAAATTACCATTTATATCATAGAGACCACAGATGTAGTGGCAGTGCAGTCACCTGTTGTGAGTCAAAAATATGCACATTCAATAATACAAAATGAAATTCAGACATAAGCTCTCAAATAGTCATGCAACTGGCTTTTTATACTCATCATGTCATGAAGTCAGGAAAAACGAAGAACCTAGTTAGATGGAGTGACATCAGTCTGGACTGGATTGGCTCTGGACTCCTCAAAATCTTTCAAAGCTGTTGCAATAAAGCTTGGTCTTTATCAATTAACCAAGGAGCTACAGAACCTCGAGTAGTCTCACTTGTTGCTTTAAATCCTGAATTTACAGATTCTGATTGAACTGAACACCTGAAAACCCAGAACAAATTCTGGCTTATTTCCTTGACAGAGTGAAGAAAACACCTCACTGCCTACAATTTCAGATGACTAAATTTCCATGGATAAATTCTGAAACTACTCAAACAGAAAAACATTTGAGAGTAAAACAGATTTCATAGAGATCAGAAGCAAATATACTACTGAACTACACAAGGCTGTATATTTCAGCAAATTATGTAAACTCTTCGTAAAGCTACAACAATTTTGGCAGAAATTTAAACTTATCACTGGTGAAAACAAGAAGAAAAAGATTGAACAATATTTAATCTTCTTATAACTGAATCCCAAAAAAGATTGCAAGTGCTTTCAATGATTATTTTGTTAGAACTAGCTTCTTACTTTGATACTCCCTCATGTCCACCATCTTTTTCTTCTACATCTCACCAGTTCTCTTTCTCTGAGATCACAGAGAACTGAACTGTCTGATAATTTGAATTCTTTGAAAGATTCTCATGCTTGTGAGATTTATGGTTTAAATATGCATTTTTAAGACTCATGCTTTATGCGTGTTCTCCACCATCTGATCAATCCTCTGTATCAGGCTGTCTATCATTCCCTCCACCCTGGAAAACCGCTCAAATCAAACCCCATTTTTTAAATCTGAGGATCCAACTCTTCTTTTGATTTACATGTCAATATCTAGTTTCCCAGTAATATCAAAATTCTTGGAGGAAAATTGTCCCTATTCCTCTGGCTTCCATTCTGCCCAATCAACTATGTCTGGATTGTTACAAATCAATTGTTATTGAGTTTCATAAAGCCTTTTATGCAGTGAACCTGATTCAAATTTTGCTGAGCAAACTCATATTGATGCCCATTTCACATCTATCTATCATCTCCCAAATGATTAGAATTAGTAACATCTCCAACTATATGTAATATGGGAGTTCCACAGGGCAGTATATTAGGCCATTTACTCTTTCTTCTGTTAGTCAATGATCGTCCCAGTGTTTTTAAATACTCTAATTTTTATGCTGATGACACTGAATTTTTTCTTTCTGATTCAAACCCTGATGTTATAAACTCAAAACTCTCTATTGAGCCTCACTATTTACATGACTGCTTGAAATCTAATAATTTAACTACCAATGTTAGGAAAACAGTATGTATTTCTCTAAGAAATTGTCTTGTCTGAACCTGTTCAGTTTGCAAAACAAACACTGATCATCATAGAATCCTGGAAATATCTTGCAGTATTCCTCGATTCACATCTCACCTATTGAAACCACAGTCAATAATGAAACTATACAACTGAGCTCATAAGATCCATGGTAACCTTCCCCCTTGGACTCATCACTGCACTGCACATTTCAGAACTGCACAAATATTCTAGCTATTAAATTTTACTTTCAGATCCAAAACAATATTTCCAGGAAGATCAATTTCACATATACTTATTCCAGTGCTGGCCTATAAAAACAACTATGGTCAGAAATCTTACATATTCATATACACTAAAATCTGGAATGAGATCCCAAATTACATCAGAGCAATAGCCTCAATTATACATTTCCAACAGGCAAATAAAGTGATTCAATTCACATACACCATCTTACTCCGCTTACGTCCTCTCCTTTTTGGAGTCTCTGTAGCTGTTGAGGTTATGTTGGTATTAATTTATGTTGATTGTTTCTGTTTTTATTTTGCATTTTAATATTCTGTCTTTTATGCGCAGCAGAACAGGAACCTGCTGTAAACCAGTTTTAACTGACTCAGGCCAGCTTCATCGTAAAACATTTACTGTTGCTTTTAATCTTTTTGTCTGTATAATAATAATAAAATGAAATGAAATGAAGTCTCATACCCTTAAAAGGCAGCAAAGATGGAGGATAAAGAGTCTGCATCTGCCCATTTATTCATTTGTGTGTGTCGTCGTAGTGATGCTGAAACTTTATTATTAATGACCTGAAACCAAAGCACCATTTTTCACAGCAGCGTCTTCTATATGCTTACATAGTATCTAGCAGACACAGCTAACAGCACAATCATGTTTTAGTTTTTTTCTTTTTTTGGTCAAATCAAACTTGAACAAAATTACACTTTCCACTCGGTCTGTTTGTGTCCTCATTCATCCAGGCAGCACAAGGTCAAGCACAAACGAAATTACCCTCTGCAATGATGTTGTTCAAGATATTTCACCAATCCTCCAAGAAGTTTCATCAGTCGAAGTTGTCAAACAAATCAAATTTCAGTTCACCCATTAAGCCCACAGTTTCTTGACTGTACATTTATGAACCAGAGTCGGGTGTTTTCGGCCAGCTTGCTTTGGATCTGATTGCAAATGATGTTCAGTCTTTAGCTTGACAGCGTGTGCTCTCTTCAAGTCTGCCCTGTTTTGCTTTGGATGAATCGTTTTATTAAAAATGTCTTCGCTGTGCATTAGGCTGCTCAATTTCTTTTAACTGGGCTGTAATTTGACAGTCAGCACTCGATTGAAGTCTGGTTGTACGCAGTATCACTAACTAGCTCTTTTGAATGTTTTCAAAGTTTTAAAGCATCTTAAATAGTAACAATACACAAGTGATCCTTCTGAATCAATATCTTATTTTACTAAACCCAGACAGTCCAACATGTTTAAATGTTGTCATTCTCAAAACAATGTACAAAATGATAAAGCTTTCACTAGAGCCATACCAGGGCAAATATTCGAATCCAGGGTCTGTGATAGGGTCCTTAAACTAACTGTTGAGCGATGGCTCATTAGCAGTAAAATTTCAGTGGCTTATAATGCAGTTTTTAGAGTGCAGGGTTTGGGGCAATACATGAGAGAGAAAAGTTTTTTGTTTTCTTCACAAACTTCTCCAAAAGGTCAAATCTTGGGATAGAAAGTGCAGTTATTAGCCCCATCATCGCACTCAGTAGAATAAACCTTATCCAGAAAGGGCTGTTTCATCACCATATTTTCCTCATTAATGTCTTACAGGCTGTGCATTGCACATGCATGACAAACCCACACAGGTGATTTTAATTATTTTGGTTGATTAGAGCCCTTCTCAGGACTGGGTGGGTGTGAGCAAACTGTTTTTAATTGGCTCTCCTGTTAGCTTTGCTGCATATTTTAGGGTATCTCTATCATTCGTGTTAGTAGTTTCAATCTGAGGACAAGTCTAATCAGCCTGAAAACATCTGTGTGGTTGTCTTTCAGACCTGTTCGTTTGGTCAGGACTTTTGGAATTTTCAATTTAGTCCAAACCAAAATTACAGGTGTGAAACCTTCCTCAGAAGAAAGTCTAGTCCACTTTCATACTAAGAGATGGGATCACTGAAGACTACAAACACAAACTGCTTCTCCTGAGTTTTCAGGATTTTTTTTCACCAACTGTTTTTCTTCAATCTTTTGGCCTTCTCAAAGATCTAAAAATGTTCAGTTATACAAATTCATAATGATGTATTCTTCAAATTGATTACTCCTTGGCCTAAAATATTATAATAGGTTATCAAACCTTATATTATATTATTTTTTGATCCCATGGTGCACAGGGACGAGGATAATTTTCCCATCTGTCTGTCTGCACTCTTCAGCCTTTTCAATGACTGCCCTGCTTTGCTCTCAATGCTGCCTTTGATACAGAAGAAAGCGACACAGAGGCTGAAGGCAGCTGTTGAGTTCTAACTACACCTCTCCCCCAAAACCATTTTTAATGTGTTCGCCACAGTTCTCTGACAGCTGTTTGTTTGTTCACTCATTAGCTTTATTTCATTTTGCGAAATGCTGTTGTCTTTTTCTTTAGTTCATTTGTCAATGTGTTTTTTTTCTTTATTTCTTTCTTCCATCCTTTCTTACTATCTTTCTTTCTTTCATCATCATCATCCTGCGCTCCTCCCATGGGACTCAGAAAGGCACCTGTCAGCTTGAGCCCCATGGGCTTTTGTTTTCCAACCGCGTCAGAAGCATCTGAAGTTGGCATCTTTTTGATCTTGCAAGTGCTGTATAGTTAAAAAGCCATCCAACCTCTCCTCCTCCCGTGTTTATTTCCTTTTTCTCAGCACCCATCATTCCTGCTTCTCCTCATCTTTCCCTCTGCCTGGTCAGTTTACCTAAGGCACTGGAAGCCCAACAGAGGTGGATTTGTCTCTAGTGAAAGCCAGTGCTTTTATCCTCTTCCCTCAAAAGAAACACTTGATTTCTGTTTCCTCCTTGTATCTGCATCCTTCTGTCTGAATTTTTAAGCATTCTGGGCATGGCTACTGCTGACACCGAGGTGTAGCCCCTGGCATACATGTGGCCAGGGCCTCGAAAACAGCAGGGGTCTTTTCATAACCTCGAAAAGAGAAGAGAAGAGAAAAGAAGAGAAGAGAAGAGAAGAGAAGAGAAGAGAAGAGAAGAGAAGAGAAGAGTCAAAATCAAATTCAAAATCCATAGACAAGAGGGAAAGCATGTCAGATGCAGATGGGCTGATAAAGGTTCCCAGTGTATCTGCAGAGCTGTCACCACATTACTTCAACACGCTCATTTTGTCACTGTAATGCTCTCAGATGTAGCAACCTTTGTAGAACCGAGTGCTGAAGGGGGGGACAAAAGCGAGCGAGATAAAAGATGCAGACACAAGAAGACAATGGAACAGAGTAGATGTAATGGCCTCAGTCTGCTGGTACCATACGAGAGACAGCGAGGCAGAAACAGAGAGAACAGCGTACAGATTGTTCGCTGTGAATGGGCTGGGAGAAAAGGCCGTTTTCTTTCTTTGACTGAATGCAATCCAAAGTAAATCAAACCTACACGTTTCACGCTTGTCTCTTTGAAAATCAAAGGTGGCTTTTATAATGGCTTTACATGGCTATCCAAACAGCCAACAACACTTGTTTGTGCTGCTCATGTGCTGCTGCCGGTTTGTGTGTTGAAAGCAGGTGCCGATATTTTTGGTGTGAGGCCAACAGAAAATCTTTAATTTCAATATTCAGCCTCAACATATTCGAGCCTTTTAACATGGAAAATTATAAGAGGCTGTATTTTGGATTCAACTCTTCAACTAAACACAGACAAAGTTCCAGGGTTGATTTTTCACCTTGTCTTTTTTAAGCTTAAATCAACAAGTCTGCCTGGTATCTGCAGGTGCTTTCTGGGTCCCACCAGTGCTTCGTCACCGTCAACTCAGCATTTTTATAATGAAGCAGCTCAGCTCCCCCCCTTTGCTTGTTCCACAGTGAATTATAGCACACAGTCCTGTACACACACTATGTGTAAATACAGACTGTTAAATAAATACTAAACATATAGAGTACATGCACAATGAATGGCCATTGTAGACCTCGACTGAAATGAGATTATTATTGTATTGTTTTAAAGTGTTCTTGGCACCAAATGGTAGCATTTTGTGTGATGTCTTCTTTTAAAGCTCCACTGTGTAGGATTTAATATTTAGAATTATGTTTTCAGTAGTGTATAATCACCTTAAAATAAGAAACATTGTGTTTTCCTTACCTTACAATAAGTCCTTTATATCCACATAGGGAGTAGGTGTTCTTTCACAGAGTCACCATGTTGCATTGCCATGTTTCTACAGTAGCCCAGAACAAACCAAACAACACCGACTATAGAGAGAGACTTTCGCATTATTAGTGGCCACCGTAGGTTCTCCTACAACCACGAAAGGGGAGAGTTGCAGTTGGTTGCAATCTCCACCTGGAGATGGATTATTATGTGACTGTTCAATGCATATTTAACATCCACACTGGAGATGTGTCCCAAATTATGCTTATATCACCTGTGTCAGCTTCAAGCTGCTAACTATTTAGAACTAAGGCCCAACCTTTGACTGACAACAGTAAGTCTCAAGGAGAGTGCAACAACAATATACAGGATTGTATCACCTGTCTTTAAACAAAACAAATTGCTTGACAATTTCTTGCACACTGAATAAAGAAAAAGTGTCAGCATGTCTTTGAGCCGTACCCGTATACCTGCAGCAAAAACTCTTTGCTTAGGAAGGTCTTATTCACAAAAACACATGTTTTATTGACCACCGCAAAAGAACAGCTTCTCTGTGGAGGCGGCGAAATTTAATGCAAAAATGAACCTTTGCAAATTACATGTGCTTTATGTTTATCTACTAAAGCAGATATACTAGAACCTGGCTAATTTCATACACATCACATAAGTACATTCTAATTGTAGTTTTTCTCATCTTTCTTTTCTTGCATGTGTTTCTTGAGCAGCCAAGGACAAGATGGTGTGTGACCCGCTGTGTTCAGACGGAGGGTGTTGGGGTCCTGGTCCAGACCAGTGCCTCTCCTGCAGATACTTCAGCCGTGGACGAACCTGCGTGGACACCTGTAATCTCTATGAAGGGTGAGTTATGCATGAGCATGCACACGGTCACCCTGCGTCGTCCTGACTGGTGGATTACATTGTGCTAGTTGGATTAAAGGATGTATGTTTGGAGGTTGGGTAGCGTTCTTGCTGCTTGACTGATTGAGGGAGACAGCAGATGGGGCATTGATTGAAAATACAAATCTGTGGCATATTGGTATCTGCTCTGCAATGCGTATTTGATAAAAAATGCAAAAAGAGAGAGCAGATTTCTGTGATGTAAACAAAGTCTCGACTAATACATGAAATACTACAAACAGAAAAATGAACACACAGAAGAGCAGAGGTGCTATTTCACACAGCAAAGGCTCTACATTGAAAATTATCGTTTAGCCTATTAATTAACTGCAATAATCATGTGGTGAGATGTATCAAGGTCTAGGTGGCTTACCACTTTGGTACAGTGTGCAGATATAGATATAAACTGTGTCTGAACACTGTGAGCAGCTGTGATCAGAGCTCCTGCTGCAGACATGATGTCCTCTAAATGTCCTCAGATCTTAATTACGTTAGAAGTTTTAGCTTTGCCCAGAAACTTCGTAAGAAAAAAAAAAACACCTGTGTACACCTCTTCATCTATCTACCACGCTGTCTTATTTTTGTCTACTTGATGCCCGTAAAATAAAACAAACCACTAACTCTGATAGCCTCTGCTCTCTTTCACTGTGCTAGAGTTTTAATACCTGCAAATTTCCAAACTGTCTTGGCTGCCACTGCATTTTCTGGTTTAGTTCAGATCAGTCAGTTCAAATAATGTGGCTCCTCTTGGACCGATGCCAGCAGACCTATCTTTCAGTAGACATTTTTATTGACTCACGAAAATTTAAGCAATGAAAACAGGAGAACCATCGTGTCCTGACCCCTCTCTTATGTAAAGTATAGCTTCGAGACAACAAACCACATTTTTCCTCTCCATCTGCCGAGTGCACTTGATGTAGCTGGCTGACCAAAACCTTGCCCAATTGACCTTGTTTACACTTGTATACCATGCAATTCCAAAGTTTCCAGCTGACAACTTTTTGTGACTACCTGCTTCTGCTGGAAGGCCAAAGAGCCCTGTGCATAGTTATTACATCAGTCAGTCAGCAGACAAGCGTCTGATTTGTTGCAACGACCACAGTGTAATGTCCTTGTTGGGGATGCATAAGGACACATTAGTGTTAGTGCATAGCAAAAGCTATGTGGCCAAATGTGTCTCAGACCACCTCAGGAAGTGGTTTGATTTATTGGATCACAACTTTGGCCGTACTTGTCATCCGATTGGCCAAGTCGCATTTTACATCCAAGTGTAAACATAGCAAAAAAGCAAAAGCAAAAATGTCTCTCTTCAAGGGGAATAAAATAGATACTGACCATGAATGACACAAGATTTCACAGCTAAAACTGCAGCCTCACCTTGTTTATTCCCACCATTTTAGTATGGACATCTGTGTCAAGTTCCAGCAGCCCTTTGTGAGAAAACACAGATATGAGTGAAGATACCGCTTTCTTCTCTCGGGCCAAGTGAATCACAACAAAGAAAATCTGCAGGGCATCAACACAGACACGACACAGATGACAAGGTCCGATAGGGTCCCCGCCTCGTCCCTCGGCCCCACACTCTTTGTGAATGTAATGTCTTTCGCATTGCCAATTCAGTCGGCCTGGAAGAGGTGCTCATCAAGGAAACCACTGATCCTGCCTTGTTTATTAATTGTGAGGTTCACACAGGGGACGAAATCAGGCCACATTCATTCATGCTCTGTTGCCACAACTTAGGCAGCATCAACATGACACTATTGGATCAATGGTGAATCACTCTTTTATTGTGAATGACATAATGTGAAAAAGGGTTAGCATGCCTTACACTGAGACTGTTTTAACTGAGATTTTGCTGCCAAACTTTCTCATTATGGTCCAAATTTAGTTCAGATGCCGACCTGTCATCCTACTGATTATAGTGTGCACAGGTCCTCAATACAAAACGCTCAATCAATCTGTTATCAGTCATTTACTTTAACTGCAACAAGGTTAATGCAAAGGTTACTTTAAACTCTTCCTATGTCCACGAACAACTCTGCTGTTTTCCCTGATTTAGAAGGATTTAACTTCAGATATGATCGTGTTCAGCGTCCCAGTCTGGATGTATGGTCAATGATGCTACTTGGACATATGCAGTCGAAGCAGTAGAAATTGTTTGTCTAGTCTCTATAATAAGAAACAAGTGTCTTCTCAAGTAGTTGTGTGGTTGGAACAAATGAAACATCCTTCATCTGAAGTAGACAGGAAACATCTGTCTGAAGTCCCCCCCAGAGTTTAGCTTGTAAATCCACTAACGTAACTCTACTTTTCATGTAATTGCCACCATCATGCTTCCCGACAACAACTCGAAGGCTACAGGATAGACCAACCTGATTCCTTTATTAAGTGCTTGACAGAAGCCCTGAAGGAATATTCCAGAAAGGTTTCAGGAAGGTGAAGCAGCGGCATAATGTGATGGAATCAAGGACAAATGCATAAACATGTATCAACTCATCCCATTCAGCTGTGAATAGGAGGGGTTGAATTTTCAAGCAATGCTCTATTGTTGGAAGACCTGCTGCACAACCTGCTCATCAAAACTTAAACACACCCCAAGGCTCTTTGTTACAGCTTTTAAGTTCAGCAGTCATTTTTCTGTTTACTATGGATAATATTGAAGAGCCGGAGGCTGAAAAGAACAATTTAAGACGTAGTGGTAACTCTGGGTTTTAAAAGGCACCCCTGCCGAGTTTCAGAACAACAGGGGTCCCTTGACTTTCAAAGGAAGTATAGCTTGATGCCATCCACCTCACAATGGAAGGTGACAAGACCCGCTCCCCTGGTGAGTTTTATTAATAACATTTTAGATTTTTTTTTGCCTTGCAGAACTGCTGGAAAGATGCTTTTAAGTTCAGAGTCTCGCCCTGATCATTAAAAAAAAAATCTTTGGTGGCCGCGTTGGAGAGATAAGAGGAGGACCGGACGGTGCTGTTAGGGCAGGGGGGCTAGGCGTGTCACTGCGTGTCACAGTCACTGCTTGCGCACGGGGCCACGCCCTGCCTACCTGTCCACCTGCACGTCAGCACCACCCACACCGTCAGCGTTATCAGCACAACCAGCACGTCATCTACCCAATACAGAGCCTCACAGACTGCACCCCCAACCCTGAACCCTCACCTTGCCTTGTCACAGTGTGTGTTTCATTCTTCACAAATTTCACATTTCATTATTGTTTGTGCCTTTATTTGTGTCTGCTCAGCGTTTATAAGTCAAATCAAATCTTCAAGTCGCCTTGTGGTTTTTGTTACAGGACCTTTACATGTACTTGGACTAGATCAGTAATAGAAGTACAACAAATCTATTTTAACAAGGACCACATCATATCAGGTGTTAGCATGACAAAAACATGGAGGACTGAGGTGCTTGAAGCCTGATTTTAATAAACAGTGCTTGTTGAACTGCAAATATTCAACTAGATAAAAGCTATATTTGTGGTTTAAAAAAATGGTGAAAAATGGTGAAAATGGTGAAAAAAATTATTTCTCCTCAATTGTTCATGACAAACATGTCGAAAATTTCTCCATGAAACATGTCAGACAGCCACAAAATGATGAGGAGCCTAATTTGTCTTACAGCTCAATGGATCTGTCAATGGCTGTTTGGAAAATTTAGATATGATTGTTCAACATGCACTTTTATTTGTTTGTGCGAACATGCAGGTGTGGCAGATTACGTCTGAAAGCCATTTGAAATGAACGTTCATTTCATAAAGGTTCATTATTCTGCTGCGGATGTGTTGCTGTATCTTTGTCCCATAACAGAATGTGCAGAAAAGCAGAACGTCACGCAAAAGTCTTAAGAGTCAGTGATATCATCCAACTACACTGCAGCCTTTATTATTTCAACCAGCACACTCCCAGACAAAGCCTCACCTCCCCTGCCTCCTGGAAGGTTTTATGAAGGCCAGATGAAGCATAATTAATACTAATTTGATTTAGATCCCACTGGGCCCACGACATTTTTTTTTTCCATTTGCTGAGATTGAACATTCTGTTTTCCCTCACTGACCGAAAGAGAAGTATCCAAAAGTCATTCTCCTTGTGCTGTAGTGACAAAGGCAAAGTGCCAACTCAGCCGCACTGTGGTCAGATTTAATGACTTTTCGAGGCCACTCCGGTGTTCTACTATTATAAGGGGATTGCAGAAATTGAATAACAAGGCACTTAATTTAATTGATTTTTGAAAACGTTGCAACCCTCGCAGGTACTGCACCTTTCAACTGCTCCGACCTCCTGCGTGACGCTATCTGTATTATTATGCTTGTGAGTGTAGCAGGAGTGTGGCTGAGTGTGTGTGTGTGTGTGTGTGTGTGTGTGTGTGTGTGTGTGTGTTTGAAGCTGCCTATCGATGTTTTGACTACATCTTCTGACCATTATTTCCAAAGTCAGCGCTGTAAGAAACGATGCCCTTACTAGTAGATTGAAACAGACAAATCCGTTCACTGACAATAATCCTTCTTCTCTCTCTCTCTCATCATCTCTCTTGAAAAACCATCTTGACCTCCAAACATTCTCTAAAATACAATGTGATATTGACACTGACATCTATTGAGTATTTTGCACGAATTCGATGAAGCTTTGGATTTTCTTTTTTCTTTTTTTTGTACAAGTTGTCCAATGAATTTGCACAGATTTTGAAATCCATTTTGAAAACGTGAAGCCGTAATGTGATTCAGTCAAAATGCAGTAATTGTGTTTTATGACATTGTGCTAAGTTGAACATTTATGTATTTACTTTGTTTTATGTTAGTGCTGCATTTCACTGTTGCTTGTCAGTTATATCAATATTTAGTGTTTGACATCTAAAACTATGTGTTTTAGGGAAACAATGAAAACAATGAAGTGAAGTTATTTAAATTAATTCTTTTAGTATCTGGTGGAGTTTAAAAAGATGCCTATGTGTTATTTATCATTTGCAAATCCTCAGAACTTACTCTCAATTTCCACCTGCTAACTAAATCTGACATGAACTTTATGAAAAATATTAACCCCAGAAACTCTTTGCTTTTTATAAGTCACATCATTTAGATTCAAAAAACCTATTTTTTTCAAGAATGTCTTGCTCAGGGGAACCTTATTTACTGCCCGATAGATGCTTTGTTCAAACAGTTTGGAGGTGATTAAAGACTTGTTGCTAAGCTTTTTAGCTTCCTTCACATCGACAAGTTAACCAAAGAGACACATCTTATTAAAAGGGCTTTCACGGGATGAATGTAGATTAGAGTTTGAGTGAGTAAATGTGTGTCTATTCTACAATATTTAACATCAATATTGGATGAGAACACACAGTCGTGTTATTGTTCTACTTCAGAAATAATGTTTTGCTCCCTCTTGTCTTTCACCCCTGTATCTCTTTCTCTTCCCTCCCGTCTTAATCCCCCCCTCCTCCACCCCTGTCCTCCTTCTCTTTCAGGGATATCCGAGAGTATGCCAACGGCTCGGTGTGTGTGGAGTGCGATGGCCAGTGCGAGCGATCTGACGATGACTCTTTGACCTGCCACGGTCCGGTAAGCTTGCCCCTATAGACAACAGTAGTGAAACAGACTGAAGCGTTCGCCTCGCTCATGCGTGTCTTCTTAACAAAGGCCGAGAAGAAGGCTGCAGTTTGAGCAGTTTGTTTACATTTGCTTTTATCTCGTTGTTAAAGAGGAATGGCATTCAACATGAAAAGAACACTGAGTGGCTTTATTCCATCACTGAAACGTAAAGTGCGCCTTCACTGTCATTATGTGACAGTGAAAAGCGAGGGAGTATCACGCTAACTTAAAAAGACTTTCAAGAGTTATATTATTTTAAAGGACAGTTCCGCTCTTTTTTTTTTTTTTTTTAAGTGAGAAAAGTGGGCATTAAAAGATCTCTTCCTAATGCTCAAGTGATGGGGAGACAAAATCTGCAGTTCTTATTTTGTGAAGAAATGTGTAAGAAAATTTATTTGAAACTATGTGGCTTCAGTCATCCAAGTAAGACAAATCAATATCTTCCAACTTCTGTTTAAGCACAAAATTCCTTCTTTTTGTTACTGTGCTGCAGCACAAGGGGAACACAAAGAAAGAATCCGATCGTAAAAAGACTTTGGAAGATATTAACTTAATTTATCTTACTTGGGTAGTTGAAGCCTCATATTTTCAGATAAAATTTTACCTTTTTTTGCACAATATGAGGTTTGCATAGTGGGACTTATCTCTCCATCACTGACACATTAGAAAGGAATCTTTGAACGGCCAATATGAGCAGGAGGAATGATTAAAGGAAGCAAAACGTCTCGTAATGTTCACATGGTTATTGTTTTAAGACAAGCTTGAAAAATTGTGAATCTGTCCTTTAATGTCATCAAGAATAAAAGACCAAATCAGATCAAGAAACCTTAATGCACCCCCCCAAAATACTTAAAGTCAAATCAGAATCATCTGAAAAGGTCAAATGGATGTTTTCTGTGGATTCAAGGCCGGAGCTGCTTCACTCACCACAAACCAAACGACCCGCAGCTGCAGACGTTCCCTGTGGTCATCTCAGACTGTGATGATTAATTATTGTATTAGCAGTCAAAGTGTGCCTCTCAGCTGTTCTATCGATTATGTCTCGTCTTCCGACTCAAAGGTAAAACCGCTTCAGCTGAGATCAGCACGATCTTGTGTGCATTTGTAGTCAGTGCATGTAAGTTTGTATGTATATGATTCTGTTGGGTTTTTTTTATATGAACCATCAAAAAACTCTCGACAAACTTGTGTATCGCACAAGCTCTTAGAGAAGCTTTTTGAAAGATTGTTTGGTAGCAGCTGTACATTAGAAAAAATACCCAAGTGGAAAAAACAGAAAATCCCTGACCTTCATTTCCGTCTGCCTCGGCTGCGCTCTACACCCACAGCCACATGAGGCCCCTGACCCTGCGCTTTCTCTTAAAATCTTATCTTGCCGTTTGATAGAGGGGGATGATTTGTGACAGATGCAAGCCAGAGGGACCATGTGCTGTCTTTTGTGTCCCATCACACTCTGTCAGATAGTTTGCCCAATATAGTTTTGAAGGGTGGAACTTGTGGAGTGTTTGGGTGTAAGTGTGCGAGTCATGGGAAGCAAAGGCCAAAGTTAGCACGTCCGTGGTTGTTGACTTGAGTGTGTTTGTTGTTGTTGGAGGAAGATTCGTTGGTTTGATTATCTTGGCAGTCCACTCGGGCTCTTGGCTTTCTCGGACAAGTGACGGGAAGATGGCTGCTATAAAGAGAGCAAAACATAACACATACCTGCAGCTTTTTTTTTCATTTTTCGAGCAAGTTCAGAAAAAAATGGGATTAAAAACTCAGAGCACTTGTACACATGAGAGATATTTTCCAAAGCGCTTTGTAATGATTTTCATCAGCTGTGTAAATGTTTTCATGTCTCAACTAGTTTGTTCCAACAAATGCAAAATCAATACAGGCTATGTTCACAATCCTCATTGTCTTTTTTGGCCCATGTAGAGGATTCTTCATTGCTTGAAAAGTCTGGAGGCTTTTACCGTATTAAAGGTTATATTATTTATACATATGACTTCATACATGACTTGTTTCAATTTATAATCTCTGTATACAGGCGCTGTACACTCTCATGCAGTGTTTCAGCCTGTGTGTGTGTGTGTGTGTGTGTGTGTGTGTGTGTGTGTGTGTGTGTGTGTGTGTGTGTGTGTGTGTGTGTGCGTGTGTGTGTGTGTGTGACTTACCAAGCTGTGTATAATGGAATCGTTCCAGGCTAACCTGTTGGACCTCATGTAGATGTCATATGTGCAGCACAGGCACACAAATGGATTACAGGAATCTTGTTATGACCACAGAGCCCGTAGCAATTACATTATAGCTTACACACAGTGAAATGATAGGTCTAATGCCCCCTGAGGAGCGTGACTGGAGATATGACCATAGCCACAAATACGAGCTATGTTATGGACAGAATAGGTGCTAATCATAGATCTCGAACAGTTGCTGTTGATCAGCGATACAAACACACTTGACTTGCTCATTTTATCTCTTGCAAGCCCATCTGTTGCTGTGCATGCATTTCACAACAGGCTCTACAGGCTTCAGTTCAGCTCTGCTCATTTCAACTCAAGTATGTTATTGATTACTTTTTCTCTTCTTTCGCAAAAGACATGATTTGTAATGCATCACTGCAGAATGTGATGTTTACGAATAAGGCAAACTGAGCTGCACTAGTTCACCAGTGGTGATTCTGTTGCCTTTAATATTCTGTAAAATGTGCAGCGCAAAGCAAAACTCACTCCTTCCAAATCAGCCATGTTTGCTTATATGTCCAATTATACATTCTATGAGTCTCCTTATCTTGAATTAACATGTTTTACTATACACACTTTGCCTTGTAAATGAATCCTACAGTTTTGTGGTAACTGGTCAATGTGTGTTTGAGGAAGATAACTTGGAAAATATTTGAAAATGTTAAAAACAAACTTTAGTGGCATGTTTTTTCCTTTTCCCCATGTCTTCTTTGTTCCCTCTGAAATATCTCAAACACTCTTTCTTTTAAGCTTGAAACAACTTACAAAGCTGTTCCATTAGGAATTGTATAAAAACCAAATTGATGCATTTCATTTATGTGATTTCACACTCTGCTTGCTGCTTCCTGTGTTCTGCAAACACACTGTAGCAGGTACACACTCATGCATGCAGTCACACACTCTGAGGCGCAAACTGTTCTCTTTAATAATACAACATATGATATCTAAATAATATACATTAGGACCCGAGGGAGTCGCTATATATTCTTTATGGTTGCTGAATTGAATCGCCTACTGTCATATTCATAGGAGCACATCCATCTCTTTCATATTTGTCCCACTGCTTCTCTTCTGTCTCTTCTCCCCCTCTTCACTTTTTATCTCTCCACCTCATCCTGCCTTAAAATTATTCTGCGGTGTGATGGTTTTCTTAGGTTTCTAGTGTGGGTGTGTATATTTAAGAACCCCAGCAGATTTGGCAGATCATGATGACTCTGTGCATAATATCATAGTAAAATAAATTGTAAAGCTTCTTGATGTACCTGATTATGCATTGAAAAGCTTTTTGTGAGGCTGCCTGTTAAAAGTCTTGACTATAAGCTTCTGACACCGTAAAGATTAATTGCCAATCCTCCTGAGATACCGGTGTGGTTTGTGCATAAAAGGGGAGGAGGAGAGATAGAAGGGATAGAACTATTCATTTACACACACACATACACACAAACTGAAGTGTAAGTGCATGAGCAGACCAATTTAAATTTACAGCAGGGTACTTTGGTCACAACACTGTGCCTTCCTGTCATTTTTTTTTGGATGTCCCAGTCCCCCTGCTGGACCAAACACTGTTTGTTTGCTCTGTCACATAATTTAGCTTGCTGATGTGATGGGATTATTGGGCACACACACACAAACACACACCGATAGCCACGGGTGGGAAGACACTTGAAGAGCCAGGCCCAACGCTAGAAGCCGGAGAGAGCGGCAAGACTTTTAGTTTGCATAATTATACCGCGGTGAATGTATTTTCACACACGCGTGCAAGCTACAAAGAGCACACGCGGAGGCATTAGCGTATGCACACACACACGCAGACATGTGTGCATGCAAGACCATGCACAGACACTACTTGAGGCTTTGCATGACTGAGCACTCACACACACTCCTCCACTTGCCAGAGGATAGTTATCTGCCTTCGCTATTATCTTTTTTACCTTGATGAACACTTGTTTACCAAGAACAGTGTGTGTGTGTGTGTGTGTGTGTGTGTGTGTGTGTGTGTGTGTGTGTGTGTGTGTGTGTGTGTTCCTGTCTTACCTGCATTGGTCACGTTTACAGTATTTTAATGTATATGTTAATTATTGTGTGTCTGTGTGTGTGTGTGTGTGTGTGTGTGTGTGTGTGTGTGTGTGTGTGTGTGTGTGTGTTCACATCCATGCAAGTGTGTGTGTTATTCAGACACACGGTTTCCACTCACTGTGTTTATGTCTGAGTGTGTGTGTTCGTGTGTGTGTGTGTGTGTGTGTTGTTTGTCACTGAGATGTTCTTTAGGCCTGTTGATGATACTAGGCCTGTCTGGGAGAGCTCTTCGCCTCTCTTCCTCTCCTCCCCTACCTCCTCCCTCGCCTATATTAGCTCCATAAATCCTGTTCTAGGCGGATTGTTATGGTCATTGTGTGTGCTGTGAGCGATGGTTATTATCTGCCTGCTCCGCTCACACTGCTTTATGCGTCTCGTCTGCTCTCTCCCTCCCGTCCCTCTTTCTCTCTCTTATTCACACTATTTCTCGCTCGCTCTCACTGCCTCTGCCCTTTACTGTCTTATTCTGCATCCACGTCCACTCTCTCTCTCTCTCGCTCTCTCTCTCTCTCTCACTTTCCCTAATTACTCTACAATATTTCTTTTTTGCTCGTCTCTCCTTTCCGTTCACCTTCTGTCTTTTGCTCCCCGTTATCTCTCTTTCGCTCTCAAGCTCTCACAGCTACACAGATGCAAGTACAACAATTTCATCTATAAAGCTGCTAAGAAACCTGCACTTGGCAAGTTATTGATGTCGAAATTTACCCATCAATCAGTCTACATTACAAACTGAGGCTACAGCAGATATCTCATCCCCTAAATTTGTGAGGCCACAGATTTGTCCTTTTGCCCGACTTCAGGATGTCAGGTATCGCTACAGTACAGTCTATCCTGTCGACACTCAGGAAGTTTGGAATCGAAAGTTGGGAGTGAAAACTGTCACCTTAACATCTGTGAGATGTCTGAACCTGTTGCAAAAACTTTTTTGTCTGTTTTCTGTGTCGCAATTCACTTTTCATGAAAAACTTTGCAGCAAGTTATCATGTCACCACTGAATGGAGAGCCACCTGAAAACATTTGTTTTTTATAATTCAAATCTTCCCTTAACATTAATGCTAGAATTCACATTTCTTAGTCAGAAGTTACTCATAAATAAAAAATAATGAGATGATTTGCTTCCTATAGGTTCATTGGTAACAGGTGATAGTATCATGATTGGGTATGAAAGGTTCATCCTGGAAAGACTCAGTTGTTCACAAGCAAAGATGAAGAGAGTTTCAACACTTTGTCAAACACATGATTGTATAAAGCAGATTACTACATGGACCCAGTTCATGAGTTCAACAGTTCGTGAAAATCTATATTTTTTCACAACAACTGTATGTTTTTAAAAATGAAAATGTGGATCTGACAAAACAATTTCTCCTCACTTCCCATAGGGCCCAGAGCATTGTGTGAAATGCCTCCATTTCAAGGATGGTCCTAATTGTGTGGAAAAGTGTCCCGACGGCCTGCAAGGTGCCAACAGCTTCATCTTCAAGTACGCAGAGGCCAACAATGAGTGCCATCCCTGCCATGCCAACTGCACCCAGGGGTGAGTACAGTCAGGGCAAAGACGGCTCACAGGCGCGGGGGCCATTCCTTCGTCAGCTCCTTCTATTAAACCAAACAGTAATCATCATTTTACCAGATGAAGCCAAAATAGATGGAACTTTTTTATTCACCAAATGTCATCTTTGACGGTGTGAGAGGATGATGACTAATCTTTAGAAAAATCAACTGGGTGATACAAAGAGAGAAATTAGCGTGTTGAGTCATTGCAGCATCTCAAAGGAGACAAAGCCTTGCATTAATACAAGCGCACACAAAATAGACTCATTCTATAGGAAACCAAAAAGCACAACAAAAGACCCAGTTAGATCGTTTATAATTTGATGGGTAACTTTACAATCATTGTGGCATTACTGTAGCGGTCAGAGTTCTGTGTGGCTTCACTGAGCTGTTGTGTGCATATGTGGACTTTATTCTGATCTTGCACCCAAATGTAAATGCCAGCTCTGAAGTCATCTCCTAAAAAGTCATCACTGGCAATAATTTTCTCACTTTGGAAAACATTTGCTTGGTTGTCACAAAAATTGAAGACTTCCATTTTATTTAAGGGTCATTACATAACACATAACCCCTACTTCTACCTCAAACCTGCTTCAAACCTGTCCTGATTACGGTTCCTGAACCAGTTTTATGCCAGCAGACCAAAATCCATTTACTGCAATGGCATTATCACACTTAGTTATAAGGTGGAGGATTTAACTCTGATTAACTTGAACATGCAAATTTGCACAAGTGACTAACTGCAAAAACCACTTTGACACTGTGAGGGACAGCCAGAGAGTCCACAGTGTATAAGGTTCCAAACAGTCAATTCAGTTCAATTCAATTTTATTTGTATTGCGCCAAATCACAACAAAAGTTATCTCAAGGCACTTTACATACAGAGCAGGTCAAGAGACCCAACAACATATAGAGACCCAACAGTGCCCATCATGAGCAAGCATTTGATGCAACAGTGGCGAGGAAAAACTTCCTTTTAACAGGCAGAAACCTCGGACAGAACCAGGCTCAAAAGTCATGAGACAAAAGTTGTTGGTACAAATGCATCTGTTGAATAAACTGTGTTAACTTATTGCACTTGCTTGGTTAGTTATTATGGGTAATTAGCACTATTACTAAATCTCCTCATTCTCTCATTATAAGTACATTTGACTTCCATATGAATAGTGGCTGATATGCACATAGTCACTAATATTCCCTGTCACTATCCATGTCCTGAAAAAGTAAAATTCTAATCCGACATCTTGCAAGAAAAGAGGGATAAATAGAGAGGCGAGGCAGAAAATGAGCGAGCAGAGAGGATGAATGAAAGTGAGAGGAGTCAGTGAAGTACCTTGCCACTCTCCATTGCTCACTAGCCACTGATCGCTCAATGTAATATTCAACAAGGGTTGGAAAGACATCATTTTGTATTTAACTCCACGGGGAGTTTATGTCACTTCCTTGCGTGTTATTTCTCCTCTCCTGAGTGACAGCCTCCAGCTCGCTCGAGCATAACAATGTAGTCGTAAATGGAAAACACCAGGCTGACACTTTGTCACAGGTATAGCTTCATAAGCAGATCCGCCTCTCAGAAAACAAGCCGAGGGAGGGAGAGAGAGAGACAGACAGACAAAGAGGGGAAGAGACAGAGACGGAGATGATGCCAGGCGTACGATGCCACTTGTGCACACAGGAGAATTGAAACATCCACACAGGAGGACGGGTGCATTTTCAGGCAGGGATCTTTGCTTTTCATCAGAAGACAATGTGGCTTTGTAATCTGCCCCCACCCTCCTCCACGTGGACACACAGAAGCTGAAGAGCTAACAAGAAAAGGTTCAGTTCACAACTCACTTCACATTTCAAGTTTGCCCACGGGCGTCAGGATAATCCACAGGTTGATTGATGCTGTTGTTTGCTGCTATACCTGCCCATGGCTTTAAAACAGCAACCTGGCCTTTGAATTTACTGGAAAGCTTAAAGCTGGAGTTTATGTATCAGCGTCTTCATGTCTTCATCAGCAGACCAAACCCTGAACAAGGCTGAGTTTGAAGATGAATTGAACTTCACTGAACGAACACAACACATAGAAAGAGATGGAGGATGGAAGATGAAGAAAGACAATAGCAAAGTCTCACGTCTTTGCACCACTTCAAAGTCAATGAGTTACGAAAACGATGAGATGTTGTGATATAGCACTTCTCATGCTCACACCCACACACAGACATTGTATGTTTTGACAGACAGCAATAAAGGTTGTAGTGGACAGAAAAGAGAAATCAATACTTTCAGGCTTATGTTTGCTTGTAGACTCAGGAATATGACCAGCAGACCAAACACCATACATTAATCAAACACGCTCCTTTGACAAACCAGTACAACACACTGCGGCTTCATTCAGGTAGAATGTGCTCAGATTCACTGCTGAGCAAACTCAAAGCACCTCGCACTAACCTGAATGTGCTTTTCAGGACAGATTGCCCTTTTCTGTCAGTGCTACTGTAAGTTACTGCACAGTCAGCTACGGATCCTTTAACACAAGAAACATCCAACAACCAGCAGACAGATCAAAACCATGTGCTGAAAACGAACACATTCCAAATGATGTTTAACTGTTGATGTTTATAAAATTCAGTATTTTCAACAAATTTTTATTTCCCAGACCAGAATAAATCTAAATGTGAATCTTATTACATCTTACATATTATATAATATTGTGTGAAGGCTGCCAAAGATGTGTGCTGTAATACAATAGTCCTGCATGAAAAATGTATTTTAGTCAGCAGGAGTGACCTCCAGAGTCTTGCATTGCATCGGGAGGGGGTTTGCATTATCTAACAATCAAAGTAGAAAAAGGCTACTGATCTCAAACATTCTCAGTAAAATGCGATATACTTGTTATGGGTTTGTTTTTTTGTTATCTGATAAACATCATAGAGCATTATTTTGGTCTCCTTCAGAAATGAAAGGCCAGGGTGTTTAGCCTGTATGTGTGGGTGTAGTGCACAGAGGAACCACCTATTTACATAATGCACAGCCATACATTCATTCCTTAGCCAAATCTTGTGTCAATGGGATGACTAGAGCGAAAGATAAAGTCCGACACGGGTCATCTCAGGCCCGAGGATGAACACAGCTCCTTGGTGTTAAATTGTTTTGACTCTATTAGTTGCTGATTGCTTTGCTCAGCTCATGTCATCATTCTCAGATATGTGACAAACTCTGAATGTTGTTTTACTCCATTGCTTGTCCTGTATTTGTTTACTTAGGTGCATTGGACCAAGACTGCAAGACTGCATTGGCTGGATGGACAGGTACAAAAATCCTTTCTGTAGATTGCTCCTATGCTCTACACACACCATGTACACACACACACACACAGTAAGCAAACTCTCTGATTAATGGCTAGCTCTAAGGCCTAAAATCCCTGTGAGTGTCCATAATGCCTCTCGGTGCATGCATGCTTGAGTGTGTGTGTGTTTGTGTGTATGTGCACAAGCAATTTGCCTGGTTCTTGATAAATTGATAGTGCTTTAGCTTTCATTCCGAGGATGAAGGAGAGAGGGGGGGGGGGGGGGGGCAAAATGCCGCTAACAGTTTAGAGCAAATGGATTTCATACGAGAAACGGTTTGGCAACGAGTGGCGCTGAGAATTGTTGGGTAGTGTTTGGGGGGGATGAGCTAAAAAAAGAAAAAAATACAAGGCTGATAGGCAGCCAACATGACAGAACTTACTGGTGGATCTCGAGATCTGCGGTGCAGCAATGCAGCCAGAAAAGAGCAGAGCCATGCAGCACAGGACGGTGCCATATTAAAAGACAATGTGTGGCTTAAAACCATCAGGAAAAATGGCAGCATAAGCCTGATCAGAAGAAAAAAACATACACTTAGATACATAGACAAACTGATAAGTCAGCATTTACAGATCAATATTCAGTGTCCAGAAGCTTTTAGACATCTGTAAGAAAGAAAAATCTTCTGGAGAAGGGCTCACAACCTAAACTTCTCCTCCTGAAACAGCCTTTGGGATAAAGCCAGCAGGATGAAGGGGAAGCGCAGCCGGCAGAAGAATGTAGCTATCAGCTGACCCGGTGAACAGATCAGCCCTTATCAGATCTCAGACGCAGTGGCTGTGGCTAGGATAGAGCAGCAGAGGCGCAGCTAACCCCAGGCTTAGCTGCCTGCTCTGAAGTGCTCCACATCTTGTAAATCTCTTACCTGTTGGAGGTATTGGCTTTTGAGCGCGGCTGAAAGTGGCTTATCAGAGGCACGCGATTACGCTAAGCCTTCAAAGGCCATCGTTCCACCTGGCATTAACATACGTCTTGTGTAGGGATTGTGTGCATATCTGATTAAGCTGGATTAATCACTTCCTGTCAATTATGTAATATTTCGTCTGATGAAACTGACAAGTAATACCTCGTCTGACGTGTTCCCATTTGGCAGCATCATTCCTGTTTAATTCAAAATGATCAGAGCTGCCGGTTATCTTACATCTCTGTGTTGCCTGATTGGCTCCTCGTACATGCATCTTTAGGTTCTGGGGTTGGTAATGGTGGAGAAACATTGCAGTTAATGTGGTCAAATGCTGATCACTGACCGTGTACAAAGGTGGCTCGCAGGATGATCTTTAGAACCGTATGTCTGAGTACATTCATAGTACAGCTTGGTTTCATCTGATCCCTCAGACAACCTGATAATGTCAGATGGAAAGAGCGTGCATGTGAAGCGTGCAGATTGAATTAGACATCTACAGTGAGTCTTGATGCTACAGTGACATTTGGTCATCCGTCAAATCGTCCACGGCCTTTCTTGCTCACGGAAATGTGGCTATTAGTGGCTTTTTTTCTTTTTTAAATCAGTGCTCCTTTTGCCCAGATTATCACTGGACGTAAGCACACATCATAGATAAAAGCGTACATAAATCACATTAATTTTTTCTTAGAGTTTCTAGCTCAGTGTTGTTTGATTTGTCAGAGTCTCAGTGACCATGGTTCACAGGATTTGTTTAGAAAGACAGACAGTGAAATACAGACTGCACACATATTAATGGGACCTTTCATTTCACTTACCTCCATTGATACTAAAAACAATGATTTTTGGTTTCATGGGGGTTATATGCCAGACTACCTCTTGACCAGGTGCACCCGGGGTCAGTTATTGTCACCTGAAGTTTTTACATTTCTGTGTCTCTACAGATTAAATTAGGGCGATAGCATATACATTTATAAGCCTTAGAGTAGCTGCTAGGCTGCTAAGCTAAGCTAAACCTCTCCTGGCTGTAGCTTCATTATTAATGGACAGATGTGAAAGTAGTATTCACCTTCTAATCATTCTGCCCACAAGAAAGCGGACAAGCATGTTTGAAACTATTCCTTCAAAGAACTATGATGACCATTATAATTATTCAGTGAAACGCTTCACAGTTGAAAAATGAAGTTGTTAGCACTCTCTGGTGGAGAACCTGTGTAATGGTGACCCACTGTCTAAATTATTGAACAATTATTATTCTTACTCTTCTCCTTATTAATTATCAATACCAACATATCAATAATAGTAAGTTGATTGATCATTATGTCCACCTGGCAGATTTGTTGGTTCTCATTTTCACCGGCACACATTATACAAAATACTGATTTTTCTCCCGCGATGTGAGGGAGATACAAAGTTCTTTACTTCCCATGAAGCCTGCTGACTGTGATAACATTTTATGGGGTGTATCCTTGCAGACAGTGCTGAATAACAGCCTTTTTCCACTGACTTAGGACAGAGTCTCAGTATGCCTTGACCAAATTAAGTTCTTTCATTACAGCAGAAAAGGGGGGGGGGGCGGTTTTCTGGAAAAAGCCAGCTCTTCTCGCTCATTTCTGCGGCAGCTCTGCAGACGGTTTGGGGAGCATATCAGGAAAATTATTGAGAGGCTTGATTTCAAATGACAGCGTCGGTGTGGTGCTGAGAATTCACTTTGATGGTTATTTCCATGTTTTTGATCTCGGCCTCGATTTTAATGAGACTGCATGGACGGATATTTGTAACCAGATGAAGCTTAGTGGAAAAAGTGATGAAAACCGAAGGTGAAGGGTTTTTTAAGGATCACCAACATAAGCATGTACTTTAGAAACATGTTTTTAGTGTTATTTGCTTGCTTACTTCGTGTGTGTGTGTGTGTGTGTGTGTGTGCAAATGGCGGTATCTCTTCTCTCTTTGTCCTCTTCCTCTCTACTCCTGTTCAACCTATTGAACCTGTCCGCCCCCCATCCCCCCTCCTGTCACCATCTCTCTCCTCCTGGTGATAACGTTTCATGCTGTCTCACTGCCTGCATCCTCTCCTGTCTTAATCATCTACTCATGTTCCTCCTTCTTCTCCCCCTCCACTCTCTCGTCTCCAGAACCCCTCTGATCGCAGCGGGGGTGATTGGCGGCCTCTTCATGGTGGTGATCATGGTGCTGAGCGTGGCAGTGTCTGTGCGCCGGAAGAACATTAAGAAGAAGAGAGCCCTCCGTCGATTCCTGGAGACAGAGGTGAGCGGGGCAGCAGATGAAAAACGTATCGCAGGAAGGGAGGAAATGCTGCCTGTAGCACTGGAGGATCATGCTTGTCAGAAGACTGTGCATGACTGTGAATCACTGGTGACATTTGCATCGATCTTTCCTTACTTCAGCCTGTGTGTGTGTCATATTTAACCTAATGCTGCAAGAGCTAAAAATCTTGCAAACCATATAGGCCAAATAAATTTGTCATAGCTTACAATCAAAGCATTAAAAGCATATTGGATAAACAGGGGGTGAAAATCATATAGGAAATTGTTGAAATGGGAAGAGTGGCAGAACTATCTTCAACATATTCTATATATATTTCACAGTTTTTACGATGAATATTCCATTAATCTTAGAAGAAAACAAGATCAAAACATAGAAAATGCCCGAGGACGTTTGTCTGGATTCGTATGATTATGTTGTTGCATGTGTGTGTGTGTATGTGTGCTTCCAAGTCTATATGTGTTTGTAGAGTAGTAGTAGTAGTGTGTGTGTATGTGTGTGTGTGTGTCTCTGTGTACACTGGGCACATACTGTACAGAATAAGAGAGAGCCAAGCTGAAAGAGAGTGAGCAGAGAATGAGACTTCATGTCTCCAGATGGTGACTGCGGAGGTGGAGAAAGTGTCAGAAACTCCGAGGCTCAGGTGTTGACTTTGCCATGCTATAGTGGAGAGGACACTTCTGTTAGGAAGAGGAAAGGGACCGCGCCATTAGAAGAGGAGAAAGCACTCCTCCTTCGTGTTAAAACAAGAAGAGTGCATCATCTAATGCACTTGTGTGTCCGTAGTGAGAATCAGGTCTTGTTTCGCTGCTTTCTCTCTCTTCACAGCACACAAGTATCAGTGAAGTGTCTTTGCTGATAGCTTCTATAATGACAAAATAGCACTGATATGGAGTGTTATTATACTTGTGTTTCTATACAGCCGACACTTATATTGTCCCTGTGCATTGATTATTTAGCAGCTCCCCTTGTTATTGTTTTCATACACAAATTCAGACACAATCCTGGCTACACGAATGCTAAATATACACATTACAGGGACGTTGTTGAAATGCATTATATAGCTAATGAAGAACACTTATAGAAACAGCTCTGCTGTCATCCTTTATGCTCAGACCGAAGGTGCTGCAAATAATGTTAAATGTTATTTCTGCACTGCCATAACTGGTGCGTTTTCATTACAAAGGAAATATTAAAGCAATCTGAGGAGCAAGGTGGGAAACAGCCCTCTCTTACTGCATTGGTGTCTCATTTGTAAATAGACACAATATGTTGCAGTATATGTAAAGGATTGGACTTTTTACCAGTTCTAAGATGTCTAAAAATCTATAACATTTTTGCATTTTTTAATAAATCCCTCATGATTAATTTATGCAATTAATGCAGTGATGTTTCCTCGTTGCTCCGTTTTCAGTTGGTATGAGATGTGTTACAGTAAAATCAAAATAGCAAGTACAACCCTGATTCCAAAAAAGTTTGGAGGCTGTGTGAAATGTAAATAAAACAGAATGTAATCATTTGCTAATCCCTTTTGATATATATTCAATTGAAAATAGTACGAAGACAATATTGATATGTGTTTTATCTGATCAACTTCATTGATTTTTGTAATATCTGCTTATTCTGAATTTGATGGCAGCAACATATTTCAAAAAAGTTGAGACAGGAGCAACAAAAGGCTGTGAAAGTTGTGGACTGATCCAAAAACACCTGTTTGGATCATTCCACAGGTAAATAGGTTGATCGGTAACAGGTGAGAGTATCATGATTTTGTATGAAAGTTTCATCCTGGAAAGACTCAGTCATTCACAAGCAAGGATGGAGAGAGGTTCAACACTTTGTGAACACATGATTGGATAAAGGAGATTAATACATGGGCTCAGGAACACTTTGTAAACTGTTGTCAGTGAACACAGTTGGTTTGCAAATGACTGCGTTCTGGTTTTTATTCATGTTTTACACACTGTCTCACTGTTTTTTTGGAACCCAGCTTGGAAAATAGTTTGTGTGACTGCACCCTCTGTGGTTGGGTTTCAGCACTGGCTTGTAGAGTGAGACAGTGGACAGCTCCAATGTGCTGCTGCACAGCTTCGACATCTTCAGCTCCAGTAAAGCTGGACAGCTCCAGTGTGTGTGTGTGTGTGTGTGTGTGTGTGTGTGTGTGTGTGTGTGTGTGTGTGTGTGCATGGATCATTTATGAGACATCTGTATTGTCTTGTTTGTGTTTTGTGTGTGTGTGTGTGTGTGAAGCCCCTCCCTCCTTGTTTCCCTGCTGAAGCTGATTTGTTATTCCATTTAAATGAAGAATGGCTATTTTTCTTTAATCAAATGGTAACCACGAGCCAGAGGGACAGAAGCTGCCGACCACAGCCGGCCTTGATTTACACTCTCCCTCTGTTTTCCTCTCTCTACCGCCCCGCCTCTCTAATCTTCCACTCTTTTCCTAATTCTCCTTATATTGCTCCCTCTTTTATGCTTTTGCATCCTCTGACTAATTCAGCCGCTCACTTCTCCATCGCTGTCTCGTTGTTGTTGTTTCTGCCACACTTCCTCTCCCACTCCACGTCTTCCCCACATATAATGTTTCTCCCTCTCTTGCCATTAAATCTGTTCGTTCCTCCACTTGAGCAGTAATGAGACAACAAAAGTGTCAACTCCTTTTCAGGCTCCACAATTATCCACCTCCCCCTCCTTGTTCTTCTGCTCTTCATCCACCTATCTCCGTCTCCCTCTTCTGTTCACATATTACATTTCTCACTTGTGATATTGAAATGCTAATGGCACTCCAGGGCTTGGATTTGTCTTGTTGGACAAATGTCATCGTAACCCCGCTATCTCCTGAAGTGCTGGGAAGTTACTAATTAAGAACGAGGCATTTTGAAGCAAAATGAATGATAAGATTAACAATAATTGCAACTTTAATTAGAAATAGTAAATATTGCATTCAAATTCCACAATTTTTAAAAAAAGGGTATTTTTTTATTTTAAGAAAAACTCATTTCAAGTAAGTCCACGACATTTGTTGATCAATTATGATAAAAGCTGAGTTTCACAGCAGCAACATGACTTTTATTCATGAAATTAGGTCACAGTTTTTGGAAACAGCCCTTGTTGCCATTTATTCAAGGGACAGTTTTGCATATTAGCAGTAGTCCATGTAAAATGTGCATAGCTTTTCACTTCAATGAAACTATAGTATTTAGCATGTCCACATTAAACTTTAAAAGCAACTAGACCTATGATATATATTTTATTGAGTTGTGTACTTGCATTATCCCAAATGTTTCCACCAATGTTCAAAACCAGAGACATTCATAATTTTTTTTGTAGGTAAAAATGTGTTTCCTGTTACCTCCTCCAGTTGCTTTAACGTCTGGGGAAATGCCAGAGAAAGGATGTCATCAAATGTGACTAAACATAACGCAAATAAAACATTTAATAGATTACCTTTGCACATTTCTGCCTGAGTCAGGTCAAATATATTTCCATCGGCATTGGCAGCTGTTTCAGCTCCCATGATCCCACACTACATTATGACATCATCGATCTACGTCTTTTGTTTTCATTGTTCTGATTGAGAGACCCCTGGTGGCAGAAATGACATACTGTGTGTTTAACGGAGGTCTGTTACACCATCTCCAGGATGTGTATGCACTCAAACATGGAGGTGTTCCCATGATTCCCTAAAGCTAAATGGCATATAACTGCTGACAGTATGACTCATATCAGACATTTTCCATGATATGTAAACCATGATTTGTGGAAAATATTATGGTGACTGCAGGAGAAGAGCTGTGTGAAGAAATGAATGAGTCTCATTATAGGGGGCTTGTACTGAAAGGTTTGGTTTATAGTTGTTGTGTTGATTGAATGACTTCTGTGTCACTGGTTGTGTTTTTAGCTGGTGGAACCTTTAACACCCAGTGGAACAGCACCCAACCAGGCCCAGCTCCGCATCCTGAAAGAGACCGAGCTCAAAAGGGTCAAGATCCTTGGCTCCGGGGCCTTCGGGACTGTTTACAAGGTAAAACACACACACACACACACACAAAAATAAAGTCACAGCAGCCATTTGCATTCGACCAAATAGTTTCATACACTCCTAAATTTGAGGTCATGATGTGAGAGCTGGAAAAAAGAGAAAGAGACAGATTGCAGGATCATTAATGACGGGAAATGAGATGGAAAGCTGGAGGCGGGGATGAAAAGAATAAGTAATAGCAGACACTGAGACCCCTGGGGTTACAGCGAAATAAGAGGTAGCTGAGGTCACCACCAGTGTGACGACTGGTTGGGGAGAGGTAGAGAAAGACGCAGCTGGAATTAGAAAGAACAGACTCTCTCTCTCACTGAAATCTTCATTTGTCATTTTGTAGATCCATCCTTTCACATTAGAGCATTTCTGGGTCAGAGGTATGGTAGCAGGAAGACCAGATGTCCTTTTTCAAAGCAACGTCCTGTGCGTTTCCCCGAGGAACCTCCGGGCATCTAAGAATATAAAGCCCATTCAGAGACTCGCGGGTTAGCCCGAGGACCTAGGCAGTTCTCCTTGGTGGCCTGGAGACATCAGAGAGATCTCCTCCACTGGATCCTCTCAGGGTTGAGGAAAAGTTGCTTGATGTTGAGATCAGTCAGTCGGCAGAAAAACTTCAGCAGCCTGATTGCGCGATCTTATTATTTCAGGCACAACTCAAAGGTCTTAACATCGAGTGTCAGCATACAGATCGACATACAAGTCAGTCGAGTGTTTTCTTTTGTGGCTCACCTCGCTTTTCACGAAAGTACTTCAGCATAACTGTCTCATTACACAAGGTGTAACACTTAAAGATACGCTGTAGAGTTTTTGGCCACCGGTGGCGCCATGGAGCAATGTTCCCATACACCTATAGAGAGTGCAAGCTAGAAGAAGACAATGAAGAGGTAAAACAAAAGACAAATGAAATTAGTTAATTAAATCAAAAATGGCATTTACTTCAGTAACTGGTCAGGTCTGTTAAATGAAAGTATAGCAACATGATGTTTCTTGATTTCATGTGATTGGTAAGTGGGTGGCAGTAACTTATAGGAGAAGGAAGCAAAGCACTCGCACATGTGGGGAAGAAGAAGACTGCAACCCTAGATTCAAAATATGTGAAAAATCTGCTTTGCAAAATCTTATGGAACGAGCATTTTATTTGTAGTAAAATGCATTTAGTGTGTTTGTTTTTTGGCCTTTAAATATGCACAAAATGGGTTTTCGGTGAGAAAGACAGAATGAGAACCATGATTACATCGCAGGGTTGCTTTAACCAGGTAATTACATTTTTATCATCTGTAGGACCCTGGGACTAAGCACCATTTGCCCATTCCTCACATGGCTGGGTCGAACAGTGAACCTGGAAGAGAACAATGTTTAGATCTCGAGGTGTTGACTTGCATGTCACACACAGCTCCAACACAATATGGCTCACATTGGCATTGCATTTTTAGGTTCATGTACACAGCTTAATGATCTGAAAATAAAAGGGGGAAAAACATGTTTTTTGGACATTTAGAAATGGTCCATAAAACACAGCAGTCTTCTTCTGGTCCAATCAGTAACAACATGCCACCTTGTTTTGCAGCTTTAAGCGAAGCACCACGTTTAGGACAATGAGTGTGATTTTGGAAATGGTCGAACCTCGTGGTGAGGTGCTTTATTCACACAGTACTGTAGCAGCCAGCCACAGAAATATTACTGGAATACTGAGGTGTTTACAAAATACTTTCAGCTATGAAGGAAATGTACAATATTACAAACTCTTGCTGCAGTTAAATTGAGAAAAACAATTAATTCTCTTGAGTAATAACCATCTACACACAGGTAGAAAGACATTGAATTTACAGTAGCGGTCTCTGCTGTCTCTGGGGACATGTAGTCACATCAGGGCAGAACAAAGGTGGGACGCATTTGGACAAAAGTTGAGAGCCACTTGATTTCTCTCCTGTTTTAAATGCTTTGACCACTCTGGCAGCTGCTAAATCACTTTAATCCCACCTGAAATTAGATACTTCAAAATGATTAAATAGTCTTTTTGAAGGACAAAATAACCTTTAATCATACAGCATGCGAAACAGGCTGTGCGCTGCCAGGGAGAATATGGAAGAGGGTTATTAAGGAAGCTGACATGGTGGAATTCAGGGTTAAAAATCCTCATTTTATTAACTGAGAGTCACGCCGTTCAAATCTTTAGCGTCTGTCTTTTGTAAAGATTTGGGTGAGTGGGAGTTTTTTTGGCTTCCCTTTCAGTATGATGACTCATTATCTGTGTGTGTGTGTGTGTGTGTGTGTGTGTGTGTGTGTGTGTGTGTGTGTGTGTGTTTCTTTAGGGTATTTGGGTCCCAGAGGGTGAAACGGTGAAGATTCCTGTAGCCATTAAAATCCTAAACGAGGCCACGGGACCCAAGGCTAACGTGGAGTTCATGGACGTGAGTATCCTGAAAACTGGAAAATACAACAGAGAAAAAAAAATCAGTTTCAGTATTTAATTGTTTTTCTGTTGCTAATTTTACATCAGCTGAAACCAGACGATGGTTCTCCACAGTTTAAAGTCGAGTTTTCCACAAAAACTTTGTTAATTTATATTATGTAACATAAAAGTATATCTGTGTTCGGTCTGTTCAGTCCAGCAGATGCAACAAATACCCATTAGGGCATATGTGCTCTCTTGTTTCAGCCATTTCTCAATCATTTTTACAAGAAATGACAACTTACACATCACGTCCGTTGGTGAAATGAGGTTTTGACCCTATAGACGCCAGAACAGAGAACGTCAGGGGCCCCGAGGACCCTTACATACACCCACATACACACACACCGTGCCACAGGCTCCCAGCACAGCGCACAAGGCCCCTATTTATAAAACATTCACAGCTCGGCTCATTTCAAAAGGAAAAGTGGGGAGAAAAAAAAAAATCAAAATTATTACTCCATGATGATGCAATGCAGATGAAATAACCACCATCAACACTCGTACACATGCAGACATGGGCGCGCGCACAGTGAAAGCGACCCAATTGCACTCGTGTTTTGCACTTAGTTTGACAGTCTAAGAGGAAGAGTTTTGGAGTGTTAGCATTTCTATTTTAATCAGGACATCTTTGATGAATATCCTACGTGTGTTTAATTTAATGCCCCGTGTGCTCTGGGAGCTTGTCTGACAATCAGCGAAGCAGATATCACCAGCGAAAGTATACAGAGCTGATATGTATATACTATATATACATTGTATGTGGAGGGATAGACATGTAAATCTATAAACAATGCATATTCATGTACGAACAAACATGCATGCAGAAAACATGTATTTGCATACTGGATATGGCCTGATGTAAGCATGTCTACGACACGAAGCCAGCTTCTTACCCCCAGTCCCTGTTCAACACTCCCTCAGATGAGATTGACAGAATGTAGCTGCATAGTTAAAGATGCTTATTTGCATGGCAGCCTTACAGTTACAGTCAGGGAAAGAAACAAGGATCAATATGGATATATATTTTATATTATATTATATACTGAGGGTTTGCTGAGACGGTGGAGGAGGGGAGCAGACATCTGCATGGGAATGGATTTTTTTTTTTTTTCCAATTACAGAAGCCATGATAGTGTTTACAGATCAGATTGTATTAATGAAGGAAATTTCTAGTCTAACTCAGAATTTGATTGGGTGAAAGCTGAGAGATAAACTTAACTACAACTGATAATAAGAGCAAGAGTTACACTCAAATATGGAGGCGTTCTTCAATATTCTCACAAAAATAATTTACCTTATTTCCTCGTGATACTTTACTTCACGTTCGCCCAGTTCCGCAGTGTTTCCACAGCTATTGATAGCTGAGCTGCCGGGGGCTCGGCTTCTGCTCCAGGGAACATAAGTGGTAGCTACTGAGGGAAAGAAGAGCGCCGTTCGTTTACTTTAACCATCCATATCCTTCCAGTCGGACTGGGAATTGTGACTGGTGACCTTCAAGCTGCGGGCCATACTCAGTGGCCACTGTTTGAAGAATGTCATGGAGGATTGATTGTCCTTTAAGTCTCTCTCTGTGTGTGTGTGTGTGTGTGTGTGTGTGTGTGTGTGTGTGTGTGCACGTGTAGTTGGACCTTGCCTTTCTTGTGGGGACAAAATGCAGATCCCCATCATCTAAATCATCAAATTTTAGAGTGAAGACTTGGGTTAAAGGTCCTTACACACCGGGAGCGTTTTTTTCGTGTGATTAATTTGGACGTCAAAATTTTTTTTGAACTTGTATCCTGTCAGTACAAGCGTTCACATCAGCGACATTTTCTCGTCCGGCGATATTGCGGCATTTATTTATTCGCATCAAGGTAGAATATTCCGAAGTTTTGCATCCTGTGTGTCCACTTCTGACCAATCAGATTGCGTGTTGTTGAGCCGTCACATTCATCGGTGTATCCAACATGGCCGACCGGCTGATTGTTTACGTGTCGGAGAACAGAGTACTTTTTAATAACAAACATAAAAATTACAAGGATAACGACCTGAAGGACAACTTGTGGAGAGTCATAGCGTCGGATCTCACATATGACGATGGTGAGTGTGCTTAAACAGTTTGTTAAACGTCTTTTAACTTTCGTCTATGCTAAGTAACTTTAGCTCGTAAGCTAACCTGTTCAGATAAAACATACGCTACCATGTGCTACGTTTCTTTTTCTTTTTAGAAAGTGAAAGGAGCATCAATTCACCATCACTTGAGGTTGAAGTAGACACCATTTTCGTCCTCTCACTTCCTCCCGAGACGCGTCTTGTCCCCCCCTCAGAAAGTTGCAAAATCGCATTGCGCTTGATATATATATAGTCAGGCGCGTCAAAATTCGCCTCTGAATATTTCGCAATCTTGCGTCGTATGTTCGCGTCGTTCCCGGTATGTAAGGATCTTAAGGTTGATGTTAGGCAAGTAGTGGTTATGGTTAGGGTACAATAAGTTTCCAGGAAATGAATGTGAATTAATGTAATATCCTCTGAAGTGATGGAAACAGGACTGTGTGTGTGCATCTGAGTTTCCAACAACAAAATGCCAAGACCACCTCCCTTCTGCCTAACAAGAGCACAGGGTGTCAATACCGAGCAAGATCATCCTGCATGTATGTATGCATGTGTGTAAGTGTGTGTGTGTGTGTGTGTGTGTGTGTAATCATAATAGTGGCTCCAGGCAGCGAGAACATACAGCATGTTATTCATTTTGAAAGCCAAACTCCTGCTCAAGGCTTGTTTTCACTGAAGCAGGATAAACCCTTGTGGCCTGTCCTTGGAAACTGCATTCAGTCGTGCTGTTTTCCCCTGTGTATGAAGAAGATTATGTTCTGTTCTTTTCATTAATGTTTTGCGCAGTAATTATATGAGTATGAAACAGGCTGGAGCCTTCCAAAAAATCCATTTTAGCAACACATGCGTACTATAAACTGTGACAATAAACCTTATTTACAAAGCACCTTTCAGAACGAAGTGCACGGAAAAGGGTTACATCAATGTCACAGCAGTACCCTCAAAACATCCACTTTGAGGTTTTTTTTGCATTTTGTTCATGTTACTTTAAAATGTATTTGAAAATAAGCAGAAATAAAGTGGTATTGAAGATGTACTGGTCACAGATTTGAACTTGGTTATGGATGCGAAGTGAGCAAGGTTTTTAACATATTCAGTGTGCTTGCTTAAGACGGTTGAAAACGTCTCTCCCAGTTTAAGTTAAAGTTAAATGTTAAAACAAAAGGGAAAAAAGAGATGACTGGTTTAGTAGTAGTGTTTTTTTTTTCTTTAATAGGAACTCTAAGACATATAAACACTTTATTTCCTTTTGAATTCAAAAAGACTTTAACGACAGAAAAAAGTCCTGTTTCATTGCGTTTTAATTTGTTTGTAATTTTGTTGAACAGCAGAATGAGAAATTACCAGTGGGGAGGGTTCTCAGGAAATTGCACAAAGAAGCACATCATGAGCAAAGGCCTTTTGTGCTTTGATTTAAATTTACTTTTTCTCACAGGGTGTTTAACCAAGTATCTATATTGGCTATGTGAATTGATTATTACGGAACTAAATAAACTACAATCGATGCTCCCTTGTACCTGCATGGAAAAAACAGAGACAGACCTTTTACTATTTGAATTTACAATCAAATAACGTGTTATTATCTCTTTCAATTCATAGACAGATAAGTCTACAGTCAAATCAAAATCTGAAATGTTGTGTAGTTAGTACAATGATAGTTTTCTTTTACTATTTTAATTAAATGTATGAAACTCTGTAAATCTACCACAGGATGCTGTAGTTTTGAGGTCTTTCATTCACAGACCAGAGCTCTCAGAGTTGAATCTATATTATGTCTAACTCTTTATTTAAAGATGTCCACGTGTACGAGTCAAACAGCAGGCAGACAGAACATCCCAGTCTCTCGCAGTCTCTCACTCTGATTTACCATCACCCTTGAATTACCATACGTGCTACCATCACCGGACATCTCCAGCACAAGAACAGGGATCCGATTATGCAAGTGTGTGTGTGACACATGAGCCATCTGCTGTAAATCCTCCACTGTGTTATGGTTGTATCTCTCTGTCAGTGTTCATTGAACCTCTACACACTGTATATCTGTCTCTCCCCGGCACACACACACACACACAACCTCCACTTGTGTTGTGTATTCTTGCTGCACAGCTATCCATCTCATGATGAATCGTCATATCAGCCCATAACCCCCGTAGCCATAATACTTTGTGTGTGGGTGGGTGTTTGTATGTGTGTGTGTGTGTGTATTCATGTTGCATAGTTGCACAGAATAGATGAAGGTCTATTTTTGTCTTCGGTTTTGTTTCTGTATCATTTGAATAATAAGTTGTGCGTGTTTGTATACTCGTATGCAATATTACAATTATGTTAGTAGTATAGACAGATAGAAGTAAATAACATTTGCACTAGTTCTAAAACTCCTGCACGTAAAGGTGTTGACACTCCAGACTCCAAAGTTCAAAGCTCTATAAATAATGTACCCGAGCATCTTCTTCATATGTACATATTTTCAGACCTAACTCAGTACATTACGCACAGAGACACATGATTTACAGCAATCTCACCTTGGCGTATTTACTACATTTTTAGTCTACTACGAAGCTCGCTGACAGTCTTGTGAAGCGGTGAGTCACTTTGATGTTGAGGTTTTGAATACAAATCTACTGTTTTCTGGCTCGGTGGAACCTCGCCGCTCGCTTCAAGAGAAAGTTCAGCCTTAAACAGCGTAAGGCCTTCTGCTATATGGTCTTTGACAGTTCAGTCTGCACTTGTAAACATGATGAACTCTCTGCCAGCGCGCTGAGTCTTTGAACCTTTGCTCTGCCATTTGTCTTTTGTGTATTTTTATGCAGTGACACTTTAATGCGATCCAAGTAAGAGTTAATGTTTTTTTAACGTACAACATATTAATATGCTATTTTGGCCATTAACAACCCAGTTATGAGTATAAAATAAACAAACTATTCATGATTAGCCTTTTTTTGTTTGATTGTGGGAGATTATTCTGTCTGTTAATAGAGATATGTAATAACAGAATTACAAGGGTCCGTGTTCAGCCTAATCCAAATAATGTGTATTCTGTGAGTGTCTTTTCTGTGAGCCAAAAAAAAGTCACCACAGTAGTAAATTATTAAAAACAAAGTGGCAAAGGTGAAACATTTACACAAAAATATCCCAGATCACAGAACTAACATGACTGTGTTTTGCTCAAACAGTCGGCTGCTGCCTGGAGCAAAACTGTGGAGTCCGTTGACGTACTGTGTTAAATGTCATCATCCATCCTCAGCCCTTTTCCCCCCTCCCCACATGCCTGAGTGTATATCTGTCTCTTTCAGGAGGCCCTGATAATGGCCAGCATGGAGCACCCCCACTTGGTGCGCCTGCTGGGCGTCTGCCTGAGTCCCACCATCCAGCTGGTCACGCAACTGATGCCTCACGGATGCCTGCTCGACTATGTCCACGAGCACAAGGACAACATCGGATCCCAACTGTTGCTCAACTGGTGTGTCCAGATTGCCAAGGTAAGGATGGAAAAAGCCGCTCATTAGTTGTTTTCACTCGCTGCGTGGACGCTTGGTTAGACGCTTGGCAGGCCGGCGGATTGGCAGATTAGTAAAGGGTTGTTTTTAGCATTGATAGATCGTTTTTTGTAACCTGAGCAGTTTGTTTGTCAGTGGACCGTCGTCACTGCAGGCTTTATTGCTGCGTTAAGTGTTTCAATAAATGTCTGAAGCAAGCGTGTGTGATGTTTGTGGAGAGACCCTTGGTGGATCTCGACCGAAGACTGCAGATCCACGGCTTTAGCACAAGAACATTTTGAACATTCTAAACTTTAACAAGTCATTTTTGACTGCTGTTCTGTGACCTTTTGTATCGACACACCACCATGTTCTCATTGTAAAAAGTTATTTCTCACTACTTCCACTTAGCTGTTGCACACACGCAGTACTTCCTTCAATACTTCCAATTTCTCTCGCCCATATTTGTGTTGTGTTGTTGCCAGGCTGCCATGCACCCTTGCCCCTTTTGAAATCTTAATGTATAAATATTTGAGCTTGCTTTGGATGACATGGACACACAGAACTACCCGAACAACCCCGATGCCCTTTTGTAACTGTCGGCTAATGGAGGCCAAGTGAAATTCTACATCGCTTCCAGAGTGAAAAGTAGATGTTCGCGTCCATCTACGGCTGCAAACCAGAGACAAGGGCTGGATATTCGGTGAAGTGTCCGTGAGTGTGTGTTGGTGTGTGTGGAGGCTTCGACAGCAGACAGCCTCTCTGGAGAACTGAAGTATGTAAATAATTCAAAGCCATGCTTGACTTTGGTGGGGGAGGTGTTGAGTGCAGGGACCTCGGTGTTACAGGATCATGGATGTAGGAGTGCATTGTAATTCGTTTTAATCTAGTTGTCAATATTAATAGGTGATGGATACACCTCGTAATGATCTCTCTGTCTGTATCTTAAAGGGTGTGGATAAAAAAAGCAATCACTTGAATCAACATCTCTCTGAAACTGTATATTATCATTATTGAAAGTATTTATTGCAGGACCATTGTACTAGATTGCAGTATAGCTCTGTATATACCATAATATATAATTACATCTCCAAACATGCTGCGTTTGTTATGAGGCTGATGAAACTGTCATATACAGAGAGCAACATAATTGGCTAAAAAGCAAAGAGAAGCAGAATGAAAATGACTCAGCAATCGTTGCAGTCTCAGATTTAATATCTTAGACAAATATTTCTGTTGCCATTTTTGGCTAAATCAGATGGAGGCAGTACTCCAGTGAGCTGCCATGGGAAAATATTAAACCATCAATTAAACGTTACGAGTCGTACTGATACTCATGCTGTAGCACATAAAGTTGTTTTTTGTTGTTGTACCAAAGGCGATCAGAGCGTGCATTAAGTCTCGGCTCGCTGACAAACATCCCATGCTGTGCAACACAAATATGTTCATGGCATGGAATTAATCACACAAATTACTTAGTGGAAAAAGGATGTAGATCGCCTATATAGACATGAATAAATATACAGTATGCCCGCTGCGAACAGTTGTCGACATAGAGAGATGTATAATTCATAAAGGGTACATGTGATGATGTAATATTTAGCACTGTTAATGTGTGTCTCAATTGTGTATTGTTTATGTTTCCAATGATTGGCTACAGCTCCTGGGGACTCGAATAGCCGTCAGGGGTCGTGGTTAATAAGGTGCCTTCACATGGGTTCAAGCTAACACAAACACAAAGTGCCCTAAACAATGGACCTATTAGAATAATGCCAACAAGTCGAACCAGGACACCCACCCTTCGCCACCGACACCATTAACATCCCCACATGTCGCACTCATAATAACTCACCCCAGACTTGAGTCAAACATCCATCCCGCACATTATTTCATTATTGCCATCATGGATGTATACATCAGCTCACGCGGGGGCTCTCAAGGCTCTTGACAGGGCTCCGCTCTCTGAGGCAACATCCCCGTGGCCCTCCCTCTCTGTCATGTCCGCCATCACAGTCATAGATTATTAATGGCGTGATCTGCCATGAGAGTCCTACTAATGAGCAGATTCATTAGAGCTACTATGCATGCAGGGCCCTGATGCCACAGACTGTTTTTTTTTTTCCTCAGGACTGATTTTCTTTATCCTGTTTTATCTTTCTGTATGTCCCCACTATATCACTTTCTCCTCATTATGTCTGCTTGCTTTTTAAATCGACTCCTCGTCACCCACTCTTTGTCCTCTTGTTCACGTACAGTCTATAAAGTAAATTGGTGCTGCTATATTGTATGCTTGCCACTACTGCAATAACAACAATGATAGACTTCACCAAAATATGATTTCACTGAAGCACTGTAGTAAGAAAGTGTCAAACAATGTGTTGCTCAGTTCGCCTGCACAATCTCCTTTTTAAGTGGCCACTATTCTGGTTAATGTTTACTGGTATCAAAGCCAGTACCAAAATACTACAGTATGTACCGATACCACTTCAACATACCAACAGAGACAGAGAAAGGGGAGATGATATCATGTACAGTAACAAGCCCATAACAATCTGGATGTCCTCTTTAATATCAGGCTACAGGCTTTGCAGCTACACATTCCCTGACAATTCTTCTAACATGATACATACGTAACTCTACTTATTCAAACTTGCAATGCATCAACATCCCCTCCATCCTTGTTACAATGGATTCCCTTATTTGTGAGCCATGTTCCTGTTTACCCTGGGGCGCTGCTTTTTGCATTCTGAAGCTTACGTCAATCCAGAGTTACTAATGACCCATATATCGACTGTTCAAACTCATCCCTGCATTTTTTAAAGGAATTCACTGGATCGCTTATACACATGCAGGACAGCTGTTTCAGAGACTGACAGCAATCATTGGATGTATTGCTATGAATTTTGTAAAGACATTCGTGGTCCCCCACATGTTGTAGCCAAGTGACTTTGTTCATCCTCTGACGTTTTCTATAGCCCCATAGTGAGCTTGAAATTTTTTGGTTTTGAGCCTCAGCAAATATTGGATGCATTGCCATTATGTTGTTATTGATGTTCATATGCTCTACGGGGTGATTTATAAGGCCTTGGGTTATCCACTGAAGTTTCCTCTAGCACCATCATCAGATTAGAATTTCAGACCCACAAGACACGACACAGCTGAAAATCTTATGAACTTTATGAATCAGCACCGAATATTGGATCAGCACATCAGTTAATTAATTAACATAAGGACTTAGATTGTCTATTGTAATATACCACACCCTCTTTAATTGATAGAGAGCTTGTTAAAGGTGTTGCATGTTTTAAATGCAATGTGGCATGCATTCGTTTCTACCTGAATCACTCTCTGAGGTTTAACATGCCTCATATGAAAACACTGGTGATCATCCAGTTATTACAAAATACAGATTGTTGCTGTAAGTCACTGTAGTGAGAGGCACCCCGTTATAAAAGACAGGGACGATTTGGAAACAATTTGGAAGCTTCCACATGAATTCTTTTGAACTAGCAGAGGAGTCTCCAAAAGAGACAGAAAAGGGGGAAATTATATCATAAGCCACACTCACACAGGTCGTACATGACAGTGATGGCTCCCATTGTGATTCATTTCCCGGTTAAATATTTAGTGTGAACTCCTCGTATTCTGCCTTTCAAGGAGAACTCGGTGTCCCACTGCCTGTGAGACTTGTGTCAGGATGACACATCAAACCTGCATCAATACAACAGCACCGTTTAAACAGCCTCAGTTGTAGGAATGCCTCATCCATGTGGGTTTTACAGTGAAAATTGTCAAAGTCACTAGCGAGTCTTCCTACTTCTACCTCCAACATTACTGCTTTGGATTGCCTCCAAGTCAGGTATTGTGTTTCTGTGTGTGTGTGTGTGTGTAGTAAGTAGGCCCCACAGTGTGTATCACAGGGTCATTTCTCTGTGTAAACCAGACTAGGCAAACATGCCTCTCTCCAACTCATTACATACATCCCCAGGGTTCCAGTGAAAACTCAGTTCACTCCTATTCCCATTCCACTCTGTCTTCTTCTCCCCCCTTGGTCTCTCTGTTTGTTTGTTTTTATATTTCAATATGTGATTCTCTCATTTTTGTTTCTCTTTGTCTCTCTATGAAAGAATACACTCTCGACTCCTATAGATGCTCATTTTTGTCTTCTGTCTTCTGTTGGCATGAAAATTGTCCAGCTGTACTCACGTCAGTAATAAGACAGGGCTGACTCATACTTGTGTGGACCACTATAATAAACCACCCACTGACCGACTATTGAATTCCTCCCACTGTTTCCACTTCCTGTTTCTATGAGCTCTACAAGTGCTTCTTGTTAATGTTGACAATGGTTTCTGCTGTTCTTGCGTAATTGTTCTTTCTTGCTTGGATACATTCAAGGAACACACTATGTTTTCCATTTAAATGGGATGGAGGTTTTTTTGCTGACCGGTCACGCCAGGAGTAAAATTTTCAACACGCAAAATTTTCCAGATGAACATTTCCAGTGGGACAGTTTTTCGAGGACAGCAGCTAGCTCAGGGCAACCGAGGTCTGCCTTTGAATCAATGTGATTACCTTAATAAATTCAAATTACTGCAAGGTTGTTTTGTTTTTTTTGTTGTTTTTTTTGGTAATAGTTTTTGGGCGTATTTCCTCCGGTGCTAGAACAAAGATCCTGTATTCACAACATTATGTTGTTTACTGTATGACAAAATGATAAGCATGAAAGTAAGTGAAACTATGTTGGTCCAGGAATTATCATCCCTATTTCACCCTTCAATATCTATCTCAATACTTTTAAATGCCAACCACCGACCAACCTGTACTTCCTCTCTCCTCCGCCACACCTCTCTAATGTAGAAAACTCTCACATTGCATTCACATGTTTGACTCCACCCAGCGCCGGCAGATAGCACGCCTGCTCCAAGAATGCATGTTAACACACGGAGCGAGAAGCGGATCACAGGCGTCAATCCTTTGATACCACCAACCCTTAGAAATGTCAACAAGTGTCCGCCTATTTCCCTTCCCCTCGCTCTATCTCTCGCTCTCTAGCTGTCTCCCTCTCTTTCATTTCCAAACTAATTCATTCTGAAGCTCTTTTTTTTTCACGGTGGTCTTTCATGACTGCATAAATAAGTGTATGATTCAATGTTAGCAGCCAGAATACCTCCCTTCCCCTGGGTAAATATCAGCCTGAAAGGCCCGTTTGATTCGAGAGAGCAGCTTTATGCATGTTTTCATCACTTGCAATTCTCATCAAAGTGGAGGACTGGTGAGGAAGAATTCATGGATTTTTTGTTTTGTTTTGTTTTTTCTATTCGAGTGGTTTTGAAGTACAATGTACTGTATCATCAGCAGCATGTTGTTGGAGTCGTAGGGAAACCCGTGATGAAAGAAATGGTAATTGATTTAGGGAATTGGATTAAACTGCCTTCGCATTTTGTTTGTACTGTAACAACAATGCTCAGGCTGTAGTTGACACACATCAAATGCCCTCTCAGCGCATTTCATCCATGAATGTGCATCTCAGTGCCGATGAATTAAATATGTGTGTTGCTTTTTTTTTCATTTATGGGTCTTGCTTGCACACAGTTGTGTTTGGAAAAGACAATGGCAGACAACCAGATTCTCTTGGCTACTGTAATAGCTATAAATAACAGGCCTGATGCTTTAAATTTAAGACCACAGAATTTAAGCCTCCCAAAATAAAGTCTTCACACCACATGCAATAAAGGGTTAACAGTTGTTCCAACAAAAGACTCCACCCACTGATTAGCACTTCTTTAAAGAGAGTGAAAGAGGGAAATCACCTGCTGAGGTAATTACTTGTAATCAAAACCTGCTGACAGTTTTATTCAGGAATTTTCATCATCTCATCAAACTCTCTTTTAATCTTACTTTTAATATGTCAAGAACTGAACCGTCACATAGGACACACACTAGACTGTGCGATCTGCTTTCTGTGTGGAAGATGTGGATTTGGTTGATTTGGTTGTGCCTGATCATAAATCAGTGCTCTTCCAGGTTTTGCACCTCTCTCCTGACCCCCCCACTCTGAGTTGCTCCCGCCCCTTAAATCCACTCTGTTTCTCATTTCTGTCGAGCTTTTACTGCCTCAAACACATTGTTTTAGTAGCCGTGAACACTGGGGACTCTCCATAGAGGAGCTTGACAGTGTTTTTAATAGATGTTGCATGAACGTCTCCTGTGAGATACAAAAAGTCGAAATCTTCTTCTCTGCTGTGGTTAAATGAAAAAATGGGAAATCTAAAAAGACAATGTCGGAAGGAGGAGCGGAAATGGGAAAAGGATGATCACAATGTCTCCCTTACTTCTCTTCAACATCTGATTTCTATTTATCAGAGATTGTGATCAAAGAAGCGAGGAACTCAAATTTACACACCTGATCACTAAACAGGCTCTTAATCCCAGAATCCTCTTTAAAACCATAAACTCTGTGATTGAGCCTCGGTTTAACCAGCCAGCTGAACTATCCCTGGGGAGATGTGAAGAATTCATTCATTACTTCAACAACAAAATATTGAGGATTCGGCAGCAAAGAAATCAGAGAGCTGCGTGTTGATTCCTGTGCTTCAACTTTGACTCACCTCAGTGAAATCTCTCTGTCAACTCTGGAACACACTGTTTCAAAATCATCCACCTGCCCTTCACACTGCACTTGGTTTTTAAAAGCTGTATTTCAGACGGTTGGCCTGGATATTTTAGTCATTATTAAATGCTCTCTGTCCACTTGCATTTTCCCCTCCATTTTCAGACATGCTGCTGTTTACCTGCTCTTAGAGAAGCCCTCTCTGGATCCCTCTGTTTTAAGTAACTTTAGACCCATCTCTGATGCGGGATCTGCACTCTCCTTGACCTCTGCTCAGCCTTTGATACGGATCACGATGTCTTAATCAGCTGCCTGAAAATTGTGTTGGCATCAGTGATGTAGCTCTCGTCCTGTGCTCCTCTCTTTTGTGGCATCCATTCTGGGTCACCTCTTATTCACTCTATACATTTATGGGCAAACCATGTGTAGACTTATGTACATTTTCACTGCTGCAGGGATGATCTGTTTGTGTATCCTGTTTTATACCTGTCTAACTGAAATTTAGACTTGACATCCAAAAAATTTCGACAGTTAAATGACTCCAAAAAATAATTACGTCTCTCATCTTTGTGCACTTTTTGACTCAGTGTTGTCTTTTGATGGTCAGGTTGCTAAAGTGGTTCGCTCCTTTTTTTCAACTGAGGCATTCAGTCAAGATCAGGTCATTCCTTTCATTTGCAGATTTAAAAAAGGTCCTCCGCGCTTTTATCTCCTCCAAACTTGATTACTACAACACACTTTATTCTGGTATCAGCAGGCTAAACATCCAGACACCACAAAACTCTGCTGCCGGGCTTTTAACACGTTCTAAGAGAAGCGACCACGTCACACCAATCCTTGCGTCACTTCATTAGCTGTGAGTTTAAGAATTGATTTTAAGACTTTGCTGCTCGTTTTTGAAGCCTTGAATGGCCTGCTTTTATCTGTGATCTGCTAACTCCCTATGAGCCTGATCTCTGCTTTAGATCCTCTGGTTGGACCTTTCTAATGGTGTAATCTCAACCTGTCACTAAAGGTGACCAGGTCCTTACTGTCAAGACCCTTCAGCTGTGGAACGTCCTGCCTGAGGATCTCACACTTTATCCAATGGCATAAATTATCTTTTCTTGTTTTACAACCCTAATTCCTAAAAAGTTGGGACGCTGTGTAAAACATAAACCAGAATGTGATCATTAGCTGATCCCTTTGACATATACTCAGTTGTAAACAGTACAAAGACAATATTTGATGTTTGACCTCATCATCTTCATTGATTTTTGTAGATATCTGCTTGTTCTGAATTTGATGACAGCAGCGCATTTCAAGCAAGTGACTGGGAAACTTCATGACTTTGTTTTGAAAGATGCTATATAAATAAAGGTTTTGTTATTCCTATTATTAGCAGTAATGTTGAGGCTGTATTGGATGCAGCCAATCTAATTCCCTCAGCTGGGGTCATGTGCTTTGGGCAAGAGAAGAAGACTGCAGACACGAGCAGCTGACAAAAAACTGTGCAGGTTACTCGTGCTCGCCCTTAAGGATCCTGTCGAGTCTGGGGCTCAGACATGCAGTAGGAGCTCGGACTACAACCGCTGCTCCTTCGTGTCAAAAGGAGTCAGTTGAGGTGGTTGAGCTATCTGATTAGGATGCCTCCTCGACACCTCCCCATCTGGAGGCATGGCTGGCACATCCGAGCGGGGAACAGAACGTGAGGGCAGAACATGTTGGAGGGATTACATATCCCATCTGGCCCGGGAATGACTTGGAGGTTCCACGGGAGAAGCTGGCTGGGGGAGAAGGGAGAGGTGCTGTCTTGCTCAGTCTGATGCCACCATGACCAGGATCAGTCGCAGAAACTGAATGGATGGATTTGTAGTATTGTTTTTTTTTACCTGAAAATGCTTGATTTTTATTAAGAAAAAGCAAAACAAATTCTGTCTCTGTAGTGAGCACCTGGAATGGCCTCCAAATGCAAAAGCTCAGCTTCAAGGCAGCAGATAGATGGTCACCGCAAAGGACAGAAGGATATACAAAGACTATTAGGCCTGCACTGACTCATGGCTGCCGTGTTGTCAATCAAAGGCTCGCACAAACAAGCCAAGAGGAATGCACTCTCTCTCCCTCTCTTCCTCCCGCTCGCTTGCTCACTCACACACATATAGCAGTGACGCAGGTTTAACAGCATCTGGCTGAGTGGAGATGGATGTGGCCAGGTAGGGCAGTGGGGGAAATGGATGACTGCAGGCAGCCCACACAATGGATGAGACTGGCAGCTCAGGGAGACAGGTGTGCACTAATGAGTGACTACCACACACACACACACACACACTCACACAAGTAAATGAAAGCTTGTACGTATCCAAACCGACAAACACAAACATTAACAAAGAGAACATCTCATAATTTGATTGGATGATGTGCAGAAACACACTTATACGAGTATCGGGATGCCCTCGAACAAGCGAGCAAACAAACGCGCCCACGCACACGCCGTCGGATGCAGTGTGTAATTTTTCTTTTATTTACCGTTTACTTCACTTTTACTCTCGCACTGTCTGTCAGCGTCGAACTACAAGTGTTCTCAGTACTTCTTAACCTTTTCTCAGACACAAACACACACACACACACTCAAACACTCTGCTGGAGATATGTATCTTTATCCACTGGTTTGTGTCAAGCACGTCATTGCCCTATATTTCCTCCCTTCGCTCCTCATTACAGAACAGGTTCACCCTCTGATTTTATATTTATTTCCCAGAGGAAATAGATGTATCAACACTCACACCTCTGCAGAGATCTCAGTGCGGGTGTGTGTGTGTGTGAGAGAGAGAGAGGAGGTGTATTACTTGTGTTGTGGGGACATAAATCTATTTACAGAGTCACACTCACCTTCCTTTTTGGAAAGAAAAGGAAGTCCTCATATGAAGTGATGGAAACTGTGTGTGTGTGTGTGTGTGTGTGTGTGTGTGTGTGTGTGTGTGTGTGTGTGTGTGTGTGTGTGTGTGTGTGTATTGGAGAAGTGGGCTCTCTCAGCAAGTCAATTGAAATTACATTTGAAAAAGTATGGGCTCCAGCCAAGAGACTGCCGAAGCATAGAAGAAAGATTTGCACACTATAAAAACAATTAACCAACTCACACTATTGTAATTGTTATTGATTATCCCGAGTATCGCTGTAATGTTGAGGTGAAGAACAAGGCTCCGTATGTAAGAGTGGTTTCAAGCCTGTTTCAACTATGGTGAGCTTTTCTGTTGGCTTCTTCTTTTTTCCACACTGGGCAGCTGTAGCAGGCCGTGGAAGCATTTAGTCAATGTTATATCATCATCATTATAGACATGCAGGCAAACATTTGGGGTCAATACTGCAATACAATATGCCTGTAATACCATCACAAAGCTCAGCTCGCATCTTGGCCTGTAACTCTTCGACAATGCATCAGCACGCTTTTTTTTTTCCTGACTTGTTTGAGTCAATACTAATTCATCACAGTTTGAGTTTTGTAAAAAAAAAATCTTTTCTTGTTTTGGGAAGTTTTGCTATTATCTGGCATAATTTTATCTTTTATTGTGTTTGGCTGTGGGTGTGGCCATAAATATGCTGAAATAAGATATAAGATACATCTTCAGGACATCAATGACTTAAATTGTTTAGTAGATAGTGATAAATGCTCCGGTGCCCCCATGTTCTGTAATTCAGCATCATTTTGCCACTGAAATGCTCTTCCTGCAGTTTTATGGGTGAAGGCCAGTCCAGTGAATATACAACCCTGATTGCAAAAAAAGCTGCTGTGTCAAACAAAAAGAAAACCAGAATGCAATCATTTTTAAACAGAGTGTGTTTACTGACATGTTTGACAAAGTGTCCCTGAGCCCATGTAATCATCTACTCTATACAATCATGTGCTTGACAAAGTGTTGAACCTCTCTCCATCCGTGCTTGTGAACGGCTGAGTCTTTCCTGGACGAACCTTATATACTCAATCATGATGCTATCACCTGTTACCAATGAACCTGTTTACCTGTGGAATGATCCAAACTAAGAAAGAAAGAAGAAATAAGTCAATAAGGTCAAGCATTAAATATATGTATACTGTTTTTATATATACAGTATATATACTGTATGCTACTACTATATACTATAATATATATACTGTTTTCAATTGAGTCGATGTCAGAAAGGATTAGAAAATGATCACTTCCTGTTTTACTTATGTTTTACACAGCCAACTTTTTTGGAATCAGAGTTGCAGTTTGGTCCTTTTCACCCACTTAAACGGATCAGTAGCTGAGTTTTGTGAAACAGCTTCCATAAGTGATCCACTCTTCAGTATATGCAGCATCTTTGTCTGCTGTTTTGTTAACAGATTTAAAATGGGATTCCCCAAAGTGTTTGGAAGGACGTTACTGCAGAGACGTCATCAGTGGATTAACAAGCCCACTGTTGTAAAGCATGCTATGTGTGTGATAAAAATGTATTTATGTAATGGGTATAATTATTATCATTAGCTGATTATACATAGGAGAAGGATTGAATTCCTGGAAATGTGGGTGGCACACATGTGAATTTATGTATTTATGTATGCTATCATGCTTTATGAGTGTGAATGTATTGTAAACATGCACATGTATGTAGGAAGTTTACAGCCAGATCAGTTTTGGTCCATGTGTGTGTTTGTGTGTGTGTGTGTGTACTGTCGCTGGTGGATAGCTTGTCATCTCTTAGCCATGTAGGCGGAAGGCCAACGCTGCGAAAGCTTGGACCCACTTCACTTTCAATTAGTCGCCTGCCACTGTCGATGCCTCCTCACCCGCCTCTCTGGAAATGACTCAAACCCTGCGTGTGTGCGTGTGTAACAATGAGAGAGCGAGTGTGTGAAGTGGATGTTAATGGGAATTTTGCATTTAAATAAAATGTGTGCGCATGCATTTATGTGCGTGTGTGTGTTTGTGCATCCCCGGTCAGGTGGTCGATGAAGGAATGTGTGTGTTTACGGGCTCGAGTGTGTGTGATGATGTCCACTTGACGTGTCCACCCTTTTTGTGAGAGTCGAGTGCCAAGCTCTGTGACATCTCACCCCTCTGGGTCGCCAGTCACCTGCCAGACCTTTGAATGAAGGGCTTGAGGATGAAACAGATCCCTTATGAGGGGCGTTTGGACGACTTGTTAAATCACATCTCATCTGAACAGTGTGTATGACGTCTATAAGCTCATTTCAAATCTGTCATACTTAAATAACATTAATTGCACAAATAGCATTACACTGCAATTTAAAACACTTGAAGTTTCCTGTCAAACAATCATCGGTGATGTTTAGTCTTCTTTTGGTCCATTTCCTATTGGCTTAGTGTGAGAGAACATTGATTAATTTCAAAATAAATTTAATAGTAATTTTACACATTTGAATCATCTGTTTTTAATTACAATTACAATCAATCGACCAATCACAACTCCACATTCCCTGCGAGTCTAACACCACAGATTCCTCCTGGTGAGTAAATAGTATAATAAGATTTTTCTGCGTCTTTCCACCAGAATGTGCACATTAATGAGGCGTTAATGACTTTTTAACTCTCTCGTGCTTTGAAATACGGAGTCCACATTCACAGTTATATTTCTATGTGACGACAGGAACATTGTAAATAGAAATATGCGGTAATGACTTCATCAATTACTCTGGCCTCATTTGCATAAAAGTTTGTTTACTGTGTCGTGGTTATTGTGGCAGGACATTTCAGTGCTTCTTGTTTTTCTAATTGAAACACTTCTGATCCAGTAACCCTTCCTTGCCATATTTCTTATCCACTACAACCTGTTTTGGACCAAACACATATCAGCAGTTGCTCGATGAAGCCCAGCGTGCGTTAAGCACATTTCTCAAACTATCAATTCAATTACAGGAAATCTTTTTGGTGTTGTAATAATGCACTTACCAGGATCACAGAGGGTAGCTGTGAGGAAAAAGGCAATCAAAGTCAAGTACAACCAACATGCCATTAAACCTTTTAATGATCTCAACCTCTCCATATTCCGGTTCACTGCAATTAGCAATAAAATTCTTAACGGGTGTGGACTCATGATGTAGCTGTTGGAGCGCAGGTCAGGTTACGCGGTCATGCGTACGGACCTGCACCATCTGTTATTTTCAGTGGTGTCTGACTCATACAGAGGGCATTTTAATGCACTGTGGGACTACTTTTCTCCCTCTCTCTCCGTTTTACAGTGATGCCACAGAGAAATAAAAGCTTCACTAATTCAAGTTTGTGAGTCATAGGTGAGATTCACAAACTCTTGATTCAAAACAGACGCTGTGTAAAGCATAAATAAAACAGGAAGTGATCATTTGCTAATCCTCTCTGACAAATTCTCATTGAAAACAGCACAAAGACAATATATTTAATTGATTAAATTGAGAGAGAGATCATTGATCATTGATTTTTGTACATATGTGCTTTTTCTGAATTTGATGGCAGCAACATGTTTCAAACAAGTTGGGACAGGAGCAACAAAAGACTGTGAAAGTTGTGGACTAATCAAACACCTGTTTGGATCATTCCACAGGTGAACAGGTTCATTGGTAACAGGTGATAGTATCGTGATTGGGTATGAAAGGTTCATCCTGGAAAGACTCGGTCGTTCACAAGCAAGGATGGAGAGAGGTTCACCACTTTGTCAAACGCATGATTGTAGAAAGGATGTAAACACAGTTTGTTTGCAAATGACTGCCTCCTGTTTTTATTTACTTTTAACACAGTGTCCAACTTTTTTGGAATCTGTGTCATATTGATTTGATGTCAATGGGCCATGTAATTGCAGTGTGCAGTTATACTGGTGTTGAACAGTTTGGGAGTTTGGAAAGCGACATTTTATAAACATTTACTGCCTGATCTGCTACTTGATTAATTCAATTCTCAAATGAATGTTTCCAAACTTACATATGGTGGCGACAACCAGCTGCTGTGTGCGGCCGTGTGCTCTTTCTGGTTTGAATGGAGTTCGCCATTGTTGAGCAATGTGTTTTTCTAGCATAGAGATACAGTGGTGGACATTGATACATGCCTGCCGTTTTATAACGATAAGTCTCTGCCATTAGTTGTTAAGGCATTTGATTTACATTAAAATGGCTGAAAAAAAAATACTGTAGCACCATGATGAAGAACATAACCTACACGCTGACTTTGTCTCTCATGCTAATACAAGTCTGCTTATCTCAACGGGACCTTATGAGCATACAAATGTGCCTTTGAGTCGAATTTGAATAGCGTCTTCTTAGGAAAGCAAATTATTTGGATTTTCACTTTCCTTGTCCTTAGCCAGTCCTGCACCTCTGTGCCTGTGGACCCTGCCTGTGCAGATTCATATCCAAACACATCCTAAAAGCCAAAACAGCATATTTCGAAAGCTCGCGGCTCCTTTCAAAGTGTCCTCAGATGCCCTGTGGGATTGTCACAGCTCAAGGTTGTTTTGGAGTGTCATCAGTATCATCTGAGAAATGAAGCAAATGAAACGAAACTATAGAAAACCTGTCGCACTCATTTGTCCTGAGCGGGGTCCCGGGTCTGGCATTGTTGGAGCCGTTATCGTGGCCGAGACAGGATCCTCTGCTCACAATGCGGCCTTTGTTGAAACTCGTCGACGGGATGCGGGCACGTCTCGCGCTCCCTCCGGCAAACCGGGGGGCTGGCTGTAAAGGCCTAACACACTCACACAGCGACACATCCCAAAGCTCAGAAGAGAAAGCGTACAGTGTTTATGGCAGCTTCCAGTCCTCAGGCTCCCCAAGGCCTAACACACAATCACCTCCAGCCACACACACACACACACAATGAAAGGTACCTGTGTGCACACACACTTGATTCAAATATGGACCATGATATACAAACATACCCACACACCTCTTGTATGTACAGTATATGATTTACTGGAACTACTGGGGTCTAAACTCAGAGTGGGTAAACACAGTCAGGGAGGAGGGACAGAGAGGATGGGAATAAAGAACAAAACAGACAAAGCAGCTTTTTTTTTTTTTTTTTTTAAGCCTCCCTTCACCAGGCCTGCTAATTTTTTTTTTTTTTTTTTTCAGAAGATCTGCAGAGCGAATGAACACACTGAAAGAAACAATAAAATACATCTTCCTCTTATTACCTGGAAGCATTCCTATGTTTTCCACAATTGGGCCAGTTATAAAGGTCTTTGGATGAAACCACTATTTGATATTTAGCATATTTTACCATGTAGATAGTTTCATTTTTTTTCTTTTATGTGTCTAAGAGTTCTGCATAATTTGCGAACTTAATCGTGAGCACTTTTAATTGGACTTTTCAAACTGAAGAAAAACTCTGTACGGAAACTGTTGACAGTGTGCTCTGTTGAATTTTTTTAATGTAATTTTTGAATGCTTTGTCCAACACACACAAAATTCAAATTATCTGCATTATATTTATGTGGAGGCAGAAATCTCAGAAGTGATGTTCATTGTGTGTTTATTTGTAAATTGGGTGCACAAGCCCTTTAATAAAAATATACATATATACTGTGTAAAACCTGCGAACAATCTGTGTTCACTGACAACAGTTTTACAATCATGATACTATCACCTGTTACCAATGAACCTGTTCACCTGTGGAATGATCCAAACAGGTGTTTTTGGATCAGTCCACAACTTTCACAGTCTTTTGTTGCTCCTGTCCCAACTTGTTTGAAACATGTTGCTGCCATCAAATTCAGAAAAAGCAGATATTTACAAAAATCAATGAAGCTGATGAGGTCAAACATTAAAAATATTGCCTTTGGACTATTTTCAACTGAGTTCATGTCAAAAAAGATTAATGAAATGATCACATTCTGTTTTACATGCTTTTCACAGCGTCCCAACTTTTTTTGGAATCAGGCTTGTATTTCTCTATATTTCTAAATTTGCCTTTGAATGACATGAATAAACACACTTGGATTCTCTCTCTCTCTCTCTTTGCATCACCCTGGAACTCCTGCTCGATTGCCAAGCTGCCAGCCTCGCAACAGATCAATCATAGATCACAGTTAATGTCTCCCGTTACGGCACCCTGTGATTGCCTGTTATTATCCCACTAATTATGACTATCATCATTATTATCATTTCTCTATTACAGTTCATTACTCCAGACCCGAAAGAGGATGGTGTAATGGTCTAAGTGGCAGTTATTCCATTTATTGATTGGTGAGAAGTTGCAAGCCTGTTTGCTTGCTGTTTTCTCTTCTGATTGCAGCTGTTTGAGTCTCGACATGGTTCACGGGCCGCAGCACCAGTTACCCCTTGGTCTCACCAATTTGGCTGTAAATTGGCAAATTTACAGTACTCGTACCCTTAAGGAAGGACAGACAGGAAGTAAAGGAAAAAAACAGTCTTTGCTTTAAAGTTACAGTGAAGTTTGTGACTCTCATTGGTTAAACAGTCCATCAAAGAGAAAATGAAAGAAAGCCAAGGGACACTTTTGGAAGTTAAAAGAAAAAGCAGAAGAATATTTTTACACCGAGGAAGATTGTCTCAGCCTTCTTTCATGAAGCATTATTTCATCCTTCAGTCCAATGAGCACATTTTCTTGTCAAACAAAAATACAGGCAGATTGGTGTAAAGATCCTCGCCAGAGAGACAACACACATTCTGCTTCTCCAGCTAAACAACAATCTGCTACCAAATCTGTTATTTTCAGAAAATCAATAATTTATGCTTTTTCTATTCAAAACTTTTTTGATGCAACTCCCGGCGCTGCAGATTTACACAAGAGGGTTTTCTTCAGCCAGATTCATGTCAGCCTACCTCACCTGTATAACAGCTGAGTTTCGGCAGGTTTGGCCGCTTCACTTCTCGTATTAAACATTTACTTCTCGCTCGTTCAAGCCTCATTCGAAAGAGATTTTACGACCAGCAGGCAGTATCTGCTTAAAAATAAAGAAGTGAAGGCATTTTAAGGCCCATCCTGTGGGCAACATTGCAGATCAAATCAGGCGCAGTTGATGTTTACTCGAGAGGTGTCTCAGCAGTGCGTTCAACACACCCACCCCTATGCAAACAACCTGAGGCAATCTCCACACACTTCCTCGCTGGAAAGCACAAACAGACCGGGCTGCCTACACTCAAACACAAGCAGACGGATGGCTCACCAGATAGGGGTACTGTCCCGTCTCTAAAAGGTGAGGAAATTAGAATAAACTTCCTCTAAATAGCTGCTGTCTCTCACAGTCATCAACCTTAGTCAGCGACTGACTCATAGCCATGTTTGTTGTATGCCAGACGCACAAGCTGTACCAATGTGATTAAGGACAGAAAGAATGTCAAATCACTCGGCTGCTGCTGGCAGAACATCACTTCTCTCCACAAATGTCAAGTTTTCACCATTCAAGACAAATACACTTAGTGTTGGATTGACAAGCGTGCATTTTAGCAGATAATGCAGGAAGCTTTGAAATAGTTTCATAAGCCAAAGGGTCACACACTTTTCCCAGCTCGCGGAGTAACACAGCTACGCTCAGTTAAAATAATATTTTCATAATTTAAAATGTTATTGGGAAGCAACATTACTCACCCAGTTATGAAGTCACATGTGGGATTTGTCGCAAATTCTGAGGAAGTTTTGCATGACTCAAATTGAACATGACTTGAGTGTTTGGATACATGTTGTCACAAAACAATTGTATTAATATTTCATATCAATAATGTAAAATGTATTTGTTTTATCCAGCAGAAGGGAACATTGCACTATACATTGATGACAAGAATCCAGTGTTTTATTGTGAAAACTCTCTCTCTGTTTTCCTCTTTTCTTCATCTCCCCCTTTCTACATTGCTTGCGTAGACTTATCCATCGTGATTAAGTATAGTGGGAAGCGAATAAGAAAGATTTCAGCACCGAGCTTGGTTCATTAGCCTCGTTAGATCACCTCCTCATGCACAGACCTGACTCACTACCTTATTTAAATATGAGCAGAAAAAATGTGACAAAAGCATTGAAAACCTCAAAAGACAGAAACTCCAAAGTTTCACCAACTGGATGAATTCCCAAAGAAAAAGACTAAAATTGAATTAATTTTCCTTTTCAATATCTCTTTTCTGGGGGTTGTCTCTTAATCGAAAATATAATGAATGAGAACGCTTGATTTGTTCAAACTCCTCAAACTCAAGCCTACATGGCCTGATCCTCAACCATGATCTTGAACCGATGTTGTTTTCATTGGTGGTGCCTCCACTTCGGTGTGTGTGTGTGTGTCGGTGGGTTCACTTATGTCCAAATTGGGGACATACTCCCGACTCAAGACCAGTTGATTGTGAACAGTGGTTGCGATTGAGGACAAGAAGTGGTGGCCTCAATTTGGAAAACTGATTTTTAGGTCAACAGTTTATGGTTAGGTTGAGGTCAGGTGGTCCTTCAGATTAGTTTCCAGGAAATGAATGTATGTCTATGTGAATTCCCCAAAAGAGACATAAGTTAAGCCTCTGTGTGTGTGTGTGTGTGTGTGTGTGTGTGTGTGTGTGTGTGTGTGTGTGTGCATGCTATCATTCATTTGATGGGAAATGTGTATTTGTGTTAATCTAAGTGTACTTTAATCTGCAGTATTGGCCCAGTATTATATGTAAATACACCAGTGGTGATTCATTTATAATACTTTTAAATAAGTCATTATCATTTCATACATAGTTGTAACATTTCTGTTGTGCAGCACTTGAAAAAAAGCATCTTATAAATCAGCCAGTTACGTTTGCATCCACAGGTTCTCATTGCACTAAAGGGTTTTAACATGCAAAAATACACACACACACACACACATAAGTAAATGACCGAATTGTGCTGCATCAGTCAAATAAATGCCTGACTTATTGCATGCAAATAAGATCCACTTTGCTCACATATTTTCATTATTTTCCTGTTCCATGCACACAAATCATAGTTACACATTCCCATCAGCGTGCAAACATTTTATAACAGTGTGTCAACAAATTAATTAACAAAACCATTTCAGGAAGAGATTTTAGCAGCGAAGGGGAAAAAAATAAAGAATAAATAAAAATCATTTTCATATATTTATTTGGTTGCTGTAATTATAACACGTGCACAGTGTTATTTGCAAATTGGTTTGTTTAATTACTTACATACTGTCACGTATCAAAGGAAGTGAAAAACAACAGCATCATGTTCACAGTTCATTGAAACTAGCGCTGTTAATTTTGGGGCTTTAAACACACAAACACCCACACTGTACAAATATATGTAGCCTACAACACAATAAGGGTGTTTTTAGGGTGATTCAATTCAAACACACCATATAATGATTATTACAGTCTTTAGCATGTTATTGTGTAGCCACTTCAGCAGATATTAGGTTGAATCTCTGCTTTAATTAGCAAGCTTAGCTCCGTCTGTTGTGATTTACTGTTTGCGCAAATTACAGGCTACTGTAATTGAAGAGGACACAAATTAAGTGGGTCTGTGCCAGAGACCTGATCGTGTGGCTGCAGCTCTTTGGCTGCCGCTTAGAGGCTGATCGGTCACACGTGTATTCCATCATGGCACTTTAAGAATGGCATTTTCTGCTGCGCGTACTCGCCGGTGAGCAGAGTCAGACTGAAAAAGAGAAAGAGCAAGGAAGGAGGGATGGCAGCAGATTACTCCATGCCAAGTACATTAACATATCCATCTGGTGTCTCATTCTTCCTCCACTCCCTCTCACCTCATTGGCCCCCGTTGCCCTCGTCACCGGGCTTGAGTGGGCCCTTCCAGGACAAGGTCATGTTGTTGGCGTGTGTTATGAATCTGCCACCTGATCCCAAAGGTGCCTGTGGGGGCCTGGCACCGCGGCACGCTGGCAGGGTGGCACAAGTGACTGTAGTGGTAAACTGACAGGATGAGAGGCTGTATTGCACACATGCATGCTCACACACGATGTAACACCTTTTTTTTGTCCCTGGCTTTTCTTTTCTCTCTCTGTTTTTGTCTCTCTGCATCACAATCCTCAATACTCATAGCACCAATACTTTGATGTGTTTGTATTGTTAACATGCATTCGACCTGTGTGTTTGCTGCAGGAATTGGCAGCCCCTGCTGTCTCCATGCGGGTCACTGATGACCAAGTGTGCAACACTGTGCAAAGCATTCCTACCTTGTACTACAGTATCTAGACAGAGCAAGCAAACAGACAGATCACATGACTGGAGTACAAACATCCATGTGTCAGTGCTCAATATTGAAACATGTGTAAGAGCAAGAAAAGGAGATCCACCAAATGATAGAGGCAGAGAAATAATGGATTTGATATCATTTATTGAGTTGACCCCCTGCAAAACCTTATAGCTTAAGTGCAAGCTGCTGAGGTGCTTAATCTTTATAATAGAGAGCAAAAATCAAGCATTATCTAAAATTAAAATCACATCAGTGGAATATCCAGGCCGAGTGTTACCTTTAAGCAGATGAGCCGTAACATATATCTCTTAATTTATCACACTGACCGAATGGTGTTTTGTCAACCTGGGAACTGGGAAGTTTTATTCAGGTGTTAAAAGGCTCAATTTAGGAAGCTGATACCTTTTTTTTTAATGCATTGCCGTGAAAAACAAGCCCTCAACACAGGGGGATTTATTTATTTTACTTAGCCAGAAATGGCTGCTGGACAACAAACTGTTCCTCTGCCTGTTGCCCTGTGTGAACTTTGAATCAGCCGCTCTCTCCTGCATCCTCTTCAAAGCCAAAATTACCCTTGACGATTTCTGATGCGGGGACTTCACTTAGAATTTCGTGAACTGATGCCCCTGCAGAGACGGAGACAGAAAAGTACAGAACGAGTTGCTGAAACATGCCCTTTTCCAAACCATTGTCTCGCCTTTCATTTTGACCTATCAGTGTGAGATGATTCGATTAACAAGGGGATGTGTTTCCGCTGACTGTTTGGATTTCTTTGCCCTCAGCACACACACACACACACCTGCTCTTTTTTTTTTTTGCTACGTGTCCGCTTATTATTTAGTTTTAAATGTGTTACTCTGCACATTCTACCCATCTCCCAACCTCACCTAAACCCCTAAGACCCCATCAAACCAAAGATGTTGATGATACGCTGTCAACCCTACGCCAACCTCGACTGTGCGCCTCCTCCTCACTTTATACATCATAGTCAATATATAGACACACAAATTCTGCTGTAACAAATATTTCCTCATGATTGAAAGGACAGTCTGGCAGCTCTAACCTTTCAAAGTTCTACAAATGCATGAACCACACGTCCTGTTAAAAAAGGAGAACTCAGCTGTTTTCTCGGTCTGGTCTGGTGCCGGTGTGCAGATTGTTAACGTGACATTCTTGCTCTCTTTTTACGTTGAAGCTCAAGAATTTTGCCCAATCACCCAAACATGACGATGGTAATAATCTGTTTGTCTTAATGTCTTTATCTGTGGATTTTGAAAGCTCGCAGTATTGCTTTTTTCCACTTTAGCAGCTAAAGTGAAACTGAAACATGTTCTTTTTGTTCTGGACCATAAAAGTGATGTAAACAGCCTTGTAATGTCCTTGAAGCCAAATATATGTCTGACGTCATCAAACATCTGGAGAAGTGCTCGCTGGCTTGCTGTGTTTAATGTGTTCATATCAGTGATGGCTGGTGACTCAACAAGCCAACCCACAGTGTCACTTTATTTTTACATTAGTCTGCTACTCATCTCTACTTTCTTATGTTCAATGAAAAATTGAGCAGTAAAACAAAGGCTTGCAGGGTTTCTTAAAAACAACAGTCTTACTCGATCCTGTTGTTTCCAGATTAAACACACAGGCCTAATGTAGGAGATTATTTATTATTAAGAGTATTTGTTAAGGGTGTAGATAAACAGGCCTATCATGTGGACGACAAGCTACAGAAATTACAGCAATAGTATACGTTTATGAGCTAATACAGTCTAATAAACTGCAGCAATTCAATGTAGCCTGTGTTCAAGAAGGTTATAAATAAAGTTTTTCAAGGTGTTGATTTCACTTTATGGCCGTTTTAAGGCTGTTGCTGTTGAATTGGATTGCATTATGCTTAGAGGTGTTGCTAATGTTTAAGTTCACTCTCACTGGCACCAACAGCCCGAGAAGATCATTACAAACAACTCACACTATAGCAAATACAAGGCAGCCAATAGGAATGATTGCACAGCTGTTGAAACCACGGCTGAAAGAAGACATCCCGCAAACTGTTCAAGCTGTCATTCGTTTTTGAACCACTTGTCATCAATGGCATTGTCACAGCTGCAGTTTCACAACAAGTGTGGCTGCATGTGTGTGTGCATTTGTCTGACTTTCCTGTTGCATCCTTCTGCATCACCTTACAGGCGCCGTTCACCTGCCTCATCATCCAGCAATTTGGAGAAATCCATGTGGCCTCTTCACTCCTTCACTAGTACAAGAAGCTGGTGGTGTTCAGTCAGACTCTTCTCCTGCAGTCTGTGTCATCCACATCCAGAGTTATTTTTAAATGTGTACAGCTTTAAAGTAGGAAATGAACATCCTCCATGCAGCTGGTGCAGCAGTCCATCGCCCACACCTGGATCCAGTCCTGGGTGAACGAGTACATTTCCCAACTCTTCATATATATTTCTGAATTAGATTGTCCAAAAGCCCCCCCCTCGACCCCACCCCCCAGTGTCACCCCAGTAGATCCACCCCTGCTCTCTCTCTGTCTGGGTGAGTGGCTCTCTCTTTCTCTCTGTTGCTCCTTCTGTGGGTGTCGAGGTCAAAGGATGCGCTTTATACATTCATTCATAAGCGTCAGCTGCATGAGGGGCTTCAAGAATATGAGCTCATCTCTTGGCTTTCTCACTCTGGATGCTTTCCTTGTCTCAGGTTTTTGTTAGCACTTGTGTGAAAATCTACTTAAACGACTTGAGATAATATGGATTTTACCAGCTTTTTAAGATTTTTTTTTTAATCGTTTTTTCAGGATTTTAAAATCTGGACCTTTTTTTTTTTTTTTTTTGCATACTTTAATATATTGTGATTTCTAAATGGCTAATAGGGACACAAAGTTTTGGAACATTATAGAAAGGACCCCCCAGAGACAGACATGTTCAGACAGCCCGTTCCAATGGGGAACTAAGGCCATTATCGGTAATTTTAGTAATTTTACCTTGCAGAACATAGGACGTACTGGTGCACACTGCCTCCATCGGTTAGTTTGAACTAGCATTTTAAAACACACATTTCGACCCCAAAATATAAAAAACTGGTTTTAAAATTCGTGAATTACTACCAAGTAATATTATCTTACCTGAGCAGGAGTGTCCATTTCTTCCTTCTTCTGGCATAAAACAGACAGTCATGACCGGACACAAACATCCAATTTCTGCCAGATCCCGAACCATCTAATCACATTCATGAGCTGAACTTAGATTAAATTCCGAGTTGATTATTCAATTGGAAGCAGCAGATATGAATTCTGTGACAGCAGGATTGTTAACTTCAGCCGCCGTGGCCAAGTGAGGTCGTTCCCTGCTCAGCTGCCACAGTGACAGTAACAGGAAGGAGGTTGAATCCCATTTAGAGTGATGGCTACTTGACAGCTCTTCAGTAAAAAACACAACCCTTCACAATCATACACTCATCTCCCATATAGGATATCACTGTCATCGAGGAAACACAACCTCGAGCACCTCATGTCATTTGATGTTTTCTTTACAAATCATTATGTTATCCATGATCATGTGTGTGATCTCTCATCATATAGTTGAAACTTTGCTCTGAAGTGAGTGTACTTAGCGAACTGGCCTGGAATAACGATCGGGTGCAGCTAATCTTTTTTTTCTTCAGACAGAGAATCTTGTTTCAAGCCTCCACGCTGTCAAACATCAACCCAGCTGAATTGTCCTTGAGCAGGATCTGTTGGTGAACCTGATGCCTGACCTGACTGCAGAGATGTGCAAAATAAAAATTCCTTGCAAGAGCATCAGATTTTCGCACACGCACACGCCGTGTTTTTCCCAGACTTTTCTTTCAACTGCGAGTCAAAGAGTGGGAGATAAAAAAAACGAAAACAAACAGAAGCCTATAGGGTTAAAGTAAGCAGCCATACTTTTCTTATGTAGTAGTTATTCAGAAATGTGCTAAAACTGGGAGGGGGTTGAATCTATCAGTCATGCGACCTGTCAATCATAGATGCCCTCTGTATTTTGAAGGCCTTATGTTGACGCTGGTGTGAGAAGTAGGGCAGTGAAGTCTGGGGTTAAAATCTGCTGAACAAGGTTACAAGAGCAGCCTTTTTTCTCATAATGAGGCTGATTTCAGAGATTGCTTTTTAAAGACACTAAGAGAGTTCAGTAATTCAAACTTGAGAGATCACCTGTGGAAAAAATGTGCTTGATGTTTGTTATTGTGTTTCAGTGCCGTTGCCTTTTTAGCTTCTTTTAATAAATTCGATTTTTTTCATACAATTAAACTCATTTTCAAGAGGCTGCATTGGGATATGAAACAAATGTAAACCACCTTTCATCCAACGTAATTACCTGACTATTGGTTGCTGTACACTGTTAATATCTAATGTTTACTCCCAGGATCAGTAGTCCCCTCGAATAGGCCCATAAATCAAATAGTTAGTCTGGCGTATTTTGTTTTTGGATGTTAATCGCAGGTGACTCAAAAGGAGTCACATGTTTTGAGATTACAGTTGACGGAGATTGTTCAGGTTCAGTCAGATAGTATGGTGAGAAGCTGACTTCAAAGGAAAGAAAATTTACTCTGGCATTAACTTAATTTCCTGGTTGGTCCAACAAGATTTGATTTGATTTCACTTTGGCACCAAAAACACCGGTTTGATGAAGATGATTTTATAGAGGTAAATGTTGCAAGTTTTAAAAAAGCACAATATTCAGATTTTTGTGTCAGAGGCCACACATCATTTGACTAGAGACACAAATAAAGATGAAAGCACAATAGAGTGGTATTATGCATTCATCCCAACACACAAAAAATGTCCCTGAGTTTCTTAAAAAAAAACAAAAAAACACTTTGAATGTTGCACACACACTCTATTTGTTTATCCTTTTCCCAATCAGTGCAATCTGTTTTTTAATTAAAGGTGATGACGTGTGTGTGTGTGTGTGTGTGTGTGTGTGTGTGTGTGTGTGTGTGTGTGTGTGTGTGTGTGTGCGCTCACATAAGAGGGACTTGCCCTCCTCTCTGCTGTAGGTACGGCAATGGAATCTGCATTAGGCATTCATCAGAGAGAATAAATGTATATGGACAAGGTTTCCCCTCACACAGTTGGAGCTCAGACAAATTGTTCATATTCAAGCTGCCCCCTAATGTCATTTTGTAAATTCATTCTGACATGGGAGCTCAAAATGAAATGAAAGCCTACTGCTTTCATCATTATTGTGTTATCATCCTCCCGCCCCCCCCTTTCTCTCAGTCTCTCCTCCACATTGGTCTGATTCGTTTCACCTCATTCCTTAAACAGTGATTCACCTTCTCCCATGCCCACTGGGATCTTTTTATATCCAAACCATACATTAAACATGTGCTACGTCAAGCAGATGCCGCACCGGTGTCAGCAACCTCCAGAAAAAACGGCGCCGTTATTCATAATATGATAACACAAAATAGACAGTCACCAAACATCCTGTGCCCTCCAGAAATGCTGGCGTCCCGGTTAAAATCATCCAAAGAGGCCGTACAATAAGAGAGAAAAACAGCACAGATGAGTCATGCGCTCTTGCTGCTGAGCATTCAGCGTTCAGAATAAAATTACTCTCATTCACAGTAATTACATTTTTTTAATGGGTCTGGTATCCTGCACTCGAAAGGAGACGTATAGTATCACAACAACTGACGTCCTTTAAGTGAAAAGCTAATCAGAGTAAATTTCACTGTGATTTTGTATAGCTGTTGTTGTAATTGTGTAATATTGCTGAGGCTTTATTGCAGGTGTTGCAGGGAGAGGGCTGGAGCTGGGACCCGGCTCTGGCTGAGCTCCCTGTGAATTTGTTTGTCAGAAATGAAATGTGGCCAAATATAGGGCTGAAAAAGTGGAATTATTTAATGTTAAATAGGCTGAATGTTAACATTGGCTACTATAGCTCATCTGTGGGAGAGACAACAACAATATACACCCACCAAAACAGCTTCTCTCCCGCAAGCTCCCTGAGGGAAAATGCTGAGTCAGCTGTGCAAGGAAGCAGGTGGAAACAGGTGGAAACAGCTAACCTGGATTTTGTTTCCAAAGTTGTCATTAGATCATACTAATGAACATGTTGTATCACATTAATTTAATAAGTACACAAACAGTTACACTGTGTAAGTGTTTGGTGGTGAACAGCAGCCAGGCAATGAGTGGAGACTCCAGGAAGTTGCAAACAAATAAGATGCAGCATCTTAGTTATTGAGCTTTATAAAGGTGTTTTATATGTCTTTGAACTTTGGACCAAACCCAGCTTGCTGTTTCCACCTGCTTTCAGTCTTGATACTTAGCTAAAGCTTTGGTCACACTACATGACTGATCAGGAGGAATCCAAGACAAGTCTGCCTATATTTTGTTGTGAGAAACACATGTGAGAAGTGAGATGAGAAATCACATGAATTTTCAGATATTCGCTGCAATAGTTTCTGTGCTGTTGTCGTTGAGTTGCATGTGGTTTCTGGCTGCTGCTCCGGCGCAGAACTGTCTCTCCTTCTCAACTCCTCCTCTCTCCCCTCAGCCCGTGTGTCTGCTCTCATTGGCTCTAGCTCGTTGCATGACTCCCTGACCCATCCTCGACACGACTAGATATTTAGCCTGCTTAATATCAATCATGGGCGAGCTCTCAGATTGCATCTTTGAACAGTTCACACACAGCAGTCGTCACTCATGGAAGCAAACGCCAAGCCAACACCAACTTGCCTCAGATCTTGGGGCTGTTTTCAGCGATCTCCAAAAACTGTCAGGAAGTGGAAAATCAGGGCTACAGTCCTGTAGTGTGAATTTGGCATAAGTTAGTTGCCTAATGGCTGCAGCTCCACACTCAATACACACATGAGAGTGGTGTCGATCGAACAAGTGTATTTACTCAAACTGTTCCTTTAAGAACAAGCAAAAGCCTCAGTGTTGATGTATGCGAGGAGGAAGCCTCAGATCGAGTGACATGGACAAGCATGAATATGTGCAAACAGGCAGACATGCTGACACTTTTCAGAAATCTTTCACATGCTGTCACTATTGGAGAACTCTCCACGCCAGCATTGGTCTCATTAGTCGCCAAGCTGTGGTCAAATTTATGCCGAACATAACAACATGTGGTGAGTCCTATTAACAAATTCTCAAACCGTTCTCTACTGCAAATATCCTATTCCTTCAATTTGTTGGCTACTCAATGGAAACAGTTTCAGCTTAACAGCAGATTCCAAATAATGAAAATAAATGTCATCACAAACACACACACACACACTAAAGAAAGAGACAAGATGTTTATAGAGCCTCTGTAGGTTGTTCTGTCTCATTAGAGGTGTTTCCTCAGTTGAATCAGGATGAATCACTTGATTATACATATCTGTGTGTGTGCTGCCTGTGTGTGTTGACAGCTTCCTCTGTGTGCGACCGTGTGTATGTGTGTGTGTGTGTGTGTGTGTCTGTCTTGCCAGAATAAACAACAGTGGGAAGTGCCAGTCGGTGAAAAATGGGTGCCACCTCTCCTCGCTCTTCTCCTATTGATTTAATCTTCAAAGCCCTTTGCCAACCCCCCCCCCACACCCAAAAAAAAATCTGTCTTCACAAAACACTTCTGAGGACAATCCTGTCCACTCAGGTTTTGTTCCCCTGACTCTGTGAAATAAACATAAATAACAATGACGGGAGGTCAGAATATTTTCTGTGGGAGCAGTAATTCTTTTGGCTGGTGAGAGGGCGATGAAGCATCCTTCATACAGACCTGTAGCACCGCTTGTGCCCCGTTCACCTTCCCTTCTTCTTCTATTAATGAGATTTTCTTCACCACTATTTATACTAAAAAATAACTATGCTGGTCTTCTTTGCTTCCAGTGAACCTACAATGAGCCAAGCAGGACTCAGTAATGTCTGTGACAACGGCTTATCTTATTAGAATGATGAACAGCAAAGATGGCAGAGCCGCTGAAGGTCACATGGACCTTTTTTCATAATTAGATTCAAAACTGCTGTAGCTAGTACAATGTGATTGCAAACAAACTGTGTTCACTGACAACAGTTATACAAAATGTTCCTGAGTCCATCTAGTCATCTCCTTTATACAGTCATGTGTTTGACAAAGTGTTGAACCTCTCTCCATCCTTGTTTGTGAACGACTGAGTCTTTCCAGGATGAACCTTTCATACCCAACCATGATACTATCACCTTTTACCAATGAACCTGTTTACCTGTGGACTGATCCAAACAGGTGTTTTTGGATCAGTCCACAACTTTCACAACTTTTGTCTTTTCTTGCTTCTGTCCCAAGTTGTTTGAAACATGTTGCTGCCATCAAATTTAGAATAAGCGGATATTTACAAAACTCAATGAAGCTGATGAGGTTAACATGAAATATATTGTCTTTGTACTTTTTTCAACTCAATATATGTCAAAAAGGATGAGCAAATTATCACATTCTGTTTTAATTTTGTTTTTCACGGCGTCCCAACTTCTGTGGGAATCAGGCTTGTATTTGGCTCATGCAGTTCAGTTACTGCATAAAAATACAATGGTGTGAAGGTTGATCTCTTCCAGCGTCCAAAAATAGTCTTGCATGTCGGTTTCTTTTAATAAACTGGTAATAATAGTATTTCCCTGTATTCCACCCCTCTGTGATTCAAAGCTTTAATATTTCTCCACCCAGCATTGAGATTTTTTCCACAGCTTCCTTTTCCGAGTAAAATCTTCATGTGCAGGGTTTAGGGCACAGGCCTGATCCCTGCTGATTGGAAAGCAGCCCGTGTCTGGAGGTGCGATCATAACAGAGTCTGTCTGAAGCCCGTGGATTTTTCTCTGGTGGCGGGCTTACCTGGAATACAGCTTCCACAACCGGCATCTCCCTGGCTGTCACATCCAGTTTTGCTGCAATTACAAACCTCTGGCAGTGAGTTGTTCTCATCATGTCCACATGGGAGGGCAGTAAATGAGAGCAACCGAGTAGAAAGAGAAAAAAAAGTTTGTTCCTCACGCACGTCTGCAGCCACTTCCCACTCTGCACACTTCCATCACCTCCCCCTCTCAATCTCATTGTGCTGGCAAATTAAAATTCACGGGTTGCCAAGCCATCCATTCTCCCTCCACTGCTTAATTGTCTTGAAAATTGAGGAGATTACCGGGCACGATTTATGTACAAATAAGAATCTGTCAGAAACCTGGCAGTATACTGTGACACACACACACACAGGCTTGATGACTCGTGGGCAGCAGTCGCCGTGGGAGACCTCAAATCCCAACCTTTAGTCTGTTCAGCTTTACCCTTTTTCTAAATGAAGCTGAGCAAAAATCTGAGCAACAAATGGAGCTGGATTGAAACAGTAGAGGAAGGAAAAAACCTTGCACATCATCACTCAGTGTGTTTTGATTCTGATCCTCTTTGCCTACATTAGTGTCACTTTTTCTAACATGTCCCTTGACTTTGAACATAAGGTCAGCTACATTAACATCCTGGTTACTGTAAGTGGCAGAAACAGCTGTTTTTCCAAGGAGAACACCAGCATGTGAGGTCTTGAACTTACTTACATTCATGAATATTTGCCACCTTTAGATTGTGTATGTCAAACGATGGGATCAGACCTCTTTGGATAAGACATAGCAGAAATGTACATAGCAGAAATGTACATAAGCATTACATTAATCATCAGATGTGTTGGCAGTAAACACAGACTCATCGTGGTATAGTTTGAAAAGTTCCATATTTTTCATTAGTCACGTAAATAAAGCTGCCAGGAGTTTAGAACTAGTACCATATTGCCAAGTTGGCAGCGACGGTTAGCAGCTGAGCTAACATTTGGCTCATAAGAGCGCATTGAGCCGGGGGCCAGCGATTCTCTTCCTACAAGCAAACATGTATTAAAATGCAGTTAGCAAAAGAGTCAATTACTGGCGATTCGAACATCACACTGTAGCTCAGTGTCACTGAAATCATAACACATCGCTGACACCACCATCTTGTCAGCGGCGTGTGGCATATTGTGGACGGCTCTTTTTCCATCCATCCATCCATCCATCCACGCAGGCAGCATCTCCAACCTGATGCCTGAATAATGAAGTGAAATGAAAGTCAGTCTGATTATCAGGCGAGAACTTATGAGGCATGTTGGACCAGATCTCCAGATTCAACACACAACCTGAGCAAATGAGGATGGATGTAATTCAGACCTATCACCACGAAGCATCTTTATGACTTATGAATATAATTTGACAGCATCAAAAAAGGTGGATTTTTGTATTGTAACAGTTTGATTGCATGTGTGTGGTAATCACGTTATTTCATTTAGGTCATGTGACATTTAAAATCTGCACTTTCTTTCATTTTCATCTATTTTTAATTCTCTACCATCGTTTTTTTCTCAGTTCATGTGTCAACTCTTTCCCTTATCACACACACACGCACACACACACGTGCAGGTGCAGCTCCATGTGGGTTCCACGGCTGCAGGTATGCGTGTGTTTGTTGCAGGTGTGCATGCTCTCTCCTGGGAGGGAGCCAAACGAGGCAGCATGATTATAGCCTTACCGATGTAATCTCACCTCTTAGACTGCCACCACTCAACCCCACCTATCCCCACCCCTCCCCCTCCTCCTCCTCCTCCTCTCATTCCAGCTAAATCCAATTTGTTTTGGTTTCAAATAAGGCCGTGTTTTTCTGTGCTCTCGCCACTTCAAACAAAGTAGCTCCTGTTATTGCTCGTCCAATTTGAAATAACCCCCCCACCCCCCAACCCCCCATTTTTCTTTCCAGATCCGATCTTTCTTTCTCTTCAGGTCCACTCTCGCAGCGATGCACAAAAGGCAGCGGAGACTGTAGATATGTGTTGCACAAGATGCACTTCTGAAAAGCGTTTACTCAACTACACAGAGCCGTTCCTTTGTAGTATGAAGGCAATATTGGCAGTTTGTGTCAGAGTGAACTTCTCTCTGCTTTTGTGCCGATTCTGATACCCACTTTATTTATCTGCAAATACAGTAGCTGTGTGTGAGAGTGGGTCTGTGCTTATGTGAGGTGGGTTGATATTGGTTCTTGAAGGCTGACACAGATGTTTTTAGACTGACGCTGCAGGTAGAAAACACTTTTCCTATTAGTGAATATTAATTTTATTTGAGCATTTCAGCCTCTTTTATTTTTCTGATTCAAGTGTTCAGTTTCTCAGTTGCTGTCCATATTTGACACTGAAGTAGTTTTGAGAGCTTATCTATATGTTTTACTGAAAATAAAATAAAAATTCATTTTGTACTTTCTTCACATCCAAACACTTCAGAATGTCACAGAAAAATGCATTTGCCTTTGTTCAAGGCAGATAATCATTATTAATTAAAGCATGGGCAGGGAGAAAGAGCAGAGAGGTGCCTTCTTAAATGTTCAGCGAGTGTGTTGAATGACATGTTTTACTCCAGCATCCTTCACTCCTATGGGTCCTGTTTTTAATTGAAAACCTGCCTGTGGGCTGATGCTTATGGATGCTGCTGTTACTGCATCGCCAAGCATTTGGCAGTAAAGAGGGCTTTTCCACAGTCTACTTGTTGATTGATGTGAATTGTGTCCATAAAATAACAATGTGGCGGTAATGATGATGACACGAATAATTATAGAAATTCTAATGGGGTCTTGATGGTGGTTGTGATGATGATGATGATGACAGATGGTGATGTTGAACAGGAGTCACACTTGCATGTCTGTGTTTATGTCTTCCTGGGTAAAAGTGCTCACTCACGCCTGCAGGTGTGTTGTATATAACAGAACTCAATAAGGAAGTAATGTGTGTGTCCATGTGTGTGTTGCAGGGGATGATGTATCTGGAGGAGCGCAGGCTGGTTCACAGGGATCTAGCAGCTCGAAACGTCCTGGTCAAATCTCCCAACCACATCAAGATCACAGACTTCGGTCTGGCTCGCCTGCTGGACGTCAATGAGAAGGAGTATAATGCTGATGGAGGAAAGGTAAATCCACCATCACACTGATCATTTCCACCATCAGACAATAATCTTGTAAATAAATAAATCAATCCTGAGTCTTCATTGGCTGTCAAACTGCACTGTGCGAGAATGTTAGGAGTGACAAATTATAGTATTTTCATTTATGGATATATGTGGAAAGATGTTTAAAGGAACAGTTTGAAATTTTGGGAAATACACTGTCACTTTTTTGAAGAGAGTTTGATGAGTGAATCGATTCCAGTCTCAAATCTGTACAATAATTAAGAAGCTTGCAGCCAGCTGTATCTGCTTCTTGGCTGGGCACAGTGATTTCTTACTGTGTGTTCAGACAGAACGTGAAGTGAGTTTTAGAGACGCCACAATTGCCTGAAAAGTCAATGGCAAGTATTTCCCGTGGCTTGATGAATCTGTCTCAAAGACAACACACATTATTATAGCACATTATCTGTGGTCAAATATGTGCGAATGGCTGAATGTAAAAATTAGCTTTGCTTTCAGTCTGAACACACCTGTAGAGTCTCCACTGGCTGCCTTTCAACCTCAGCAAGAATCCAGGAAGTCACTGCTGCAGGCCAAGAACTTGTCTAACCCCTTGTAAATCCACAATTTTCATCTTAACACTGATTAAAGACTTTGTTTTTTGTATGGATTAAGCAGAGGATAATTAGCTGGTTTGTTACCTTCAGATGGAGCCAGGTCAGCCAGTCTTTGTTCTAAGCTAAAATAACCAGCTGGCTTTAGCCTTATATTGAATGAACAGCTATAAAAGTCGTATTGATCTTCTCCTCTATCTCTCAGCAAGAAAGCAAAAAAGCAAAATGCTTTATCAAAAAATAAAATCATGTCTTAGGCAATACAAATTCTGGTTTAGTAAAATGTTTTAATATGACTTCCATTTCCTTATTTTGCCTTTGTGCCCATATGAACTCTGTTACCATTTGAGCCTGCGATGGGTGACCTTGTTAGCTGCTTTTACTGTCTGCTGTTTGATGTGTTTGGTTTTCGAGGCTCATTGAGATACAATATTCTTGAATTACAATTTTGGACCATGCAATTGACATGTTGTAAAAAGGCAACAACAGACATTAACATTAATTAGGGTTTTATATCCTGAGGGAGGAACTTAGGCCATCACAAAGGACAGTTTTAGTGGAGTCAGTCAGATACTATTCTGCTCTAGTGGACCGTTTTATTTACTTTTGGGGAATGGAGATCTCTAAACCCTATAAACGTGGTAAACAAATACGTCCTTGGAGCTCTCTGTACATGGGCTACTGGCCTCTTCAAATCTTGCTTCATCCTTTTTGGTCTTTTGTATTTTGTTTTCAAACCCTCTCATCTCAGGAAAGCCTATTTCATCCTCTCTCGCCCCCCCTGCTTTCGAGTGTGTCCATCATGGTTTGTGTCAGTGCTGAGCGTTCTGGTATTATCCCCTCCGCTGAGAGAAAGGCAGACACACTCCGACCTTCGACATCCCCCTCCCCTCAACTTCCATCACTGTAATCAATAGAATTGGCCTTCAAATCTAATCACAGTGTTAAGCTGCATCCCAGACCGTCCTGCCATTTGCCCCACCTTATTCTAGTACAGCTAGAGTGTGTGTGTGTGTGTGTGTGTGTATGTGTTCTCTTTCATCAAACCTTGTTTTCTTTCATACTGTCATACATCTCTTCTCTCAAACCTGGTTTACAAAAGCTTTCTACGCCAAAGTGTCATCATATTCTGCAACCAAAACTTGTGTCGTTTGTTTCCTTAGCAATTTTACTTAAAGAAAAAAAAAATCTTTTTAATGTTGAATATTTATAATACTGATGTGTTATTTGCTTCTGTCTGGCAGATGCCCATCAAATGGATGGCCCTGGAGTGCATCCATTACAGGAAGTTTACTCATCAGAGCGACGTTTGGAGTTACGGTAAGTTTCAAAGTTTTACATCTGAGGAACTTCTGTGAAGAGGACAAAACAATTAGAGTAATATTTCAGTCCAACAGATCAAATTATGTTTTTGCAGGACTTGGTCAGAGGCATTACACTATGTTTTCAGGTTGTCCATCCATCTGTCAGAAACTGAATTGGTGACACTTGAGTGCCCAGCTTGAAACTCTTGTGGTTGTATAGCTCTTCTGTGCTGCCGATTTGAACATGTGTGTGAAGTGCACTGTGTTGTAGATTTGGCTGCTTCTTTGCATTCATTAGAGTCAGCTTCATTGGCCAAGTATAAGAACAAATACAAGGAATCTCACTTATTTGTTTCTCTCACTGAAGTTGAACACTAATAGACCGACAGTGAAACAAAATCAACAAAACTAAACAAAGTCAAGTCAAATTGATTTTGAGTCTCCTCAGGAGGAACAGTCTGCTCTGTCCCTTCCTGAAGAGGACTTCAGCTCAGTTTTTTTTATTATTTGAACCACAAAGTACTTGTATGAGTCCACCCTCTTCACTTCCTCTGTATGGGTGACAACCAGGACACAGGGCCTCTTATTCTTCTGGTCATCCATCACCAGCTCTTTGCTTTTGCTGATATTGAGCTTCAGGTCATTGTTGTTGCACCATGTGACGAAACTCTCTGTCAGTCTTCTGTACGTCTCTCTAAAAATGTTCTCTAAGTGAAAACAGCATACTTCTACTGGAAAATATTCACTATAGTCATACATATCAATATAGTCAAAGCTAAGACCTTTAATTTAATTCCTTCAAAGTCTTCACATTATGTGAGTTTGGACAAACATGGATGTAAACTGCAACTGTTGCTGGATGTAATAATTCTATTTTTCCATTTAAAACTACACTAAATGACAGTATTATGAAGATATACAGTCTTTATTGGTCATGCAAATAACACTAGGTGTGTACAATATATTTATGCCCATACATGTACTGTATAAGAAATCCCATGTTTGGTTCTGCATTCAAATTTGTCAAATTCTGTCATTAGAAGTAACTTATCCACATTTGAAAATAAAACCTTTTCTCTATTTAGGAGATGTGAAGAAGGTTTTACTTGCTTTAATCTCTTTGTGTGGAACTCAGTTGGTCAGGCCTATCTCACCTGCAGCGAGTTCAAAATGCAGCAGCGAGAGACTCCTCACTGGCGCTAAAAAGAGAGACCGTATGACCCCTCTATTATCCTCCTTTTACTGCTTACCCATGAAATGTGGAATTGATTTTAAGACTCTTTTATGCGTTTTGGAAACTCTGCATGCGTTGGCCTCCTCGGTCCTCTCTCATAGTGCTCTCACGCCGTCAGAGTCCGACGGTGGTCGAGCTTTTTCTCCCCTCAGACTGTGGAAATAGTTTAACCCTCACTGTCAGGTCTTCCTCATCCATCTCCACCATTTAATCTTGAGTCACCTTCACTATTAATGCAACAAATGGTTTCTTTTTTTTTCATTTTCATTATGTAATGTTCTCTTTAAATGTGTCCAATAGACTTGATTTGCACTTTTTTGTTTTAAGAACATGCAATGTTATAAGTGTTTTTCGTACTTATACTGAGGTCTTAAACAGTGGGTTTTCAGCGCGCAGCAGAAGATGGACTGTGACTCTGTGGAGTTCGCTGCACCACTGCAGGGTCAGAACAGAATAAAGCCTTCACTGAGATTAACAACCACAGGGTCCAGTGAGTGACAGGGTCGCCAATCGTCCAGGCAGAGAAGCACATCGGTTGCACCAGGAACCACTAAAACAAACACAAGTCAGAATCGTAAGATGTCTGCAGAAGTGTGGGAAACACTCAAAGATGGTGGATCCAAGTCAATCTAATGAAGGCGTGCGTTGCGTGCACGGTGAACTCCAGACTGTTTGCCAGATAGTCAAGCAATTTATAGATCTGAGGCAGCTGTGGAGAGGTTTTGACAAACAAGAAGAGTGTTGATTTCCATTTCTTTAACTGCTTCGACATGTGATTTCAGGAAACTCTACTCCTTGAAATCCTGCCATATCAAAATCAGCCTTGCAGCCTGTCAGCAAGATTTAAATCTAAAGGCCGACGTCCTCCATTATCCTTAAGTTTTCTGAGATTTTTTATTACTATATTGCAAATAACAATTCCTTATTTAAGTCTAACAGTGAGTCTTAAAGTCATTAGAAAAAAAAAATTTCTCCCCAAAATATGCAAGATGGGTCATATCAAAGAGAATAATGTGTGTTTGATTAAAAGTATCTGTATGGTTTAGTGCGTCCATGTCTCCAGTGGGCCTCTTTGACCGCAGGCTATTATACTTCCATCTTGTAGTGTGCATTCACTCTGCTTACCACTCATTAGCTCATTAACACTAAACATGATTAAAGCTGAAGAGTGCTGAAAGTTCAGATTGACTGACGACTTTCAAGACTCTGATTAGTTCTCCTGTCCTCCGCTGACTTGTGTTCTCTCATCTCGTCCTTTCTTCTTCGCCCGTTGTTTTGCCGCCTCCTCTTCTCTTCTGCTTGTATTCTCTCCTGTCTCTTCATCGCGTCTCCTCTGATCTCTTCTGCTCCCTCACATCTTTGCTTTTCCTCTTTCTTCGGATTTTTTTGTTCTCTCTCTCTCTCTCTTTTTACTTTTCTTCATTCTTACTTGTTCTCGTCTATCTCATATTTTCTCTTTTTAACTATTTCACTTCTTTCTCCTGCTACATAACCCTCTCTTCTCAACTCTTTAATCTTCTATTACTTTACTGTTTTTTTCTTCTTCTCATCTTACTTCTCATCTCTACTTATGTTTACTGCACTTGTTTCTCTGTGAACATCTTTCCTCTTTCGGCTCTACTTTACTGATCTCTCCCCTCGTGTTATCTTATATTTACATCATCTCCATTTCTTTTTCCTCTCTCTTCCTCTTTCCCTCTTCTTCTCTTTAGGGGTAACCATCTGGGAGGTAATGACCTTCGGAGGGAAGCCATATGACGGGATTTCCACCAGAGACATCCCAGACCTGCTAGAGAAAGGAGAGCGTCTTCCCCAGCCGCCCATCTGCACCATCGACGTCTACATGGTCATGGTCAAATGTACGTAGAGCCTCAGAGTGGACGAAGCACCAGAAACTCCTTATAGTATAATGTAATTGAATGCAACACCACTACAAACCACAGCCTCAGAAATTACCATTTGTAAAGTCAATATCTTCCTGACACTCTTGACAAAACTACAAAGATATTTTACTACAGAGCCTCTGTATAGGATTGGAATATATTGTGCATGAGTTCCACTTTTCGTCTCCATCCGCTGTTTTTCAAATAGTAGAAAAGCCAATGGATTTTCGGGGTGAAGAGAGGGCAAGCTGTTTTTTAGTTGAAGCAGGCAAAAATAATTACTCTTTTATTGAGCGATTTTCAAAATGCCACAACAGCTGTTTTGTATGAGAGGGTCTCGGTTGTGTCAAAGATGAAGTTTTTAAAGCCGAAATATTACTTTTCTAAAACTGAACCCAGCTGTTATTTTCAGTTGATAGTGCTAACATATGAATGCTACAGAAACAACTCTCTGATGGTAATAATAGTGAGAATTCCTTCAAAAATATCAAAGCTTAAGGAAGATTTATAGTAGAAGATGGATTAGAGAGTCATTTTTCTGGCTGGTTGTGACCCCCCCCACCACCACCAACATGTTTGCCTTACTGGTCGGTCACTGCTGCCATGCCGTCGGGCGCCGGGGTCACAGGTGGCGATGTAACCTCTGGCCACTGCTGCCAGGACAAAGACTCAGTGCCAGCTCCACCTCGGCTCCACCTCGGCCTTGTCCTCTAGTCTCCGAGCTGCAGCCTCTGGGCCTCACCGTCACCTTGGCTCTTACTGACACCCTGAACCTGCGCCAACCTGGCAAACACACACTCACACACACACAGCAGGAAGAGGTCACTGTCACCTGCCTTTTATCTGCTTTTTTTTTTTTTTTTGCACTAATACACATGCAGAACTCACGATGAACTGCACACATGTGCTGGAAACACACTTCCCGATGATCACATCATTTCACGTCTCCAGGATTCATTGACACCAAAGTACAAAAATTACAAGAGAAAACACGTGAAATCTCTTGTCTCCATACGTGGGTACTCGTGTGTAAAGCCACATCTCTCTGTCTTTCGATCTCTATCTCTTATTTCCCTGGATACCTAGATGGGCTCTGCTCGGGGCCAGATCACATGATTGCTTTGGCATCGTACCCTTGTATTCACCGAGAAATTGGCAGAGGAGCACGTTGCTCCATATGGTCATTCTAGTGATGAAACAGTATTTATCTTTAGATTGGAAAAAGTGGTGACAATAAAGAGAACTTCATTAAAAAAAAATCTTTAAGTGTTCATTAGAGGACCAATAAGAATGTTTTATGTAATGGAAAATGGTTTAGATGGAAAATTTTTTAGACCTTTAGAAGTGGAGAATTTTAACACAGAATAAGCTTGATGATAATTAACTAGCAGGTTATTGTAGGTCAGTTTCTTATTCTGATCTTAGCTTGACATATGTATTATTATCATTCATTTATCATTAATATAACAACATAAACAAAGCTTTAATGATATTCAGTAATTTTGTGTTCACCTGCTTGCAAGATTACTTTGGCCCAGTTGGAATGAGTAGGTGTGTTGGGATAGAGGTGTTTCAGTAGTAGTCTTCGTCACAGTTCTCACTCTTCCTCACACACACTTTTCCTGTTGAGTCACTTACTCTGCAGCTTCATGCGCATGTACTTCAAATGAAAGATTTATGCCATTTACAGCTCAAACGATTTAAATCAAAGTCAAATTATTATGAATGTGTTTATGCAAATAGCACAGAGAAGAACATGGCACACATACTTGACGTGGTCTGCGTGGGCTGAACCCCTGACTCCAAAGTGTGAGGAATACTGAAGAGCTCTGCTTGATCAACACTGACACGCACCCTCCATATTGCACCTTTCCTCCCACTTAGGTGCACTTAAGTTCACACAGCATCAGGAAATAAAGTGGATTTGATCGATGTAGATGAGGCTTTCGCTCAGTGCTGAGAATAACATACTGTGGGAAAACTTGCACATCAATAGGGTCAAATTTAAAGTCGAGAGCTTTTGGCAAAAAGGTCAAGTGTCCGCAGGTTTAAATATCAAAATCTATACATTAGTTTGGAACCTCGAATTGTTCGGACACTAACGCAAACACGTCTTTCAGGCTGGATGATCGACGCAGACAGTCGGCCCAAGTTCAAGGAGCTAGCTGCGGAGTTCACCCGGATGGCTCGCGATCCCCAAAGATACCTGGTCATCCAGGTAGGTAACTCTTGACGACGCACCTTCAAGATCTGGATTGCATGTCTTTAAGATGATTTGCTAACATTTCTTTTTTCTATTTGTCAAAAAAAAGCAGAATAGGTAAGCTACCTTCAAAGTGAAAACTGGCCAGTCTTCTTCTTTGTGCTTGTTTTTATGTCTAATTTTGTCAGTTTGTACAGGATGCAGGTAATTAGTAGATGCCTTTAATATCTATTACAAATTTTAATTTTAATTTCCCTTACTCCTTTGCAATAAAATGCACTAACTACTCATTGCATTTCCTGAGTGTTAAACCTTTTGTGATTGGCTTCTTTAATTAGTCAACCAATACAGTAAAGCTAAGCCTACATTGTTAGCAGACGTCAAAATAATAATGACTCAAATCTTTATTTTATGCTTTTTAATAAAATGGAACTGACCAACATTTCTTTCTCTTTTAAGTCATATTTACTTTTTTTGTTTGTGTGTAAACTACTCCTACTACTTTATGCCAATTAAAAACAGATCAGTTAAAATGTTTCTTAATTATTAATTACTAATGCAAATCACTGAATCTGCACATGCTGTACATCCACACTCGTCTTTTCTCAGGGTGACGACCGCATGAAGCTGCCCAGCCCCAACGACAGCAAGTTCTTCCAGAGCCTCTTGGACGAGGAGGAGCTGGAGGACCTGATGGATGCTGAAGAGTACCTGGTGCCACACTCCTTCAACATCCCACCGCTGGCATACACGCCTCGCACACGCATGGACTCCAACAAGGTATTTTCTTTCAAGAACCACCAAACAGCCTAAAGGAGAAGTTCACAGTTTTCAAGTCTGTCTTTAGACAATAGCACTAATAGACCTTCCAGCCTAATAATAGTCAGTCTGTCCTAATGTGCTTTCAGTGGGAGTGATGGATATCCAGCTTAAACTATTCTTATATGTCATGGATACTATGCATTCAGTTCGTTTTTAGATTGTCAACAACAGATCTGCAGTGAAACAGGAGCAACTTTTTATCAAAATAAAAAGTTCTTATTAAATGAAATGATGAAAATAGGCTGCTTCGTCCTGCTTAGTTAATCACTATTAACACAAACCACGATGTTGTAGGGCTCAAATTTTGGGAGAGAAATCACAAGTAGCTCAACTGGCACATGTGCATTTCAAGTCAGCCAGTTAGGAAGAGTCCAGAAAAATTAAAGATAAGACAAAATGTTTTTCTGATAATAAGTATAATGAAACATCAAATTATGTGGTGAGTCAACACACATAGACAAACAGGTTTCTCCAAATGTATATTACACAAAGGCGGCTCAGATGTCGACATGCTTGAACAAAATGAAGCTCTGGTGTTATTAAATATTCAGCTTTTTTGTTCTTGTTTTTCTGTTGTAGAGAAAATTGAAATTGAGCTGCTTATCTTTTAATTTTACATGGACTCCTTCATATTGCCATTTCTTTTTGAGTGTAGCAGCAGGCTGATTGAACCATGATGGAAAAGGAGACAATATTAAGTCAAAGTAGTCGTTGGGATCATTTAGATGGTCTCTAAAGTGATGCGGGAATGAGTTTTCTCAGCATGTACTCCAGGACTCTCCTGTTCAAGCACAAAAGATTGAGATCTTAAAACAGAAATCACACAGCTTTCTTACTTTCACTCTCACCTCCCTGTTGCTCTCTCTTTCTCTGCCGCTTTCCCTGGGTCTTTCTCCATTGTGAAACTATGGTAATTGCCTTCTTCAAAATTGGGGTTTACGGCCAGATTCCCTCAGTTCTTCAACTGTTCAAATGTTCGTCGTCGAACTTTGGACTTAAATCTATCACAAAACCAGTCACACAGCCAGGCAACTCAGCCATTTTGTATTCCAGCATCCCCCTGTGTTTGTGTCAGGATGAAAATGCGTGCTGAATGCCAATGAGAGACATGACTCCTTTTCCAACTCTGTTTGGTGCATTTCAGGGGGTGACAGATTATTTATTTGCATAATATTTGTAAAGTTATCCTCCACTGTTTTGGGGCTTTCTTGGTGGGGTTCATACTGAATTCATTTCATACAGTTACATTCATCCACATAAATCATGTAGATGATTGTAATGAACTCAATTATTGCAGCCAACACAATGAAATATTTACACATAAATCTAATCTTCACACTTGCATAGTTCAGTATAGTCCATCCTCTCCCCTCTCTCTCTCTCTCTCTCGCTCTCTCTCTCTCTCACACATACACACACACACACACACATTGTTATTGCCACACTTGAAACTGTTATTATTAATATGCATCCTCACACCTAAAAGTGGCACAATTAGAAATAAATACAAGTTTAATAGTGACCAAAAATACTGAGCATTCGGCAACACGGCTCTGCTTTTCACACAGAAAATATTTGAATGAGACACTTCACTTGACTAATGTTCAAGTGCGATGTTTTACTTTCCCACAGTTCACCCTGTTTCCACGAAGGACTAATTAAGTGCATGAAGAGCTTTATGGACAATATTTTGAAGAAATAATGTGACTGTGACATTGGTGGTTCATTTAAATTACACCAAACATACATTTTTAAAATGTCGCTTTTGTGTTCAGGTAAGTGACGGTTTGCTGAGAAAAGAGAAGAGGGAGGACGTGGAAATGAAGATTGAGAGAGGGTGATTTAACAGATGTACTGTAGTTACAGGGGAATGAAAACACAGTGTGAGCTCTGGAGCTTTGACTAATACTTCCTTTAAGTACAGACCGCGGCATGAGAAAGTGAGCTTGAATCCAACAGTGAGAGACGATGCAGCTACACATGGAAAATGAGTATGACTCATACAGACGGCATTAAATCCCTTTAAATCCCCATAAAGTTCCTGATAGTTCTGGGCCTTTTGTGCGTTAGTAGCACACACACAGGGTTTGACCAGGACGTGCCAGCAGTCAAACTTTGGTTTCATTTGAATTTTACTGCCACTAAAAATAGTCAGTATTTCTCCCACCAGTGACTGACCCATCTCTAATTTCTAATAAAAAGCTATTTGGGTCTGATTCTTGGTGAAGGCCTGAGGAACCACTTTCTTGTGGTCAACAGGATGCCAGATGTCATGAATAATTGGGGAACCTGATAAATAAATAAGTATAGAAAGTGCTGGTCAAAAGTGGGATTTGAACCATCATTCTCTCAGCCCATTCTTTCAACTTCAACAAAAAATAAGTACAACAGGAAAAGAACAGATTTTCTATCTTAAGAGTATATTTACATACTTCTCAGGCGGCGTGTGAGGAAAAGTAAGCGAGGGAATGTGAAAAAAAAGAAAACAAACCTCTTGCTGAATACATGGGGACAAAAGATAAACCAGAATAAAGAACCCAGTGAGGTTCTAAAAAAGCCCTTTTTTGTTATGAGCGTAGACACAAATGCACACAGCAGGGTGGGCCTGATATGGCTACTTTAAGACTTTGCTGCATGGAGCCTTTTAATTAAAATGCTTTTAATTAAATTGTCCTTGGCAGTCCTGCTGCCATATCATTGTTTGGCACCGCTGTTTGTCTCCCCTGCCTGTCACATTTCAATATTACAGATGAACAATGGTACAAAAAGAACTTGAATTGCCCATTTTTTGGACTGCATTTTCTAATTCACCATTTTTTTGATGTGGAACTTATTATTAAACTCATTGTTTGTTTTTTTGTAATAAATGTATGGACCAAAGACTGGACTCACTTAAAGAATAGACTGAACTTAAATCATCCACAGAAGAGCAGAAAAAACTTTGCCTTAGTAACTTTATATTCTTGAAGTTGTTTCTTACATCCCTCTGACCTCACTTAGCCCTCGTCCTCCTCTCCATCTACCCAGAACCAGTTCGGCTACCAGGACCCCAGTTTCAGCATGGAGGACATGTTGGCCACCCTCCCCAGAGTGGTCTCTGTTCCACCTGTGTCCGGAGGCTGCCTCCCTCCACAGGACCTGGCCTCAGGGGGGCAGATCGGCGTCGGATTCGGCCGTGGCAAGCAGGATGACCCTCGCTGCAACGGCACCCTGAGGAAGCAGGCCTCCCCAAGGTCAAGTACCCTCGGGGCTGGCTCGGCTCTCACTGCAGGACAAGGTAAAACAAAGTGTTATCCAAAAGTTGTTGAAACTGACAAGAATAGTAATCTCCTCACTAAATGTCAGTGTGTGTGTGTGTCCTAAATCAAAGCAGCAGGTGAGCAGAAGACAGTGTGAGGCTGATGGATATTGCAAGAGCAGCAAGGTCTATAAAATCAAAGCACCAGCTCAATTAACTGTTATAAATGTTTGTCAGACGCTCAATGAGCATTGTGCATTTCAGACATTTGACTGAGGTTTGCTTGTTTGTTGAAATTGCTACTAACAGACTTAATCTACAGGTCGTGTTATGAACTGCATTTACATCTTCACGATGCTCTGAAAACTGTCTGATTAAGCCATTGGTATTATTTTAACATCTTTTTCAATTTATTTATTTTGCACTATTTGTGCCACGATCAGCAAATTCATCAAAAATATACTGTTGTTGTGTTGATAGACCTTTAACCAAACAAGACTTAAAAGTCTTTTATTGGATGTTTCAATTCATGATTTCATTTGCTATTAGTGAATTGTATTATTCATTTAAAAATGGTTGTATGGCCTTGTGTCTTCCTACCACACTTCAAGAAACTCCAAGTAATAAACAGATTGACAAAAGTTGGTAGTTAGCTTTAAAAATCTATGACTCACAAGCTTAACATAAACCATAATTTGTGGAATACTTCATTACTGAAAACCTCCCCTGGAGCGAGCAGACAGGCTCTCGCCCTTCCTGGAGTGACACTATGTGCTGTTTCCTCATTGGTATTGTACTGTGACAGCGGATCACTCCCCAGTAGAGGGATTGGGAGATGAGAACAAAAGGATAAGCTGGAATCGAGCTGCTGTCTGGCAAAACTGAGCCACATATTACACCTCGTAGGCAACAGGAGAGAAGCAGCAGCGGCGGTGGTTTCGAGTTCTGTTGAGCCCCGGTGCCAGATTTTTTGGACACGTTCATGCCTCCTTTGCAGATTTGTTTGGGTAGGAGAAAGAGGAAATCAAGCTTTAAGTAAGCCTTTAAAAAGAAAGGTGCATCTACCTACTGTGGATTCACTGGAGAGTGGCAGAGTATGATCTATGAAACTGCTGTTGAAAGATGAAAAATTGAATTAAAATGCATCCGGTGACGAGGCCTGAGCTTCGTCTGAACCCAAATGCAAGACCACAAGACCAAAGTTTCAAAATAAAAGATATTTAATGAAAAAAGGCAGAACACAAAATCACTCTCTCATTCATGGAGATAGGGTTTGTGAAGTGTCATGTTTTAAACTTCATTCTTGTTTCCTTGCTGTCTTTTTGGTTCCCAAGGTGGAGGAGAGGACAGTGGACAGCGTTACAGTGCCGATCCAACCGGTCTTTTAGCGGAACGAGGAGCAAAAGGAGACAAGGACCAAGATGGCTACATGACTGCCATGAGAGACAAGAACAACTCAGGTGACTTTGACAGTGTTGAGAAGTAGTCTCCTTAGTAGTTTGGGTTTATTTGCATATTGCATTTTGATATATGATGTGTTCACCCAAAGGCCACTGAAATGCAGACTTCATATTGTAAGCATTATTTTAGTGTTACAGTAAATGACTTTTAGTGGCTACAGTAGCTGCTCATAACAGAGATGAAAGGGTCCAGCTAATCTCACCATCCCCTGTTTTTTCCAGACTATCTCAACCCTGTAGAGGAAAACCCCTTCGTCGCACGTCGTAGGAATGGTGACGCCCATGCAATGATTGATGGAGCGGGTTGCCACACCCTGCACCTGGCTGGAGCTGCTGCTGCTCCCAAGAGCCAGTCCATTCACGGGGACGACGAGTACATCAACGAGCCACTGTACCTGAATACCTTCCTCAACCCTGGGGACAAGAACGGATTGGCTGGAGCAGTCTCCATCGCCGGACCCGGGTCCTCTGCTGCCCAGTCAGTATCGCAGACAGTCAACCCGTCGACATCGAGCCACGCGGTCACGTCCTCTGGATACGTGGTTCCCCCTGGTCACCTCCCCCACCCGTCGTATCCATCACACACCCTGCATCCGGGGCATTCAGGACACACTCTGCACTCAGGCATCACCAGCAGCACCATCATGTTTGATAAGAAAGGCAAGAAGGCCACTTTTGACAATCCTGAATACTGGCAGCACAGCCTACCCCCAAAGTCCTCACTGCACAACCCGGAGTACCTGCAGGACTGCAGCACGCGATTCTTCTACCGGCAGAATGGACGCATTCGCCCTGCTGTGGCCGAAAACCAGGAGTATTTGTCCGAGGCTGCTATGAAAGCTGGCAACGTGCTGCCGCCCCCTCCATACAGACAGAGGAACACTGTGGTGTAGTGACCCACCTCTAGCACAATGGAGGGATGACTCAAAGGTTAAGGGTGGAGATGAATGGACGTTGAACAGTCCTCTTGTTTCCATGCAGTACTTCTCAACCTGGGTTCTCCTTGCACCCTCCCTGAACACGTCTCTGTGTTATGTCTGATTGCAAGTCTTTCATTCTCACCCTAAGGTTCTGGCTTTTCTTGACAGGACTACAATAGCAGTCACTGGCAGCCTCACTCGACACATCTTTTTTAGCTCCATCCTCGGCCCTGACGAGTAAAGCAAGTAGACACATCTCTGCGAGGTTGTTCTGGAGCACACTGTCCTGCCATCTTTAGTATCAGGAAGGCACAAAAAGCAACTCGATGAAAGATTGAAGTTAAATGCTTAATCAGAGAAAAAGGAGAAATGAACTGAGGTTAGCCCAAAGAGAGGATTATCGCCATGCCCTTACATGCTTTTCTTCTTCTATCCACCCATGAATTACAATTCACCACGTCCTTTTAGCACATTTTCCACCCAGCTAGATGTTCACACACTGGTATTGCTTGTGTGCAGTCCGTTAAACGACACATGCACATGGAGTTGTGTCGTGACTTACCAGCAAACCTGCAGTCATGCTGAAGAGTCCAGATGTGGCTTGCATGCCTGCCCACACGCTTCTTTAGCTTTCACATGTTGCTGCACCGGTAATGGAATTCAAACATTCATCACACACAGCTCATATCATACCTAAAACATGTTAACATGCCTGCAGCCTTGACACACCAATAATAACCATACATGAATCCATAAGTAAATACAACACGTGCACTGACAGATAAGCCTGTCGCCACAAATATATTCTGGAGGAGAAGCTCAATTGACCTTGTGCTGGAAGACAGAGTGTGCCGATAATGGCAGTCAGTGGTGCAGCGCAGAGAAAGGGGGTCAACAGAAAAGTAAATGTCACCACAGTTTTATGGAAAGCTGTGATATCAGCCAGTACCTGGTGGAAAGCATCCAGCAGATTATTGGCACGGCTAGGGCGGGATTTCAAAGGTTGATCGCTCAGAAGACGACCGGTAACTTCGCACATCGCTTTACTCCCCCTTGTTCATCTTCAACCACACCAATCCAGTCTGAAGAGCCAGCAAGCCATCCACTTCAATATTACCTTCATACGATCGTTGTAAGCAGCATCGTGACTGACATAACCAATGGTAACTGCAGTACAAGGAATAATGTTTCAATGGAACTGGTGCTTGGGGATGGACAAATCTTTTAATGGGGAAAGGAGCGTGATGGTGGTGGAGAGCATACTGGCCATGAGGGGGAAATTTTAGAATCTGGATCAGCATAGTTTTTGTTTTTTTTTCCTTTTTAGGCATCAGGGATCTGTTTACTTTGTCACCTTGTCTTACACTTACTCTTACGCAAACAGCACAGACACCCAGCCACGAAAGAGCACTGTGGAGATGGCAAAGAGGCTAACCCTGCAGAGCTGTAAATAAGCCAATTACATGTCATTACCAGACAGACACAATCCCGGAAAAAGGCTCTGTGGACCGAGCTGCGTCTGGAAAGATGTTAAAGTACATCAAAAGACGAGGATAAAAGATTTTTTTTTTCTTTTTTTTTTTTTGCACCTCTCAGTGTTCATACTATTTTATGTCATAAAAACAACAAAAAAAATCTTTGACCACATAGTCACGACTACAGGGCCTTGCTCTGTCTCTTAGGGTTAAGGTGGATCAGGAGGAGAGACTGTCAAAACTGTCTAAGAAGGCCTCCTCTACATTTTTACCACGGAACACTATGAGAAAACGGGACACTGTCTTTTGTATTGGTGTTTGACATTAATGGTGAGATATCACAAGTTGTCACTGAATCCACTGATGGCTAGCTTTCTGTGCTCATACAATACTGCCAGATGCCACAGTAAACTCTGATGGAGACCACTGGCATCTGTCATCAAATGACTTTGAAGCCTAATTTAGGCCGGGGTTGATAATTTAATAGCACTTAATGCTCTGACACAGCCAAATGACTTTGCTGTTATTCTCACTCTAAGTGGCGATTCATTTTTTCTCATCATGTTGCAACTATAATTTACAGAGATACAATAGGTAGTTTGCACTGCACTGAGGCCTCATGCTATGTGTTTGATTAGGCAACAAAGGAGTGTGTCCGCTCTCTAAAGAATATCATAATAGGAATATTGGGGTTGGGCGATACACAACAACAATATAAAACATCAGGGGATAGAGATTTGTCATGCCCTTTGATTTCTCTTGTTTTACGAGACTTTTGCATGCACTGCTGACAATATTCATTTTACAGGATCTTTGCATCAATGTAATGAAATCACTTGATTCTGTAGGTATTTAGTTCACAGGATTAAAGGGGTATTCTAACAATTTGGACAGTAATTTGAATGTAATTTAAAAACGAATAGTCAGAATTTACAGAGCAGAGGCCAAGATACGAGTATGAGTTGAGCTGCAAAAACTTACATTCCTCTTGATGCAACTTAACTCATTTGTCTTGTTCTATGTCCTAAATCCCATACCTCCAAATTTGTAATGCGAGCTTTCTGATAAAAAACTTTCAATCTCAAGTAGATATAACATCAGTGACATCATCAGAGACATCACCAGGGTTATATTCTCAGACTTTGGAAAACTCTCTCCAGAGTTAATGACATTAACAAAATACATTGTACAGCTGTTTTCATTCACAGCTGTGCAGAGTTGTGCAGCTTTTGATGAGTGAAACTGATGGTGTGCCCCTTTAACCAGACTTTTCCATCTATAAACACATTTTGATTGAATTTCCGGAAAATTTACTCCAACCCTGATTCCAAAAAAAAGTTATGATGCTGTGTGAAACCTAAATAAAAACAGGATTCAATCATGCGAATGAACTGTTTGCTGACAACAGTTTTACAAAGTTTTCCTGAGTCCGTGTCGTAATCTCTTTTATACAATCATGGGTTTCACAAAGTGGTGAACCTTGCTCCATCCTTGCTTGTGAACGACTGAGCCAATCCAATCATGATACTATCACCTGTTACCAATGAACCTGTATATGTCAAAAAGGATGAGCAAATTATCACATTCTGGTTTATTTATGTTTTACACAGCATCCCAGCCATTTTGGAATCAGGGTTGTACATCATGATAAAGTGATACTGCAATATTAATCTGTATAGACCTTGATGTGAGATATTATTTTGTATCGCCCTCCCTGAGTAATATGTGATTATGTCCTGAAATTTGGAGACCGACTAATGCCTGTGCATGTCTCACTGCTGACATACCAATACACACCCACTGTTAGACAACCTTGTGCCTCTACATTGAAAATACCAGGCAGAGGGAAGAGTCAGACAAGCAGTGCTGATGATTTACTGTCCAAAACACAGATGTTGCCCTGGCACAGTGTTTTCTCCCCCTCTCAGGTTTTATGGGGAATCATAATCATCCAGTTGAGCTCCAGCTGAGGCACAAGTTACCGCATCATAAAGGGACGTCAAACCTGCTGGAACTAGAAGGGCGTTCGGAGAGCACAGGCCTCCACCAAGGCCAATAATCCATCCTTCTACAAAATGCAAACCTGCAAGTGCAACCACTGTACATGTCTGGATATATTATTTCTAAAACTATTAGAAGATCACATTTTGATGTGAGTAAGAGTATAATTAGTTGCATGATGTGTGTGTGTTTAAGTTTCCATAGCCACGCCTTTGTTTGAGTTAGTGTTGTACCTGTTCTCCCATGAAACAAGTGCTCCATAATGAAATCCTTCTTTGTGACCATTGCCACCTCCTCCTGCACTGTGTGTTCCTTACCACCCACTTCCACCATCAGCAAAGGTTAAAACACCCACTCCTGTAAGATTTGCGCTGGGGGACTCGCTGTAAAAGTCAACCTATTTCTACAATTCGATGTTTTGTCACTATTTAACTTTTCTACATCTACTGGTTTTAAGACGTGTGGCATTCACTCAGCCCAGGCCAAATAACCCACCTCCCAGTATTAATAAGAATAAAATAATAAAATAAATAAAATCATTTGCGCATCTGCCCCATGATTCGGATCTGCTCCTGTAATGGGTTCTTCATTGGCCCATGTTACAGGCCAGTAGTGTTTCCATTATTCTGTAATCCTGCTAACAAACCCAACTGAAAGCATAACCTCCTTGGGGGAGGTATTAAACATATAATGGAAGACAGAGTAGTGCCATGATACCACAGCAGACCTACTGCTGAAATATGCGACAAAAATGTGAATATTATAAGTGGCAGGGTTTGAATGGTCATTGGTCAAGTGTCATTGCTTTGTTATTAACCTGATTAAGCTTCTGTCACACTTTCTGGGATATCAAAGGTTCTGCAGATTTACTAGTTTGAGCTTACACTTATGTATACTTTCTTTGCATAAACATGTGCGATGAAGTGTCCTTTTCTTGTTTTAAAGTTAAAAGTCAGTTATGTAAGACTATTTTTAAACATCATCCATAAGGTATTAGTTGTAGTGGTTGTAGACTACTGTATGGCCGTGTGTTTAAGTGCAATGACAGCAGTGGAGTAGACACCCAAAGGCTTCGTAATGGATCTCTATGGAAAATAAAGCCAATCTTCTGGAGGAGAAAACCTGCTGGCGCTCTCATCCAGCAAGCACCGCAAGGGGCTTTTAGCTTTTTGAATGCTAATTCATCCACTTTCCCTTGTTGTTCTGTGGGGAAATCATGTTCCCCAACATCTCACCCAGTGCACCAACTGAGAAACGCTGAATGACAGGCAATAGGTTGTAATCCTGCAGCAGGGTTAAAACGGAGGTATTAGCATTCCAGAAATGTTACCCGACCAATGCATCAATGTTACAAAAGCTAGCAGGGGAGAAGGTGCAAGTGCACTGTAACTGGCAGAGGAGACCAAAGTTGATTGCCATTCTTTCTTTCTCCTCAGAGGCGACTATAGAATTGTATGTAGCAAACACTGTTCTGCAGCTGAAGCAGTGGAAACTGGATAAGCAGATATGCGTGGAGTGAGAGCGAACAAAGACGAAAACATGCAGTCATAGTTTCATGTGAAATGATATAATGTTCTGTTTGATATAGGTATAGACTCATAGGTGCAGTACTTATTTAAAGGAGCACAATAACTCTGACTTCTCATCCAGTAAATCGGCCTTATGATAACCGTTATATTTATTCTGTGCATCTACTTTTGCTTTGGGGTTTAATGTGTTTTAAACAGATTTTGTTTTATCACGAGTGTTGTAAATGATGTGTAAAGTTTTGTTTTTACTCTCACTCTTGCAGGGTGTCATTGTGGCAACAGAGTTTTTTTGCTGTGCATTTTGAAGGCTTCATCGTCTTTTGTCTGTCATGTTCTATCAACCTTAAAGCAATTATTCGCTACAGCGTGTCCCATCTCAGAGGCTGGACGTTTGCCCTTCAGAGTGTCCAGGCTGAACCCATATATTAACAAAGACCAAGACTAATGTTGTGTCCAGATGCTTGGAAGTTGACAGGCTGTGACATTTAAATACCTGTGGTTAACTCGGACTGACTTTACAGTATAATATTTCACCTCAGCACATGATAGACAGGTTGGATCAGGTTAAAAGTGCAAATATGCAAGTAACTTACACTTTTAAATTCCCTCCGTTTGACATGTTTAGGCTCACAGCTTGCCTCCATTATTTACACACTACAGTGGCTTTTTCATCTGTGTAGTTAATGTGATGTGAGTAATATCTGGTGAATATATGAGTTGACAAGGCAGGCTTTATTTTTCAGTCACATTTTGTGGGACCTTGAAATGGGACAGCCCCTAGGATCATTAAGACGCATCCAGCCCAGAAATGAGGACTTTGGAGGACCCAGCCCCTGAACTGGGACACAGCGACTGTATTTATAGAGTGTGCTCTATTTCACTTTTCTGTGCTTTGATTATTCATATCATGAGGCCAATTTTCACAGCATCAGTAGTATCAATCCACCTGTGGTCTCACTGTATTGGATAAACACATGTTACATTTCAGGAGAATTTCACTATTAATTATTTAACCAGAAATAGTTGAGGTCAATACATCATCAAACAAATCACATTTGTTTTAAATGGAAACCATAAAGCAGCTGACCAACACATATTCTACCACTGTACTAGAATCAAACTGTGTATTACTGTCATACTCTGATTTTACACTGATTCATATGTGTATATTTGACCGTGCCATGATAACAGGGGTAGATGACAGTGGTTGACTAAGCACAGTTTACAATGTATTGAATTGATGGTAAAACTGTAAAATGGAATTAATAATTGTCTTTTAACCAAATGACAAAGACATTTAGCTAATGGGTCACATGGCAGTTTTACCATTGTTAAAAAAAATTAAAAATAAATAAAAAGTGGATAGTATTTTTATAGGTAGTTAAAAGGTGGCCAGGTGCATCTGTAAATAGAGCAATGATGCTTCTTTTTCCAGCTGAAGATTTTTTGTTTGTTTTCATTTTTCCTCGCATCATTGCATTTTAAGTGGTCGACTGTACCTTTCTTATTTTCTTTGGGGAATATCTTTTCTGTATGTATATAAATATATACAGTATATATATATATTCTGTAAATGTAATTTGAAGAGTGAACTCTGATTTTAAAAACGCTTGCAGGGTCTCTTGTCACCCCCCCACCCCATCATTTCCCCTGTGATTGTGTGATTGTGTTTTCGGCACAACTTGGTGGATTTTGTGTTTTGACCTCTGCTCTTGCTCACTTTGTAGGAGTGAATTTTTTTTTTCATTTTTTTTTTTACTGGGTGTATTATACCTCCACTACCCTTCACTCTTCTCTCACTATGATCCACATTTTGAGATTTTTTTTTAAAGATTTTGTACACTCTTAAAAAGCTGTTGCAATACTAATGAATATTCAATATTTTGTTCCCCGCCCTCTTTTTCTCTCACTCTTTTCCTAACCGATGTTATTAATCCACCAGTGTCACTTTACACCCTGAGTTTTAAGGACCTATACTATATTTCCTTGAGTAGTTTGATTTCCATTTGCACTGAGCTCAGTCATTGTTTACTTTCAGATGATATTCAGCTTTTCATCCATTTGGGGCAATACTGATTGAATTGTGTAGCAATATCATGTTACAGCTCCCAGAGTGATATAATGGTGTGCAAGAGACAAAATGGACGACAGTTTGCATGGGTTGGACTGATCATTTAAATCACTGATATTTGCTTGTATAGAAGATAGCAAGTAAGCTTTCTTGGCTTCATCAGGACTTAAATGTTCATTCTTTTCCAGTTTAACAGGAAGTCAATATTTCCATTTCACAGGATCTTTACAGGACTTTTTGACAGTTTGTCACCTTACCTAATATTTGATGTGAGGACTGGCGCCAAAATCATCATGTTGAACCATTTTCTTTATGGCGTTATAGCAAATGTGTCAGCAAACAGTGCATCACAATTTTGATATCAAGTGTTGCTGATGCTCATAAACTGAGGCTGAATGGTTGGATGTTCGATTTACCATCTAAACCTACCAGGGAGAACAGAATTTTAAGAAAAGCTAATGGACGCACAATTTGACAATTGGAATATCCTGTCAGCTGTATTAGATATTTTAATTGTGGAAGACTCAAGCACAATTTGTGTTGTTTATGCAGGAAGTGAGTCAGACAACTAAAGGTTTCTGATAATGCTGTAGACTTTACTACTGATGAATACTGCAATTTTGTTTTTCGAAGGTTAGGATTTTAACCAGTATCAGCTTACTTAAATGTCATAATTTTTTTATATAATGCCTATCACCTGCATAATACTATAAGCCTGTTGTACACTAAGCATCAGAAAGTGTTTGGGTGTTTGCACAGATGATTTTGGTGGCAATCTTGTTATTTCCAATATCCAGCATTTACATATGTATCTGGTAAAGGGGTCAGTTTGGCAAGCTTCACAAAAGTCCATGTGTCTGTTTTACATTGACGTTTGGAAGAGTATTCTTAACAACGAGCATAAATTATCATTGCTTTGTATCGACTCATCAGAATGATTGAGAACTAAGTTTTATAGACCATACCTTGTCACATATTACCAGTTTTAAACGTTCCTCTTCACTGGTTAATTGACACATTTCCCAAGCTAGAACATTTAAATACGTATTCCCTCTGTTTTGTTACATGAATCTGTCAAAACTATATTTTTAATTCAATATGAATAAAGATCAGTCAATATTTAAAGATGGATTGTGCTCATTTTCTAGCATTAAAATTGTTGTCAGTGTTGTGTTATTATGAAGGGGTCTAATTGGGGTATGCCAAAATGGGACCCCAATGTCTGAAAGGGACCCCAATGGAAATTAAAACTTCGGTAGATTTGAATCGTAATCAGCCCTGGGTCAGCATTTCACAAGGGATTATGATGTCTTAATTTCAGTCCAATTATAGAAAATTAAGCATCATTTTGAACAAATTATCTCAAAATTGTTTGTAGTTTTTTCTGGAATAGCAGAAGTGAGAAATCCAGAGTGTCCATAAATCATTCAGTGTTTCTTTCAAAGTGTTTGGCTTCAGCGTGTCCGTCTGTCTTTATCCCCCTCTAGATGGGATTCAATGCTACTTCCAATTCAGCTCTTATAGTTTGGAGGGCCCTTTACACCTCCTTACTTCAAATGTCAACCTGTTCTTGAGTAGTGCAGCCAGACGCATGGGAGCATGGTGTAGCCTATAGCCGTAGCATGACATCTTCATTCTGCCCAGATGAGGCCGGCCTGCAGACATCTCTTACCATTCAGCAGATTATGCCTTTAAGTAAGAAAGAGCAAGGAATCAGACAATAGAGTACAGCATCACTCCCATCGCCACAACCTCTATACTTCGACCCATTTTTTTTAACATTAAAAGCTACGCACACACACACAAACTTGTAGACTTGCAGGAAAATCACACAGGAGCACCAATAATAAAGTGTCATTACTTCTGACACTTGCTCGTGCATGATAGATGCATCTCTTTTCCAGCTGATGACATTTTATGGCATTATCGTAGGAAATCCAATAACGAGATCGGCATCTTGGAGCCTTTGCCCTATGCAAAGTCAAATCACTTGCCTTAAGATGGTAATAGAGTGTGAGCGAAACAATCTGTCACTGCCTCTCCTCTCACTCTCACACGCCAACCCCCTCTGACAAAGTGTATGGATTTTTACCTGATATGAGGGATGATCGGCACAGTTGAATGTAAATGATCTTAAATGTCTTTAGGTGAATCGATTGGACGATGCTTCTCGGAGAATAAAAGTGAAGGCTGTGTTTGACAGTGCATCAATCTTTACCACAACACCTCTACAGCACAGCAAAACCATTTTACTGTCTACATGTTTCCATGTGCAGCGCTTTTAATATGTGCTGAGATAAACACTCCCAAAGACAGACATTTAAAAATTGGCTACGAGCCAGAACTGCAGTTTTGCTTGCTCCAGCAATAAGTCATTTTTCTACAGTATGCCATTTAGTGTGATGAATACACTGATCTCTCCTGCTACAGTTTTGCTGTCTTATCCCGGGTTAGTGAACCGATTGTCACAGCAACTAAACTGTACAACCTTCAGCGTAGATGGGACATGCTGCGGATGTTTCACCAGAACAGATGGCTGCTCATTGCGCAGCACTTTCAGACGATCACATCCTATCACCTGATGCAATCATACTGTAATGTTATCATTTAAAATGACAGACGAGTGTAACACCAAAGCTCTAAAACTTGTTTTGTCTTGCTCCCACTGCTTTGGCATTGCTATCTCTTTTTCTCAGAGAGCCAGTGGTGAGGGCGGCTGCCTCTAAATCCCAGCATGTTGGCAGCTTCTGATTGAATGGACTGTACAAAGCCCACTAAGCAGTGTTGCGATCCCCCTTGAGAGCTTTCATTATGGAACAGCATATTGGATTCTCTTCACAGGCTGTCTGTCTCTAGCGGCTACAATCTCTCCAGGAATGTACACACACACACACACATGCACACACACACAAAGCATCATACTAGACAACATGTAGACAACCCGGTAATAAATCCTGCCTGATTCTCAGTGAATCTGTTTTCTAACAGCGCAGACACAATAAATGGACCCTGATACTGTTACTGCTAGTATTTTACATGACTTCTACAGTAAGGGGTCCATGGATCATCTGAGAAGCATGTGTGCAGGTGCGAAGTTTTTACATACTCGCACACACATTTGTACATTTATCAGATAAGGCTGCCACCTTCACTGTGGAAAAATAAGGGACATGTTGACAGCAGCCCCATGCCTGTGGACACAAATCAAATGGGGTATGAGGGTCCTTGTCCATAAGATTTTGATTTTTGGCAGATTAATGTCTACCATTAATAATTTACTTTGCAGTGAAATGTTTTTCTTACAAAATTCTAAATTTCGAGGTTTCTCCGCACAAGAAGCCAAAATAGAAAGATTTCTTCATAGCGTTCCCCACCTGCAATGCATAGTCTGAGTTATCTGTTTTTTTTGGTGATGAGCTCACTCACTTTCATGCTAACCAGTATGGAACAACGAAAGTGTAATCACTGCCATTAACACACAAAGGAAATCTACCATATGTTTTTCAGCCACACATCCATAACCTTGTTCTTATTGTCTTATTGAGCACAATGAACAGGTGGTTGAGAGGCTGATGATATATGGATGAAGATAATGATCAGATGATGCATATTTTCCAGGCAACAACACAAAACACATCAAGTGGCTCTGCTTTGCAAGCCTCATCAGAATAATGCAGTGTTGTTCAGCCTTCAGAATTGTGCTTGTGTACTGTTGCCTAATTAGGCCCGAACTCAGTTTGAGAGAGAGTTCCCAGTCAGCGAAGGATCTGTACTGGGAATGAGCGTCAACCAGAGACAAAGATAGCATCTGCAATTGCAAGCACTTTTACAACTTTTACACAGAAGACTGAAAATACACACACACACACACACACACACACACACACACACAAAGTTGCATTCAGAGGGTTCAGGATCAAGAAATGTTGTTTTCACCAGAGCATCTGGGCATACAGAATGTTTATGCTCACATTCACAAAATAAATAAATGAATAAATAAAAAGGGCAACAGCATCACATTTTCCCCACTGGAAATACACCAAAGACCATCCATTCTCAACCAGTTGGTGATGGCGCTGCCAAAATGTTATAGTAATTTTTGGTCATTTACAATTTATTAGGTTTTCATGAATAGTGGGTGACTGTAGAAGGCATTGTATCGTGCTTTCCCTACCATAGGTCATCCAAGAGGGCGCTTTTTGTTTGTTTTTTGGATATGGGTAACTGGGTGGGCGCTCGCTGCTGCCCCCTGTGCATCCACCATAGAGTATATTGCCATGATCGCATTAGTGTCCCGAAACATTTTAATAACAACTTGGCACTAGTTGTGGTACATATTGTCCTGTTTGAAAAGACAACATGCTGGATTCTTGTAGGTTTTCAGTCAATCAGGACCACACAACATTCACTTCACTGAAACGACCCCAGAGGAGTAGTATACAAGCACAATCGAGACACCGAATGCTTAAGTTGTTTTATAACATAAATCAAACTACCACAAATCCATTTAAGCTTAATGATTTATTGGGTACATTAGAATTTAATCAGTGGTTATGAAAGATTTGCACAAGCTACTTCATTCTGGCTACATTCAAATATTGTCATTTCAAGCTTGGGAAGATCTAAAACTGTCCAGCATTTTCACTAAGTAGTGGTTGACAACACACACATTAAGATTAATAAGGCAATCTCACTGGTCATTTGCATACCGCTTGTGAAATACAGCTCATCTGATTACTCTTGAATATGAGCTGCACAGCATTTAGTGTTTATCACTCGCTTTGTTAGGCAAGGCAATATTCCCACAGAGAGGCTCCTATTGAAACTACACTGGCATTTAAAATAGAAAGTCGTCATTAAAACTCATTTCCTTTCACTTCCCGTAATGAAAGATATGTTCCTGTGACCCAGCACTGACAGCGATAGTTTTAGTAAAGCAAAGGATCTAAATGCTTTTTCCACTGCTGCTCAACTTCTTGCATAGCCTATAATTAATAAATATTTACTTTCTGAATCACATATTTTCAAACATCAAATCTGAATTAATAATAGCAATCATTATCTATTTATTAAAACATTATTTAAAATATTCAGTGCATTATGTAACTAATGAAAATAAAACGTGTTTGGGTATTTTCTATTACGTAATGATAATTGTTGTTATTGAAGATTTTAACTCTCAGGAGGTGAATTACCCATGATCCTCTCTGCCATTCACTCTCCAGCGGCCGCATAGCTAAAGCAACCCAAGCTAGCTAGCGGCCTGAAGTTAGCCTCAAGTTTGAAAAAAAAACGGCTATTTGAAAGCTTTTTTTCAGCTTGTCAACTGAAAATATGAAAACGTTTAAGTTTAGCCGTCGTTTTCAAAGCTGCAGCGTGATTCAGTCGCTTAAGTGGATAAACGCGGATGATATCAGGTCCCAAGTCCACCTGCCGTCGGCAGCCATTTTCTCCGGTGATGAAGACCTGATGAAGTGGATGGACATGACGCTGACCCTGGTCTATCTACATCATAAACTGTGCAGTGGAAACTCTGCCGAAACTGTCTGGGATCATCAGAGTATCATGCACTGAACTTTATCCTGAAACACACCTGATTACATCCATCATCTCAGGTAAGTCGTTTACTTTCATTGTCTCTGCTGTGTTGGCTGTTTTACGTTTATTGCTCACATAGGAGACAGTTTAATGGATCCTGTGATGTTTGCTTGTAGCTTAAATACAGACTGTGGCTGTGTCTGACTTTGCCATGATGCTGAGTTACCTGTGTAGTGGAGATGCTTCTGCAGGTGTGTGACAGAATGTGATGATTCAGATATTGTGTCCTATTGCATGTTGTTGTGTCCAGTGGGTTCATTGATTTGTTTAGCTGTGTGTGTTTAGGCACCATGTTGGATTTTATGTTTTTTGTTGAATTTTATGATTGAGTTATCATTGGCCCAGAGATCTTCAAATTATAATTGAACAATCTTGCCTTCCCCCCCTTTTAAAAACAAGCAAACCAAAAAAAAATCTCTCTTTCCGTGTGGGTATAATATTATATGCTTCTTCGTTTTTATCATATTGCTTTGCTTTCCAGTTGTTGTCACCTGTGGCTGATGTTTACTCCATATACAAATGCGTTGCTGACTTGTGTTGCAGACACTGGCCTTAATTACACATATTTTCTACATGGCTTAATGCAAGTCATGTTTGTTTATTAGTCAACTTTGCTGATTTCCAGGCCCAGTATTTATGAGATCTGTTACATTACTTTCAAACTAGGATAGTTTCTCCAGAATGTGGAGGAAAGTGGCCATATTGTGATCTTGAGGGTTGCTAATTTGCTCATATGTAAGAGCATCCTCTTACTCACATTAAAGATTAATCAAGAACACAGCAGGCAAACGAGCATTTCCTCGTGTCTGCAAAGTTAATGGCAATGGAGTAAGATTTTATAATGGCTTCCACTCATAGAATCTACTAATAACATGTGAGCAGAGTGATGAATGAGACCAATTGTGGGCAACGCTGCATTTTAATTAAGCAGCAGTCTTAAGCGAGCAGGCATCATTGTTAAAGTCAACTCTCCATTGCAATTATGCCGCTCTATTCATGTGTAACATAATGGCTTGATGACAGTTCTTTGTTGGCTTACAGTGGAAGCATAATTGTGTCCTTTCACACGTAAAAATAGCACATCTCAATTTTCTATTTTGACTCAAGTTACACTCATCCAGTGATAAGGTAGAGGTTACATCTGTATTACTTTATCCTGCCAGTGAACTGCAATTGGACTCAAACCATTTGTTGCTTTTATTAAGGCGACTGACATCTTTACGGAAAAATTGTTTTTGTTGTTATGAGGTCCCTTCAGAGAAGAAAGTTAATTTTAAAAAGTTAACAAAAAAAGTAAATCTGTGATTTGACTAGTTCACCTGAATTTTTTTTTTTTTAATGAATTTTACAACAGTGTTACAAATATAATCTGCTGTTTGAGCCTTTCTTCCCTCTAATTATTTGTAAATTAAATTTGGCCTCCAGTGAAACAGAGCCTTAGTTACCTCCAGGGGCTGGTTTCAGAAAGATAAACTTTGGCCAAAGTTAGCTAGTTCTTCTTCTGTTTGTGTGAAATCAAAAATCAATGTTGACCTAACTTAAGTAACATACTTGACTTACGCAGGAGCGCAACATACCTTAAGTTATATCTAACATACTTATTTTAACCCAACTATGATTATTTTCCTAAATCTAACCAAGTAGTTTTGTTGCCTAAACCAAAACAAATTGCAACTGCTTCACAACATTTCCTGCGTCACCATGATGGTCATCAGGGCTGCAGCTTAGCTTCACAAGTGTACTGTTGAAACTTTGCTAGCATGGAGCATTTGGTGACTTTACTCATGATGATACACAGACGCTGAAATCATATACATAGGAGAAACCGTGTGAATGTCATTTAGATAATTGCAATAATTGGGTTATATGTGTTTCTTTTGTTGGTTTTCTGATGGGAAATAGAATATGGTGGATTTCAGCACTTGAGGCACATCACAGTACTTAACCAAAGGCTTTAACTGGCATTCCATTCTGAACAAGACTTAGCTCTCTACCATTCCATTCTATACCATGTATCATGTCCTTGTAAATCAATCAACAGTTGTTGATGTGACTGCCTCTGCCTGTGTATTTATCTGTGACTATGAGACACATCTTTGTAAGACTATAAGACTCTAAAGCTGTGCTAGTAGCTCTGTGAGGCTGTACTTGGGTTCAGCTGTGCTTTGATTAAAATGCTAACATGTTCACAGTGGTAATAATAACAAGCTGGTGATTTTCAAGTAAAATCTTACCGTTGTAGTTTTGCCTGTTGGCATTAGATTTGCTAATTAGCAGAAAGTACAGCTGAGGCTGATGGAAATGTCACTAGTTTTGCAGACATGTAGTTATAAACCAAAGTATTGGACAGAATAAAATTTGACCTTATGGTGATCTCTCTATCATTAAGATTCATTCTCTGTTACCATTCTATCTCTGCATCAAATTTCATGGCAATCCATCCACTTGTTGTATATTATATTTGAGCGTGGGCCAAAGAGATGGACCTATGAACAGACTGACATTAACATCCCAAGCCACACTAGTAAAATGTCAGCTGTGTAGCTAAAACCAAATATACCAATTGGAAAAAAAATCCACATTCACAAGCCAAATTACGTTATTAGATTTGGTTATCCAATGACCTTTCCAATGGCATTAGATTAAATAAATCTAAATTTGTCATTTTTTGTCACTTTTAATGAGAATATCCAAAAAACTCCAAAATCACACACAGTTTTTACTGTTCACATTAATGCACCCAGCAGGGAGAAACCTATTGGTTTTTGAAGACCATGTGACTGTTCCCTTAGTAATACTATCAGACTAAAATTTGGCCTATTCTGCCATCTACATGGCAAAATGTTGATTGTGAAAGTAATGAGTAACTGGGGAGATTATTTGGCCTTGGTGAAGGTGCCTGCTCTCCTGAGTGCTTTCCCTTTCTTTTGTCCACTCATGAGACATAAAGAACCCACAGACCTCTACCCCTCAGAGCACTGAGTGCAGACTGTCTATTTGTGAGAGGAACAGACATAGTTAATGGGATGAGACTTTGTTCATGTTTGTGTGTGTGTGTGCTTGTGTGTTTTCCATCTCTTTTTCTATGTCTGCCTTCACCCCATCTTTACATTCATGCAATAATGCGAGGCCAAGAAAATGACAAGAGATAGCTGCCTGAGAAGACATGATCAAAGTGAGACTGATTACGGCCATTATGTATCCACCATGTTTGAGTGTGTCCTTCAATAAAAAAGAAATCTGCTTTTAAATGACAATATGACAATCAGTGCATTGCTATTGGCAGAAACTATAGCTCCCACAATGAGAGCACCGTCATTGTGTTCTCTTTGACAGTCTGTACTGATTGGTCATGTAGGCTTTCTACATGTTTCATCACCGACGTCAAAAGAAGAGCTCATAATTGCTCACACTCATTTCCTTAACAAACAATTGTGCTTTTTTGTCTCTGAGAAGAAGAAACACATTATGTCATGCAGAGAGTGTCATCACCCTTGTCACTATCTTCCTTCATGATGCAATTAGATTTTTTTTTTCCCAGCACAAAAGGATGATTGTATTCTCCTTTATTTTAGCAGCTTCTTGGATCTGTGAACTTTAAAGCGTATGGCAGAGCCCCCTCCTGACCTTGTCTTTGCAGTGTTTTTGCTTCATATTAGACCAGAAGTGTTTGAAAAGCTTTGAAATCCTCCCACATCCATCCCACTCTCATTTAGCCCTTCACACACTCAAACCACAAGGGCCACTGGAGGCTGAAGATGCGTAGCAGATGGTTGTAGAGGAGGGCCAGAGGTTTAAAGCTTGATGGGAGAGCTGAGGAGAATGTCAGGTCACCTAAACAGGTTAGGCCAGGATCTTCTGTCCACCACCTCTCTTCCAGCAGAATGGCTTTCACAGCCAAAGGGTTTGAGGAAGGGTTAAGAGAGCAAGTCAGAGAAAGGTAAACAGTCTCTCCTAAATGTGTCTGTAAGATTAGATTTACTCTAGCAGGCTGAATGTAAAAGTAGGTTTTCATTCCAACCAGACACAACAAAAGTTCATTTTACCAGCACCTTCAGTGCAGGAGATCAGAAACTGAACAAATAAATGCTTTTGTTTTTCACTGGAACAACAACCTACAGTCCCCTGAACCACAAAGGTTGAAACCCTCCAGAGAAAGAGCTTTGCGATAATACGTTGTAGAAAGTTGAGACAACTTTCTGGTGTGCTTTATAGATTTCTTCAAGGCTTTCCTCACCAGAAAACAACAATGCATCCTTTCTTTACTTTTTCCATGACATAATGAGCTGACGAAATTTTACAATTTCAAAAAACCTTTGTGAATATGAATGGTAGTGGATGGTTGGTTGTGTAAAGTGTCTTTGACGCATCATGACCGCATTTTGTCAGTTACCTTAACCACATAGTTTTAGCTCTTTGAATCTAACCAAACCATAACCATAGTTAAGTCCCAGGCCATTTGTTCTGCGTGCAAAACACAGTCAATGTACTATTGATGTTACTGTAGCTAGCCAGCAGCATCTGGACCAACCATGTGTGAAAAAGGTCTACTTATGTGTGGGTTTTCTGTGACAGCACAGACTCTGACTGATCTGACAGTTCACCCAGAACTCTTTCTTTTTTATCATTGTCCTCTTCCCTCTCCTTAAGTTCATTTCTCATTCAGTCTAAGAGATTTTGCAGTGATTTAACATCACATTCCTTTACTCTTAAGAGAGGAAACTCATTATTCATATGAACACAAGAGGTCACTTGTCAGAAAAAATGTAAGCACCTTTAAAAACTTTGCCTCTGAAAGTGCCATACAAATAAATCAGCATGATTATTTAAATGAAAGATTTCAAAAGTAATATTGGTAAGAACACATTAATGAAAGCAATAACTTTTAGAAGACACAAGATATTGCTTTAAATTCTGCCAGGTACTGCAGCTGTGACTGCACTGTTTGTCCTTCACCTGTGTGTTTCAGCTGACACATCTCACTTTGGAAATCACAGTAAAGCACTGGCAAAATCAAAAATGCTCACATTACAGTCACATACAACGCAGAGAAGGTGCCCCATTGGCACAAAGCAATTACAAAACCAACGTGCGCACGCACGCACGCACGCACGCACGCACGCACGCACGCACGCACGCACGCACGCACACACACACACACACACACACACACACACACACACACACACACACACACACACAAGGCATAGTCTGCAGGCAAACCAAAGAGAGACAAATTACCTCCCTGTCAGATAAAATCAGACTCGACATCATTTAATTAATTTCAGTGTATATTAGTATTTCTTATTGTGATTTTTTTTTCTCTTTTTGCTGTGTCTCCGTCCTCCTCCCAGCCTTGTCCTGAGGAAAACATCAGTTTGAAAAATGATCAGCCTTCTTTTCTGTCTATTCTTCCAGGCACTTCCCGTCCATATCACTCTTGTCTCTTTTAATCTCTGCAGTGCAGTTGCATATGAGATGTGCTTGAACTAAAGGTGTAATTTAAAGGGCATACAGGGAGAAATGCCCCCCCTATAATTTGGTATAACTAATTTTCCCTTCTGAATTAACCCTAAAGCGTCTGCAGTAATCTCAGTAACCTCTCCTCGAAAATATGAGAGGAAGAAACATTGCACTCCATCATGTTTATTTACAAACAGTGTAGCTACTCAGCAGACTTATAAGTTTAGGTTGAGAATCGATAATTGTAGCTAACAAATCTGGCAGTTATACGGCTAGCCATGGTCATCATAATAATAGCTATTTCTCACCCAATTCAACGATATGGCTCTTTGTTTTTGTTTCTATTAAAAGTGTCATTTTCAGAACCAACAATTTATTGTCAGTTTATAACAAAAAAAAACCCCAATAATAAAGGAGAAGTTGCAAAGGTTGCATATATGCCGTGTCATATGTACCTGAATGGTATACCATTAAGAGCACATCACTTTTGTTTGCGAAAACTATAATTATAGTGGATTGTTGCAGCATTGAAATGAAAATCACGCTCTTTGGTTGGGCCATTGATTTCAAAACCATTTGGGACATAAAATAATGGAGTCTCGCTAATCTGCACTCTAATCTCTCTTCCACGTAGCATGGTGATGCATAATGAGAGATGTGAACCCGTTGCTACAGCACAATAGCTGCTACTAATGCACTGCTGCACCAAAATGTGTGTGAGTGTGCATGTGCTGCTGTTCCCTCGCTCACTGTGTGAATATGTGCACAGTCGTGTCGAGGTGACCTTTTGTTCTCTACTTCATACTGCTTACACTATAGGGAATGTTCTAATTTGCAGTATCAAACTACATAGATTGCTCTGTCAGTAAATGAAGTCTAAACATGCATGCTTGTGTACGCACACAAAATGCAATGTGACCTTTCTTGTTTTTACAACTCGTTCACGGGAAAACCCTGCGTTTGACCCCTTCACTGGACACATGAGGTTATGTTCCCTCTAATACCAGCAGTCAATGTTTCCTTTAAGGGTACTGAAAACCTGATTTGCATTTTTCTGAATCTATATAGAATCTATATCTATCTATGTAGAAGTATGTGATGGAATGTGCAACTAATATAAAATTCAGACAACATGAAGTAGCCACAGAGTATTCTGAGTCTTCTCATAGAAGTCCATACACCAGGGGGGGTACAGTTGGGGCCTCATGGTCCAAACCACCACAAGGAGCTACACGTCAGTGAGTCCATGTGATTGCAGGTTGCTAATTGAAAAATGTGAATACTGAACTGAAGCACAGTGCAAAGCCTCAACTTTAGTTACAGTACCTAAAGTTAACCACACTGGAGAATCTGTTGGTTGATGAATAACCATATGAGACATGTTTAACACAGACACATGTCTCTACTAATACTACTACTAATATTAATACTAGAAAGTGTTATTTTGGTGAAAACACAGCCACTAGAGGGCACAGACCTGCACTTTCAAATAAGGATTTGATCAGATAATAAGAAAGCCTCCTGAAAAGAAGAAAATGACTGTATATTACAGTGAAATTAGAGGCACTAAGCCTATGATGAGAACTTTTATACAAGGGATGCATAAGTAGGCAATTATTTTTGCAGTTTATTTACAAAAAAAACTGATCAGAATGCCAATCTCTTGTATCTCACTTCTCCCTTTAACTTTGAAAAATGTTAAAAATCGTCGAAAATCTGCCGGCTGTTTCATCAGAGCATCACACATATTTTTATTCCTATGTGAAATGACTCGTAAATATGGCAGTCGGTTTGGTCTTAATTGCAGGGTTTTTGATGCAAAGGTAGAGTCAGGCAGTATGGTGCCCCTGAAAATGTTGTTTGCATTACTTCAATGATGCATTTTAACAGAACAACTACCCAGAGTGATTTTGTAATTCTGGTCCTGGTCTTGCATGTAATTTCATGAATGTGGCCATGAATCTGTTTATTGCTTCAAATATGAGGCATAGTCGTCATCCTACCTCTATATAGTCTCTCTGTCTTTTTCTACTTTTCTCCTCTGCTCTGTTTTGTTCTCAGTTAATCCCCTCCTATGCACACAAAGTCACGACCAGACAGTCTCCCATCCACTCAGCATCACCCAGGGATAGCACTATCTGATATCTCCCTAGCAGATTAAGGCCTTAGACTGCAGCACCATAAACAAGTACCTGATCAAAGCTCTCTGTCACGGATTATCTCCTTCAGAAACAATGTACGCTAGAATTGACACAGGTAAAGCTGCAAAATGTCAAGGAAGCTTGGTTCTTTATTGGTTTTCAGCTCACTTGTAGAACAAAAGTGTGAGAGACGTTGGCTGGTATTTGAAAGACAGCTTCAACAACCGTGCTAGAAAAATGTTTTTAGGCTTTGGAAAAAGCTTAGTGGATGTTGTCTACTGTTACTGACACACTCACAAATATGAACCGTACAAGCTTTTTGCCATTCTACTAGCTGACAAACCTGCTGAACTGTCACTCTCTCTGCTCGCTCTGGTTGAAAAGAGAATACAGGTTGCCAAACTTTACCAGCTTAATAGAGTATATGACAGACTGTTTTTACAAGCAGAAGAAAGTTTTTTTTCCAAGTCAAGCCTTGTCTCATCAACTTCTCATTGACCAGAAAAAAGGTTGTTAAAGATAATGATCAAATATCATCGCTGCAAACTCATCACCTTTTTTGTAAAATGCACCATTTTGAACGAAAAATATAGCACCTTCATGAGTCTGGTTCCAGTGAAGAAAACAGCACTTCACAAGACCTTCATTTGAGTTTGACTGCCAGTAATCCGCAGGATAAGGAGAGGGAAGCAGAGAAGTGGTCAAATGAGAAAAAATGGCCAAAAGAGCAAATTGTTCAGCAGGACCAAGAAATACTTGTCTGTACAGTCCAACAAACTTTGGCTGCAACCATGTTATTTTGCTATTGTTGATTTTTATGATGAATCATTTAGTCTATAAAGTGACAAATAGTGTTTAAAAACAACCTGTTTACTTTCCCAGAGTGATGTCTTCAAATTACTTGTTTTGTCAGACAGTCCCAAAATCCAAAGATAACATAAAACGTGGGAGAAAAGCCGCGAATCCACACATTTAAAAAGCCCGAAACAGCAGAATAAATAACTGAGAAGATAAAATGATTATCAAATTTGTTGTTGATTGCAGACATTCAAATTAGCATTCTGCCAGCTTCTTTCCTATAATATTCGTTTGTGTTTACAAACTTTCTACTAAGTGAAAATGATTTGAAGAGGGTTGCCCTTTTCTCCCTCAGATTAAAAATAGCCAGCGAGTTCTGCTGTGTCCATCGAGAGGAAAATACAAAAGTAAGGAAGGACACTCTGTGCTGGCTCCTTTTTTTTCTCTCTCTCTCTAGAAGGGGGTGTTTCAGGATCTAATTGATGAATAGCAGCTATAACTGGGAGCTGCGTCCTTCAATTGAACTTTAATTCATATGTGCATCAATCATATTCCCCCTTTTACAACATAATGGATACTCACAGCTCTGATTACTGTGCATTTTGTCCTTGTGATGTGTGTGTGTGTGTGTGTGTGTGTGTGTGTGTGTGTGTGTGTGTGTGTGTGTGTGTGAGTGTGAGTGAGTGTGAAAGAAAAAGAGAGAAAACAAGGATTTTTCATCGGAAATGGTAAACAAGATACAAGGAGGTCTCCCTCTTTCTCTCTCCCCTTCCCTCTCTCCCCTCTGTCTCCATTATGAAGTAAACAGGGCCTCAGCTGTGCTCTTTGCACGCCCCACAACTCAAATATTGAATTTTTTGTCCTTGATACACACAAACCGAAGCAATGTGAAAGGGATTGCAACAATCTTGGGGGAAAATGGAGAGAGTGTGTGTTTGTGTTAATTGAGTTGACACAGTCACAGTTTTGGGCTAAGACGTGGGTTTTGGTTAAGGTTATGGTAAAGGTTAACATTGGGGTTTGGTGTGTAGCTGTTGGGGTTAAGATTAGTCTCAAGGGAATAAGTGTCAGGCAATGTGACTATCATTACAATACTGAAAAAAAGGCCGTAAATTTTCAAATTACACTTAGACATTAGCAAGAAAAATGGTGGCAAAGTTTAACACAGTTTTCAACTATTCCTTAATTTAGTTAAGGTTTTCAATTTTGGTGTGCCACTTCAAGATTTTCAGTGGAAACATTTTTTAGGGCTTCACTGTTGGTTTGATGAAGAATAGTCTTTATATGTAGTTGGCTTTGTGGAGCTGTTGTTCTCTTTCTATCCGGTTAGTGTACATCTACTGTTGTTTTAATTAATAGGAAACAACAGAAGAATAATTTACATATGATTCCTGCTTTTTCAAGTTGAGTCAACATATTTAGTGTGATTTAAACCATCATGAATGTGTACAGTGCTGTGGTTAGGCCTGAAGTTTAACCTATGTGTTACCTCAGTGGATGTAATAGTAACGTAGTAGTGGTGTTGTTTCAGTCTTATAATATAACAAATATATGCCTGACTCTATTCATATTTAGAGAATAATAATGACAGAGCAAGTGCTGAGGTGATGCTGCTCAGGTCTTATTCTGTGCGGTTCGGCCTTTCCATTTTTCTCTTTCATTCTGAGCATTGTTAGCTGAGCTACCATTTTTCCCAGCAATCAGGATCAGGTGTGTGAAAATTGGTTTCATTCCCCTGCCTTGTGTAAAACCTTCAAAGGTGAGCCGCAAAACAAGCTACCAGTGAAACACGCCTTCCTATTCCAATAACATCCTCATCAGTGTTGAAACCAGAGAAGGCACATGCACTTCAAATGAGTTCGCCTATCACCCAGTTGCTGGCTAATGAGCTACCTAATTTAATTCATTACCGTGCCATACAAGGGTTTGACTAATGAGAGTGACCCTTTGCTGAATACAAAACCTGCATCTGATAGTAGCTGGGGGGGATGGGGAAGTGAGATGCCTCCTGTGTTCTTGAGTTACAAAATCAGTTGTGTTTTTTATGACTGTGCCATATTTGAGATTTGGCCTAATGATGGATGCAGACTAGTAGACTGTGCCTAGTCTATATCGATGGGCAATATATCATCAGATATCCTTTACATCTTTCTATTATCAAAGTACAACAATGTTTAATTACACGATATAACATGGTATAAGTTTGTATAAGAAAGCAATGAATGAAATAATAACAATAATGTATAAGCAAACAACTGGTCATCACTACTAGTAATACAGTACTGGGGCCTCATTTATAAAACATTCCGTAGGATTCACACTAAAAGTTTGCGTACGCCCAAAAGCTAAAAATGGCGTGCGCCAAAGAAATATCCTGATTTATAAAACCGTGCGTCCGCACACTTGCATGCAATGTTCCCTTTATAAATCACAATCTGCCTGGAAGATTGCGCAGCTGGATCCACCTCACATCCCGCCCTCGACACGCCCACATTTTACCATGAATGGTCAATGCAAAGCACCTCGTGAATGTTTTTGCATGTAAATACACCTGCTGATCCATGGCATTTTACGCTACATCATGGCAGAGAAAACAAGAAAAAGACATTTTACTGAGACCGAGATGCTTGTGGGTGAGGTGGAGGCCAGATAAGGTGATTTGTCTGGTGGTCACAGTGGCGTCACTAATAAAAAGAAAGAAACTGAGTGGCAGCACGTCGTCACCGCAGTTCATAGTGTGAGTGACACAGAGCGAGCTGAGGCAGAAGTTAAAAAAAAAAAGTGATCGGATCTAAAGGTGGAGACCAAGAGGAGAGTGGCACGGCACCGTCTCAGCGTGTCTGCTGCCGGTGGGGGTGAGGGCACACCGGAGCCCACACCACCGGACAGTAAAATCGCCTCCATACTTGGGACGGCCAGCGTGTGTGGCACAATGTCTACCGGCAGCTCCGTATGCTACACTAACCCCCCCCCCCCCCCCCGTCTTTCTCTCTCTCTCAGTACGCCGGTAAGCTAATAGCCTAGCTTATGATCGCTAACAGGCTCAAACGAGTATGTAGAATAGCGGCAGTGACAGAAAAAGCAAATTTTCATCCATGTCCCCCCTGGAATTTATTTGTGCTTACGGCAGCATCAAAGTTGGCGTACCGGTGCGCACATTCTCACGCCAAGTTTATTTTTATAAATCACAACCTTTGCGTAGGAAGAGGCGTGCGCAAATTTCAAGCCCCGTTTTGTGTGCACGCAAGCTTTATAAATGAGGCCCCAGGTCACTTTACTTTTGTTACTCAGTTGTCAGCACAGTAGTAATCATATCACTGTAACATTACTAAGTAATGTCTCGTATTGCACATAACTAAGTAATCCTTAAGTAGTAGTAGTAATTCATAAGACCAAAGGCAAATATTAGAGGGACATCGAATGTTGTATTTTCTGCTCACAAATTTGTCTCAAGGCCTTTACATTCTGTACAACATACAGTGCAATACCCTCTTTCCTTAGACCTTCAATTTAGACAAGGAAAAAAACGATTGAATGGGGAAAAAAACAGAAAGTTAGAGAGGTACTAAAGGAGATACCACAGTTAATCTGACACAACACATGATGTCTGAGCAGTTACGAGCAAAGCCAGAACAAACAACTAGCTGAGTCTTCTGAGGGACGAGGAACCGGATCAGAGACATCTAGACGATGAACCTTCAGGAGCCATGAACCGGACTGACACATAGCTGTAGAAAAGAACGGAGGGGAGAAAGAGGTAGAGATCAAATAAGAGGGAGATGAATTGGAATTTTCAAGCACATTTCTGAACACGACCGTTTCAAAGTCCAGAGAAAAAAAAAGAACAGGCTTTTGAACATAATTCCACAAACATATACCAAAACAGATCAGACTGTATAAATGTCTTGTTTTCAAATACATTAAACATATTTGGCGTTGGGCATTTTGCCTTGGCTCAGTTCTCAAATAGGAATAACTATACAATACTGAAAAGGTAGCGCTGCTGGCCCAAATCGTAACCCTTCATAGAAAGACCCCTGAAAAGAGAGAAACACCCCGCCTCCCTTTTTCCTATCTTTTTCATTTCTCTCTCTGTGAGACCAAATATTGAAAGAGAGCCCTTTCTTTATTGAGAGGGACTCTCTTTTTAGCCTGTCAAACCTGTTGTATAGGTGACAAGAGAAGGGGAACACATTCATTCACAGCCTCATGTGCCCTTTTACATCTCCCTACTCTCTATCTCTCTCTGCAAGCACAGAGGCCTGGAAAAAGTCCATTAAGGCCTATCTTAATGAAGAGGGACAGGACACAATGGCACCCTGAGAGAGGTGAGTGGTGATCAGAGAGGTAGATGAGGAGTCCAGCTCGTCCACTCATTCCCCAGTGGACAAGACAAGGCTTTGGACTTCAGCCTCTGCCGATACAGCAGCACAGGGTAATGAATGGAAAGGCAGCACCGCCGGAGCCATCAACTCGCCAATCTCTCATCAGCACTGCTCCCATCGGTGTTTCATTAATATACTCCTCCTTCTCTTCCCACGGCTTTGTCTGAGGTGTCTGTCCGTGCCACAATAGCTATTGTTCACCTTGAAGTGGAGAGTTAGAGTTTCTTGAAGGGGAAAATAATGAGTAATTACATGATTTAACTGACCTCCACTCAAGATGAGCTTTTCCTAAGTTGCTCTTACTGACAACAAGCCTGTCAATGAGATAAATGGCATGCGCTGTCAAACATTTTTAGCTTCATGCTAAAACATCTGTTCATATACTCATTATTGCTCATACTTGTTTAAGAAATGAATCAGACACAAAAATGTGACACCGTTAAAGGACTTTTTACAGCGTTTGATTCAAAATATAGCATAACATATACTATAATATAAGTATAATATGGATGGATGTCATCTTCCAAGATGGCTTAGTGGTTGTAGTTATTCATTTAAATGAACGTTGCTCATCTAGTGCAAATGCCAAAAAAGTCAGGATCAGTGTTTGCATATTCTCCTGTCCTGTCAACAATTTTACAATGTATTTTTAAAATTGCCATCAATGGGGAACATGTATATCTGTCAGCAGAGGGCATATTAGCAGCAAGGCAGATTTCTTGAAGCTTTTTTAAGGTCACATTAATACACCACTTAGAGTGTCATTATCTTCTGTACCGTATTTCTGTGTAAAACATGATCATTTCAAAAGGGCTTTAATTCACTAAAAACTGCTTGTGGCTTATTAACAAACCTGAGTGTGTGGAGAATGGAGCTATACAGGTCTGTAGAGGATTGTTTGCATTGATAGATCAGGAGGTGAAAGATGAGAGTGAAAAGAGTGAATTAAGCCTCTTTGACCTGATATTGAAACACACACCACCAACTCATGATAGTGTTCAATAAGACCTATTAAAGTACTGGTCGGCACCCGCTGTCAAATTTCAAGGGCAACTACATCTCTACGCATCTCTACCTCTCTTCCAATGACCTGTAGTTCATATATAGTAGATCTCTAATTCAGCTTCTCGTCACTCACAAATGCTACATTACATTTTTGAAAAACATCTGCATGATATTTAAAATTACACATTCCTTTGTTTTATCAGACCTCACTTCCCCTTACAGGACACCCAAGTGCATTGTGGCCTGATAAGAAATGTTGACAGATTGGACATCCTGCCCCCCTCACTGGTACCAGTGCCTAGGAGTAGTGCCACCTCCCTCCCAGGATGCTGTGCAGGATTGTAAGCCTGCTCAGAGAAAAGAGAAGTTATTTAGTGGAGGGGGATGTTCCCATTAGGGTGATGAATGGCCTAATTACTGGAAGTAAACAGTCCCTGGGAGATGAAAGACGAACCGGGGTCTACCAGGAGGGAAGAGCCGTTGTATTACAGGCGCCATCCAGCCTGGATTAGGGAGGGATGCACAGCTTGATTATGTGTGTTTGTGTGTGTTTGTGTCAGTGTTTGTGTGTGCATCTTTCTCAGGGATTCTTAATCCTTGTTGCTTTTCTTGTATCATCATGTTGGTTGGTTTAGGTGAGGACATCTTGAGCCAAACTTTCTAGCATGTAATTTAAGTGTTCCACCAAGTTCAGTCAATTAAGTTTACATACTGTACATTATGTTCAACATCAATATCAACACCAAAGACAAGTAATACCTGTAAATGACTGCAATGGTCCTAAGATTAAAGTAGGCATTGTATTTCACACTTTCTCAGATAGTTCAGGTCATCACATCAACATACAGTCAGTGTCAAATTATTTTCTAGTATCAAGCAGATCCTGATGTTGCTCTTATTGTCCAGTTTGTTTTTTGCCCCTTTTGACAATGAAGCACATTATCTTGAATCTACAGCTAATATCATGCACTGCAAAATTACTTAATTATTTGATGTGATTGCTATTAGATAGTATTGTGACTGAAAGTTTACTGGTTGTAATTCTAAAACCCAGAAATCTCAACTCAAGCTTTCTGAGCTTCAGAGTTTTGCAGCTTATTTCCCAAAGGGCTTTCAATCATGTATAAAATAGAAACAGTGGTTTTCATATTCAAGAGATGCAAATGTTATGTTGTATGACATAAATTGTGCGGATGATTTCCACTTTAAATTCCAAAACCTATGTTATCTGCCTACTTATAGTAATGTTATGTGTTGTTCCAGCATTGTAAAAACTGAGCTTATTTTCATTTATCCTAAACACACTACAAATTTCACTTGGGAATATGAGGCAAGAACGCATGCTAGAAGAAACTTTTGGTATTATACATTATGATTTTCATCAGACATTCACCTGCAATCCAAACAAGCTTTTTACTTAGACAAACTGATTGCTGTAGTGTACGTATCAGAGGTGTTGAGCATGTTTACAAGCTCATTGTCCGTAGCTTCCAGCAGCCTGGGACGGGAACACCTGTTTACTGATTGCTGATGTGCTATCCAAACCCGGGAGGCCAATCAGTTTAGCTTGTGCATTGGAGCTAGCCTATTTACTGACCAACAGCTGGGCAGAGTGACTGCATGCAGCACCTCAGAAGTCCTGTCTTTGTTCACTTTTTAGGGATACATCAAGTTCTTTTCAGTTTTGATTGAGTCTGTTTTACTTTGTTTGCAGTCTTTTAGCTAATTTTACTTCATCCTGCATCAGATCTCTGTACTAGAGTAAAATTAATGTTCTCATCAAACTTTGGGTAAGTCAGCGAACAAGCACGTTTTACAAAATGTAAGTGTGTTCCTTCAAGCTCCTAATATTAGTGTGTGTAGGTGAGTAAGTGAGACATTGAACAATAAAAATCAAGAACCTAAGTGTATTAATGTGTCCAAAGATACTTAGATTTTAGGAATACTCAGCATGCTCATCACCCATGACCGTACTTTTTTTGGACAAATACAAATTACGTTTTTATTCTGTAATACATCCCAGTGCAGCTGAATTCATAGCAGTGACCACAAAGACACCTACACATAGGCCATCACATAAACCACCATTAACTCAGTCAATGTCCCTTGTACACTGCTGCCTCCCTGTTTCTTGTCCAGACTGAGCTATTCAGCATTTTTTATGATCGATTACACAGTTAGTCAGGGGGAACCACTGGGCCTTTGGGGACTGGCAAACACACACAGACACACACACATACACACTACTATTCTGCAGCACATGTTTAAAAGCCTCCTTTAACCTTGATCATGAACGATGAAGAACATGACACTTAATAAGTGTTTTTCATTGTTCACTGTCCCTGTAAATACATAAATCTCCACCAGTATGTACAGTAAAGGGTAAAATGGACGATAGAGAGTAATGGGCTTGTATGTGAGGGGGCACTGACAAAACACTACATGAGAGAGACAGACTTGCTACTACACTCCAGCTGTTCAACAATAAATGACAGAAGATGACACAAATACAACAATTCAATACAGAAAAACAAAAAATCCAGGTTTACTCTTTAAGTCTCTTTAACTCTCCTGGAGAAATGTAACACTGTTCTTTCAGAAGGTATTCTCTCATTTGGTGTTTTGATGATGGTGGAGAGCACTGACTAACACATTGGTCCAAAATCCACCATGGATGTTCAATTGTGACGAGATCTAGAGACTGTTAGGCCATAGTATATGATTCACTTCATACTCATCAAACCATACAGGGACTCCTTGTGCCCTCTCGGTGGGAACGTTGGGATAGAAAGGTTTCATCAGAGGATCAAGGTGATCACTCAGAACAGCTTTGTGTATTGATTTGCAGTGACCATTCCCTCTAATGCCGAGGTCACTTGACATAACTTTCTGTCTTCTTATCAAGAATCTTGAAGCCATGGTTTGCACACTACATGACTGATCAGTGGGGTCAGACATTCCAAAATCTTTCACATTGCATCGGCAAGCTCTCGGATTCCTTCTTCGAACAGTTCCCATGTTGCTGAGCAAATGGCACTTTGCCTCTGATTTGGGAGCTTTTGTCAGAGGTCTCCAGTAACTGTCCGATCATGTCTTGCATTCACATTCTCAGCCGCTCAAGGAAGAGTTACGCCTCTGATTTTCCTTACTTATCGCATCAAATTTGCACTGTCGACCACAATTTCTAACCATATTTACAGATGTGTTTCCCAAATATCTAAAAGTAGATGTCACTTTAGTCACTGTTTCTCTTCAAACACTAGCTACTTTAGCAGTCTGACTGAAGCTCCTGCCATCTGTGCCCCAACAATGAACCCTCTTTCAGAGTCACTTGGATCTCTTCCTCTCTTAAGAATCAACTGGGCCTTGTCAGTTTTTTGTACATGTCACAGAGCATGATAGGATGTTAACTACTACATTGTGTTGCGCAGTACACCTATGTGGAAGCATCTGCATTCTTTTCTCCACTTATTTATTCCAATTTTTCCTTTACATTTTTCTCCTGCCTATATTTGTGTGTGTGTAATTGTACATGCATCAGCATATCATATCCATGGGTAAATATGACAGAAAGGTCAAAAGGTGACAGGAGTGCAGAGCCATGGCAGTGAGAGGTGGAGCTAACCTTTGACATTGGCAGCACCTCAGCCCCCCTGAATCTATTGTTGCCATTCTTGGAAAGTAGGGATGGGGAGAAGGGACGCCAGCTGCCACGAAAGGCAGTGCCAGGGCAGACGGGAAATCAGCAGGTGGCATTCTGGGAAAGTGCCGGTAAAGTACAAACACAGTGCGGTGGGCAAGACTTGGTATCTCCCCCCTTCCCACTTCAGCTCAGATCCCTCACCTTCCCAGTCTCACCCACCTCCTCACAGTATGGACTGTTTCATCCCGTAGGAGGGTCTACATCTTCTTTTTTTGTCTATACTCATATTTTATGGCTTTTTTCCTCCAGCTATCTCTTTTATCACTCACAAGAGAGAAGGCCATTTCTGTTACAATTTTCATGCCAGTTTTCATTCCTGTTTGCTTAAATGCAAACACAGTGGTGCCATTTAGGTCCTAATGGTTAAAGTCATCTGGGACTAAAGTAGTGACAGTGAGACAGTGAGGGTGAGATGGTTCCAGTGAGCCTTTTCCTCATTGTATATTCCTTGTGACAGAGTTCCCTTTGGGTGGGAAATTAGTTGTACACTCAGGCGACACAAGCCTGAGGGGACAGTTCACATGAGTATACAATACAATGCTCGCATGGGCAGCACACACACTACACACACTGTACACTGTCGGGCTGGCTTGGCTGCACCTTCTGTTACAGACTTTATCCATTTCCTCATTCTCTCCTTATCCGCTCCCACTGAGGTATCTGTTTATTTCAACAAGCCCCCCAACACCCCACTGGCCCGACCCCCCCTTCTTCACTCGAGCCCTGAAGTGTGGATCACAGGAGATGAAAAGGCTTAGGCAAGTAAAGCTCTCTTCTTCCCCTCACCGCACATTTCTAGTAGTTATTCATTCATGACAAAACCCATTCACGCTCTGACAGCCTATGTCCCCACTGATGTATGGTGTCGTCTCCCGCCACGATCCCCGCAATGTGCACCGGAGTCCCTACTGCCTTACGCCCTCCCCAGCCCCCTCACGATTTTGTCCTGAATATCGCTCTCGCTCAGGCAGGATATGACGTGAGTTTGGGGGTTTATTCATATATACGACGGCTTTGATACATGACAGAGAAAATACGCTGATGGGGGTGAGCGCCAAGAAATCTGTTTAAGATCACACGTCTGAGAGCGATGTCCCCGCCGTGTGAATATGAATGAAGGAGGGAAATTAATGCTTTTGCCCCTCTCTCTTCTCTCTCTCTGTCTCTCTCTCTCTCTCTCTCTCTCTCTCTCTCTGTGTTATTTATTCACATTTCATTCAGTGAGCACACAACCCCCGCGGTTTCTCTGTCAGACCTGGCAAATGCAGAGTGAGGGCGGCTACAGATGAATATGATTGCCCTCTCTGTCTTCCCCGATGCCTGGGTGCGAGGAAATCAGAGTTGTTTGTAATGCTGTTTGGGATGGTAAGGGTCAACTTGTAAATCAACCTGTTTTTTTGCCCTTAGAATTCATTAACATACAGAGCAGAGAAACATGAGTCTGCTCCCTTCAGAGAATAGGCTGCTCCCTGCACTGGCATGATAGTGTGTAAATCTTCACGCGCCGTTAGCAGCACACACGATTGCTCTGTACGAAGCACACTTATATCATAGAGGTAAGAAAAGCTAAATCCTTAGAGCTGCAAATCTAATGTTTAAGTGGATGTAACAGGCACTTAACTGAGAGTTCAGTCTCACAAACCTTTATGAAATTAGCAGGAATTCTATGAGTGAGTTCAGAAAAGCTAAACCACTTGAGTTGTACTTGAGTGCAACTCTATGAATGCCTTCCAGGAGAGACTGTCTGAAAATGTGTATAATTATCACCATATGTAAACGACATTACATCTCCCTATCTATAACGCCCAGCCATTTACTCACTGTTGGAGTACAGCCATTCAAAGCTGCTATAAACAACTATCAGCAATCGGTCAACAACAATCAACAACAGAGAGCTAGATACAGATACACAACTAACGGCAGGTACTGTTAGCAGCAGTTAGAGGTTACTTTAGCAAGTTACAAGTAAAGCTACCTGTCCATCAGGGAACTCTGCAAATCACATAGAGTTTAGGCAGACCAGCTGGAACTGGAACTCTCCTTATTTCCAACCAAATTCTTGTCTCATTTGTGGTCAGATCAAATTTAGTGCCCATACTTCTATTTTCCCAGCTACTGTAGCTGTCTGTACTGTAGAAGCTTTTGTCATACGATAGTTTGTGTGTTTCCATTTAAAGTCGGCTGGAAAATATGTTAGACACGTGCAGGCACCTCACGTCACTGATGTCACTGATGTTTGGTAGATGGGTGCCAGTTTTTCCAGTATGTATCTCCAGTACCTCTAGTCAGGATGCTTTCTATTTCCACTCTGTAAAAGTTCACAAGAACTTGGCATGGGACGTTTGCCTTCTGAAGTTTTCTTAAGTTCAGCTGTTTCTGAGCTTTCTTTACCAGGGTTGAGATGTATGATGTCCATGACTGATTCTCTGTGACGCAGATTCCCAGGAACCTGTTCACTTGCTCCACTTCAGCTCCACTCCTGTAGACAGGGTTGTGTGTCTTTGCCTTGCTTTTCCTAAAATCAACCATCAGCTCCCTGGTATTACTTACGTTAAGTAATAGGTGGTTCTCTCTGCACCACCCTGCAAGATCAAGGTTTAACTTTTAAGGTAAAGACGATACCTTCATTCACAGTCTATCTTTTCTAGGTTTAAGTAGGCAACTGAGCCCAGTTCACCCAAAAGACAAAGGTACACTTATCCTCTTATCTTCCATGGTCTTATTTTCCACTCACTATACAATCACTATCTTCTTGTTTCTAGTGTTATGGCCTCCATGCAATAGCAATACATTTACACCAGTACTGTACTTAAAGCTGCATTAATCAAGCATGCAGTTCCCCTGAGCTTTGAATATCGATTTAATGTCTTTATTTTTATTGTTTTGGTGTTATTGCCTGCAACTTTCCAGTTTTGGTTCATTCTCTTCAGCAATCATTTTAATACAGCAGTCTGTTTTCAGCAAAAAAAAAAAAAACCCAACTGTATGCTATCAAGCAGCAAACTGCAACAAAGTTAGCAACTAGCTTTTAACTGTGCGTGCGTGTGAGGGTGTGAGGTTGTGTGTGTGTGCCACCCTAGTCTAAAAAGGCTGGAGGCTGAACCCACTCTTTCACACTCCCACTGACTCCATTGTGAAGCTTCTGTAGACTTCTATTAGAATACCCAATTGGTTTAGTTGAAATAGATTGGAGATAATTTGGTTTATATTTCATGAATTATTGGGTAACATTGGACTTTGGTCCAATATAGAGTATGTGTGAAAATATCTCAGTTGTCGAACTCAATCTGACTGCCAAAATAAGTATTAATAGAAATCTCAACAGGAAACACAAAATCATTTGGAAAAAGCCTGCAGTGTTGACAGATGGTTATCATCAACATTAAAGTTATTTTCATAAGGAAGTTTAAAAGAGATAAAAATCTAACTTTAAAAATCTTGTTAGTAACAGAATGCAAGCAATTAGCATTTTAATTAATGATTTATCACTTTCTTAATGTGTCTGTTAAATATCTTTCATATTGAAGCATTCACATTTCCTTCCTAAATAAATGACATTTCACCCTGATAATGACTTGCCTCACTCTGTTCATTTGATATAATAGTCTAGACTTGCATAATAATATGCAGTAAGAAAGTTGGGCAACTGCTGGAGATTTTACCCAAAGACATTCGTGCTCTCCCTTCAAGCCGGAAAGTAAAGGTTTAAACTTGCCCTCCCCATTTGTGCATGTTAGAGATGTCTCTCGTCTTGAGTCACTTTCAACCTGGCACTTGAAAAAGACTGCAGTTCTTCATTCATATTAGTGCCAGCAAGGCAATTGCTCACTGAACCCTCACAAAATAGTTTGGCTAAGAGGATTTGGCTAATATCTCATTAGCTTAAAGGCAACAGCTCATTCTGCCCTCGCTTTTATTTGGACAGCATAGCTCTGGATTAGCACTCTCTAAATAACAAATGCCACCAAGCCAATTTATTTGGCTTTGTTCACTTTAATTCAATTTCCATTACCCCCTCAAAACATCCTGAGATTGTTTTTTTACTGGGACTGTGAAAACCTGTCAAGTTCAGGATAAGGCTAGAGGTTGACAGCAGTTTTGTGAAACAATCAACAGGCAAAGTGGAGGAGACAAGAGAAGCCAACATCCCAGTATCAATACAGTACCAGCTCCTGCTACACTAATGTGTCGCATGCCACGCTGAGACCCAAGCTAACAAACACTGTCATACTGTTTAAGCTGTAGCAAAGAAGGGAACACCATGCTTGTGTGTTTCTTTAAATCATCACAACATGACATAACAAAAAGAGGAGGGGAAGCTCTTGCACTGTATCCATGGAAGCCTTTTCCACTCACAGACATCTCTTGTCTGCTGATTTGTGTGGGGAGTTACAGTCTGCTCCGCTTTGCTCCGCTGACTTTTCAGCTCCTCAGCTCAAGCCGCTGTCGTCCTCATTTCCCAAATCCATTCCTCTATCTTTAACCATGATAGGTCAGCACTAATGAAGCTTCTTTGAAACATATAAGGACACAAACTTGATATTTTATACATCTTTTGTTTATACACTCTCTGAGGGAAGACCCCACTTGTGCATGTTGTGCCTGCTTGTGTCTGTCATATAGTGCATTGGATGTTCGTTCTTTTGGAGAATCTTCAGATTAGAAAGACTTTTTATGATTTCTGCCAACTGAAGCTTCTGACCACATATGGTCCTGACAAATGATCAGTTTTTCAATTTGAATGTTCTCCGCCTCCTGATGCCATGGATGATCAGCTGTCCTCATCTCCTGTTTGCACACCTACCACATATTTGTGTATCTTCTCCTAGGACTTTCTCTAACATGGACATGTATGTCACTTTAGAGTTCAGCATCCACCACAATTCTCTCTCTGTATCACTGTGCCAGACAGGCAAAGTGGGCCAGCACTAACATTTCAGAGCATTTCAGCATGCAGTACCTACACCCTGGGGCAGCTGCAAGAGCTCACGCCAGCACATTGTCATCCCCCTTAGCCTTTTTCTAGTCAGAGACATTTGCTACGCTGCCACTTTTTCCCTCTCGCTGCTTTTTGCTCGTGTCTGACACATCCTTGTTGTTCATTTCTTATACATGCCATCTTCCCCCAGCTGCTGCAGCTCTTCCCAGCCAGTCGGGCCCATTAAATTGGTGCTTACCGGCAGCAGAGATTGTGTCCCAGTCTCAAGCAGGGCCACCCAAACACTCCATCGACATGAATAAAATATGGTTGTGACATTACACACGCAGCACTCCTGGGGCCCCGGAGCCAATGAGGTTCAAGTGGGAGGTGGGGTTGTTGGGTTGGTGATGGGAACGAGTGGGTGTTCAGTGAGGTAACTCTGTAAGGTAACACCACAAGAGCGTTGACTCACTCTACTGGAGTCATATACTGAAAATAGTGAGATGCATCCTTTATGAAACTCGGTTCAGGAGTTCACGAGAGAGAAGAAGCACAGATTTTATTTAAGAAATAAACAGCCTCTCCGCTCCGTTTTAGTTTAGTACACAACACAACGTATGCCACTCATGCTGGCTTGAATCAACGGCTTGTGCTGCAAATACACAAAAAAACTCACACCACCACCATTATAACCAATATTGACTGATTAATGTATTGACTGATAAACCCACACTTAAAATGGCTTGTTCTAACTTAAATGCTGTAAAAGGTGGAATTAAAGTTGACAACAGCATCTTCACTACCTGCTGCTGTTTGATCATCTGCTGTTAGAGGTTTAACATCATTCCCTTTTCCCAACCTTTGTCGCTACATAACAAGTAGTTATCTGGCCAGTTGGAGCTCAGCCATCGAAACACAGCTTGGCTGGCTAATCTGACCTATAAAAGGTCCACATCACTGCATCAGTAGTTGCATTTTTCTGAATGTAGACAAGGGCAAATTTAATTATTTGTCAGCAGGTAATTAAAATTCGCTGTATATATTATGGTTTACTTTCAACCACCTGTTGAGAAAAACATGTTGATTTTCCATTCACTTTCCATCACGTGGAACCTTTCTAACAATGCTCTGCCTTTTCCTTTGACATCATGCCGGTCCTGTTAACAGGATTTCTTTGTAGGGTGGTTTGATTCCAGCTAATTAGCAACCATGTCAGCGTGCTTGGCTGTTAACACGTCAAGGTACTACATTTACATGTGGGGCTACATGAAAACATCCCATTACGTGTGTATACGTCTGCCAGCAGCCCAGTACAACGGGTCCCCAGTGGAGCTGAGGTGCACTCCACAAGCTAATGGGCCTTTTTTGTTTACCCTATTTGGCTGGCAGGCCTTTCCTGGGTAATTGTCCCTGCTAATCATTTGTTGGCTGCTTGGCAAAAGAGAGCTTTTAAAGCATATGAATTCAGAATGCTACTGCTGTAGGTTGAACAAAGCAAGAGAGGAAAAAGACTTAATACAAAAGCTCCCATACGTTCTCTCTTGGTGTGTTAAATACACACTTCCTGCACACTTTAAACCATTTTTTTTTCTTTTTTACCTAGAAAATGCCACTTTCATCAGCAAGAAAATGTTTGGTAAAGTGAGTCTTTTTTTTTGTTTATCACCATCTTTACCCTGTCATTACTAAGCATCTGCTCAGGCTTCTACCAGAGAAATCTCCTCAGAACATTTTCTCACTTGCTGTTACAGATGATATCCACTTTGCTTTACATCATTACAGCAAAATGGCATGATTATTTTCTATGCGCCCCTCAACCCCACGCATCCTGCACCAAAACTGCTTACACATCCAATTTACAGACATACCTTGTTTCCACGCACTAGCTCCTCTCCAAAAATACATGTATCTCTGATATCTGCAGCCAAGTGTCAACTCCTGAAATGAGTTTTGCACTTCCACAATAAAAAATTGTCAGAAGGCTAAGGCATTTTTTCAAGTTGGAGTGAGTGGAGCTTTAATGTCCCTGCAAATGAGCTCACAAATCTCATAGGCCACAGCACTGCATCTTTGAGATAGCAGAGAAATGGTGTCTGTATGCGAATGCGTCTGAGTGGATGTATGTGTGTGAATGTGCTGTATGCATATACGTACAGTGCGCTTGTTTCCAGGGTGTAGAGACGTAAAGTACTATCTGTGTGATGTATTATAAGTAGAATCCTTTGGGCTTTTGGACGATTACATCCCACCACTAGCAGCATCATTGGCCAGATTTCAAAATTGATCTCGTTTGATTTGACTTTTTCGTCACAGTTCTCTGAGGCAGTGTGCTGCTGCAGGTTTGCTTTTAACGCACTTAAACTTCTGTCATAGTGAAAGGCAGCAAGGGAAATTAAGTAATGGGCTTGGCAGCGTGCAAAGTGAAGGGGTAATGACAGAGACACTAGCAGGAGTACCTTTCTCTACCTTTCTTCCTCTACCAGGTCTTTTTAACCACTTCACATCTATGCTCTCTTGCCTCTCCTCAGTGCAGGCAAGAGGCAAAATGCTGCTGCGCTGCTGAATATGAAAGAGGGCTCCATTCTGAGCCGTTTTCACTCTTTTGTTTAATTCCTTTTTTTTTTTTTTTTGCCACAGCTCCCAATCATGGTCCCCCTTTTCCACTATGACTAGGAAAAAAGCTGCTCATTTCTTCAAAGCCCCATGCATATCCACCATTTTGAAATATTAATAAGGGTTCATTTTAAATAGAGGATGAGGTCGTTTTTGCTTTTCTTGCAACAGCTCTCGCAATCCCCATCCTATTTGCGGCTTTGCGTGGAGCGGCAAAAGCGATATCTTCAGAGATTGGATCGCAGGGCAAATGCGGATTCTGCTAATAATCTTCTCCGCTTGGTTAATGTGATAGCTCTGGACAGGCAGGCAGGCCTATGTGCCAAGATGGAGGAGACAGCTGAGGTGACTCCTGGATTTCTCTTCAAAAAGACAAAAAGAGAGGCAGAGAGTGCAGCTGCCCTGCTCTCACTCGTTCCCATTATCCCCCTACTCATCTTTTCATCTTCCTCCGTGTGGCAGGTGGTTGAGAGAGAAACAAGCGATTCTAACAGAGCATTCAGAGAATAACCAGTGCAGCAGAAAGTGGGCAATTAACATAAAAATACCCTCTTCAGCCGCGCCTAGAAAAAGAGACTCAGCAGCAAAGCTATGCTGACTAACACCTGAAGTTGAGGTGTGTATGTGTGTGTGTGTGTGTGTGTGCATGTGTGTGCGTGTTTACTAAAAAATGTTCATTATCTCTCTTGTTCCAGTGATGAGGACACTCTTCTGTAGTCTGTCTCTCATCTTCCTCCCTACAGCCACTTTATCTTACTTTTACACTTTAAAAAAAAAAAGCGCAAACACAATGCAGAGAAAACTTTGCATCTCCAAAAAGACAGCTTTTAGCATTTGGTGTACAACACACTTCCTCTGTTATCTAATTACCAGTGAAAGGATATCATTGCCCCAGATGGGTTTATAACTTCCTCAACAGTTATAGGAGCATGTAATTGCTTGTGTGATTATTGATGAGTTTCCAGGTTTCAACACAATGACACCAAATGTAGCATCTATTTTTTCTGTTGTTGCTCATGTCATTAAATCCTCATCCAGAAATATAGATAAACGGTCACTAGTTGTTTAATAAGGAGCTCAGTTATCTTCAGTCAGCGCATGACAACAGTTTTTCATTTCATATAACGTTCTTCCATTAGCCCATATTCTCATGTCAGTGGAGCTGTTCCATACTGGAGGCACAATGTTTTTTGTGGGAGGTTTTCATCCAAGCCTGAAAACATACCACCCCTTTCAGTGCAATCATTTCATGATCTTGTCTCTTATTTATCCCAGATGAATACAAGAAAAACCCCATAAGAAAACATTAGAGCTGAAATGAACTCCCAGCTCATTCATTTATAAACATTTATTAACATAGTAGTGTTTTTTTAATGCAATGCCTCTGGCAACGGATTAAGTTACTACTTACCCTGTACACCTGTCATACAACTCAAGCACTCCTGATCAGAAAATATGATGAGATACCACGGGGTGCCAATTCATTAAGCCCTAATAGGACAAAATCTTAAATCCTAGTGGCCTGTTAATTGCCACTAGAATTTACAAACTCACACATGAAGATTGAATAAATTCCTTCTGAAAGTGACTGGAAAGATATTATTACTGCAAATTCAACTCTAAGGAAACATCCATTATAAACCAATCTCAGCCCATCCTCCAATGCATGCTGGGATGACTCCCTGTTGTATGGCCCTGAATGGGAGTAAGTGGGTTGTTGAATAAGAGAAATGAGTGAATAAATAAAACAAATTAATGAACATATACAAACGTGCATGTATAAATATATACATGCATACACCCATGCCTTTATAGCCAATTTTGATTTAGACTAATGGCAATGAAGCGAAGCTGGTGGAAATTGTTTCCAGTACTGTAGACACACACCACACACAGATATAGTACAGTATACACACACTGGACTAGACAGGGTTTGGCTGCTGTCAGTTGTCATTGTTGAGCTCTGTGGAGGAGAACAGGCAGACTATGGGACCTGATTGACAAGCATCTTCAATGCAGCTCATTTTATCCCATCAAGTTGAGATTTTTTTGTTATTAATAATTGGCTCTGAAGTGGCTTTCTCTCCTCTTTTGTTTCCCTAAAATGCATGCATCTGTATGGGGACAAAGTTATTAATAAAATCCTGGAGCTTTTATTTTGTTGAATTGTATTCCATGTATGGGTCCTGCAAATGGTAAATTAATTTCTGTTCTTTTTAAAGCGTTTTATAGGATTGCCTTAAAACAAAGTTCAAACCGAAATCATCATTGGCTGAATGACAGATTTTTTTTTAAAACAGGGATTGTCCACTATCGCCATATCCAAAGCAAACAAGTCCCCCAAACTATATGACATAATAGATTGGACATTCTTTCCAAAACAGACCATACTAATATTATCTTTGCCTTCCAAACACACTTTACAGATGACCTTTATAAAAAACTATTCCTCTGAGAAAGGCGACCGAAGAAGAGCAACTGATGTGTTCACTGTGCAGCCAAACAAACTGATGCTGGTTTGATAAAAGTTTAACACACAGCAGCACGGCACAGAAACAGGAGCTGTTTACCTTGATGACGTGTTACGACGTGTAACAGCTGTTCTCTCTTCTTCCAATGCTCCCCGGCAGTACTAAATTTTGAAATAATGAAAATCTTCTGTACCTGAGCAACTCTTGATTCTGGTCAGAGCCGAGGTGCTGTTGGAAACGTCAGAGCACACACATTGTATATTGGCAGTAATAGCAGGGGGTGTCAAGTGCTTGTACACTGGATGGTCTCAGAGCTGTTAGAGACTTGACATGCAGCATGCTGGGTAATAATAGACATGAGCAGGTTGTCTCTTTTTTTCAAATCTACTTTGAGCAACTGCTTTGCTACTATTTCTTCATTTTGCAAAGTTTTGTTCTGTCTTTGATGTGATGTCCACCAATCAACACCAGTGCTCAGTCTGGGCAGTTTTTTGAAGGAAGTTGTGGAGGATGACTATAATTCACAATTGCGTGTAGGGGCACTTAGACTCTAGGGGCCCCTGCACTGCAGGGCCTCAGTGGTGTCTGCAATAAATCACATAAAGTAGCACAAAAAGATCCTCCTCATTTAACATCAGATTTTCCATATCAAGTGTAAATGTAAATGAAACATGATCTTGTAATAAGCAGTAAACTTAATTAGAACAGTGTTGTACTTAGGACCTTTCAAGATAATTTAAAATGTGACTATGAGATTTGTGTATTTCAGATTTCAGTAGTGAGTAATGGATGCCGATGCACTGCTAATAATCACAGCCCAGAGAACATGTTCTTATTTTTTTTAGTAATTGTTTGCTAAAGAAGACAATGAGGAAGTGGTTATGTTGAGACAGGAGAATATTATTAGGTGGCTATTAATTGTTGTCATACAGGTGTTCGGATTAGGATGGCATCAAGCTGAGATCAGGGTTTTATTGTAGCAGTTTGCCTCCCATTAAGCATTCATCATATGTTTACTAAATACGACTTTGGGTAGTAGCATCATCCCCTGCTCATCACTGTCACAGCAGGTAGATGGATGATGAGGAGCACTCATAATTGTGAATTAATTCAATCATCAGTGGATACCCGGAGCTGACTTGTGGAACAAGGCACAACTGAGACTGAGAGACTGATGTTTTTAGACGGTTCGTCATCTTTCTACTCTTTTGTTTCTTTTAATCACTTTTTCAGATGCAATTGATGCATATTGATACATAGTGAATATTTGAATACCTTTTGATGCATATGCTTGTGTACATGTATATGTCAGTGTGAAGGATCTGGTTGTACAGATCTGCAACTTTCAAAGGTTTTTGTACTAAAATCTGCGTCTTTTACAAATCGTTCAGCCACTTCAGAAGTAATAGGTGTCACCTACATCTATCTACTCTGCATGTATGCTCCTGTATATTCAAGGATATTGAGCAACAGGGAAATACCCTATATATTATATATATAATATTATATATATATATATGTGTGTGTGTGTGTGTATATATATGGTAAAGTAATCCCCTTAGAACAAATTCAGTCATAATCTACGAGCACACATTTCAAAAGTAAACTGAAAAAGTACTTGAAGAAAGACATCTAAAATGATGCTTTTAATGGCAGTATAGACTTGTGTACACTGAATTCAATCCCATCCACAACATCTGCATTTGCAAGCCTCTCCAAGTTTTACTGGAGAACTTCCTTTATTTAAAATGAAAAGAAAAGCACAAAGGACATAGAAAAAAAACTGTCCAATGTTTGCTGCTGAGTCACAGCAAATACTGTATGTGCAGCAATGTGACATTTCTCTCTCTTTTCCCCTTTTTTGTATGATAGTTGTTGTTGTTTTTTTTTAACCCAGGTGTGTCGAAAGTGTGTCTTTTGCACAACTGTTACCCAACTCCTGGGCCAGTATGCTCTTTTTGAGACAAGATGAGCTGCAATAGCTCCCCCTGCTGGATATAGGGCACATTCAGCATTTTTCTTCTCCAAGGATGGTCATGGTGAGGTTAGGTTTTAGCAGCGTTGGTACATTTAATAAAAAATGTCGAATCTGATCCGAAGGCAGTGTTTAGTGTGAGCAATGGATGTCACCAAAATATGCAGAAATCAAAATAAGATAGATCATTTAAATAAACAAAAAAACACCAGAGCTTCTAGTCATTGGACAGCACTAGTTTTAATAAGGAAATGTGGACATATTAGATCTATAAATATACTGAATCAGAATGTAATTGATTTCATACAGGGTTCTTTTAAATGTCCTACTACTATTAGTTTGTAATGCTATCAGCAGAATGAAACATGAAGCAGAAATAAAGCAGCTTCAGGTGTTTACATCAAGTGCATATAGTCTAAGTACCTAAACTGCTGTACAAGAGTCTACATGAAATCCTATTCCCTGAAAACAAAGCTATGGAACATTCAAGTGGTTATGAAGAGATCAGCATCTGTCCTCTCGCTCGGCTCTGGAGACTGGAACGACCTGCTTGACTGCCACCAGTGGTCGTCTCCCTGCCAGTGGAGGTGGGAACAGTAGGTATACAGGGAGCTTCATGATCACACTCAGCAGTGATCGGCTCCATTGAGCATTCCATTGAGCATCTGGCGGTCCGTCATTACGCACTGCATCTGAAGTGCTACTATTTCACATACTCTGCTGTGACTCCCACACAAGGGACAGCGGATGAGTTTTATGATTACAGAACCACAGCCATGCATCATTTGGTTAGGCTCCCAATACTACGCTACACAATCTGCCCACTGCTATGTGTGATTGTGAATGCATATTCGTGTGCGTGTGGGTGAGCGAGTGTTTATTTGCATGCCCTCGTGTGTGTGTGTGTGAGGCTGTATACCAGCATCTGTTGGTTTGTTTTTAAGTGGCCTGCTTTACCTGAATGTGTCTGGGCTTGTGTTTGGATGGGTTTTCTTGTGTGTGAGTGAGCGTGCATGGGTATGGGTGATTTGCAGGTGTGTGTTACAACGTGTGCATGGAGAAATGGGGGGATGGAGACACAGGTAGACAGAGGGACGCTCTGCTGCGTTCACACCATGTGCGGCAGGGGTGCGGAAATGCCGTTCTTGGCAACATGCATGTAACATGTGTGCCCGGTAGGTGGCTTGCGACACACCAATAGTATGTGCCAGTTAGTAGCACCAGGCACCAAAGTGGAGCCACGCCAGTCTCCTTCCAGTGCCATGGGGCTCATTCAGGGCAGAGCAGCAGCCACTAGTAGGTAGAAGTAAATGTCCTTCACTAATCCAAACAATCTTTTCTCAGGTGCTCTCAACCAAACCAAGCAAAAAGAGTAACTGTAGTTTGTTCTATTTGTTTGATTTATCTATTAAACATCATTGTAATTGCTTGAATCCTTTTGCATCAGATGTTTGTTTCCTTGCTTCACTTGAGAACTAAATATTCAGCAAGGTACAACTCACCAGTATAATGCCAGTGTGTGCGTGTCCTTGTATCAGGGTCTGTACGTGTCTCTATTCTTGTGCCGATGTGTGTATGTGTGTGCGTTTCCTGGCCTCCAGTGGTGCATTGGGAGGCAAAGCAGTCTGGTTCTGTGCACGTACCGTGTTCTCATTACCACTAACAGCCTTGAGCCGGCCTCGTCATTAGAGGGAACCATTCTCAATCCAATCACCTATTGGTTACGCTACGCTACAGAGGCCCACAAGCTGTCCTCATCCGATGGCTGAGATTTCTTTGTGATGTCTCCTGAATCGCAAAGGACGAACAGTGTGACGAGGAGAAAAAAACAGGAACAGCAAGAGAGAAAAAGAATGAGAGAGACACATACGTTTCTGATCAGGTCAGATTACAGCACAGGTGTCTCTCCATCTGGTCAAGATGTGAAGAGAAAAGTTTTATTTTTAGGTCTGTTCCATAGCACTCATCTAAAGAATGTTTACAACACAGTCCCCTAACCTTAAAGATAAAATAAGATGTTTTGTAAGGTTGCTTTGTTGAGGCAGGACACTGTAAGTCATCTGACATTTCATTGTCAGATGATCTAAATGAAGCAAACCAACTGGCTGAAAGGTAACATTAATGTGGATGTGTCTTAAAGGTTCCTTGTTCTTATAAACGAACCAAGGTTATGCTTACATTTAGTGTTACTCACCAAAAACATATTGTGTTTATCCTTAAGTTCTAACGGGTTTGATGAATCCATTTCCTTCCTCCTTTCCTTCGTGCATTGCTTTACATCCATGTTTGCCAGATTCTTCTTCCCTGCCTTTTTTAGCACATTACATCCACCCGTAGAAAGGTGGAATAGTGTGGCACTATTGGCAGAAATATGAACTGCATCACCTCATGTGTGTACTCATTCATTTAAAAACGGCTCCATAGAGCTACTGGAAGTCACATCACTGGTTACCTTTTAGATGTGGTACCACTAGTGGCTGTTACTACGTGCACTAAGAAATCTCAGATCATGTAAGATTTCATTTAAAAGATACTCTCAAAATACATGGTCAGCAAAACAAACATAAAAACAAAAAAGGTCTTGGTGTAAACCTGCACTAGACTCATGTACCATATCTATAAATTAAAAGTTTACTTAGTTGACTTCAGGACTCTCCTTGAGAGATTAATTAAATTCACTCTGTTGGTCACTGAACTTCACTGTTCAGATGCTGCAGGAAACAACTGGTTAAGACTATGTTGCCCAAACACTCCAGCTTTACAATGGTGCTGTTGAGCTTTAACGAATACACAACCAGATCCAGTGGAAGTTGTTTTCAGTACCGCATGGTAACAAGGCCCAGTTCAGCAACATTACACACAGACATCAATATAACATATCACACAATTGATAATAGTTGACAGTCTTCTTCGGCAGCCAGAGAAAGCTGCTGCTGCATGTTCAGAACATGTTGCATTAATGCAGGGATTTATCCAGGAGTTGAGAGTTGGGAGTTCAGAATCATATTACTGAAGTAAAAAAAAGCAGGATATTTTGGTGGACAGAGACCCGTAGCGCCTCCCAGAGGGCAAACATTGAAACAGTGAGCAGGTGGAGATGAGCCACATATAATGCTGCCTGCTTTTTTTGATTAGGAGTTTGTCATATTGGGATTCAGTGGACAGAGCTGCGGATGATCTGTTGATAGTGTTGCTCCTGTCTGGAACAGTGTAAACAGAGTGTGAAGATATGTGCGTTTGACAATGAGAGACTAAGACCCCAAAGAAACTGCTGCTATCCTCCTTTCTCCTTTATTAATCATAATCTTTATAACCCACTCATTGGAATTGATTGTACCTCAACATGGATGAGATTATGTAAAGGATTGTGTCTCTTTTTGTGTTCTCACATCAAAAGATATATGCTAAAAAATAGTTGAATTTCATTGTTAATGAAATATTTATTAATAATATTAATTGCCCAACATCTTTACTATTCCACGTTGCCGACTGTTTCTTTCATTTTTTTTTATCATGTTTCTCACTGTTTTTCTATTCTCCCACCAGTCCCTCCCTGCATGTCTGTCTCCTTGTGTCGGTGGTGGTGGTGGTGGTGGCGGCGGCTGTGCAGGTAGGGAATATGAATTACCTGGCAGGCAGGCGGTGTTCTGCTTGGAAGACTGCTGTCAGCATGGAGAGGATGGATGAGGAGAGACAGGAGAGAGATGAGACTGACAGCTCCAGCCAACCTTCATCCATCCATCCGTCCACCCCTCCACCCCCACCCCCCTCTCTCACCCTCCCTCCTTGCCTCCCCTAAAATCCTTGGGCTTTTTCCCTGAGAGAAGGTACAAAGAGATCTTTGCCACCATTTTTCTGGCTAAAAATAGAATAGTTAGACGATCATGTCACATGGGAAAATGTCAAAGTCTAAAAAGCAACTGACGAAAATAAAGGTAATCCCAAGAAAATGTAAAAATCTAATCAAGTCATAATGGAAGTGGTCTTTTTTAGATTGACGCTCAATTCTCAGCTCCTACCTTTTACTCCAATTACTGCAACTAAAGAGACGTAAAAGGTGCACTCTCATTTGTTGGTGCGTTGTACAAAATGATCATACATGTGATTAAATGGAGCTTTGTTGTTAATGAATATCGCTCAGATGTTCTGTTACTTCAATAGTTGGTAAGATTGTAAGGCTTCTACATATTTCTGAGACTGTCAGGCTCCATGAACAATGCACTCTGAGCTTTATTTAATTTCCTCAGCACCAAAATGGGTGTCACTGCAGAAAAGATGTGAAAGGATCTTTGGACTTACTTAGAGTTACTCTTGTCTTGATCTTACTATCGTGTTGTCTTAGGTTTGTTTTGCCTTGTTGCAGGAACCCATACGATGGCAGCTCCTGCAGAGTCAGGAATAGACTTACTGCTGTCATCAACAGACAGTTCATTGATGTTGAATTCCTGCACCTCGTTTGCTCTCAGGAGTTGCAGTTTATTCGAGCTGGGGCAGTTTATATTGACCTTTCTGAGTGTGTGGTAGACCGTCTACAACAGCTGTCTGAAGTTGTCAACACTTATTTCTTCGTATTTGCTCCCCTCCACTATTGAATGATGTAGCTGTGTTTGAATGGAGTCGAAGTCTGGAGCAATCCTGGCTGATCATAGAAAGTCAAACCCTTCTGAATCTACTCAGTACTGGATCACCACCGACCTCCTTGACTGACCTCTATGGAAGGTCAACTCTGTATAGACCGATGCAAGAGCATAACCTCGTTGTCAGAAAATGCTATTCTGACAGAACAGATGGTGATGCTAGACCAATAGAGACATCATCTTTCAGCATAGGTCCCACCCATGATATTAAGCTCAACAGCAAGCAAATCATTTGGATTTGCAACTCCATAGGTTAACAATACTAATGCAGAGTTGGCAACTGATGTGCTCCACCGGAAAGCAACTTAATGATACAAACGGTTGCTGATTTAATTGCTGATGCAACAAAGTCGCCATCGGTCTGAAACAGCATTGCATTTACCAACATTTTACAAAGATTCAGTGGTATTCTCATTGTGCCTGCCCTTGTTAGCCTTTATCACTTTCTGCAGACCCCAAAACAGACGAAGGACCCACTGTGTTTACATCCCTAATCCAGTCAGGGAGCGAGAAGGATTTGAAGGAAACTGGTGGGGAAAATGGACGCTGCGAAAAAAGTCAGGACATGAAGTGGACAACTCAGAAAGATTGTAATTTTTAATACATGATACATGGTGATCTAACCCATGGTTCAGAATGCAGGTTATGACCTCTTGAGGTGGTTGGTTGCTTAACAATGCTGATATCCTTCTATTTCTTGTTTAATGATGCACAGCTTTACAGAAAGAGGTGCAAGTTCATCCAGCAATTCCTGGTACTTTCTTTTCTTAATGTGAGATGGTTTCCGGTGTCACACAGGGCTGAGCGACCTCAACCTCGTTAGCCATCTGATTCGTCCTCAGGAGTGATGGTTATAGAGAGAGAGAGCAGTCTGTAGTGGAGTGAGGCTTTTCATTTCCCATATTGTCTTATGAGATGCTTTGCTTCACCACTTTATGTCTGTTAATATGTTTGAGGAAGCAAATTTACATTCAAGTGTAGGTCAACTGTGTATGGATCCTTAATTCACTGTAGTTTATGTTTAAATGGCTCTGCCATTTGATACTATGCTTGTGGTCATGCATGCTCTTTTCCTTTAAAAAAAAAAAAAATTAGCCTCATTTTGTTGTACCATTGTTCCTCTTTATTTGTCCCTTTTCCTGTTCTGTCTCTCTGTCCTCAGTGTGACTCCAGTGCCGATAAGCCGAGGCTGAGGTATCAGGCAGAGCACCCATGCAGGGATCCATTAGGCAAAAACCAATTTCACACAGAGCCAATTTCATAAATATGGAGTATGGGCCCACCTTTAGCTGTGCTTGACTAGCTTTTAGAGGGATACACAAAACCATAAACAACGAGCCTGTGCCTGAGCACTCCTTTTAAACGATAGCTGGAGTGTGTGGCATGGACCTAAACACATTAAGCTGTAATTTTAACAATTTAATGAGGAACACAATGAATAACTCCTTCATTCAAAATCCATACAACACTAATAGAGGATTTTTGATTAGATGGAGAAATATTTTTTTAGCTTAATAATGCTGTTCATTCAGCATGTGTTAGGTGTAAAATGTGGAAACGCATTACTTTAATCTCATCCCCTATGTTTACTTTGGTTTTATTTGGATTTTATTTGATTTTTGAGGAGCCCCGAGAAACAGATATTTCAAATGATACTATTATAATATAAGCACTGCACTGCCCAGCCTTATGACACGGTGACCATCTCCTCCTAACTACCCCAGCTTCTCCTTATCCATCCACACTTTCTTCTAGATCTCATCCAGCGTTAAAAAAAATTTAAAACTTTGAAACTTATGCTTTCAAGGCAACTGTCTACACCATTTTTTTTTAAGACAACCTTTTAAGTTTTGAAATGAAAATGAAATGAAATGAAAAAACTATTGTTTACAATGAACCCATTTTGTCCTTATTTGGATGCTTTAATATTAAATGGCTGCAACTGAAAATATTGAATATTGAATGGTATTGAAAATATTGTAATAACTGTTATTCACTTTTAATGAGTTTCAACAAACTCAAAGATTCAAGTTGCCTTAAATCTTTAAGAGTTTTACAGTGTATGGTGCTTTTATCATGAGCCCTGTAGCCTCTTATTCACTCACAACCACACTGATACACTAATGGTGGCACAGCTGACATGTTATGTTCCCATGTTGTATTGATCATTGTGTAGCCTAGTGGTTGGTGGTTCAATTTCCAGGTAACAAAACAGACAAAAGTGTGCTTGGTCCTCCCAGATTTTTATAATCCCACTTTCCCTCCCTAAGAATAAGACTCACTTTAATATTGTGACTAACCGATAAAAGTCAAATAGTTGGGGTTATCAAAAAAAAAGCTTAGAAACTTGAGTGGGGTCATGAGGTCAACAGGGGAGAGCTTAAAGGGTAAAATTGAATCGACCTATCTTTTTATGCAAGGGAGTTCAACACTGAAGGGGCAGTTAGGGAGTTTGGGGGGGATTAATAAACTAGTTATAAAAAAGGAAGGGGTCATCATTCAACTGGACAGTCCAGGTTTATCATCCACCTTTATTGAGGAAATATGCTAAATTTTACGTTTTATTCTGAAGTTGACCCTGACCTATGACCTCTTTGTGGAAGTGCTGGGACGGTGATGATGTTAATGATGATACTGTTAAGCGACCCCCATGCCTTCAGTTATTTCCCTTTTGTTTCCCTGTCTTGTCCTCTTCCCCAGTGACTCCTGTTTTTCCCATCTATCTTTGTGTATATGGAATGTGAAATTACTTTATAGATTCAGATTTTATTTACAAGCTGGGATGGCCTTATAAAATATGATGCATTGTTATAGTTAAATGGATTAGTTAAAATTAGCTCCTGCTTGACAAACTTCAATACAATAATAATATATAATAACAATAATGTCATAATATAACACATTTATAACATATGAGTGGGCAGTATGAGTGTGTTAGTACATTTCACTGCGTACATACTTTTGCCAATGCAGGAGTTTTATTTCAAATTTAATTATTTTTATAGTGTAGTTCTTGTACTTTTGCTTAAATAAAAGATCTGACTGCTTCCACCGGCTCTGCCTTCAAGGAGTTTGGAATGAAAATATGAATTCACAACAGTAGGTTACAAAAAGTTTATACAAGACAGATAACAAGATAGAGAATGGTGCCAATGCAAGAAGCATTGTCTGTGCAAGATACAACACAAGACAACAAAGCTCCGTCTTTAAAGTACTCACACACCAGGAAAATGCTCTTTATGTTTATTTCCACAGTCCAGGACCTATTTTCTGTAAAATGAACTTCTGAGGTCGCAGATGAATCAGAATATCTGAGATTTTAGAGATGTGGGGATTCAGAATGCTTTAATGTCTCTTGTATGGCAGAGATGCTGCAACATCAAGGTGAGGTGAAACAATTGAGCAAATGTCATGTTTGAAGCCTGCAGCCTCTCAGACGTAGAGCTCTTTGGTTTACATTCCTTCCTCTAAAGCAAAACTACAGCACGTCTCTCAGCCTGACCCTGAAACTATGTTTCTTCTCAGCTTTATTGAGGTTTCTAAGAGGATACTTTCCACCATAGCGTTCTGTTGTGTTTACAATGGTCTTTACTCAGAAAATTGGTCGATTTTCACTAAAATAAACTGAAGGTCTCTGTTTTCAGTGGCAGAAACATGCTCATTGCTCACTCTCTTTCTGCTCCAGCCCTCATGATAAGATTCCTTGACCACTTGATTTGTCAAATTGAAAACTATGCAGAGGGGCAACCTTTACTGTTGCTTGTCATAATGTTGTTCCTGGGGGAGGCAAATCTAAAACATGGCCTCACAACAATGAAGAAAGTGCTTAATTTAGGTTCAAACGAGGCTCTCATTAGTCAGGATTGTTTTTGTTTCACCAGTGGAAGAATTTAAATCTCCAAGCTAATGAATGAACCTTTACAACACTCTGCATGTGGAGCATCTAACGCAGGGACACTCAGCTTGCTTTGCCTGGGGGCCACTTTTGCAAGATGACAGGAGGCCAGGGGCCAGTTAAAAACAAACATTAATAATTAGATAGAATGAATTAACATTAAAAGGCCCATAACTCTTTCTTTGAAATTCTTTATATTCAAATTAAATAACTTGTTAACTATATTAATGATACAGGGATTCACACCAGGCCTCTATGTGACAGTTCAGATAGTTTACTTCACTTAGTAACTGCAGCTGCATTTTAGTCACATCACACAAAAATTAGCCATCTCTGTCTCTCTGTTGCTAACAGCCTCATTTATCCCTTTATACAGAACTGGCATCTCTCAGCTCTGACTAACTGGTATAAACACACAAAAAATTCCAATGTCAATGAATTTACCTTCATTGTGAATAAGAAAATGGTCAGTGGGCCACCCGGCACCCTATCATGGGCTGGATTTGGCCCTCAGGCCGTAAGTTGATTATCACTGATCTAACTGCTGCATGTGTAGCAGTTAGATGAATGAGTGCTGGCTAATTGCCCATAGGGCAGGTAGTCAATACTTTGTGTTACTATGCTATCAAGGTTGGTTTCCTCCCACCAGGTTGTTCTTTCAAACACATGAACACCCTGCATCATTTGTTGCCTTGCAGTGCATTTCAGTAGGCTTTTGCTGGATGCTACTCATAATTATTTAATGCGTTTTCATTTGATAATTGAAGCCGTCACCGCAGACAGCTCTCACCACACTGACTACCCAGGGAAAAGAAGACAAACCTTGTAATTACTACACCTGCAAAGCAAAGAGCACAGATGAGTTCAGTCAGCAGTCAACCTGAGGGCCTCCTCAGGGGAACAGACCAGTTCAGTGAGGCTGCAACTCTCAGACTTTACTGTTTTACTTACTCACATTTGAACCCTGATAAAAAACTAAAGGCCTGAAGAATGATAAAACCTAAACTCCATACTCCAGTTTTCTTTATTAGCCATGCAGTCTGGTTACTAAATATAATTTGCCTAATGTCTAGTGCTATGTAGTTAGCTAAAACTGGCTGGGAGGTGTTTTTTAACATTGCTTTGCCTTCATATTTTAGCTTGGAGACATTTATCAAGCTCACATTAGCAAGGTTTTGGAGTAGAGATGATGGTTTAATGTGACATTTATGATGTAGTTTTGATTAGAATACTACTGAATAATCCTCTTTCACATGATCACACATCATGGATGTGTCCCTATGGTATACATTGTATATTCTCATTGTTGTGTTTAACTAATTCTCCAGCTGACCTTTGTGATGATGGCTGCTGTTGTGGCTGCTGAGAGTCAATGCAAAGCCTCACCATATGGGGAAATCAGCAGCAGTGGAACAAGGTGGGCTGTGCACTCTGAAGAGATGTCCACACTCATTAACAGCAAGCAGAGCATCTCTGCAAGGGAGGACGGCAGGGGCAGGTGGATCTGAGCAGGGGGCACTGAGCCGAGGCGAGACTAGTAAAATATCACAGTAACTGGAAGAGTTATTTTGAAATTATCTTGCATTTGTGCATGTTGGAATGTGATCCAAAGAAAAACTGGAATAAGATAGAAGTCAATAACCCTCAGCAACTGATTTAAAATGATCATAGTGTGGGGTGCTGTGACCTAATATATGGACTAAAAGTGCATAAAAAATAAAAGTGTGCTTTGGTCATTTTGTTCTTTGCTTGTACATTCCCACAAGTAAGTAATGTCAGGTTGAGCCACCTTTAACGATTGACATAAACATAGAAATCAAAAATGAAAATAAATAAATGAATAATAAGTGCCTTCCCTGTGTTCTCTTCTTCTACAGCTGACATTTTCACCGGTGTACAATTACAGGGATAAATCCATCACTGAGGAGGATGACAAACTTTTTGTTTCTGTTTTTTTTTTCAAAAGGATGAGTAAGGAGTGTAAATCTCCTTTACTCAGCTCTTACATCAATCTTCTCATCTACAATGCATAGCTGAATAGTGGAAAATTGAATTCAAAGCACTGAGCATCACATACTAGTGCTGAAGGCTTCCTTTTTATTTTTAGATCATTTAGAATAAATACCCTTTTCTCACTTCTTGCCAAAAAAAATTAAGCCTACTTTTAAATATAGAACTGTGAATATTTAATAAATAGTTAGTAGCCATTTTGGTGTGGTGTTTTATGGCTTCGACAGCACTGTTCAGAAGAGCTGTTCAGACACAAGAACAGCTCTGAAGAGAGAATACAGACATGCTGAGCAGAAGTGGAAGCGTCACAAAACAAAATCATCCTGTGAAATGCGAACTGACCTTGTGAAAAGAATGGGCACAAAAAAGCACCAGTGATCCCAAGATCCTTTTAGATCGCAAATCTGTAAGATGTCAAGAATTTTATTTAAGGTCATCAGTTCTGTCATCCTCTACAAAGAATGGTGGTGGTCAAAGAATGCTCTCAGAAACGTGAGAAAGTTCAAGGTCAAGAGCGTAAAACTGCAAAACACTCCATCAGCAAAAACTTGATATTTTCCCTCTAAGCAATGTTACCATGACTGTCTGGAACACTTACTAACTTCATAGAGAATTCTCAAAATATACTCCACTGCTCGTGTCTAAAGGAGTCCACATATCATGTTAAATTGACGTTGGCTCTCTGGCTTGTTGCACTTCTTTTTTAAACATGTATTAATCACACCAACCATTGAAAAACCCAGTTGATCCCTTAAACCATTACCAGCCTTTATCCAAGTCAACATTTTCTGTCCAAATTTTTAGAAAAAGTAATTTATACTGCCAGGAATTGCATGTTGCATTTGTCTGTTTTAGATCTGTCCACGGCAAACAGCATTTTTAAAAGTTAAATTTCTTCAATAGTAGATGCAAGGAAATGCTTGTTGTTGATTTTATTGGATCTTGTGGCTTGTGACACCACTCTGTTTTATTAGATTGCCTGCATGACTGGGTTGATGTCACTCTTTCTGCCCTTGAACTGCTCTGTCAGCATAGGAATTCACATCAGCATCCACAGATATCAGCTGTAGTGTTCCCCAAGGTTCAATCCTGGGTCCTGTTCTTTTTTTGTAGATGCTTCTATTGAGTTTTATAATATGTTAATATATGTAATTTAATTGTTTTGTGGATTACACATAGTTTTATTTAATTGCTAAGCGTAATGACCCTGATGGCCTGATATCTCTAAACTTATCTTAACGATATTAAGTAGTGGAAGGCTCAACTAGAGCATGTGCATATTTTTATTCATTTTTTCCCCTTCTATTTGGTGCACCCAAATCTACTGCTAACAGTAGGGGTATGCAATCTTTCAAGCAGAGATAATGGCATACAATTTCCGAAAATCTTTCCTGCAAGGCATTTATACATAGTTAAAAGTGCCAAAAGTGGTTTAGTAAAGAATGAAAAAGGGAGCTTGAGAGAGAAGTTCAAACCCTGAGTTGCAGAGGTAACAGACATTGCCATTCACAAGACCCTAAATTTAAGAAAGATCTTGGTGTTCTTGGTGACTCTGAATTGGCTTTATGCATATCAAAAAGAAAGTTTTAGTCATTTTATTCAACTTTCAATTATCCAGAATCAATTTCTTACTATATTTTAGACACCTAGATGTAACCTAAATGTGCTTCATCTTGCTTAGAGTGATGTAACTCTTTGTACCATGGCATTAACCAAAAACTCACATTATTGACAACTTGTCCAAAGTTATATAGCTTCTGTTTCATGGTTAACTTTCAAATTATTCATTTGGCCTGGCTCTAGCCTACATTTCAGCCACCTTGTTCTCTTACAATCTAGACTGGATGCATTTATCTGTGTACAAGCACAAAAATAGCTCATATGTGGTCTGGAGAGAGAGAAATTAGAGGTAAGGGGAGCTGCCATCTCTACCGAGTATTAAAGATGGGGATCAGCTGTATTGTAATGGGGGGTAATCAATGAGCACTAATATCTAATTATGGATTTTGTTCCCCAAGCCAAGCAGCCATTACCCCTGTGAACACTGCTGCCATTACACTACTAACCTGGCATACCTGGTGTGCTCTCCCACTCCCTCACTTTGCCAAACATAATAATGTTATGCCCACCCTTTGCCAGGGAGTGTTAAATTGAAAATGGCTGACACAAGCTGCCTGACATTGCATCAGAGAACAAACCACCTCCCTCACTGTCTAACCCCTAATCATGTGAGAGACACTGGACTGCAAAGAGAAGATGACACTGCTGGTTCTATCATGTGCACATGATGATGGTAAATCAGGCTGTGTCATAAATCAATTATAATGAACTATAAAGATACTTCACATGTTCTGGTTAAAAAAAAACATATCTCTGGCTTGTAGGCTTTTTTGAGCAATGTAAGCCTCACCAACAGAGGTAGACGGATAGTTTCAATGTGGCTCAAAAACAGAGGAGAGGCTAGGGATCAGACTTAACAGTAGCCTATGGTGAAATATTTACTTGGCCTAGATTCATATCTAATGAGCTTAAAGAAACCCAGTTATGCAACAGAGCCAAGTTAAATGATTAATGTTGTGTTGTTGTGAACACACTGGAGAGGAGTACACTCTTCTTGTCTTCAAATTAGTTCATCGTGCTGCCCTCATATAAAGCATGTGCAGAGTTTAGAATGAGCTCTTTAAGCTTTCCTCTTATGCAAACCTCTTCTAGTTGTCCTCTGAATATAAATTGACTGAATCAATCAATTTCAGAGTCACGTCATACTGAGCTCAGGCTTATCCTCAAATGTGCCATCTGCTGAATGTCATCAAATGTTTTAACATTGTTGTTGTTATTATTAATTATGCAATGTAAGTCGGACTTCTACATCTGCCTGATAAGTTAGAAGTTTTCCCTCCACATGTCTACGAGGCTCGTCTCAGTGGGAACTGTTTGGTGATGTGAGCAGCACTGAGCCATCCTACACGTCTCTAATTAGCTGCGAGTATGCCAGTTCTATTCATGTAGCTCGCCTTAAAGTCCCACACTTTAAGGAACCCACTCAGCACTCATCTGTGCAGATCTGTACCCCAGGGCTGGAGAAAGACAGCAAGGATAAAACACAGAGACCCAGCTTGGTGGGAGAGCTTTTGATGAGCCCAATAATCCAACAAAATCTGTCATTTTCCTGACAGGCTTTTTTTTGGATTCTGTTTTTGAGGCCTTTTTTTTGCCTGGGCCATGTGTCTGTGTCACTGAAGGCAAAGTGGCAGAAGATGAGTTGCTTTGAGACTAATAAAGCCCCATGATTTCTTAGGAAATGTGGCTTAAGAGATTCTGCTTTGTAAAATGTGCTTTTGTTGTGTCAGTCTGTGTTCAGAGTTTGGCTTTACTCACATTCATCAACAATCATCCACTAACCATGCCCCATTGAAAAAGGAACATGATACAGTTGTAATGCTATAAACCACAACAATCTCAGTGTTTTCTTTCCTCAAATACATATTTTTTAAGAATATATGTGTGTTTTAAAGTCCAATCTGTGATCAAAATGCAAACAAAAGGGTTAGTACTTACTTACTTCTAACACCAATTACAAGGTTATCAAGCTGTGTCACATTGAAGTTGAAAGAAAGGATAATTAAGATTTAGAGACATCAGGACATCTCGGAGCGATCAAAGTGAAGCCTGGTACTGGGGGATAAGTTGCACTCTTGCTCTTACGTTTTCATTACCGGTAAAGGCAGCACTGAGGTAACTCGGTCAGCACAGAAATACAAAAAGGGGCAGGATGGGATGGGCCAAGACATTGTTCCAGTGAATGGAGACAGTTGCAAACCTGGATAAAAATAGAACCATAATTAAGGATGTAGGCAGACATCCTGTGTTCTACTTAAACTTCACACCTCATATATGTAACTTGTCTCCCTGCAGTTAATGCAGCAGCAGGGATAATCCCTCACTGGCTCATTAGTGTATATTAATGTAATCATTGAGTAAATACATGTTCATTTCATTACTCATTCTGTTCTATGAGTGGTGGTTATCATTAGCAGACTTAGGGCAACATTTGCTAGTAAGCCCAAGGGTTATATGTCAACTAATCTTACTCTTCTCTCAGTTAACCCACCTATCGCTCGTCCTTCTGTTATTAATCGTTACCTAAAGATGAGACATGTTCCTTGTGAGAAAATGTTTAGTCAACTGGAAGGAGCACTGGAATGTACGCTCAGTAGAAATTCATGGCAGTTTTTGACTTTGCCTGCTTCTATGATTTTACTGCTTCAACTGCTTGACTGGCAAACTATCTTTCCATACCAAGGCAACTCTGTAACCCCCATAGAGTTGCAGATACAGCACATTAGACCAAATATTGGTGGTAACAAAATGGCTATTCCTTTAAAATGTCAGGCTACTAAGGCACCACTGCTGTCCTGGATTTATAGAATCACCCCTCCCACCTCTGTGAATTTCTCAAGATCTACTCTAATTGCTAAATGTACTAGTAAACCCATGCTGGAGTGCAGAATGGTTAAAGGCTTTAAAGCATAATCCTATGATACTGTGAGTAGAGCTTTCCCTGGTGCACGTTTGAGAGCTTTTCTGTGGATTTTAGCAGACTGAGCAGGTTTTCTCTAGCACACCTTGCACTTTAGACAAAGACTTACAACCTTCATGGACTGTACAGGGAAATCTCCCCTTCCTCACCAGAATACCAACACCAATCCACCACGTCATTTAATTGCCACCCCCCCTCAATAAACAAGGGGTGTGATTAAGCCCAGCGAAGGTTTTGTTATGCTGATTGCAAAACATACTCTTTAAAGCCCTCATTCTTAAAGTCCTCCCTTGAAACCTGGGAGGTAAAAACATAACAAACGGGAATTTGCCATCACTGGCGTTTCTCTCACAAAGTGATCCTAATTGTGCGTTAACAAGGAAGTAAAATCAGAAGGTGTAATTTAAGTGTTCTCATCAGGCGAGCTTACATAGGGATTTGATGTGATTCAGGGGTAGAGCAATTAGTACGTGAAGCTAAGATTCTTCATTGTTAGGACATACACAGATATCCCACCATTTAGACCAGCCAGCTTCCGATAATTAGGATCTAAGCGATGCTGATAGTGAACAGCCCATTAACACGGCAATGCTGTCGAATAGAACCGGTATCTATTGTATATATCTGCAATGGTGGAAGGATTCCTCGCTAAAAGTAGCAATATTGCAATATAAAACTACTTCTGCATTCAAAATCTTACTGATAAAAAAATGCACTTGTTATTTAAAAAGTATTGCATTTTTTATTATTGGATTATGATGCAAAAACATGAAAGCAGCATATCAGTGTTGCACCTGGTCAAGATGCAACTAATTTTAACCACTATATAAAGTCTTGTGCAATTTAATGTTAACAATGAAAACTTAACTAAACCCATCAAATAAATTCAGTGGACAAAGTACAAGATTCCCTTCAGAAATGTAGTAAAGTACCAGAAAATGGAAATACTATTGTGCTTAAGTACAATTATGATGGATTTTTAGTTTGCTTGACTAAATGTATGTACTTTCTACCACTGAATATCTAAGTTAATCTATTGTATATAACTGGCCACTCTCTTAATGAATTATCCCTGGCTATATTTGAATCAGTAGCTAAATGGCACCTTACCAAAACCACTTTATTACATTGGCATATTTGGCATTTTTGTGTCTCATCAAATGAATTAAATAATTGATTAGCCATCTGACTGGCATAAAATTTGCAATTAACATGATGTTGACTTATAAGAAATTGCAATTGAGAGTCAGACTTTTTTGTTGTTGTTTTGTTTTTGTGTTATTGTTTTTTTCTTAATGAAAGATGAAATGGAGTCAATGCCTTTCCCCCCAGGTTTACATATGTGTGAAGTCTATCCATTATTGGAGGCAGGATAATTCAGACTAAATGACTCTAAAACTCATGAGGTGAATAGAGGCTGTGAAACAATAGGTGACTGTGTTGTAGCAGCATGGAAATACATTATGGCAATCGTGTCTTCACAGATGGCAACTCAAAGTGTTTGATGGCCTGGGAAACAATTAAGCTGCACAATCACTATTGGAATGAGATACTAGTGCAGCTAATGGGGTGATGTCTTGCTGTCAGAATGGTATTTACCACACACCGAAACAGGGCAGACAATGGAAGTATCTGTTCATTTGAGTTTGTGGTCGTGTGTGTGTGCACTTGTACAGCTATCTTTGTGAGAACCAGTTTGAGTTTTAGACCTTGGGAGTGAGGACATTTTTGGAAAGTGGGAACATTTTGGCCGTTCCTCACTTTCAGACCAACCTTCAAAGACCTGTTTGAGGGTTAAGACTTGTTTTTAAGCATTAGCTTAGAATTAGGTCTAGGCTAAACTATTGGTTTATTTGTGTGTGAAAGATCCATGCTTTTCTCATGCTGTGATTTTCCCCACTGAGGGACGAATAAAGGTTTATGTTATCTTATTTTATGCTCCTTCCTAATGGGGATTAAATCTTAGGATAAGGGCTTGCATTAAGTTAGAGGTTAGGCAAGTAGTTCTTATGGTCGTATGTAATGTCCTCTGAAGTGAAACATGACCGTGTGTTTGTGTGTGTGTGATCTAACAGGCACTCTGGTACATCAACACCAAGGCAAGACCTTTTCATATTACCGGTACATAATCTGATATACAGGCTATATCAGCTGAACTACTTTTGATCAGTAAAGCTGCCTGTTATTTATTTATATGGTCAAAAGCTGATTGGCCGTTTAACATCCCGTTGTGCACGCTCGCACACATGACAGTTGGCCTCCAACATCTATGAGACTCGTCCCACAAGGATGCCCTGTCTTCTGAGCCCAGCTTGCTCCTCACCTCCATAAGTAATTCATTTAGCACAGCATGAAAACGCATGTCAATTAGCCAGGTTTATTTTTTCATCCAGTGAAAAACAGTGGGCTTCTCTTCATGTCAGCAAATGAGAGAGAATGTGGTAGAACAGTGCATTATTTAGGATTTCTGGACATGGGTACTCACACTACATGGCCTCATTCTTCTTTAAAAAAAAAAAAGAAAGAAAAAAGCAAGAACAAAGTCTGACAGTGTCAATTATTCTGTTTGATTTGAGCAGGCATATCATTTTTTTTATTTGTGGGGATACATACTTAGTGTGCCTGCTGTGTTCTAGCTGTGATTAACTGTAGATTCTATCACTCCTTTACAAGCATTACTCATGTTCTGTGTATGTATGTAACATTGGCTGCTGAATGTAATTACAGGAGCTCTTTACGGAACTGACTCCCTCTTTCTTTGTATGACTTATAACCAATATCCTGCATATTTATTTCAATCAAAAAGAAAAAAAATGAGATGAAACTTGTCCTAAAAACCTCATATGATCTGTGCACTGTAAGTTGATAACTCCAATGAGCACCCAGCAATATAGATTGAAAGGAAATATTACTCACAAACAGACTTACAGGAGACAGGCAGACGCAGCCAACAGATCCTCATGAGCTGCTGCTTCCCAGCTGAAAAGCATGTTCACACATATTCACGTTACCGTCATTTCTACCGTCTGTAATACAAGTCAGCATCAAAGGCATCATAGACTATTGAAAAAGTTGTGTATTTTAGACAGGAGCAGTGAGTACAAGGTGTTCATTTATTTAAAGGAATGTGAATCTTTGAACCGAAACATATTAACTTGATGTCTAAACCTGCAAAAAAAAAAAAAATTTCAAGAGATGGAGCAACAGCTTCCTGACACCACCTATGATAGACAAGACTAAGAGCTCACAGTAATTATTAAAAAAAAGAAAAAAAGATGACAATACAAACATTTCAACTCAAGGTGCACTTATTCACCTGTTCTGGAGCTTTCAACCATATCAAAAAGTGACCATTGGCTGAGAACAGTTGCACTTGTAATTGTGAAAGTCCCCATGATTCCAGGAATCTCTAAGACTTGTCATCCATCGCTTTTGACTTAAACGCAGCTGCTGTAACCTTTTTCTATGAAAAAAAAAATTGATTGGTGTACCTAAATAACATCTCTATATTCATGTGCTCCATCACTGCATACCACATTTTAATGGGTGTTTTTACAAATAATGAGTATTTGCAATGAGAATATCTGGAAGTTTTAAAAGGGTAAAATATTTTTTTAATTTTTTAAAAATATTTTTTATTGAAGCACAGTTAATCACTGATATTTTTGCTTCATATTGTTTCAAAATGTCCTTAAAATTCTCATTTCTTCATGTATTTCATATTGCTTTGTAGCACTCATTCAGGTCCAGTTTTCACAGTATTATCCAGTAACTCTCATTCTTGGATGACCTGCTAAAAATACTGATCGACTCATTTGACCCCCATTGAGATGATCCTGGCCTAAACACTGCCTTAATCTTAGTGGTAGCCTCCATGAATTACAAACCCAGAAGCCCCCGTTGTTGTAGCCTAACTGCCGTCCACAGAGATGACGGTATGTGACACAGTATAGATCTGTAATAATAATTACAAATCTTACCAGGAAATCCAGTTTCTGTTTCCTTCCAGATCCTTTTTCATCCTGCCTCTGTGAGGTCTATAATTTTGCTTGCCCAAGGAAGGCTCACATAGGATATAAAACCTTGGTGTCCTCCTAGAGGATTCAAGGCCAGCAGACCCAAAACAGAACATCAGTTTTTCATAACAGCAAATAAGGTTAAATTTAACAACAGCACACTTTAATCAAAGTGGGATTTGCAGACATACTGCTCAAGACATCGGGGTCTACCTGGGAGATATTGTCAGCTATGAACACCACAAGCAGCCCTGTTGCTTGGTTACTGTGCCTGCAGTGAATCGTGACTCTGATGGCCTTGGGCTGCTGAGGTAGAATTACCTCAACTGAGCAGGATTTGAGACTTTGCTTATACAGAATTTGATATTTTCTGAATCTGAGAACCAGTTGAAGGAAAAGATTTTTTTTCCTATTGTGGCTCACAAGGAAAACAACAAGGAATCAGGAATATATTTAGATTCCTCACTTGCACTAATTTTCTGTTTCTCTCTCACACTTGGCCAAAACCACTGCCAAGAAAACTGCAATTATACGCTGCAAGTTACACTAAAACAAAAGCTGTTAAAATGTTCATTATAGGGTGAAACTCTTAAGTCCGCCCACACCCCAGTTGTGCTTCCTCATCAGCAGTCAATGGCAACAAGAACTGTTGATTATTCATGGCCTGTGTACTGTGCATGTTTCCCCATCGATTGCACTTATGTCGGTTTGGCGCCTTTAGTTCTTGATTAAAAACAAGCGCAAACCATGGCTGTATTTATGAATGTAATGTTTGACGGACTGAACCCACATGTTGTGTCATTTACCTCAGTAGCTTCCAGGTTATTCTGTTATGAGGTAAATGATCCAATGAAGACTTGCTTTGATGCACTCAGTCCTTCCTCCCACAAACAATGTAATCTTGGCAACCAGATCAAGGTTGATTAGGGTAACTGTGCTTGTGCATTCGAAAGCAGTGTGTGTGTGTGTAATTCAGCGAACTTAATTATTTAATAACGATGAAGCCCCTCGTGGTTTCGACCAGTTCACACCACTTGCATGTTCACTGACCGAACGAAGCAGTTGGCTGCTTTAAACATCAATCACGGTTTTTGCAGATCAAAAGCAGGCTGCAACACAGTTGTTCAGATATCTGTTTCTGAATAATGAAACAGTCCTCAGGGCTCCTGTATTACATGTAACATCACTACCACTGAGTGGCAGTAATGAGCACAGTAACAGTGGGACCACATTTGTTGTGTAGATAGAAACTGCCCCCTCTAGCTTTTTAATCTCTGACTTCATTCTGTGGTCAGTGGGATGTGCTATTTGTGGATCTGACAGTGCTATAGGAAGATATGGATGTCGCTTAATCAAAGAAACAGCTGAGGTAACCTGAGTTACCTGCAGAAGCTGAGGCAGAGAAGTGAGGTTGCTAAACACGGGTCAAATAGCTGAAGGAAGGTTGCCAAGGATTTGCAGGCGGATCAATATTAGCAGTCTTTGGAGAGTCTTTATATGGAACCTGAAGCAGTTACGTTAGCAGGGGAGCAAAATGCCTTATAATAGCATTAGCCTTGTGTTAGATGGGCAGTGTATTTGAATCAATCTGTAGTTTATTCCTGTGTTTAGCCTTGTACTTTCATTAGCCCCAGTGGCATGATGGTACTTGTGATCTGTATGAATGATTTTAATATGCTTTAATGCCAATTTAATAAGGTTTCATGGATCTTTAAAGAGCGTTAACAGAAAGGTGTGTATGAAGGTGATGGTTCACAGTTGTCTTTTTTACTGGCTATTTCTGTGGTGGCCCTGAGAGCGTAGCACACTGCAGCTAATAGAAAACACATGTAAATAAAGAAAACCTCTTCACCAATTTCGCAACACATATGGAGTATTTTCGAAAAATGCTACGAATCAAGAAAACACAACCAAAACCTTCATTTTTTCATTTTTCATTTTTAAGTTTTTAAATTGCAGTCCATTGATAATTGCACTGGAACGTGTGACATTCTTGATGGTTTCTACCTGGAGAGCATAGCATCTCAGACAATCTGCACTAACTTATGAGGCCTTATGGACCTTGTGTCATAGTTTTGGCATTTTTGTGTAACTACTGTATATGTCTCATGGTAAGAATGGCACTGCTTCTGATTTGACACAATTAATTTGAGTACTGGAACATGTAACACTCTTGACTATTTTGATCTGGAGAGCAGCACCTCAGACATTCTGCACTGTCTTATGAGGTGTGAACTTAGCCCTTTGTGTTGTAGTTTTGGCATCCTACACTGCATTTTTCAGATTCAGCTGTTTAAGAGGGTTGCGCTTCTGTAATGGGAAAAAAAGCATTTTTAGAAGAGTTTAATAGTTTTGAATGAAGAATTTTCTTTTATCACGAGATGTAAAATACTTTGCATTTTGTGTGTGTGTTTTTGTTTTTTTGTGTGAATGACCCCAGTTTCAGAAATGATGTTTTAGCCATAGTAAGAAAACTGTAAGCTTCACTAAACACAATGCCCTGTCTGAGAGTAGTTTTTTGTTGTTGTTTTTTTAAATATAATCTCTCATACCATATTTGTTTGATTTGGTGCCTGACTGTACACCAGCACATGTTCCAATGCAGCTTCATTGTGTGACTGGGCTGTTTAAAGCAGAGGCTCTGGTGTGGGAGGAGAAAACGCCCTGGTTTTAATGCATGTCCAGTGAAAACACCATGTGAGAGAAAACTTTGTGTTTCAGTAGATTCTTACATAACATGAACAGCAAAATGTACATACCAGTGTGGGGGATAACTGATATACAGAGTAAATGTACTTAAACTGTAATGTTTTAAAATGCAGAGCAAGTTGAAACACAGACTCCGTTTGAAAGATACAGTATATACAGAAATACATCCAAATATATAAACAGGATCTGTTGTCGTCAACCTCCAACTTTAAAGCTACGGCTCCAAGCTGGAACTCTTGAAAAATAAAAGTTCCTTCTCATCAAAAAATGCTTAAGGATACCTTCATTACAGCAACCTTATTTACAGTTCTTCAAAAGTCATACATATAGTACATGTTTACTATATAGTACATTTTAAATTGAAAACAAAAATGTATGAATGAGACCCGATCAATAAAAAAGGCATTTGGCCAAACCTTTGGTATTATAAGAAAGCTGTGAAGTTGAAAGCTTTAACTACATCACTGAGGCCGTCCAAAAGAAAAAAAAAAATAGACCAGCAAAACTGCTCTTAGGGATTTACTTCACTAACAGGCAGTGTTAATACCTTTTCTGTTCAAATTTTATTAGAAGGTTGTAAGCTGTAACTAAAGTTCTATTTTTTGATAATTCTTTAATGCCTCATAGTTCATTTTATATTATCTTATTACATTAATAAGAGCAACTTTTGGATTGCCAGGTTGTGAAACATGTCTTTGTCTGGTGTGGTCCCAAATCGCTCGCTGTTAACATTGACAGCAGCCAGATTATATTGTATTAACTCTTAGATGTGCGTTGCTTTGGATAAAAGCACCTGCTAAATGAAATTGTAGAATCTCATATTTGTTAAGGTGAAAACTATTTTTGCTTCAAATGCCCATCCCTAATTGTGTCCTGGGCATCAGCATTGGATGAGCAGTTCTCGAGAAAGCAGCAAGTACCTAGAGGCCAAGCAATCGGCCCGTTCTGAACAGGCATGTTTTGAACATTGGTAATGTGCTAGTATTTACTATGACAAACTTTAATTACTGTAAGAACTCCCTCATAATTATTAAACCATTTTTTTCACAACCTGACAATCCAAAAGTTGTTTGTAATGGCTTAGAATTAATTAATGTTTTGGTCTAGGTGACAGACTGCAACTCCTGCCACTGCGGGATAGGTAAACGGATACAAGACATTTTTAAGAAACTGTATAACAGAAATTAGCTCCCACTTCATACTGATGTTTTACAAAGGTAAGGGAAAGACTCTTTAGCTCTGCTGGCTGGCCACTCTTTGTTGGTTATCTTTCTGCCGGTAGTGGAAGAGGCTGGTAGTGTCAAGCTCACCTGCATAACAAATAGCCTCTGCAAACAACTTCACCACCTAATGCACACAGAAAAAAAATATTAAGCTGAAGTCAATCAAGTGACAGAGACAGTGTGTAAATATTAATTGAGCACATCCCCACTTTCCCTCCAGTCACTGGTAGTGTGACATTTACCCACCTGGTAATTGGTGATGAGGGGAACACCGTGGTCGACAGCCATTCTGCGGATGGCAAAGTTATCCTTCAGGTGGCGAGTGTTGTTATTGGGCAAGTTGACCACCAGGTCAATATGACCCTCACTGATCAGTCTGGAAAAAACAAACGGAACATAGTCAATGTAATAAAGGCAAATACCTTAAAAGAACTTGAGCAATCGCATCCATCAATTGGTTAAGCAACGATCAAATCAAATCGATAGAAACTCAAACCGTCGATCAGCATTGTCATCTTTAAGATACGCCTATATTTTGAAATTCCGACCGCATGCCCGTTTCATAGTTTCCACCCAATTGTGCCTTGTTCTGAAGTTTAGAGTTGGGACTTTATTGGCTGACTGCACTGTAATACATATTAAACCCGCTACCTTCCCTGGTCGCCGTGTCTGTCTCTTACTGGCATTACAGGCACTGAGCTGCCTGACACATGGTATTGACTTTCATGCTAGCCTTAGCATTGCCGTAGATCCCGCTGCCTGCTCAGCACCTCTGACTGACTTCTTTCCACAAAAGCTTAAACTTTGACTTAAATTAGTCGAAGGCCCCTGAATCGAATCGAATCAAAATCAAGTCGTGGCAGACTTTGTGATATCGGAAAATATCGTACCGTTGTCCAAGGAATCAATATAGCATCGTATCGTCATGAAACTGGTCATTTACACCCCTAACAAATACGCAAATGCAGATGCTTCGAGCCACTCAAGATCAATTTTGCATCATGTGCTCTGGAGTGTTTCACCTAAGAAATCTAAAGGCAACACAAGCACCAGCTGCAGCATGATGCACCACTATGGAGGCGCTATAGCATGGAAACAACAAGAGAAAGCTGACACCTTTTGCTTGGGTTCACTTCTGCCCAAAACAACAACGGCTGACCAGTTTGATGAAGCTCAGGCTGAACATTTCTGGATGCATGGGCATTGTATTTATAAATGATATATACAATAAACACCTTGCAAAAAACTACTGTTCTAACATTACCTACAATTGTAGCACTGTTTGAATTAATTTAGTTTACCCCTCACGCACACACACACAAAGTAAAGCTGGGGTTTCTGTATTACTTATTTCATCTGAAGGCCTTTGACAGACAGCCTCGAATTAGGGCTGAATTCTAATATGAAATATGGAGGACAAACAACAGTGACAACAAAGGTCATGTTCCTCTCTATTAAGAGTTGGCCTCTATGCCACCTCGCACAGCTGATGCCAGGCAGCCTTGTGTATGTGTGTGTGAGTGTGTGTGTGTGTTGTTTCAGTCTAGGCCTATTAAATTCCTTTTACATCCTCTTCTTCACCAGATGGCTTCGTTGTAGCACGATCATGACTTGTTTGTGGAATCATTACCTCCAAATTGCAGTCAAAGTCAGCCTGTTGTAATTATTCTGTTGCTAGAACATTTGAAAAAGGTTTTACATTTGACAACTGAAAGTAAACGGTGTTAAACCTTTGTTTTATTTCAACAATAACAGGAAGAAGCGCAGCCAGCTTCACTGAAACTGCAATTCCCTAAAATATCAATTAAATTAGTCCTAGTTTTTTGAATGCTAAAAATGTATTAGTCATATTTTTCCTTTATTGTTGACCGGGGCCAAATGAAAACCACCACACTTCATCTGCTTTTTTGATTCATCTAAACTTGACTTGGCATTGCCCTGACGTAAGACTTTCCTCATCCTCCCTATTCAAACCTTGTTTTTGGCAAATGCAATGACTCGGGACTTCTAAGTCTTCTACATCTTCTTTGATCTTGTCAGCATATTACAGAGATAATGAACGGGCAATGCCCTTAGATCTTAAAGCAGAATCTCATTAGATATTAGATTAGATATCCCAATTTTGAATCTAATTAATCACAATGTATGTGGATTTGTTTAAGCCTCGCCTCAGGAAACCATAAGCAAATCTTAGCCTCAGAGTTTCATGTTAGCTGGCTTTGTTTTCCACGGCTGTGAATTTGTCAGAAGAAAACAATTTAGTATTGAAAATGAAAATTTCCCAACCTCTGAATACTGGGCAAACTGGTGTCTCCTCCCTTCTGCGATGGCCAGGCAACTGGAGTGGCAGACACGTCGTTGGCACACAGCCAGGCAGAAGTGGCTTCAGTAGCATAGAGCTGGAGGACAGAAATACAACATACACACACAACAAAATGTCCTAAACAATATTGAGGTCCGTCTTTTTCACATATGGAAATTCATTGAGGAAAATAAGTCTGTTGTTCAATGAGAAGTCTGGTTTGTAGGGATGGAAACGTACAGTCTTTCAGTACTCACCTTGAATCCCTCCTCTTTCAGCTGGAGGGCTGTAGCCAGGAAATTGGGTCGGAACGAATGCTGGGATGACGGGAGGGGAGCAGAAAGAAACAAAGAATCAAAATCCAGCACTATAAACACAGAGAAACAACATCTTTTGTACAGTTAATCTTTGAAAGTTTACTTAATTTCCCCTTTTCAAATCAGTAATCATATTGTGCAGTCATGGTGCCTTCAGCATGATGGTAATTAAGAGATTAGTGTGAAACTATTACATGTGTGCGTTAGGTAATATTTACAGAATAAGGCAAAGTTTGGAGACAAAAAACTACAATGGCGCTCCTGCAACTCTGCCTATAAATCAAGTCACTAACAATATAAACAGTGTCCCTGGTCTATGATTGTCAATTTACTCCCAGACTGGATCACGAGAACTGATGAATCAGAAACAACCCTGAAACAGATAAAAGGCATTTAAGTGTTAAAAAAGGGTTGCTTTTAATTTGATAACATGCTGCTGTCCTGTCTAAGGTTCAGCACATAGGAACAAGAGCTCAAACAGTGGCTCCAGGAAATACTTCTTCACTACATACATTATAGTTGTAGCACGATATTTTATGATACAAGATATGATGGTCGGCATTGTGGAGGAAAAAATGGATTGCGGCACATTTATCTGGTAAATCTTATCAGTAGTTTCCAGACAGAGTATGAGAGATGTGGAGTGAAATTGGAGTGGTGCAAAGCAGCTTTTTTTAACTTTGGACTGTCTGTGTCTGAGTTCATGTGTTCAGTATGAAAACAAACAGTGACTGTGTTACAACTCAGGCTGAATAATTTCAGAGCTCAGCAGGAACTCCAGTTGCACTTCTTTTTAAAAATAACAATAATAATAACAATAATAATAATAATAATAATAAAAAAAGATGTGTTTTTGAGTTCTAGCTGTCTAATCTATATCTGCACTGTTTGCCTCCCCATGCGTCTCCATTGACTGAATGCATTCATGCTTCTAAATATTGCTTTGTCACTTCATGTATAATACAGCTGAATGGCAGCAATAGCTTTTAAAATGTGATTTGAGTGTCAACTGTAGTTTTTTTGGAGAATGTTATTCAAATTAAGTTTAAGTTTTTTCTTGTTTATCTCGATTTTATAGGTTAACAATGTTATCTAGGTACTTTTTATTTTTCAATCTAGTTCTGTGTGGGTGATACAGTGCCAATATACAACCAGTCCTTTGACGACATTGATGCTGCTATGTGCATCAAAGTGTGAGCCAATGTATCGTCAAAACACAAGTTATGGATTTTTTTAAAGTAAAATATCTCAGACTTGCATTAGGAGTTAAATATTTTCTTGGGTTTGCACAGCTGTTTAGGCAGTTTCTCCAGTTCTCACTTGCTTAACCACGCTGTCTGATTTGATGAGGAGCGCCGGTGAAAAACGATCTCCCAAGCTCTCTGAGATTTTCAGTGAGGTTAATTTGAGTGCAGGCTTTTGCTGGGCCACCCGAAGGCTTTGGAGATTGACCCTGAAGTCACTCCAACTTCATAGTGCTGTGTGCCAAGACTACATTAATTTTACTTTTAAAATAAGTTTGATTTTCTATGATTTCCTTTTATTGTTTTAGTTTTAAGCTTTTGGCAAATACGCTTGAGAGACTGATTATTTTTTAAGCATTACTTGGGCATTTTATGGCATTATTATCAAGTCAACATCAGACAACATCAGCATTCATTTGGAGTCATATTTCTGGCTACCAACAAATGTAAGTTCAATACTCACACTCCATTTACCCCTTTTCACTTTCACATCACATACTGATGTCATTTAATCCATTAATATAAAAAATATTGATTGTAGCAGCTAATATTTATAATATTTTTAACAGTAAATTATGCTATAAAAGACATTCACTAACAGATAAAGATCAGCAGATCATGTAGCTGCAGCTTTGAAAATCTACAGTTTGATCTGAAAACAAAAGTCCTGAATAGTAATTTATCTAAAAAAAAAAATTAAACACATTACTTAACACTAAGACTTTATCTGGTAAACTAACATTAGCTGACAAACTATCCCTTGTATTTTTGCTCTTGTGTTTTGTGCCTTTGGAAAAGTGAAACACAATAAAAAAAATACTCTATCCTCCACACTTTGGATTCAAAGCACTTCTTTAGTACCCCTTGAACTCGCTTTTGAACAGTTAAAGACTCCAAAGCAGACAAGCCTAAAAATGGTTGCTTAGCTATCAGTGACTCAGACAATCAATCAGTCGGCTGAGGTATTTAGCAAAAGATCAACTGGAACATAAAAGGATGGTAACAAATACAGAACCTGGCAGGCAGACAGTGCTGAATGTGTAAGGATATATGACACATTTCCAATATAGGACAACCACACCAAAAGAAAATAAAGAAACAAAATAATAGTGTTGCATACTAACACATTTCAATACCATCTGTCAAACTGTGAGATTTACTGCCCTCAGGCAAAAGGCCACAATCTTTTTCACCGAAACACAATAAATCAAATAAAGACTGTTTTAATCCTCCTATCACAATCTTTCTCCAAAGTACTGGAGGTAAATCATATCTGCGCTGCTGCTTTCTGGACCCATCAGCCTAAAGTGTTTCTGCTTGTCAGCCACATTAAGGTGTGCATGTGACCCCAGGTACTTGCCTTGAAGTGGACCTGTTCCCCAGAGCACCAATTATACAGCTAGCTGTTGTGAGTGCTTTGTTAAAGTTGCATTAGTTAAACTTGCAGTTTAGCGGTGGCAGCAAGACTTAATTACCGAGGACTGGATGAAACAGTTAATTACCAAAACTCATGTAATGTGGTGTCATTAAACAGTACAGTGCTCAGACTTACACTTGTTCTTTTCTGAGGCTGAAAAAGGACAAGGGGAATGTTTTTCTTCCCATAAGTTTACCCAGCAATGATGATTCAAGACTTCTTTTAAAAGAGCACGTGGTGATGAGGAAAACGTTTTTGTACTTACCTAGTTTTTCTCTTTTTTCAGTGAGATTTTCCTCTTCACATTGGAAGATTTTATGATGAAGATTATTGTTTGTTTGGATAGTTGTTGACTAAGTTTTATGCCCATGCTGTTCCTCTTACTCAGGTATAACAGCACCAGGTTTATCCATCTTATTCACTCATCTGAGGTGCATCACCAGCTCTGCAAGCTGAATTCAATTGCTCTGGGTCATTCACACAAGGTCACTTGAGAGCTGTTGTCTTTAAGTCACATGAGAGTTATTAAGAGTTGCATGAATCAAGGTGTGATTCGGTGTGAAACAAACTGAGGAGTGCCAGGCTGGCATTGTAAGAAGCTGATAGCCTGAAAGATTTAGGCCATCTGTTCAGAAGGCACCTCGCATTTGTTGTCTTGTGGGCAGGAGGCACCAAAAGGAAACACAAACAGGAGGCAAGTGGACTTCCAGATGGCTGTAGTCTTACCTGAATCCCAATCAGGATGCCCTTCTGCGGTAGCTTGAAGCCTGTGGAGAGCATAGCCTTCAGGAAGGCTGAATAAATGTTTGGTCCAAAACAAGCTACCTGCAATACAATACAAATAGAAACTTGTGAGTAACTGTTAACACTGATGCTCCAAATTAGATGGGAGAACAAAAGATACAAGAATTGTAATTGGGTGATTTGTTTCTGTGGGACTTACTTCTCCAGTGGAGGCCATCTCACAGCGAAGCACAGGGTCTGCATCCCTCAGTCGAGGCCAGGAGAACATGGGTGCCTGATGAAAGAAGGGAAGAGTGGGGGTTTCCACATGCTTGTGATGAAGGCAGCTAAAAAAACACTGTTTAAACTACATTCCCTTGTTTAGCTGTAGCCAGTTAATACAAGTCACAATGTCATTCAGTCAATTGGATCAGTTTATCAGACAGGCCGCTCTTATGACAGTTAACGCATGTGCTATGTCTAAATACAAATTCCTGTTAATTCACTATGAAAAGAGCTACTGTTTACTAACAGTGTAAATATTAAAAACTAATAAATACTGCAAAGAAAGTGGCAATCAGTCGAGAATCATTTCCCATATAAATGGCATCAGTCCATTGGAATCATTTCAGGGATTTTGTAACACTGCTGCCACCTAGAGTTGAAATAAAGCGTGCCTTCCCTGAAAAGATAACAGGTGAGCCAGGCCTGTGGCAGTTGCATAATATTCTTATGGAATATAAATGGTAAATAATGTCTGTTTAATGATGACTAAAGGCTAATAACAACTAACAATAAAAGTGTTTTCCCCCATACCATTCATTTCATTTTGTTTCATGCAAACCACCATTTCTCCTTCAACTATAAAACTTTCGGGGCACATCAGAGAATAGAGGGAGAGCTATGGTAAGACGTAGAGAGTTAAGGAGATTAGTGCTACAACTGCTGGTACAGACAGACTAAAAACAGGGAAAATGTGAAAAGAAAGGCGGCTTCTGAAGACTGCAGGCCACCAAGTCGTTTTAACAGCCTGTTCGACATGGCGTCTGCAGGCTGCGAGGGCTGGCCTGAGTGATAGAGCAACAGCAGGGTGGGGCAGAGGATGAGAGAAAACAAAAGAAGATAGAGAGGAAGAAGAGAGAGAGAGAGAGAAGAGATAAGAGGAGAAATAAAATAACTTGTGAGTGAATGAGAAGATTTGAGAGATGAGATGTAATAAAGGGAGGGAACTGAAAGAATCACAGAGTAAATCTGGACTGGAGAAATAAACTAAACAGTTAAAGTAAGATGAAATGAGAAGAAGAGTGGGAGAGAAAAGATGAAAATTATAAAAAGAGGAGGAGAGAATGATTGAAAGGAAAGAGCCCTAACGTGAACAGAAGACAGTAGCTTCTCGTTATTGTATTACAGACAAATAGCGGTGAATAGTGGGGTGCCATGTGGAAAGCCATTCTTATTTCTCCATTTAAAAGCAGACAACCCCCATTACCTTGAAGAGAGAGCGAGAGTTGGCGTGGCATTGTGTGGTTCATGGGTACGCACACACATAGAGGCAAGTGCCACTAGGGGGGGGATTCATCCTTGAAGCGGGCTATCTAATCAGCTGAATGTAATGTTCGCATACTAATGTAAGGAGGGACGACGAGAAGGGAAATGCAGACGGGGAACCAGCATCGCTTATCGTGGCTTTGTTCAAAGAGTCAGAGAAAGACGGAGAAGTATGCGGAGATAAAATGGCAGAATGTAACCAAGACAGAAAATGAAATGGGGGGAGAGAGAGACACATGCAGACGGGGAGTAACTTTTAAATGTACAATAAAAGAGACAAGAAACTAGAAGAAAACCAATTTGTGAAGAAAGTGAGTGACACAAAGGCGTTTGCTTCTGGGTCTCCAAGAACATCGGAAATTAATCCAGAACAGTCGAACTGTAAGCAATTCTAATAAATCAGGGACTTGCACAGCAACTGCAGAACCAAATCTGCAGCAACCACTGAAAACTATGAAACCAAGAAGTGGTAACATAACCAAAAACAAGAGCTGCTAGAAAAACAGCATCACTAACACCAGTGGATATTTAAAAGGTCTGAAAAACCATGCACAAGCCTTCTTGAACAGAATTACGAAAACCTCAGTGGTCTCAGTTGTAATGGTTTGTCCTCCGATTGCATTGGTGTGTCTGTTTGTGACTGTCACAATAACTGAGGCTCTGTAACCACGACATCCTACCAACACTCAAACAAACGCTATTTCCCCATCTCCCCTATCCCACACCGACCGCCCACTCCTAAGAGACAGCAGAATTGTGAAGCTCCACAACATGAACAATGTTATCTTGGGGCACCAGCTGAGCTCCAGTGGGGAAGGAAATGAATAAAGTAAGACATTTCCACATAACATTGTTGCTCACTGTCGTGTTTTTGTTGGAGGTGGAAGTGGTACCTGTGTGAATGCCTTTATATTTGCAGCTGAATGGAAATTAACAGCTACATTTGTACTTACAGATTTTTGAATGAAAAGTACCACTTTTGCAAATGGTGGCTAATCCGATATTGTAACAGAACACCTGGGAAAGGCTCTGTTCTCTGAAAACTCACCTGAAATTGATGTACAAAGGAGAGCTAAATGATTGGTATTGCAATGATTTGCAAGGAGTGTGCTTGGTCAATACTAAGACTCAGTTCAGCTTGGTTACCAGGTAGTTGTGAGGGTGCTCTAAGTAAGTTCTTTAGGTATCGCTAAGGTGTTGGTCCTTGTGTTGGTTGCATTAGCATTAGCAGGTGGCGCTAGGGTTCATTGTTGTCTCTCGGAAAGTTGGGGTCTTGCTATTGTGATTGTAGCTGGCTGCTAGGCTACTATGTGGGCACAACTGTCAAAGAAATACTGGTAATAGGGTTAGTTAGAAGTAGTACAACCCAGTTTCCAAAAAAAGTTGGGATGCTGTGTAAAACATAAATAAAACAATGTGATCATGTTTCAAACAAGTTGAAATAGGAGCAACAAAAGACTGTGAAAGTTATGGACTGATCCAAAAACTCCTGTTTGGACCACTCCACGGGTAAACAGATTCATTGGTAACATGATAGGATCATGATTGGGTATGAAAGGTTCATCCTGGAAAGACTCAGTCGCTCACAAGCAAGGATGGAGAGAGGTTCAACACTTTGTCAAACACATGACTGTATAAAGGAGATGACTACATGGGCTCAGGAACACTTTGCAAAACTGTTGTCAGTGAACACAGTTTGTTTGCACACAGCATCCCAGCTTTTTTGGAGTTGGGATTGTGGTTGTGATAGTAATGTTCTACAGTCTAATTTGCGAATAAACACTGAAAATTGAGATAGGGATTTAAAAATCTTTTTCTTCTCCTGTTCAGAAAATCCAATCAGCAGCTAGAATGCCTCTCTTTACCTTTACCATCCCCTCTATACAGGAGCTGGCTGAAAAGTCTGAAAAGCTTTGGCAAAATAGATAAAACTTTAACCAATAAAAGTAAGATTCAAAAAGTTTAAAAGGTGTTGAAATGATTTGACAAATTGAAGTTCTTTGTGTGATCCATTTAAAAGTGGAATTGGTGGAGATGAATTTCCATCAAATGTCTCCCATTTTTCTTTATGGAGAAGAACGTCAAATTTTAGGGTAAATTTTGGCAAATTTCTATAACTATCTAACAGATTGCCACTGAAAGCTAAAGCACACATCTCAGTGTACAACATTTTTCAATTTGATGTACATATAAGTGGCAGAACATTGTGGGAACTGAGAAGAGTAGGTGAGCAGAGCGCTTGATCAGCAGGCACATTAAAAAGCATTATATTTGAAAGGGTGGACATATGCATTAACCATTACATTACAAACACATTAAGTAGCAGATAACGCTTGAGTGATATTAAGATGACCTCCTCACACTGAAGCTTTTATGGAAATATAAAGCCGGAATGACAGTTCTAGCACGTGTTTTTTTTCAGGCTCATAAGACTGTCTATCTCAGGAGTCACTATAATGTCCTGCATGGTCAAAGGGACAAAACATTCAGTGCTGAAAGTTATTTTTCTTCAGCCAAGAAGTGTGCACTGGGGACTGACACCAAACCACTAAACCCACTTCCTCCTCCTCAAATGTTATTTTCCCGCTCGTCTTCCTCTCAGTATCATAAATACAGCTGTGTTATCGTTCCTATGAGTTCTTATATAGAGGCAGAAATTACACAAAGGGGACTTGTTAGTGAAAAGAAAACAACGTGGCCTCAAATGAGGGACTGTCAGAGAGAGAAAAGAGACAGCAAGAGTAACGGAGTGAGGTTGAGAGGGAATGAGACAGATAAATGAAGATGGCCTCTCTGGATGGCAATGACTTGGCGCCTCGCGACGATACAACGAGGACGGTGTGGATGAAAGCTGAGATGGAGGACAGTTTGATGACACACACTTCAGGCTACTAACATCACAGTGTGTTTACAGAAGGGGCCTGATGGTGAGGCAGCAATAATGTGTTAAACAGGAGGAAATTACAGTCGCACTATTTCATTAAACAATCATCATGTATTCTGGCAGGATTTCCAGCAAGGCCCATATTAGTCAGGGGGTATGAAGTCTGTATCATAGACTCCAAGTAAACTCTGAAAGTCTTTTAAGCCTGGTGCCTGGAGTATTCAGAGCTCTGATTAATATTCCTCACCACTATGCAGACTAGAAATTGAAAACTTTAGGTGGTGGGGGAGAGTGGGGGATTATACCTGCGTGATTGGCTCCAAACTACAGCCATTGTTACAGCAGCTCTGTTGTAATTAGAGGGAGAAATTACTTTGGAAAAAATAGCTTTGGAACAGCTGGCGACACATAAACTCTCTCACACCCAATCTAAGAAGTAAGTCTCCCAGCCAGAAGGAGAAAGCACCTACAACCCTCCCCCATCATACCGAGGTAGACGGTAATTGCCGTCTTTGTTATGTGATCCAATGGAAGCTGTGCTAAAGGAACCTGCAGTGCTAATTAAGATATCATACATGTAGGGTTCTTTACATAGGAACTTATTTTCCAACCATGCCTAATAGAGCAGGCTGTAAGAAGATCAGAGACATGGTTGTTAGGACTTTTAAGGAAAATTGAAAGTCACTATTACACAAGTAGCTATTACATTTAAACTCACTACTATGTTTGTGGCAATTAAGCCTAGGTGTTTGTACTTCAGTTAAAGAACAACATGAGTATGAGTATGAGTTGATAACATTTCACAATGTAGCAAAACAATATGCAAAAACCCCTTGAAAGACATTCTGCATTATTCAAAAACCTCCATCATTAGAGGGTATTTTTCTTGTAATATCGGAGGTAAAACTAGCGGGGTGTGTGATTTAGTCTTAAAATTGTAAGTTCAAGAGTTGTTCTCTTTTGTCAAGGCACAGGCAACAGGCTGGGCAGCACTGGGAAATGTTAGAGGCAAGGTCTTTCTCATTCGTTACTTGGACTCTTTTTAGATATTGTGTCGCTGGGGCAACACTACAGAGGCAGGTTCAAGACCAGTAAATAGACTAGAGGGCTACGAAGAAAATGCTTGTGCTTAAAGGCACAGTGATTCACTTTTACTGTATACATTGCAAGTATTTCTGCATGTATGATGAAAGAGTTTTGATATTTTGTCCAATTGTCCACATTTATCTGGAGGTCAGTTCAGACTAATTTTGTTTGGTGACATGCAAAAGCTGCTGTCAGTCTTAAGTGCAGTCCAGAAAAGTCGTGTCAGCGGGACCTAAAAATGGATGGTGAACCAGTAGTAGCATGTACTTTTTTGTACTCACATGGACGTTACCTGACTTTATCTATAGTATAAATACAATGCTTTTATGTACTGATGTAAAAAAATCTTTAACAGAATCAGAACAAACCGCTTCATGAAGTCAGAAGCACATATTTAAAAAAAAACAACAAACAAACACATGGACACAAAAGACCAGTAAAACATGACGAAAAAGTCGGATGCAACAGCATAAAGAAGCCATCGTTAATCTTCCATTGTAACAGTGTGCAGAGACTCATGGGTGGGAGCTAAAACTATATTTGGGCGTCTTCCTGTTCAGTGTATGGACACATTTTTGCCCTGAGCAGAGCAACACTTGTACTAATCAGAGAGGCACTTTGGCTGACAAGACCACACTTGTGCTGACCCAAGGTCACATTAGCTGATCAAAGGGGCATTTGGTGGGTACTTGGACCTGACCTGTAAATCATGGCCCAATCAAAAAAGCACCAGGGCTCACTACGAGGACACAGGGGCTGAGCACCAGCCCTTCAAAGGGGTACTTGATGACCAGCTGTAACTGACCACAGGAGTACCTGGTTCGATCGGAGGGGCGACTGGTGTGAAAGTAAGGCAAGCGTAAACTGGCCCAGCAGTAATACATCAATGCCTTAAGGCTAGGACTCAAAAGTGATAGTTACCTTTCTGCACTGTCTGACATAGTGCGGATTCACCATCACTCCTTTAGGTAATTACATAGGTTTTTAGTTTTATAGCATCACAACCATTTCGATGTACAGAGTTGTCTGTGAAGTCCAGAAATGTGACCAAGAAAGTACAAGAGAATAGACCCTTTTCACAGCACAGTAGGAAAAGCACAGGTGATGCTAATAACCTTAATGATGGCTGGGTTCTGCACAATACCAGGACCCTGAATCATCCTTCATTTTACTATCTGCACTCATGCTTTTCCTACTGTGACATGTCATAGAAGACAAGAAAAAAAAAACGATGCTGAATGTTGAAAATGAAGACTGAATAAAAAGGAAATACCTAATTATTTTCGGTGTGAGAAGCCCTTTTGTACTTGGTCCTCTTTCACAGAAGACATTTTGACATGTCACAGTAGTCCATTATGATTATTATCTCCAGGACTTATGACTGCATTGAAGCCCTGCTTACCACATTTTAAAGGGCAGCTCATTGTATAGCACACTCACAAAAGTCCTCACTTACTTATTACTACAACTTCGTATACATTTCTTTACCTTTACCTCTATATCAACTCTGTGCTCTATATATTAATCTATATAAAACCTCAACAATGAATAAAACAATTTGGATTTAGATTTAAGAAAGCAATTTCCAGCTTTCAACAGTTATTTCCATTCTCACCTTGATGCCAACGAAGTCGACAGGAATGATGGGTTTCTCCAGAGAGGGCAGGCTGGTCTCATCCATAGGCTCTCCAACCATCACTTTGGTTGCCACATTGATGAAGTCCACACCAATTGTTTTTGATACAAAAGGGAAAGAGCGCGATGCCCGCAGATTACACTCGATCACCTGAAAGGGTCCACAAAGCATCAAATCAAAGAAAGCAATCAAAAATAATTGAAAGATAAAAACACTCAGTGCAGATACATAAATTACTAAAGCACAAACATACTTTACAAATGGCCAGATTCTATTCGTTCACATTTCCTATATGTGTACTGTAGCTTAGACATCTAAACTAAAGTCAACATTGACCATAAAATCCATCCAGCCTCTGCAAATTATTTTGAACACAAGGCGATTTCACTTGGCGAGTTATTGCCTTTGATGCAACCAGGTGTGAAAATGTCCATCTATCATTTAGTCATACCCTGAAGAAAATATTACCTACCATGACATCATTGCCTTTAACCAGAAATTGAGTGTTAAAGGGCCCCGAAATTTCAAATGCTTGCGCGATTTTCCGGGTGGCAATCTTAACCTGAGAGCGAAGGGAAAAAGAACACACACAAAACAAAAGATATGAGGCTGTCATGATGACTTTCACATCATAATATCTCTATGTACACAAATGGAGATTTTTGTCTTTGCATAATGCGCATTGTGGTTTAAATGCACACAGCGTATGAGTGGAATATCAATTGGGTCGTTAAATAAATCATTGTATAATTGATATGGTTTGAGTCACTTGGTGAATGCTGAGGGTGACTTAACTGACCTTTTCTAGCGCACCCTGGCTGATACTCTGGGTAGGCAGCATCAGGGTGGCATCTCCTGAGTGAACCCCCGCATCTTCCACGTGCTCGGTTATGGCATGGACCAGAACCTGGACAGACACACAGTGATTATATATTTGCATACAGATCTGAGCTCTGATAAGCGACGGAAATCTCCACTCAAGGCAACTGCAGCCTTGGTCCGTTGGCTGATGAGAATTTTCAGACTGAGAGGCAGATGGCCTCCAGACATGTTTACACCTATAGTATGTCACAGTGCAAAACAGTACACGCAAATGCAGTGCCAATAAGTGCGAGTGTACGCTGCACTGTGCTTTTGCAGGAGTCAGGTAAACACTTAGTGGAAATCTGTTCAGGACAAAGGGCCTGTATTTGTTGACGGACTGACTGGGAAACAATGTACGTCGATATGCGGTGTCAAATGAATAACTTCCAACGTTTCACCCGCAGGAAAGGAGATTTGTATCACCAAGCAACTCCACGCTAGTGTGCGTGTCTGTAAATGAGCCGCCGTGTCATTAGCTCATTTAAACTGCTGCTAACCACAACATTCATTAGCACTCTTCAGATAGAGCCTGTAATTAATACGTATTATCTCTGACTTTTCCACTCTCCCACACATATACTCACACACACACACACACACACACACAGCCTGCCCTGGAATAATGAGGCCTGTTTGGTATTCAATGAATGGACAGCTTGTTAATGTGATACTGAAGATAATGGAGGGGCTGCATTCAGGGAAAGTAGAGAGAGAAAATCTACCATACAACTGGATTGCCCACGTTCAAAATGACACCCTTGAAATGACTCCCACAGCCTAAACAATAGAAAAACAGACAGGGCGTTCAGGACAAGTACTCAGGTGGCTCTGTCGCGTACTGCAACTTAAAACGCTAACAATTATACAGTTATATAAGTTGTTTTTCTAAGTTAAACCATTTTACTGTAAAGTGGCTGTTAATGTAAAACTTGTGAGGTTCTATGTGTCTCAGGAGTCATTTTAAAATCTAGTTTTGCAATTTACTTTGTCTGCGTCCTCCCTTCATGGTCCCTATGTATTTTCATTTGGTGATTTCCTAACATCTCCCAGAATGCCTTTCATCAACCACGCGGAATACAAGATACCGAATGTGTGCATACATACACATCATGGATTTTACCTTTACCAGTCATAATAGTATGCAAGTGAAAACAACCATAATCTGATTAATTCAAAGAGCCCCTCCAGACATAAGACACATTAAAATATACCCTGCTGTGAATACTAATTTGTGTCTAGTATATGTATATACATTATGGTTTTACTACAAAATTACATTGATAAAAATTCAAGTGAAATGAGACTTTGAGCTCATTCTTTTTTAGATTTTCCTCTTTAAATGAACTGTCTTAAGATTGACTCTATTTATCAGATGCTTGTACAGATTCTGTATTCCTGCTGCTTCTGTGTCAAAAGTCCGGATGCAGTTCCAGCGTTTTATTTTTGTTTTTCTATTTTGACTATGGAAGTCAACAGAGGTAGATGAGTCATGAGTATATTCAGAGTAAATATTTCTCATTTTTTGTGTAACAAAACTATTATGTAATACTAGTAAATATTTCTGCTAAAAATACTATAAATTTGAATTTTACGACATTACAAAAACTGTTCTGTGTTTAATTTGGGGGTTTTCTAAGAATTCTTTGTAATATTTTAAGTTGAGTTATATGATTGTATATGTGTGTTTATAATCGAGCAAAAGAAGACTACAGAAAATGACAAATCTGTGGTGCACGTCAATCAGATATGAAAACAGTTTGTTGAACAAGAATCATTTCAATATGCCCTAAACTGATCTAATCTAAAAAGAAAAATTCATTTAGCACCACCACTTTCCTGCATTTTGGTTTTAATGTATTCCATTCTCCCAATCAGATCTGTCTGGCCTGTAATGTCTTTTCACAGAAGATGAATGAGATTACTTCCACTTTATTCATCTGCTGGGCTCAATATCTGTCCTACCTCTCCATTTAAACTGAAAAATAATGGAGGACTGAAGAATGCCAGACTCCAGAGATGAATAACAATGATACTGTTATAAATGAAAATATAGTCAAACTGGGTGTAAATAGAAATAAAAGAGGGACAAATAATGTTGTTTTCAAGGCTGTTACGTTGTGTCACAGTATGTTACTCTATCTAGAAGATGTATCGTCATAGTTCAAATAAAACTGCACTCACTTTTTACATTACCTTCTGGTGCTCGGAGTAATTATTGCAGGTACAACATAATAATACGTCTAGTGCTGGACAGAACATATCAGTCATGTCTCACCTTACCACCCTTGGCCACAGCATCCACCTCTACCTCCCTGGCACCGCGGATGAACTTGGTGATGACCACTGGATGCTCCTGGAGGAGAGACAGCAGGACGCTTATTCAATCAGCGAACAAAGGTAAAACAACCAAGCCTGAACAAGATAGCTGCCTTTTGAGTGTGTGTTGATTTTAACTGGTGAAACAACAACAAATGAGGCTTTTTTTGTTACGAGCAAACAGTTAGATGTTCTTGACAAGTTATCAGACCCCAGTGCAATTCAATGATTTAGTTGTTCAAGACAAAAAAACCGAGCAAAGATGGCTTCAGCACCGGCCAGAGCAGTGGCTGCTGATATTTATGGGTCATCGACTTCAAACACAGAGCCATTTACTGCAAAATACCAAATATTAATTATGATAACTTTTGAAAGTTTATGGTAATTCGTCAAATAAATTTCTAAAAATTAGAACTTTGTATTAAAATTTCTTCTTATCTCAAGTGGACATGACTGATCTAAAATTAAAGCTGGATCAATTTACAGAGGACAAAAACAAAAAGTCAATAAATAAACTGCCACTGTTCAAATAGTGTGACACAAAAATATGTCATTATCACACTGTTTAAACCACCATTAACAGGCGTGCTTTGCTGCAGGTGTGGTGTGTGCTTGTGTGTATGCTCATAGCCCCAGATAGGGGCCCTTAGAGGGGCCAGGTGCCCCCAAGCCACCTTGGCGCTCAGTGAAGTATTGTGTGCACACAATACTAGCCAACAGTCATACCAGCTGGTAGCATTAGTTAATTGAAAGCAGAGGGAGAGCACAACACGAAAAGGAGAGAGAGTGTGTGTGTGTATGTGATGGAGAGAGAAAAGATCACATGTTCTAACATGTTCTTTCAATACAAGGCAGTGAAATTAGAAAAGCCAGGCTATGACTTGTAGAGGTTATATGTCTCTCTTATGTGTTATGGTCTGCAGCACACAGAGTTAACACTGATCTCACCTGGGACACCTGAGTGGCCTCTTCCAAGAAACGTTTCATCTCCTCTTCTCCGTACACAACGTTCATCGCAGAGCCACTGGTGAGACGCAGGCAGGAGAGAGAGAGAGTGAGTGAGTGAGGGAGAGAAAACAAAAGGCCACAGGAGAGGAAGAGAAGCAAGCAAACAGGAGAACATACAAGCTTCAAATGATCGTTCAAAACACTCATTATCTCTTCGTTGCATCACTATTACCATCGGGAACAAGGTCTAGAAACAGTCAAAATGAGGAGAGAAAGAGAGAGAGAGAGAGAGAAAGGGAGACGAGCAGCTATTTAGGTCGAAAAGCACTCCAGGCTCTTGAAAACGAGTTCAGAACTTAGTCATTAAAAAACAACAGATTTAGGCTAGTTTTGTTGTGCTTGTTGTTGTTTTTGATTTTAGACTGCTAGCTGGGGCTGTCCTCCTGTTTGAGGAGGAGGGGCTGAGAGAAGCAGGACAGCGAGAGGCCACAGGCTCGGGGTCAGATCTTTATGGCTTAGCTGTCTGTTGCTCAGAGGCAGACATATGTCCAACCCCCAAATGAATACTGACCCTTCATTTGAGCACCAGCATTTACATTCGTGTCCTTGACATCCAGGTTTTGCATGACTATCCTGACCTTTCACATCAATACAGTCATTTAGAAGACATTTCTTTCATATACTTATACATATGATTGTCATTAAGAGTAAACGATTATACGGTATCTTGAAGTGGTTTTGGTCCCTGAGAAAAACAAGTCAGCACTCTATAACCTCTTACATGGGGTGAGGTTCACCACCTTGTGAAACACTTGATTGTATAAAGATTACTACATGGACTCAGGAACACTCTGTAAAACTGTTGCTGGTAAACAGTTTTGGTTGTTTTGGGGTTTTTTTTTGCAAATGACTGCAGTTTACACAGCATCCCAACTTTTTTGGAATTAGGGTCGTATTGAAAACGAGTGTGCATAAATGTGTTTTTCAGCTCATCAGTCCAGTTTATTCTGCTATTAGTTGCAAAGGCATTAGTGGTGGTAATGACTGTAGTGGTGGTAGTAGTTGTAAGAGAAGTACTGTGTTTATCTTGTTTGGCTGAAAATAGTCACATTTTTATTTTTCAGTGTTTTTCTGCCAACTTATGACTTTGGTGACGGTGTTATCTTGAAGTAGACAGACTACTTGCTCCCAGTCTGCAAACTGCAACGACAGCAAAGAGTAATTTTTTGTGGCAAACCATATTTGAGATCAGTTAGTCAATGAGTGGATTAAATAGTCTTCTCTCCCGTCATACTGGTTGATGTTTGCCATTATTGTAGCAGCAGAGAACATAACAGAGAATGGCTTAAGTCTCATATGCCCTGTCTGAACAAATATTATTTATGAGTACATCCTGACACCTTAAAAAGTCCCCAAGGTGAAGGAAAACTCATCAGATTTGACAATTATAAAACAATGGCATCACAATAAATTCACTTGACAGGTTTTTATAAAAGGGAATAAGGTAATTTTCAAGCTCGTGTTTATTACTTAGGTCTGACTGGGAAATTTCTCACCCACACAGGTTTGCTTTCACACACACAGAAATTCCTCTGAACTATGCATTTGCATTTCACTCTGTCTTGCCAACATCGGCTCTCGCAGCTCTCGTAAACAGGGAAGGAATGAGACAGTTTCCAAATGTTTAAGCTCTGGATTGACATTTTGGAAGCTGTTTTACTCAGAAAAAAAGTCGCTTACCTAAAATGGCATAAACCAGATATTAGTTTGAAAACTGATTTCTTATGCATATCATCGCATGGCCGTATCTCGCGGTGTTGGCACGTCACAGCGATTACACTGCTGAGTAAAATGTTTTCATAGCCAAAAGGAATAAAGGATTTAAGTAAGCGAATAAGATATAGGTTATAAGAATCTTCCTCTTAAGTTTTTAAATGAATATATTTTAGGGCTAAATACTTCAAACTTTGTGAGTTTTGTAGTGTGTATGTGTGCATTTCACTGTTGTGAAAATATGAAGCCCAAATCTGACAAGGAAGAGAGTGTTTGGTGTGTGAATGTGTGAGTTTGTGTGTATGTACGGAGGCTGAGAAGAACATTCAAAAACCATTAACAAGTATGTCAAAGGGGAAGATTGAATATGCTTTGGGGATGGGGAAAGATCAGAGAGAGTTCACCCTGCAATGATGCTGGAGAGGAGAAGGGAGTCTTCCTCATTAAGATGGAAGAAACTGAAAGTGTGAAAAATGAACTCTATATTATTATAAGTTTGATGGCTACCTCGAGATCAAGTGGATTACTTTGATAAGTGATAGTTTTAAATATGACCCAGTGAATGACACTCAGGGTTTCCCACCATGCTTAACAAGCACAGACAGATTCCCTTTTAAGACAATGTCACAGATTGCATGTAAAACCATGTAAAGTGTGACCTGCTAAAAACAGGGTCTCATCACGACATCTGCTGGACAAAATTGTCACTGCAAATTTGAATAAGCTGTGGTGTGTTCATTAATCGTCATTATCGTCATTGTCAAAAGTGTATTTATGCAATTTTTTTTATGCCTCACCTGCACTGTTTTCTTCCCTATATTTGTTAATACACTGTTTATTGGCTGGAAACAAATGATGTAAAGATTATTTGCACTTGCAATTTCTACCAAATTTGAGATAAAATACATAAAATATGTGTTATTGATTAAAGTGTTAGAGTGAGTCAGCCACTACATTCATGATTAAGAGATTTCTGATATGATAATCTCCTCTCTGTAATGTCAGTGTGTGTTGCCTGAAGTGTGTTCAAACTTACCTGAGAACGTAGGAGGGGCGCAGCAGACAGGGGTAGCCCACCTGGTTGGCAAAGGCAAAGGCATCTTCCTGTGGAGAGAGGGAAAAACAGGCCTGTTTTGAGCCACAGAGGGAGTGAAAACGTTCAGCATATTCCTGACAGTTGAAGGGGTTACTGGCCAAAACATCAAAATGTATTAGCTGATCTGTCTGTCTCACTAGCTGTAAGTTGTAAGAAGAGATTTGAAACATAAACACATTTGATCGCTTCAAGACTTGCAGTCACATTTTGAGGAAGACAAAGAAGAAAAAGCATTGGAACAAACACAAAAGCATCAGAAAACAGTCAAACAAAAAAGGATTTTCTTACAAAAAAAGTATTAAGTAAAATAGTAAAAATGGTTTTAAAGGAGGATAAATTTGGTTGATCCATGGCCTAGAAAGCCTCCATGAGCTCTCACCTCTCATTAACCTGGGTTCTGTTTTGTATTTCAGATTCATGTAACTTTGTGTGTATTTATCATTAAGGAATTCATATAATGTTAGAAAGCTCTATGATTAGTCATTTGAGGCTGAAAACAAAAAATCAATATTAAATCAAGGGTGTGTGTTTGCACTGATCCTCGTCCTCATACTAACAACCCTCTCGTGAAGCAAACTCCATTTTACTCATTCTCAGCTGAACCGCACACACACAGAGAACTAATCAAAAGAGTAAAAAGGGAGAGTGTAAGTGCTCCAACAGTCAGAAAGAAGGGGCTTCAATTCGTCTTTCCTTTTGATTTTCCTTTCTTCAAGTCAGTTCACATGAGCAATGAGACAATAAAGAGTCATGGAAGAAGTCTGGCAGTGAGAGAGAGACTGTATGTCCTCCTCCTCCTTATCATTATCGTCATCTCTTTCTCTCTTCTCCGTCTCTCTCTGCTTGTCTCGCCGTTTTCTCTCCATCATTACCCACTGTTCACTCGCCAGGTGGACTACCATTAACAAACACAAAATAGCTTCCAAGCGACGCAAAAGAACCGTCTCCCTATGGCTCTGCTGGAGTTATTCCAGCCCAATAAAAACGAACCGTTTCTTCACGACCGACGGGGAAATAGAATATGTGGGGAGACTCTGGAGACGCACAGAACTTTATCTGCGTGTGTCGGCTAATCACTCCTCGGTGGTAACGGAATACACGAGCAACGGTAATAGAAGAGACATTTCAGCGCTGACTGCAGACACATTTCGGCGATCCACATGTTCCACAGAGGTGCCTGCCGGTGCTTCGTTCTGATGTAGCCGTGAGCGAGTCGAGAGGGCCGAGCACGAGAACAACGGCAAACAAAGGAGGACGGCAAAGTCGCTCTCTGAGGAAGACAGTTCTACATATAATGAGACAAGTTGGTCTGAAGGGAAAAGTGTGATGTTATAGGACTGTAAGCTACAGGTGAGGTGGTGAAATCCAAAACAAAATACATTCTTGTACATAAAAAATAATACACATTAATAAACAGCAAAGAAGTAACTTTTCTGCCCAAACACGCTTTGGAAAAACCCAACTTTTAATGGTAGTGAAGTCATGACACCTTCAGGAGACAGTGTGCTATTATAACATTATTGTTGGTTCGCTTCATTGTGAATATTTAAACAAAGTTGGACTGAAAATTAACTATAAAGGGCAAAAAATTTCAATGTTTTCCTCTATAGGAATAAAATGTGTGATTTGTGGTTGCACCTTAGTCTTTACGATACAATACGACGTCTTATGAGCTTCTGCGTAAAAAGCAAATATTACATTTTCTTAAAGCAGATCCATATGTACACAAAACTAAATTAGAGCATATAAATTACCGAGATAGGAATGTCTTTTAAAGGCAAATATCATTTGCCTGAACTAACATCCTCCAAACACCTTGAGCACTCACCACCTCTGCCAACTCATTTTCTGGAAGAAACCCTGATCCTGTTAGGGAAGTCTTTCCTTTACTGTTTTGGTGCCTACAAAAACACATTAGCAGTCAAAGCTGCTGAGTTTCGCTTACTGTTTGGGTGAAGTATTATCTTAGACAAAGAGTTGTACTAGGTCACAAAAACTGCTCCTTACCTCAGATACCTTGTGAAAAGATTTTTTTAGCAAATCAGAAAATATCGTGCTACAATATTTTATTAAAGCCCCAACTATCCATTATTTATTTGTTTACTCTCACCAGGGAGCTGAGGGCCCTCCATGGGGCTTGGGCCACCCCGAGGTCATCGAGTATGCTGGAGAAGACTGAGCGCTCCTCCGCCCGGTCGATCTGCAGGGGGCTCGTTCCCAGAATCTTCACCCCGTTCAGGTGCAGCGGGGCGGCCAGGTTGTTGGGGATCTGGCCTCCGACGGACACAATGCTGCCGGAGCAACCCTGGAGAGGAGAGGATGGATAAAGAATATGCAACATAAAAAAAAAAAAAAAAAGACAGCAGCAAGAATAAAAAGCACGAGGAGGAGAAAGGACAGGAAAAGAGGAGATACTCTGTCAAGTCTTGCACCTCCTGCCAGAGGCCCATGAGCAAAGATTAACAGTCTGAAACCTGTGGCCGCTTCCAATTATTCTGACCACACAGTGAAAATATGAGACAAACACAAACAGTTGATCTCGGTCGTGCCACGGGTTTAGTTATCACCAGGGACGGTGTGTGTGAGAAGAAGTGTGTGCGCTCCTTTTAATAACAGCATGCAACCCCTTTTCCTGTCTAGCTGATCCAGAGGGGATGCTGTTTCCATGGCAAAGCCAGGTTGTATCTCTTCATTATTCATGGACCTGCTCTGCTGCTCCTGTCCAGGGTTTATCTCCATTCTCTAATGCCATATTTATCACACACACACACACGCACATAGAGCAAAGGGGGGACTGTAGCAGAGAGAGAGGGATTGATGGTAATGCTATCACCCCGAACAAACAAACACTTAATCACACAGTGATCCCATCGCAACTTTAACTGGATTACATTTCCTCTGCAGGGGAGAGTCAATGGACATTAGTACACAAACGCACAGCACAACATAAATACACCGAGAAACATATACACAGAAGAATGCAGCAGTCTCAAGGGTCAGCTGGGCTTGAGGAGCACACTAGTCCAGTCATGAATGTGAAAACACATCCTAATTAAAATTAGATGAACATCACATTCTAATGTCAAGTTTCATAGACTTAGATGATAATTACAACAAAAAGTCATTTTGTTGTCGTTATTCAAGTTTGCGCTGACATTATCATTCACTTATATGAGAGAATTGAAACATGTTGCTGCCATCAAACAGGTTTATCACATTCTGTTCTATTTATGTTTTACACAGGATCCCAATTTTTTGGGAATCATGGGGCTGTAAAAATATATTGTATTTACCCGAAAAGCTTTTTAGCAAGCACAACCACATGAAGTATGAGTGTTGCATAGAGGTCAGTAAACCTTGAAAACCCACAAAAAAAAATCCACTCACCTGTAACTACACAACCCAAATCTCTTAAATCTTAGATGAGCCTATCGCGCTGCCTAATAAATGCCCCAATTAGGATTCATTCAGAGTTTTCCCAGGTTCTGTTAGACAGAGAAGGAGAGAGGGCTTCTGTTTGGCTGCTTTTAATGGCCAAGACCATCTGGGAGAAAAAGGCTGGAAAAGCTACACATTTAACCAGCTTACATATGACTTTATATATAGTAAATATGAATCAACAGAGAGGGTTTGGATTATATCAGTTATGCTTCATCCATGCCTCTCTGAGCAGGGAATGATTTTTTTTTCCAGCACTGCAGACGTCTGCTCTGTGGGTAATCCATGATAATAAGTCACAGTCATGCTGATGATGTTTTATTTCTACTTTTTTTAAAATAAAGAATTATTCTTGAGCAGTACAGTCACGTCAAAACAAATCAGAAAGTTAGAGAGTTTAGTTCGAGAAATTATTATGCCAATATATGCACTCTGTGTGCCGGTCTCAGATCAATAAATCTACTGTATTTGCAACCATATTGGACCGATATTGTTTTCCGTTTCTTTACTTATGATTATTTGTATGGGAAGCATGTAGCATGAACCACTGGCACACGTCACAGCATTTATAGCCTAAGCTAATTTGCAATGTGCTTCACCGAGTTTAAATTCCACCAGTGTTTCCTGCCTCTGACCTGGTTGACTTGATTGATTTCTTGTATTATATATGCATTGTGTAATCGATCCATGCTACACAGCCTTGGGGAAGCCTTGAATTGATTGCAATGTAATATTTCAATCAGATTCCACTCAATGCACATGAATATATAAGTAGTTATTATCACAAATATAACCCTGGGATAGATTGGCGACCTGTCCAGAGTGCCCTGCCTCCTTCTCAATGCATGCTGGGCTAGATCGAGCAACCTAGTCCAGGATACTGTGAGTGGGTGTAGAAGTCTATCATCTGCCAATACAGAATCCTATTGCATGGAAAATGAAGATGTATACAGGTAATTTGTATATTTTGTTTAACCTTTGTCAAATAAGAAATGGTATGTTTGCATGTGCGTCCTGACCTCCTGTTGGGTGATGTCCAGGATGCGTTCCAGGGTCAACTCCTCGAAGTAAAGGCGGTCGCACTCGTCAAAGTCGGTGCTGACTGTCTCTGGGTTGTGGTTGACCACCACCGTCCTCTTGCCCATCTGTCTCAAAGCTCTGATGCTGGACACCGCGCACCAGTCAAACTCAACACTGCTCCCTGGTGTATAGAAAGGTTGATGACTTTGAGTATGTTTGGCCATTAACAGGAATGTGGCATGACAAATAGATATCTGCAGGACAGGGTGTTTACTTGGTACAAACACTTGGTAATCTATGTGGCCAAAAAAAAAGTCATCTTTTCAGCAATGGTATCATTTGTTTATTAATATATCGTATGACCTAAAATACAAGACGGGGTCTTTATTTACCTCAACTAGAGGGTACAAGGCCTGAAGTGTGTTATATTGGAGACAGGCCTTTATTTCTAATTCTCTAATCTTGAACAACAAAGTGTTCAAAACATCACGAAATGATGGACATGTACAATACAGGCACCATGTTTTGTTCCCCGGCCCATATTTTTTGGAACTGGCCTTAATTTGAGACCCAGCTATTATTTGACTACCAGCTTCAATTTAAGGAAACACAGTAAACAGCAAAACTTTTATTTGAGTGTCATTTAAATTATACAAAAGCTTATTGTTGGACTCACCAATGTGGTAGGGCCCACAGCCAAGAACCATAATTCCTTGGTCTTTAAAGTCCAGATCATGCTCCTGATGGATTGGATAAATTGACAAAAAACATTATTATTGATGCACTGTTGTGGACATCGGTTATTATTTAGCACAGCGTAAATCTTACAGTTAAAATTACTAGTATTCAAATTTTAAATATTTTTTATAAAAAATTAAAATGTTGAAATTTTTGTTATGCTAATTGTAATTCCTATTAGATTCCATTAGAGTGATTGAATTGCCAACAAAAGTCATAATGGTACAATAATGTTTTTTCTTCTCTGTTCTCAGAGACCACATACCTGACCATGATAGGTACAGTACAGATAGTTGGTCATGGCTGGATACTCTGCAGCCAAGGTGTCAATCTGAAGAAGAAAATAATTACAGGTTAAAATGTCTTGTTCATTGAGATGGACCTTCTTGCTGATAGGTGACAGAGCTAACTTCTAATAGTTTGAACACAGATAATGTAGTTTAACACTGTGGAAGGCACAATTCTACACAATGAGCACATTTATTTTTGATACTTCTGGTACACTTGGCTGCTACTTTTTCCTGTGCATTAACTTTAGTAAATGTTTAAATGCAAAAATGTAAAAATGCGGATGGATATCTTGTAATGGATATCCATCCAGAGTGGTATTGCTGTTGTTAAATAAATCATAAACACATCAAAGAAAAATATCAAATCCAATGATGAATTTTTTTACTAAAAAATATTGCCAGTGTAGACAAAGATATAGCTTTATTCCTTCTAATGAAAGAACTCTGTAATTAAACTATTAACAATTATTATAATGTTGTTATTAAGGTAATTATCTAAATAGTTCTTTAGCAGCAGAAAAAAAACAATTAAGTGCAAATTCTGAAGAATGTAAGAACTAATAGAGGAAATTATTTGGATAACAATCAATGTTTTTGCATGTTTTGACCTGTGAAACTGGAATTGTAACATGGACAAAACATTTTAATACTGTACGAAGCAGAAAGACAGTTAATGATAATTTTAACCTTTATTCCCTCTAAATATTTTCAGAGTGCTAGTTCTAAATGTGTGTGTATTGATCAGGCAGAGGCATTTATCTGTGTCTATCTGAGCTCAACAAAGAAGCCCAGTTGTGCTCACCTGTTTGACCCAGGGTTTGATGCCGTGAGTGAGCCTCAGCTCTCTGGCTGTTCTCTCACTGGAGCCCAGAATCTGACCGACCTGCCGGTCTGAGAAGCCGTCCTGTTTGGCTTTCAGCAGCAGCTCCCTGGGTACTGTGCCACTGTTGGACAAGACAAAAGATAAGACATTGGTCCCACAACGAGGAAATTTGCAGCAAAGAGGATAGGGTAGATAAATAGTAAAGAAAGTTTGAGTAGAAGAAATATAAAAGTATCAGCAATCCTACTCTTTAGTGTTAGATTCATTCTGGTATCACATTATGTCACCTGCAAAGCAAAGGTTGGCAGAGTCTGTCAATCACCTCTTAAGCTTTAAAGTTTAATGCCCAACAGGCCTGACATGAATGTAGTAGTGTGAAGAGAGGAGCCCACTGAGGCAGAAAACAAAACGGACAAGTGAGCTCATTTTTTTTAATGTTTTCTGTCCTATACAGGCATATGGAGCAGGTAGGTGTATTTTCAAGTCCACTGAACTAAGAGGGTCAATCCAACAAGTGGGTCATGACTGGCTCTGTTACCCAGCAGCGTGGACAGCAGGGAACAGCCCACCTCAGAGCGATCGATAACACATCGACAAACAAGGCGCCGAGGTGCCAGAGCACCAGGTTGGCAAGTGCAGCCATTTAAGCCCCATTTTAAATCAGTAAAACTTTAATGCGAGCTGTGAGGGTGAGCTGGGTATCAAGAGGCAATTTTGAAGTGGAGCAACTGGATCAATTTATATTTTTATTTTATGACAGTTAAATTTAAGAGTGAATTTGCTTCCTGCTTAAATTCAGACGATTTCAGGCCTGCTGCATGTGTCAGTGTATACACAGTCTACAACACAGTCACATCTTGGTGTTTACCATTTCACAGTAAAGTGTAGTTTACAGTCTGAGATAAGCACATGAGGACAGTGAGAACAACGTGGAGGAGAGAAGTCTTCAAATGCTTGAATTACATTTATTTCTTTCCAAATTCATTACTCTGCAATTTTGATCTCAGATAAAATTAAGTACCTAGTAATCAATATAACTTTATGTCACGGTAACCTAAGGAAATTTAAGGTACAATAAAATCCCTGAGTACTGCTGCAGAAAAAGATGAAACCAGACAGAGGAACAGACAAAATCATGATAAGAGAAATGTCACCTGCAGTGACCCCTGAACTCTTCCCTTTCCATATCTGTTAAGTGAGAGGACACCATTATGTCTTTCTCTATTTTACCTTTTCACTGATTTTTACTGATCGACAACACACCCTGGGCTTTTTAGAATTCACTGCTTTGGTGGTGGAAAAGTGCTGAAAATATTTTTTCTCTTTCCATATTCAAATATGACAAATGATACAACAGAGTTATCAAATGAAAAGAGCAGTCCATTTTTTTTTGGGAAACATGCTGTTTTACAAGGACCAATCTCAGTAAAGTAAATCACTGTTCACTGAATATTTGGAAAATGTCCAGAAAACGTGAAATCCAGCTTAGTACAAATACAGGAGACAGGGACTAGCAAACTTCTGCCACGTTGGGAAAAAGTACATCTTTCATTGTATTGTTGCATCGAATCTTGTTGCATCATGTTTTCTACTAAGTTAGTCCATCATACGTCCAAAGGTCAGCTGGGTTTTGCTCGGAGTAAGAAAGTGTGGAAAGTCTTCACGGCGAAGGTAAAGCACATGTGAGACGGTGATGCAGTTACTCAGGTGATCCGACCGTAAAATGGCTCCAGTACACAGGATATCTGATTATTAATACCATGCTGAATTGTTTGTTTCTGAAAATGTTAAATAGCCGGTGTGTAAATATCTATACACTCTCCCTTCGCTTTCTGTTTTTCGCGCCAAGTTAAACTAAAGACACGGATGCACGGTGATGAAATTGATATTGATCTTCTCATGTAGCTCCGACTAAGAGAGCATTATTTCCAACAATGTCACAGTATTCCTTTAACCCCAGGAAGATACAAAAGGAACTCTTGTTTCTGGTAAACCACGACTTGCTCTCCTTCCTCCTTATCTGAATTATTTATGACCTTGTAGCGTAACAATATTGGAAATGTCAAGTGTGTTTTAACTCCCACTGCACATGGCTGGGCTGAGAAATAACAGCGAACNGTCACAAACTCGTACACACGGACATAAAGGCACTGTATGTCGTTATTCATATGCTGAGCGTTCATCTGTGCGTTACCTCCTGTAGTCTGCCAGGTGCTGCTCCAGCTGCGTTATCCTGCGGAGCTTGTGGAGGAACCACTTGTCTATGGCCGTCAGCTGGTGGATCTGATCGACGCTCATGCCGCTGTGGAGGGACTTAAAAGTGGAGACATGAAACAGAGCGGACGTTACATTTATTATTCATCGTCGTCAAGTTCATCATTCATGGCCCCCTCGCCGGAGCATTCTGAGAGCAGACATCAAATGGGTTTCACAAAGTTTCAACAGATTCCATAATCAGTTGCTTGTGATTAAAATCATGTTACAAATCAGTCAGTGAGGCGTCGTCAGATGGAACGGTCATTCAGAACTGGGAATTCTGGTTTCATCCATTACTCCTTCAAGGAATCCTACTGCAGGAACATTATATTACTTTGTCAATACTGCCTTTTACTAGAAATCAAATATCCAGAATCCAGCCTGTGTTATCAACATGTAATAAGGCAGAGGTTGTGCCCTGGCTTAGTAAAAAAGTTTTATCATTTTTATATTAGATGTCTGACCAGAGACTCGTTCCAGGTTAGTGTGGGAGGATTTTTTTTCCCCAACAGGCCGTAAAGCATGCAGTGAAACCTGCCATAAGGAGCCGCTCATCAATCTGCGACTGATGATTACTGCGACTTTCAGTTGAAAGTTTCAATGCCAGTGATTTTAAAGAATTACAAACGCTGGGGAAAAAAAGCATGTAACAAATGTGAAATGTTTTGGTGTTTCTGAGCGTTGATGTTGACTCAAAAACCAGAGAGAACAAAAATATCAGCAGATAATTACATCCATTTATTTTCCTCTGGTATCTCCTCTTTGCTACTGATCTCAGCTTATGTCTCAATAACTGTTTAGGACAATAATAACAAAAATAATTATAATGACAATATGAAGGGGAAGAAAAGTTTTGGAAGAGGGATGAGTCAGGAGGAGCTGGTGATTTCCTTGTGTTATAGTTTGTGTCTTGTGTTGTTCTGTCTGTATTTTCTTGTTGAGTTCTGAGTTTCAACTTAATTAAATGTGTATTAAATGTTGACTTTATTTTGTCTCTAGTGTACTTGTTCAGTTTTATCTATTTTAAAAGGCCCATGTTGGAATTGGCAAATTAGCTTAGGCTACAAATGTTTTGGTGTGTGGCACTGCTTCAAGCTAGACACTTGTCTTTATACAAATAAACATGAAATAAAATAAGCAAAAATACAATTAATTATGTAGCTCTGCAGATAAAGCAAAAGGAACAGAAAAAGCCAAATATGAGGACCAAGACACATATTACACGACATTTCTGCAATGTAGCTCAGACCTGCTTTAAAAGTGATCAGTAAAATCCTAATATCAATTCTAAAACAAATAAACTTTTAAATGTATATGTTTCTCCACAATAGCAATACAATATTGTCTCTAGTGGCCTGATTTTAAAAACAATCCAAGCGCTGGGCAGCTGAGAGGGACAGTGACTGTGCTGACCACCTTAAAGAATTACAACTGGCGTTCGACTGCCTGGAGGTGAAATGTAGATCATTAATCCCTAATGCTGTCGCCATCTTCAGTGATCTTGCGTCATATCTGAGGGGACAAATGTATCTGCACCGCCAGGACACTAAGCTCACACAGTTGGAGGTTTGTCTGTTCTTCAGCTGGTGATGAAAGCTCTGAAGTGCTGGACCCATGGATATTTCTCACCTTGCAATAGTTTGTGTAATAGCTTTGTGTTTTAGTGACATAGCCTGACCTCTGCGTCTCTCGACGTGCTTGCAGAAGTGCATTTTCACCTTCGTCTGATTTTAAGAGGAAGAAGCTAACAGGACTGTCGTGGGCAAGCGAAAATATATTGCAGATTATGTGATTTTGATTCTTCCTCCCCCACATCTGAGCATATTTGCAAAGGCCCTGCTGCCAGTTACATAATCAAACACTGTTTATACTGTATGTGTTTTCCAAGTATTCTAACTGCTGTGCATCTATTTAACTAAATCAACATCTCAAACAAGCATTTCCACACAATTGGGCATTCGCAGCCAGACATGCAGGTGAGCCAGGGACACAGTTTGCTCTGCATTTCATGGTTTTTTCATGACAGTTTTTCTGTTACACTTCAAAATGTGATTTTAATGAGAAAACCAGAGCGGGCGTCATTCATTATTAACGTTATGAAAGATTAGTGTACCTTGGCGAGGGAGAAGATGCGGGTGCTGGAGGGCACAGCCAGCTCCTGTTGCAGGTCCTGAGTGTCGGCCCAGGCTTTCTTGAGTGGCAGCCGGGGCACAAAGCCATCCACTGACGGATGACACATCCTCAGGGCCTTCTGCATGCTCTCCTCAAAGGTCCGGCCCACCGCCATCACCTGAATCCAGAAGAGGGAAATACATGACAGCATAAAAAGTGTGTTTGAGGACAGCGAATAAGCAAGTGAAAGAGCGAGTGAGACACTGAGACCACCTCTCCGACACTCTTCATGGCGCTGCCTATTTCATGGGACATGCCCTGAAAGCGGTCCAGGTCCCAGCGGGGGATCTTGGTGACGATGTAGTCCAGACTGGGCTCGAAGCAGGCTGTGGTCTTCTCCGATACGGCGTTCTTGATCTCTGGCAGGGGGATACCCAGAGCCAGCTTAGCAGCAACAAAAGCCAGGGGATACCTGTGAGACATGGAGCGAGAGGCAGGGAGACCAAAATCAACTATAGAACAAACTGTGTTGCTGTGTTGACTCCTAAAAATGGTCCTACCGAACACATGACAACTGACATTTTGACATTTTTGCTTAACCATGAAAACTTGACATGAATTCCACTGCAAATTATATGCATTTAAGCTGAAATATGTCACTTTGGCTGAGAAAAAACTACAACCTGTTTACAATTTCCCTGTAGTGGATGACTTGCTTATACTCAAATGACATTTTATGGAGTATTCATTTAAAACACTGGCTAACAAATTCTCCCCTGCCGTACAACCACAGTTTATACAAGGCAAACAGCCAGTGTGATTTAATTTGATGGCCCTCCTGCATGAGCTCAACTGATCTGGTCTGAAACTAGTCTCTGTGGGAAAATCCATCAAAACAAGCCATCGTATATTTTGCATATCATCGACTATATATATGTTAAATAAAGAAATTTCTGTTTGTATACATGTACTCTCTCACCCGGTGGCTTTGGATGCCAGAGCGGAGCTTCTGGAGAGTCGGGCGTTGACCTCGATGATGCAGTACTCCAGGGAAGACGGGTGAAGGGCGTACTGGATGTTGCACTCGCCCACAATGCCAAGGTGGCGAACCACTTTGATGGCCGTCTCCCGGAGCATGTGGTACTCCTCATTGGACAGCGTCTGGCTCGGTGCCACCACTATGGAGTCACCTGAAGAAGAAGAAGACGGCGTAGGACTAAAACTGGCTTTAAATAGTTTTAACAGTCTTGATTTTGGTTAATGAGAAAGACACAGAGAACAGAAGATAACTGTATTTATGTAGTGTAAAAAAACAAAAGCAATAATTTTTACATTTTTTTAGATTTAAAATGTAAAGCGTTACATGATTGTAAATGGCTGTTGGCGAAGTTTTCTTTTCTCAAGAACATTGAAGAATAGATTAATCTCTAACAAAAAGATATCTTCAGAGAAATACAGAATATGTATGTAAAGGACGTGATTCTGGTATTAGAATTGCTCTGTTTTCCGTTTGTAGTTCAAGTAGTATTGATTGAGTGGGCTTTGTCTGCATGCAGGTAAACAGTCCTTGGGGACAGCAAAAGAGGCCATCTCAGAACCCATAGAGTCTGACAATGATTCAGCTTTTGTCTAACATATCTGCATTCATAAACTCTGCCTGGGTTCATCTGTTCATATCTGTTTATAGAGATTAGCTGGAATGTCGGAAAGTTTGAAGTTGCTAATCAGACTGTAAACAATGACCGGTGCACATGAGAGGAAGTCTTGGCCTGAATATCCATTATCTGTCATCTGGATATTGAGAAGATATTATTTCATTTTGTTTTGCAAAACAGAAAAGCTTGAGTCACAATTCTGTCTAATTACTGTACTGTTCGAACCAGGGACAATCATCTGCATAACAGAATAATTTTATAAGTGGCATTTGTTTATTGTCATAAAGGAAAATCTATAGGGCCAGAGAGCACTGTATTTCAGATAATAAACACACTTGTTTATCCTCCTTAAATCCATAAAGAATACTCAAACCATCTTTAATCTTAGATACACTTCAAATGTCTCAGCCTGTACAAGTAGTGGATGCTGGCTATGAGATCTGAAATAAACCCAAAGGCTTAAGTTTGCTGCTCAAGTATTGATTCTCAATGCTTTTCTTGAGCTACAGAAAGGAGATACAATAAATCAGACAAGGACAACAGCTGTCAGAAAACATCCATACATCCGAATCCGGGTTCACAGTAAGTCTGGTCAACGTGAACGACTTGCAGAGAGCAACAAGAAAACACGTTGGCCCTGAAGCGGCCTCCCCAGAGAGAGAATGTGTATTTGTTTGAGGACGACAGAATACAGAAAGCAGACAGAGCTGAATGAAACCCAGCAGAACAGGAGACGATAAACAAGACCAGGAAACAGAGCGCAGTCTGATGGAGTGTGCGTGTGTGTGTGTGTGTGTGTGTTAGCACCTGTGTGAATGCCCAGCGGGTCGAAGTTCTCCATGTTGCAGACGGTGACGCAGTTATCAGCCACGTCTCTCACCACCTCGTATTCCACCTCCTTCCAGCCCAGCAGAGACTTCTCCACCAGGATCTGGCTGCTCATGGCCAGAGCCTGCACATAACATTATCACTTTAGATGCTGTGGGTCTACATTAACCTTTACACAGCAGGTAGACGCAATAACATAAAGACCCAGACAATTATAATTTAATACAATAGCTCTGCAATGTAAATATGACCACTGGAAAGGTGAGAATTTCTGAGTCATTCTCCACCTAACACTTATTAGCAAGGCTTAATTCATTATAAAACTGCAATTAAAGCTGTATGGGATGTATTTTTTTCCTCATTCACATCCCCACAGTGGTCTTGAATCACTGCCTGAATGTGTGTTCAACATTATAAACACTTTGCCTTGCCTGCTATTTTTTGTACTTGTGTGACATAAAAGCTCCTGGAATCAAAATTTTAACATCACAAATTGCATCCTCAATAATCATCATGATGTTGAATGAACACATCTGACACAGTCTCATCAAAAACTAGCAATTATAAAGTTACATATGCTGTAGAATCTGTTTGCAGGACAGTTGTATTGGAGTGCATCAATGTACATATGTGTTATTGTATTATATGTGCTGCTGCACTCTTCCCATATAGATTTTGTACAAGCTTTTTTTTCTACTTGGGAAACGTCCAAATCGCAGTCTCGAGAGGAAAGTGACTTTCCAGATAAACCATGATAAATGTGTCTTTAGTTAGTTTGTTTTTTCAACTCTTGAAAATATACTTAACTAATAAAAAAGGCTCACACTTCCATCATTTTACATACAATGTAGAAAATCATAAAGATGACATGTTTTTGTGAAGACTTGAAATGCTTCTGTTGAATCAAACGTGTGTTAACCTTTTACAAAGACATGTACTGATATTCTGTACTGGTACATATGCAACTGGTAAAAATAAACAGAAGATTCCTCTGGATAACTCCGAGGACATGTGATTAAAGGAATTTCTGCCCTAAGCTTGATACAAACCAGTGGAGCAGCCACTGAGTCTGACCATCAAAGAAACATTACTGAAAAGTCCTAAATGAAACAAAAACAAATCCTTAGGAAAGCATTAGCATGTACAGCATGGCATAAAGAGTCTGCACCGATCTAAAACAGTATGGCACAGACAGTTCATTTTGCAGCCTGTGATCACAGATTAGAGCCAATTGAGCTGTCAGACATAATGTTGGAGACTGGACGGGCACAAAAGAACGTTGCTTAGCAACAGCAAACTATTCGTTTCCTGGCAGAGCAACAAAAAGACATATCGAAACAATTTCAGAGCTTTTATCTTTGATCAGGTTAATGCTGTAAACATGGCTGGAAGGTATAAAACTAAGTACGTTGGTGAGGGAAAGTCTGGGTAAAACGCTTCAATTGCTGATTTGATTAATCATATGTAAAGAAATAGCAAATAATAACAAAAATAATTGTGCACACTGCACCACTTGTTCTGACCTTGTGGGCGGTTTCCTCCAGCTTTTCTTTGTTGGCACACAGACCAGAGCCCAGACCTCCCAGGGCATAGGCCGAGCGTAGCATCACTGGGTAGCCAATCTGCTCGGCTGCTTTCAAGGCAGCAGCTACCTGAAAGAGGCACACAAATACTACACTGTTAAAAATGTCAACACATGCTTTAAACACTCTAACAATACAGAATTTATCCACATTGTATAGACAGACTGTATGTACCATTTGTCCTAAGTTTATAGAAAGAAGATGGTCTTTTGTCTTGTTACTGGTTCCTTACCGACTCCACAGCGAAACTGGGCGCGATCTTCTCATTGATCTCCATCAGTTTGTCTGCAAAGAGCTGTCTGTCCTCTGTGGCCATGATGGATTCCACTGGGGTTCCCAGGACCTTCACCCCATACTTCTCCAGAACGCCACTCTGGAAGAGTTCAACTCCTGACCAACGCACAAACACAGATGCATCGTTAAACATAGGAGGAATTTTAAAAAGTCATGTAAGCAAGTTAGTCGAAAAGATGACACACAAGGGAGTGACCACAGAAAACAGCAGTCCTATACATTGATGCAAACAACCGCACATCTCACCACAGTTGAGCGCCGTCTGTCCGCCCATGGACAGCAGGATGCCGTCGGGACGCTCGGCCTTGATGACCTCAGTTACAAACTGTGGTGTGACGGGCAGGAAGTAGACGGAGTCGGCCTGCTTGGTGCCCACCTCGTTGGTCTGAACTGAGGCGATGTTTGGGTTCATGAGCACCGTTTTCAAGTTCTCCTCCTACAAGTAAAGGCAGAATGGGTCAACTCAGTAATTTTCTAAAACATATGAATACTGTACTTTTCATCAAATATTACTCAAACAAGAGTAATAAGTGTATTTTTAGGAATTATGTTCAAGAAGAGGTTACACAATCAGACCACCTTTCCTCTACATTATGTTCAGGTCTCATGACAAAGATGACACTCTTAATAGTTCTCTGTGGGTTACAGGTAAATTTCATCTCTTACCTTCATGGCCTTGATGGCCTGAGATCCAGAGTAGTCAAACTCTCCAGCCTGACCGATAGACAGACCACCAGAACCCAGAACGAGCACCTTTGACACCTGCATTCACACAAACAAACAGTGACTAAGAGCAACTGCACAGCATGAAACTGATGTAAACTCTCTGACATGTGACTAATGAACATTTGTGTTATTTTTCACTTATAAATTGTGATAATGTTTTGCAGTCCCAACTCCTAAAATACTACATCCTAGCATTTTCCTGTGAGGTGATACATTCTCTCATAACCTCAGAGTTCATCAAAGTCCTGAATATCTCCATGTGTTAAAAACCAACAACAACCTGCTGTTACATACAGTCCGAGGCAGACCTGCTGAACCTGTTTGTTGTACAGTACCTGGGCTCTGGGAGGGATGTAGGGCTTCTTAGGCATGACTGACACGATGTTTGCATCTTTTCCTTTCTTGATCATTGATATGAAGGCATCAAAGAGGAACTGCAGAAACAAAGAAAAACACCAATATAACCACAGTTTGAATGGTGTATTAATAGCATTAGGAGGAGTCACACTTCAGTTTCTGTCACCTACAACCTGTGTATCAAAGCAACATTTTCAACTACATCACGTGGCCCAAACTCCCTGCTGGTTAATACGAAGACCAGGCTCTGACTGAGGGCACAAGGTTTTAGTTATAGAACACATTTCTCTAAACCTACTGATTCCCAAGGTCACTTTTGTTTGTCTGTAAGTGGATGAGCAAAAACGACACTTGATGCATCTGACATGCTTTTAGGAAACATTAAAGCACATAGAGGAACATCTCATTCATTTTATCTGTTAAATCAGTAGAAAGAAACAAAGAAAAATGAAACAGTTTTGAAATATTTGAACTTTGCTTATGTATCTTTAATTTGGAACATATTTCATTCTCGGGTTTACTCATGTATATTTCTCATTTACTAATTTTATTTTCATTGAAATATATTGGGACTCACCACTACGTGCATATAGACAAGCTTTTTTCCCCCTCAGTCAACTGATGATAATAAAATAAATGCAGACTACAAAGATGTGACAACACTGAGTTACTGAAGTTAACAATGTATCCAGAGCTGTAAATATAATGGAAAGTAGTTCAATTATCTAATATCTATTTAATCAGTGGTCTCAGTTACAAAACAGTAGAGCTAAAATGAGGCTGCTGTGATAAATGACAGTCGCAGTCATTTGCAATTACCAGACAGGCAACTTTCACCCTTTTTGTGTTATTAGTTTTATTAATGTCTGAGGGAAATACATTAAAATACTGAACTTCCCCGACAGTCAAGGGCACAACAAACAATAAATATTTGTCATGAGCTCAAGTAAAAAATATTGTGATGCCCCCAAAATGTCAAACCCAGGTGGAAAACAAAAATTCTCCAGCAGAGCTGTCAAGAGGACATGTGTCATTACCCTGTCTCAGTATGACAGAGGTTGCAACATACTTTGACCAGGACTTGAACTACAGTCCTCGTTTGCCATGTTGGAGACAAGAACTGTGGCACAGCATCATCAACTCTTTACTAAAGGGACAGAAACAGCCTGAACACCTGTGGCCCTGATGCAGCCGAGCATCAGTCACCACAGATGATGACAGTCACTTCCAGCAACTGGTCATATATTATCTTTTACCACTATGTCTGTTTTACACATCACACAATATAAACAACTGACTTTCCGCAGCCACCTCATTGCTACTTGCAGCTCTGTTTAATGTAACTTCTAATAAAAGTCTTTTACTCTGGACATTTACTCAAGTCCTGTTGCAACAGAAGACTTCCTGTAAAGATACCTTTACTGAACTTCAGTATGGCGTTCAGGTACGTTATGCAACAAAGTTTTTAATTACCTCTGTGTCGGTGGGACCTCCTTTAGCCTCCGGGTGGAACTGGGCCGTGAAAACAGGCTTCGTGTTGTGCATGATGCCCTGGAAAATGTGCAGAGTTGATATACTGTAAGGAAACTAAACTAACGCCGACAGTGTTCTGCACTTCGTTTGTTAGCATTTCAAAAGCAGGTTGGTCTGTTTGTGTAAAATGTTATTTTGGAAACTACGGTCTGCAGAATTTATAGTGATCCATAATGTTTCCTGTTTGACCACATTTAGTTGAAGAGAAACTTTTCACCCAAAAACCACAGAACAAAAATATCAAAATGTCATGATGTCTTAGAAAAATACTAAATCAACCTCATTGGTGCCGTCATTGGCGTTGATGAAAAGTGGGCTCCACCCTGGTGGCAGGGACTCGCTGTCAATGCCGTAACCGTGGTTCTGCGCCGTAATGAAGGCCTGGCCCGACATCACATTCAGCACCGGCTGGTTCTGGCCTCTGGGGAAGCACAGACATGCATAAAACATAGTTTGTATTAATCCCTTCATTATATAAGAAAACATTTTTAAATCTCTGAAACAACAACAAAAAAGTACTGAGAGCATGCAGCTTGATAAAGAGCTCACCTGTTGCCCATAGGCAGCTTATATGACTTGGCTCCTGCAGCCAGAGCGGTGATTTGGTTTCCCATACAGATCCCAAACACTGGCTGGGGACGATCACTTTCCAGCACCTTCACATGACAAAACACATACAAATGATAATTATGAAAAAGGTACAATGTAGATCATGTTATCAATATTATCGATGTTGCAATGTTGTTATTTTAAGACAACTACTACTCTTTGTGGTCAAATCTCACATTTTGAACAAAGATGGAATAAAGTCTGAAATAATCTGAAGCTCAAAATATCCAAACAGCACCGTGTCCTACCTTGTGGACGTTGTTGATGAGCGTCGTGGCCAGAGACGGATCTCCTGGTCCATTGGAGATGAACAGGCCGTCATATTCCAGACTCAGCAAGTCCTGATCCCAAGGTACAAGGTGGACCTCTGCACCCCTCTGCACACAGACACATATGGAGCATGTGAGGCAAAGTTTTAAGACGCCAGAGTTTTCCAATTGGTATTATATTTCTGACATAATTTATATGATATGATTTTGTCCACAAACTCAATCTTCAGCCACCAGAAATAAAAAGCACTATCACTTTTCTACGAACCAAGAAGTGAAATGTTATTATACTGTACCAATGTTATTCACCCATTGTAAAATATCACCAATTATTGAACAAATGAAAAAGTCTAGACGTCTAGACACTCACCAACAGACCAACAAAAGGCATATACAGGAAAGGAGAAAAATAATAAACAGACAAAGCAACAGATTAGAAGTCTGCATCCTGCTATTCCTGACTATTACATCCAATTACAAGCTTAAAATCAACATTATAAAAGAACAAACCATTAACTGAAGCATTATCAAAGAGAAGCCCACTTTCTCCTACAGCTGGCTTTTTTTTTCTGGAGCTCATTAACTTACTATCTCAGACATTCTAGGTCACGTTGTAGAAAGCAGGCAAGCACAAGTGTTGACTCCTTATCTATTTTTTTTTTTTCAGAGAATCTCACTGGGGGCTACGTCGTGAAAACATTTTTTCTAAGTGTGTGATCTAATGACTGAGGATGCATACTCAATGACTTCCTCTGTAGCCATTCTCACCTTAACCAGCAGGCGAATGATGTTGTGTTTAATACCACAATCGACAGCCACCACTTTGATTGGGTTTCCTTTTCCGAAAACCTTGGTTTCCTGGTGGGTGGGAGAAATTATTTCAAGACAGAGAAAATGATGTGAGATTGTCTGTTGTACCAAGTCTACCTGCTGTCATGAGAATAACAACAGATGTGAAATATTAGCAGCTGTTACCTTGGTTGAGACCTCTGCTACCAGGTTTTTCTGGTTGGGGTCAGATATCTCAACAGGTTGCCCATCAAATTCAATCTTCCCTAAAACAGTTCCCTGAGGAGGAACCAACAACAGTAAATGATCAACTCATCAAGTTGTAAAAGATGTAGCAGTTCTGGCCTTTGTGTTTACAGCACCTTGTCTCTGATGACCTTGGTCAGCATTCGGGTGTCTATTCCAAACAGAGCAGGAACCTTTAAAAGAGGAAGTCAAATGTGTAAATTTACCAGCAACAGACTCCTTCTCTAATAATAATAATAATAATAATAATAGCATTCCCAACCTTCTCCTCTTGCAGCCATTGTCCCAAAGACTTGACTGAGTTCCAGTGGCTGTACTCATGGCTGTAGTCTTGAACCAGAAGTCCAGATACCTAGAAACACCGAAGTACAACAACAGCCTTAAAAAAAAGACAGCTGATTATTTGATTCATGGTTTTGACCTGATGATTGCAAAACTATAGAAGAAAAGTTAAGGAATCACTAAATGGTTATGATTTATCCTCAGGGGTACATGAATGTCTGCACCAAATTTCATGAAATTCCATTCAAATGTCAACCTCATGGTGGTAGTAAGTAGTAAGTAAGGGGATCATAAAGGTCTGTAGCATTCATCCTCTGGGGACCATGAATGACTGTAAAAAANTGTTATAGCTTTTTATGTGTTTGCACATTTGTGTATAGCGAAGAAACCACAGACTTTAGAGCTTTTTCTGCGGAGTTCGGCCTGAAGTTTGTGGCGCCTTTGTAGGGACGTTATTTAGCCAACACTGAAATCAACAGTGTTAACTCACAGCTGCTTTTTCTTACCTTCACACTGAAATGTTTGGTGGCTTGAAGTCTGAGCCAGGCCGACGTGTTGCCTGATCTTCTCCCAAACACACATCCTGGATTGAGGGATTTAAAAACGCTGCAAGCCAACAGGAGTTTGGTCATGTTTAGTTTGAGCGAAGCGGCGCAGACGCAGATGAGAAGTCGCCCGAAATAAAGAGAGAAATACTGTGTTTAAAACTGCAACTTTACAACTATGGCTCAAGTTTCTTTTGCAGACTCATGACTGAGTTTTCAGCTTCACCTCGTGTCAGTTCAAGTGGGCGCTCGAAAAATTGACCGGGATTGGCCGCAAGGGGCGCTGTTTCCCTCCAACTCATTGTTTGGATAGGAACCGAAGGAAAATGGCTATGTTGGTCAGATAAGAGAAAAAACACAAAATTACAAGATGTAAACAATCAAAGTGATTCTGCTGACCCAAAGAAATTTAACTATTTCTGGTATATCTAAATATCAACACCTCAAACTGAACTTATATGATTATATAGTTAAATTTATTGTCAGAGTATTAGTTTATAACCATATTTGTTTTTCTCTGTTATGTTTCTTGTGAGTTGAATTTGTGCACATGAACTCCAAACTTTCCAAAGAAAAATTGTCTCAAAAAAATATTATTCCTTTTTATCAAGAAATACTTATATCAAGTGCACACATATTACACAATCACAAAAGTGTGTGTATGTTCGTATGTGTGTATGTTTGAGTGTGTATACAGTTTCGTCTGTCAAATTGGGATTTTCACACTTAAGTGCACACCACTCAAAAGGTGTATGCACAAAGTCAGAGCAGTAACGAGGACAAAAACATGTTTCCTACCTGGATGTGCTCTGACTCAGAGTCAGAGCACTAGTTTGAAACCATTTATTTTTGTGTGAGTTCGAGCGCCAAAAAAGAAACACATTCGCCTTCATTTTTAAAGGGCTTTTATTATTTTTCTATGTTGATGCTATAAAGTAAAAAAAAGTGCCACATCGACAACTTTTCTACACAAGGAAATATTGATTACATTAACAGTCCACATTTTGGGATGCTGAAAAGGAAGTGAGAGAAAATGTATGCAGGCTGAGAATGAATCCACCTTGTTGTATAGTGCTTGCAGTGCAACAAGCGTTTTCTTTGAGTTCAGTTGCCTGAAAAAAAAAAAAAAACAGACCGTGGGCCGGCTGTATGCTGGTGGGATTAGACCAGTCTGTGTGCATTTGCTGATCACTGCAAGACTGGTCCTCTATGGAGAAGGCTGCCCGACTGCCACTCTGCTGGGTTCAGCAGTCTGAACAAAGTGGCTGTGCAGATCAGGAAGTACCTCCACCCTCCAGAAACTGGGTTTGAAACAATGGACTGTGCTGTCTCCTGCAAAAGCTATGATGCCATTTGCAAATCATAAAAAATGAGGAGGAAGAGAATGTTGCTGAATTCCCTTGTATTGAAGTTCATCTCCACATTCATAAAATCCAAACGCTGCTCAGATCACGTTCCCCTTTCAGTGCAAATTTAATTTGTGCTCCTCCTGGACAATACATCTGTGTAACATCCTGCTAGTCTGTGCATTTTGTATTTCATATGTAATTTAAGTGTAAATAAGTCTAACATCTGTCATTTCAGTTCCCATTCTCTTGTCATCCCACCTTTATGATTATCCACATCTGTGTCTCATTACTCACCTGCCTGATTTTAGTCAATACTGTATCTATACTTCCTTGTTTTCCCTGCTACCTTGCCAGATTGTCTAACGTGCTGCAGGATGCTTAACCATTTTGTCTTGGATGATATTCAATTTTTTTCCAAGATAAGACAGAATATGTGCACATGTGAAGTGTGAGGTCCAGCAACCATCCATTTTCAGTTTAATTTTGTCCCCAGAAAACATCCAGATGCATCCAGCTAAAGCCAGTGATGTGTAGACTGGCCTATTCCCTATGATTGCTAGCACTGATTTGCTACCTTCTCCAGATGATTTATCAGGAGCTACAGTTCTGTGGCTGCCCCTCTTCACGCCCGGCCCACAAGGTTCCAGTTGAAACCCCAAGACCCTCAAGCACCAGTTCACCTCCACCTGTGCTCACTTTGTGGCCCTCAAGCTAGCTGACCTGCTGGAGAGGCGCATTCCTGGCATGGACCGACCACAGGAACCTGGCCTACAGTCAGCAAGTTGAATTCCTGACAATCCAGGTGGACGCTGTTTTTCAGCCATTTTAACTTCACCTTGTCTGATCGTCCTGCTCTAGCAACAACAGTTTGGATGCCCTCTCCCACCAGGTTGGGCTGGACGACACCCCCAGGAGCCCGCCCCCATACCATTTTCCCTCCTACCTGTGCTATTGCAGCTGTGAGGTGGGGCATCGAGGGTGAGGTCAGACAAGCCCAGGAGAGGAGGCAGGTTTAGGATGGATGTCCTCCACTCTTTTATCCCAACTATCCTGCACTCACAGGTCCTGCTGTGGGGCCACACATCCAAGTTTAGCTTGGGTTGCAGCAGACAGGACACAGAGAATTTTGTTGCTGCTTATTCATTCTTTACAAAGAACAGACCTTCTATCAGTGTCCCTCCAGGTTGCTTCACATGTTGGTATCAAGGTTTAGTGGTCCTTTCCCCCATCTCCAGGGTCATGAACCCAGTGGCGGTTCAGCTACAACTCCAGAGGTCCCTGCAAGTGCTACCTGCTTTCCACCATCTCGTCCCTCCTCCGGACTCCATCCTCTCTTGTATCATTGATGGTGTTTCAGCTTATACGATGAAGTGTCTGTTGGCAATCCACCACAGGGACAAGATGACTCTGGACCAGTTCCTTATCAGAACCTTTCAATAGCACCACTTGGACCAACTGTGAAAATGTCTGTTCATTTTTTAAATTTTCTGTGTTACTTTGAAAGTCTAACATGTCCTGTCATTTCAGTTCTTGCCCTTGTGTATCCTCCCACCTTCCTCATTATCCACACCTGCGTCTAGTAAACCCTGTGTCTATACTTCCTTGTTTTCCCTGCTACTCTGCCAGATTATCTTTGTCCATCCTCATGTGTTCATCACTGGCCAGCATTTTTCCTACTGTTTATTGGTTTTTGGGATTTTTGCCCACTCCTTACCTGGACTTATTCGCCTGGATCAGACTGACCTCCTGTGTGTGACCACCTGCTTTTTCAATAAAGACTTGAAAGACTTTGACTTTTTGAATCTCACCCTGTGTGCCGTGCGTCTCTTTGCACCTGAGTCTTTGTGTTTCCCACATTTGTTCCAGTCTGTGGAGCACTGGTGACATCCAGTGGTAACATTTGTTAAAAAAGATTCAGGGGGCTTCAAAGTCAGTAAACAGTGTGTTAGTGGCCCTGTTGATGCGTAGGTGACAGTGCAGCTCTATATATACATGAGTTATAGTAACAACTGACCTCTTGTATCAGTTAGCTGCCAGCATGTGGTCAAAGCTGTAACAGCTTTACAGTTGACATAACACCTACACTGATGTCTTATCTTGTCTGTGTGCACTACAGGAATTACATATTTATGTTACGCAGGATGTGATGCATTAAAGCACGGGGTATGTCATTATTTGACTCATATCATTAAAAAAGAGCCAATAAGTCATTGCTGGTTCTCAGTGTCCGACAGACTACAGCATCTGTGACTGCAGGCTATTTTTTGTTTAAAAAAAACTCAGCAGAAGGTTAGTGGGTCGAGTGAATCTGACAGTTATGCTGAAGCAGTCATACTCAGTTCATGAACCATAATCAATAGGGAAAAGCTCTGATGATTCCAGTTAATTCAAAAAAATTGGGTACAGTGAAGTCTGTTTAACCAGATTGAATCAGAATAAGAATCAGATTTATTGCCAGGTAGGTTTTCACACATGGCTAATTTTGTCTTGGTGTTTTGGTGCAGAACATTAAATAAATAAAGCAAAACATGAATATAAAAATAGCAATAAGATATAAAAACTATTACATTTGTGCAATGTTATTTTAATTAAAGAGCTGTGCAGTTTGTGCAGAAAAGTGCAAACTATTGACAAGGGAATGTGTGAGTTCACAGTGTGCAGTATAGGAATATTTGAAACGTGCATGATAGTAGTCCTGATAAAGATGAATATAATGCGTAGGGTCAGATGGATGATGGATGGTGATGATGATGGATGGATGATGATGATTCAGGTATGTGCTGCCTCCAAGACATCTGGTTACGTTTTTATTAGATTATAGCTGACATGCATTTTTTGGATTTTCTGTGACAAAGCACACTAATTGATATTCATTATTTAATATCACTTTATACCTTTAAAAAGAAACAAATATAAAAAAGAAATTCAAATGCAGTCGTTGGCTGGAGTTTGGACGTGAGCAGGAATTACATAGGCTTCAGATTAACTGTGCAAATATATTTAGACAGTGGGAACATGAAGCCACTCAACACATAACAAGGCAATAACTTGTCACCATCAAACATAAAGAGTTATTTCCTGCAGTAAAATATAGTATAGACGCAGATGACTGTTTCCTCGCTAAGTATCTCCATTGTCTCACAATCCTTAAACACAATTCGAACACATGCACTCAGATTATTCTCTGCAAAATAGAGTTCATGTCTACACATTTCATACCTTTAAAAGTGTGCAAAGTGATTATTGAAACTCAAAGCCGAGCATGAAGCTTTCTTAAAGGTCAAAAATAAACTACACACAAGCTTATTTTAGCACTAAATCAAATGAGATGGCCTCAGAAAAAACAGCCCTGACCACTTACTGTCAATAATGACAGAATCACATACAATGGAAAATTGCGAGGTGATGATTGGGAGAACATGAGACGCCTGTGCAATGTACTGTATGGAGCTTTATTACAGGGAGGGCTGCGATTAGCTGCCTTCTAAATTCCTCCACTGATTGGCCGGGGCACGGCCTAATGAGCTCCAGCGTCTGTCCTCGGCGGCGGGACCCCACATTGTCTGCGGTTTCAAGTGTGAGTTTCAGATGGGGGCCAAGCTTAAGAGAGGCCGTGAATAGACGGGACAGGCTCCCTCGCCGTTCTCTCTGCCAGGTTTCCGAGCACAGTCTTGGCCCCGAGACGACAGGAATAATAGATGGTTGTTTCAAGGCTTTGTGAGGGAGTTTGTTCAGTGCAGGATCAGGCTGATAGACCAGTTTGAAGAGACTGTATTGGCATTTTATATATTATTCTAAGGCGACGCATGGGAGCTTATTTGAACTGCATCTTTCAACATCAAGTGCTTTATATAAGACATAAAGAAATTAAAAGGGAGAGTTAAAGTGAAGTACAAGATATTCATGAATAGTCACTTTTAGTTTAGACATTTTAAGCCTTGAGAGTTGGAGCAGAGCTTTCTAGCACAGACCTCTCCATGTTTGGTTTTCACTGTTGGATTTTTTTTTTGCCATGAAATATTCAGTTTTTCATATAAACTAATTTTAGTGTTTTCAAGTCAGTTCTTTAACACACAGGAAGTCAATGATATGTTCCACCTTTATAGTTGTGAGAAGCTGATTTAGTTGGCTGGATTTTACTTTTGTTTTAGCAGTACTAGTAGAAACAGTAGTGACATAGTACTGGAAGTAGTTGTGGTAGTAGTAGTATTGCATTATCCAAGTTGGAAATTGTATCAACCAGAACCAGAAGTAAGACGAGATGATGAAAGACGGAATATGTTTAAAAATTCGGTAAAAATCTAAAGTTATTTTTTAATACTACTTTACATGTATAATATTACCATCTTTAGAACTGTTCTTTGATCCCATCCTCATTCAGTATTACAGTCTGCGCTGTGGAAGGAAACCCACAGACAGCGTTCTTGTTTTGGATGGATGATGGCATCATGACATTAAGACTGTGACTGTCCTACAACTTCATCCTCCGGAGTATAAAAGGAAGACCCGGTCATCAGCTGGAGATAAAGCAGAAGGAGCCCGTCCCTTCAGTATCGGATTCCCTTCCTCTGTGGTGATGTAGTGTCCCCAGTAAAAAAAGGGCAGCGGGTTGCTTTGTTTAGCCTGCCCCCATCTAATTCCTGTGTGGCCAGTGGAGGGCTTTTGAGAGAGAGCGAGAGAGGGAAAGAGAGCATGGGGGGGCCACAGAGGCTGCATCAGCTCCCTTAAGGAGCCATGGCCCCCGCTCTTAGAAATCCCAAGAAACTTCACACCTCTCTGTAGGGACTATAAATAGGCTCCATCTGTGCCCCCAGGCTCAGTTACAGCCTCATTCCTTTTGGCATGGTTGGAGGGCAGGGAAGGAAGCACTCAGGGTTTGAAAAGGGGAGGGAGGGGGGGCAGAAGCAGAATCCAAAATCTACTCCCTCGTCATCACAGGGGTCCGACTGGGTGACCTCTGCTGCGTGTTTTGTGGCAAAGGAAGTCCATCGGTGCTCTCTGTCATTTCCTTCTCAACAGCAAGGCTCCAGCTACCCGCAGTGGCAAGATGCCAGCGACCTGCAAACATCCGCCATGTTTGGAATCTTACACCACACCGCACTCATCGCATGATTTTTTTCCCCTCAAGCTCAGGTTCTTCACATTTCATTAATCATGCTTAGCGCAGGAGGGCTCCAAGGTTAGGACAGGCGCCTGTGTCTTAATGTGTCGCCCTCGCAGAATTCAGGCATTTCTTCTCATCAGTGAGAGAGTTTGAGAGATTTCCTAGGAATGCACAGCAGAAGTGCTTCAGATCACACCGTCATTCCTGGAGGGAGACGGTTATAGCGCCTGTCCTGAAGCAAACCTGGAGGTGATATTATGAAATGCCCTGCTCGTCCCCGCAAGGACAAAGCTAGAGGGTGAGGAGGTGGCAGAGAAAATAGATCCAAGCTTACAAGTTTCCAAAAGAAAATCCCCTCCTCTCACATCTATCTGTTCCTCAATCTGAGACACAGTCCAGGAAAGCGTCTTGGTCTTAGCTGTTGAACATCAACCTTGTTTACCACAGTCTCCGCTTTATTCCATGAACATATTTGAGATCTCGCAGCCTGCAGCATCCCTCTCTCGGCTATAACAACTCTCCACCATGCTCATGCAAATTAGGTGAAATGATTTAAATGAAATGAAATAGCTGGCTAATAATAGTGTTTTGTTTAAATGCTTCCTATTTGTCCTGTTCCATTTTGTACTCCACTTTGGTTGTCGCTTCCCATTACTGTTTGCTGATGCTTAAACATCCCAATTATTCCATTGGCTCAAAATAATATTCATGATAAGGTTTGAAACGAGAAGTTGTTTGGGGCCATAGAAGCTGTCTAACTTCAAACCTTTGTGTATTGAAATTGAATGTTGACATCATTACATCACAATTAACGTTTGCTAAATTGAAAATAGCGATGAAATTTTTTTTTTGTATATTGGCACAAATTGTCCATTTTTGTCCTGGCAGTCAGCACAACTATCTTTCATTACTCCACCATATTTCTTTGGCTGAATGAAACACCATGTTTATTAATTGCAGTCACAAGGAGGAGGAGGAGGTTTGGATGGATGGCAGGCGTTCAACATGCAGGACAGTGACGCCACAATCCAGGGTTTGTGTCCACACAGTGGTTAGGTTTAGGCAGCAAAAGCACTTTGGTTCAGGTTAGGAAATGATCTTACAGACAACATTTAATCAATAGGATTTGCTTGATTTCAGTTCAATATTGTTTTAAAAAATGCTTGTAAAATAAAAGAGAAAAAATTGAATTCACAGAACACAACGCAAATTTTCCATTTGAAGGTCGCACTGAGCACTTTGCCAATTTCTGGTTATATACATAAATCTTATAGATAAGTCTAGTTCAAAAACTGTCGTGATGCTATGCTGTTTGCATACAGTTTTGTTAGTTCAATTATTTTAAAGGGAAAAAATGACTGGTTTAATTAGAAAATGGCCAAAGAAGCTGACTTTTAGAGCACATGTTGACCAACTGGAAGACCAAACTGCCAAATAAGGAACACAGGTCAAGTAAAAAATGTCAGTAGCTCTGACAGTTGTCATTCATGGTCTGGGCTCTAACTGGGATATTTATAGATCAGTATTGTTTGAGCTTGGCAGAAGACAGGCTAAGTAGCCACAGTATAATGTAAATACTGTACTCAGTGTTTGGTAAGAACAATCCTTCATAATAATACAAACTACATCCTCTGTTTAATCCTGACTACATCTTTTTAACTCAATTTTAGTTTAACATTGCTGATTCATAAAAATGGGCCTTTGCCATTTTAGCCATGTCCCCTTTCCACATGTTAGGTGAGTTGGCTTTTAAGATACAGTAATAAATATCACTATGCATATTGTGCATTGTGGCAAGTGGCAATGTTGGCCTTTCATCAGTCATTTAATCCGGCACTTTAGTCTGGCTTGAAATATCTAAACAATTATTCTATAGATTGACCTGAAACTTTAAATTTCAGACATTCATGTTCCCCTGATTTTTAATCACTTTGGAGATCATCTAGAACCATCATCAGTTTAAAGGTTTGTCCAGTTTATGACTAAATAGCTGCAAAATGATTCACTTCACCATCAAACTAGTCTGTGGTTTGTGTTTAGTTCTAATAATCAAATGTTAGCATGAAACTAAGGTGGTGATGTTAAACATGATACCTGCTAAGCATCAGCAGCAGTTTTGAGTTTCCTCTTCCGTCCTCTTTATTCTGCCATCATGGACGGCACTGATGGTCACTCGTGCTGGTTGAAATTGATCTTCACCTGACACGTGTCACCTCCTCCCCCATTTAGAAGATCTGACCACACATCCCAGAGGACCTGCACACAGATGATGATTAAGATAAACAAAATAAATCACATCAAGCATCATATGTTGAGTCTGAGGATTGTTTATCGTCACTAATGGGATACTGAGAATGACTGCGTAACAGTATACTAAAAGGCATTTGGAAGCCTGTTTGCTCAGGCTGCTGAAGCAAACACTGCTCACAAACTGCACACAATCCCTATTTAAATCCCTAAAAAGCTTCTAAATGTCTGAAATGGATTACATGACCTCAGGTGGACCTCGGTGCTGTATACATCTAATTCACACAATAAATGCCAAATAAACTTGAACTTGTTTTCACAAGCTGACCTGCTATCACATCTTAATAAAGCCCGGCTCCACCAGACTGCTGAATCCATTAAGATTCTATAGTGGAGCTCAGATTGGACTGCGGCACAGGTGCAAGGACCGGGGCAGAGTTTCTATAGGGGGAGGGAGTGCAGGGAAGTCAGACTCGGAGAAGGTGCAGCAGGGTGCCAGGGGTGAGCCCAGATGACAGCTGAGGGACTGAGGCTTTCTCTGGCTTGGCCTTGTGGAGATGGGGTCAGTGAAAGCAAGTGGGGGGTGGGGGTGGGGGAGCTGCCGGGTGGAGGAATTTATGCAGTTCCTTCGTCACCAGGCCCTGTCATGGTGGTGGGGGCAGGGCTGCACTGCTGGCACTGGGAGACAGATATAGACAAGAATTAAGGAGACAGAATTTGCACTCTTAGCCTTGTCTGGATTACTGGCATCAGCAGCTGAAAGCTCCACTAGATCTCCATCTCCCCGTGCTTTTACGTCACATCCTCCCCTGTTGGTGGTGCCGACCGCCCACCCCACCAACACAGAGCCCCAAATTGAACACAGGTGCTGCTCTACCCAACACACATTGTCAGTGACTAGAAATAAACAAGGGCTCATTATTAGATCTGAAAGACACCACTTCCACCACCTGTCCACCTAAAGCCCGCTCCTTTGACAGTTTCTAGTTTGAGCAGTTGCTTCTTCACATTTATTTACACAAACTTTTCTACACTGTTTGGCACAAACACATCTAAATGTGTTTGTATCAGCACTTCACTGAAGCCAGATAAGATAAGATGCTCATAAAGAGTAAAATATTCACCCAGCTATGCCATGCATTTATGGCTGCACCATTACATCGAATGCAAGTATTTTGTGCATCATTTTATAGACATTTACCCCAAATTCACCCTGATGTAAGCTCATTATATTTTTGGCAACTCTGAGATTTCTGCTGTATCTCAAATAAAGTTCAGTGCAATGCTTGGATACACAGCAGTTAGTAAAGATGGAGTCATTGATGGGTGGAGCAGAGATGCAGTCAGAGATGAGTTACTCTCACATCAGTAATATTATGGTGAATAAAAGATGTGTCTAATCACACTCGGGAGAAAAACACTCAAATCCTGTACTGACATTTTGACATAACCTCCTGTCTTCTGAAACTGCTTATGATGTTTGCTGGCAATGTGAGATAATTGGTTTAAAGAATAAAGGTGGATAAAGTGATCAGATTAGACAATAAGTTTAGGTTCAGTTTCTTTCATCTACAGTCCATGTCAGATCTCCACTGATACTATACTGTTGACGGCAGATGAGGATGAAGTTCCATTCATTCATTCCTGGAAAACCTTCGTTGCCCTATTTCCAGTCACTGGGTGTTTCAATGAGGAGGCTGATGTTTACCAGAGTGAGTGAGAGGTTATGCAATCCCACATTGGATCAGCTCTTCACTTTATAGAAAAAAAAACTCATTAATAAGGTTTTAATCATTATTATAATTAAAGATTTTAAGGCTTTTCCAATTGGGAGACTAGTTGAAGATCAGTGTTATTTGTCCCATGAGATTAAATAGAAGGTAAAACGGGACCCACATCACTCCTCTTTTTAACATCTACAACATCTTAAAACACCACACCATCCTCAAATAACCTCGCATGTTTCCCAGGTGAGTCCAGGTCGCGCGTAACGCTGCGTAAAACCGTGCGTAAAAGTGGCGCCGGCACCGGCACCACTTGGCACCAGGTAACCTTCCACTCAGATCCCAAAGTCTGTCATTCTAGATATATGGCATAAATAAACACTCCCTGTCCTCAGCTCTATATTCCATCTTTAGAGAGGACCCCTCCACACACACACACACCCCTCCCATCAGCTATCCAATCCTCACCCAGGACCAGCGCCGGCGGGGGTCAAGAGGAAAAATAGCCTCATATATATACGCCCAAACGGTGATTTCTTGCTCCGAGTCCCCTCCACTCTGTGCTACACTCCTTGTGTTGTCACTCGAACCGGGAATTGTCTGTGCTTCAGGGACAAAGTAGCTCCACTATCAGCTGAAATGGCACCCAAGAAGGACCCTAAGGCCCCCGCCAAGAAGGCCGAACCCGCACCTGCACCCGCACCGGCACCCGAGCCAGCCCCCGCTCCCGCAGCGGCCCCCGCCGTCGACCTGTCCGCCGTCAAGGTACGATGAGAGCGTGCGTTCTGCAGGGAGGGATGGAGATGGGAGGATGGCTGCTGGGATTTGACTTTGTCTCCAGTCACATTCAGGGTTGCATGACAGATTTAAGTGGTTTGTTAGAGGGAGCCCAGAGAAAATGATTCATTTTCATTTAACACATTTTGAAGGAGGAACGATATTAGAATAGTGGGACTATTTTACCAAAGTGCAAATGCAAGCTGCACATGCATCATTCATAGAAAAAAAGATTGTGATGGTGCTCAAAATCTTATTAAATTGTGCTCTACAGGTTTGATGCACATCCATTTTCAACTTGATATAACTACCCAAGAACAGAAATCTTAAACAGGACTGACACTTTAATTCACGTGAAGGTCTCTGAGTGGATGCACAGTTACACAGTGAGTTGATTGAGAGCAGCAGCAGGTCTACAGGACCACCTTCACACTTCTCCAGAGGACTAGAACCATGGATAGCTCACTGTAGTCTGAGACCACACCCCCGGTTCTCTGGATTGGACTAACAGACCGGTGACTAATGTGTGATGGCAGTGCAGGGTGACATCCAAATGTGGACATGTTAATGTAGCTAAAGATGGACCTCCGCAGATCGGGTGCCACCATGTGAAGCTAATTTTGGCAAAGAGACAAAATCCCTGTGCAGACCTGATTAATTAGCTTAGGTTATGTGAAATGCCTAGTTATTCTGGCCTCTCGAATAAAAGTGGTCGAGCTGTTGATGAAATGGCATGTGAGCACTCTTGCGTTTGTGTGATTTATACTAACCTGGCTGCTTTGTATTGGCTTCCAGATCGAGTTCAGCCCAGACCAGATTGAAGGTAAGCACAAATCATTTCACCATTGCAACCATGTGACGCTTCATAAGTGTCATAAGACTCCAAGAGTCCATAAAACTCATCCTTCCCTCAAACATCTCGTGGCCTGCTGACCTTAAGCCATGAATATAATAAATCACTCTGCAGGTGACTGATACATTCAAGAGCAAGACAATGTAAAGTCCTTTGGCCCTGCCTTAAAGATCAACATTAGCTCAATGCCAACCTCCAACGGACTTGGCACAGAGTCTAATAATGTTCATGACAGATGGTCACCTCTGTCATTTTTCTGTTTTGACATTCAATGAGAAGAGCAGATGTCTTGTGAAATCTGATAGCTGTGAAGTGAAGAAACCATTCAGGGGTCCAGCAACTTTTAAGTAAACGTTAAAGTATCATAAAACAACGGAGCAAATGTCTTTTCAGCTGCATGACTGAAGCAAATAAAAACTCAGAAAAAAAGCACAACACATCTTTAAAAAAAATCATTTCTTGGCTAAATGCAATGCTATATAAGTATGTTTAATAAGAAAGAAAAATATACTCAACAAACGATGTCAGCTGTTGTTGGTGCAAGTAATAGTGTACACAAAAGTAACGTATTGTACATTCAGTGCTAAACATCCGCAGGCTTTCATTCCAAACAAACACGAGCCGATTGTATTAATTATCACCTTCAACCAGAGCAGGTAACATAAGTAGAAGCAAATGAACTGGTTTCAGGTTAAAAAGCATTCAGATTATGTCATGTATTAATCATAGCTGCAGAGCACTGATATAGAGAACTTTAATTAATGATATGGAGGGCACAGTGTTAATTATGAATCAGTTCAACCAATCCCTATGTCCTGATGTGAACTGTAGATTGTTTATTGGCTGCTTTACAGTAACAGGAGACTCTGTGTCAGTAGATTAGTGATATCAAACCATTTTGCCAAGAGGCTGAATATTTACATAGCAGTTAATATTTTCAGCAGCTCATTTCATAGATTACAGGAGGAGAGTTTAGAGGAGTGAAATGTTTGTTAGAAAGAAAAACATGCGTGCTGTCGGTGCCTTCTGACCCTGGGTCGGACAGCGCCGGACCAGACCTGTCGTCTGACCGGCTGCTTGTTACACTGCAGTCAGCATTCCCTACTTTTACTCAGCTCGCCCACAGGGGGCCTTGCCTTTAAAAGGAGGGGGCTCATATTCTCAGCTATGTTTATCAATTCCAAGGTGGTCTTTTAAAAGAGCCCACAAGCCCCTCTGAGGGGGAGAGAGAGAGAGAGAGAGAGAGACAGCTGAGATGGAAATAGTTTGAGGAATGACGGAGCTCGACAGGTCCATTCAGCCCAAAATACCACAACCTATAGAGATGTCTTGCCCTTGTTGTATGTTTGCCTTGTCAGTTTGTAGAGCAGCTGTCTCCACCTGCTGGCAGGTGTGAAAAGGCCACAGCTACACTTGGTGAAATGCAAACCATTGTCTCCACTTGCAGGAAAAATGCATTTTACACAGGCCATAAAAATGCACATCTTAAATATAAAATAATGCAATTTATTCAAAATACATAGAAATAAGTGTAAGTCTCCGCATTACTACACTGGTTCACTACTAAATAAAGCTCTTCGCTAACTCTTATGCAATAAATTAACATGATAAAATTTACAATAAAAAATGAAAAATCCATATGAAATTACTCTTATTGCCTTAATTCAATACCATAGCTAACGTTACACAAATAAAGACATAACCCTGCTCACTGAGTAGGTTAATTTTCCACAGCAATTATCATAGTGGATATAATACTGCAGCAGTCAAATAGTTTAATGTGACTCAAGCAATATTATAAAAATTGACAAAAGTTGCCTTAAGGTTTGCTTTGGCTGATTTGAAAACATTAGAATATACATTTCTGCTGCTCTTTAAATATGTAAGATTACTTTATTAAGAATTTTTTTTCTTTTTTTTTTTGGTAATTTGAGCTTGGCAGGCAGAATGACACTGCACAGGAAGTCAGTCAATTAAGGAAACTTGGGTTCCTGGGACCATTTTGCATCTTAACAATACGATACAATACTATAGGTGCTCACTTTTGGCCTGTGGCCCAAGTTTCAGATTTGGTCCTCCAAGGATTTGGACACCCATGTTAAAAATATTATATTCTACAAAATGACGCCATCACAAGATACAGTTCAGTCTTCGTACACTCACCGCTGATGAGCTTACAAAGTGAAATCATTTAATGAACATGAGAAAGTTGGATTCATTAATGTGATACGGTAACATGACGATCCTCTTGTGCCTCCACTCTGCAGACTACAGGGAGGCCTTCGGTCTGTTCGACAGGGTCGGTGACAACAAGGTGGCCTACAACCAGATCGCCGACATCATGCGCGCTCTGGGACAGAACCCCACCAACAAGGAGGTGACCAAACTGCTGGGAAACCCCACCACTGATGGTGAGACTCATGCTCAGTATTTGTTCTGTCAGTGAATTAGCTGGAGATTTTTATGATTATGGTCGACTTTCATTGATTCAACGTTCTGAGTAGCTTTGAATGTTTTGTGGTATCTACTTCCTGTTTATGATAATGCTGATTTCTGTGTGGACATCGACATGATCATTACTAGCATCACTGGTGTTCAGTTTTTTTTAGTAGAATTTATAAGATAAGATGAGGAACAGATCTGTCACAAAAATGTATCAGAAACTAAGCAAATATATATTTTGAGTAAAAATTTAACTGGCTGAAAATCCTGCTTGTTGTCACACTGCTGCATGCACTACGCTTTATGGACCATGGAACATCCCAGGAAGTTGTGATCATATGTGCACAGCTTTCCACTTCCTGCTGGTCTGGTTAGTGAGATCAGACACACAACAGATTTGATGCTTTAAACCATAAACCAAAACAATGATTTTCTTCCATTTAAGATTTGGTCTACTGGATATTCTGTTGGTAAAATCCTAAGCTGTGAATTGTTGTTTTGATATGAGCCTCTGATCTGGTTTGTGCAGACAGGTGATGATAAATCTCTGTAACCTTCAACCTTCTGACAGAACAGAAGTGGAGGTGGAGATATATTATTGATGCTGAAAACATGTTGACGAGGGTTTTGTCCATGTGGTGTCTCAAACACGTCTGGCTCGTTCACCTCTGGATATGAACCGACTGTCATCTCTGTCTCCTTTCACGCAGACATGGCCAGCAAGAGAGTAGAGTTCGAGGGTTTCCTGCCCATGCTCCAGACCATCATCAACAGCCCAAACAAGGCAGGATTCGAGGACTACGTTGAGGGTCTGCGCGTCTTCGACAAGGAGGGCAACGGCACAGTGATGGGTGCTGAGCTGCGTATCGTTCTGTCAACACTGGGTGAGTCAGGCTCGGCCACTCTTGTGTCTGTGTGTGTGTGTTTCTCTGTGTGTGCGTGCTACTAACTCAGACTGTCCTCTGCCTCCCCCTACAGGTGAGAAGATGACTGAAGCTGAGATCGACGCCCTCATGGCAGGACAGGAGGACGAGAACGGCTGTGTCAACTATGAGGGTGAGCCACTAATTATATAGGCTAATATAATATTTTATACTCTTCACTGTTTGTGCATTATTGAACATAAATAATTATAATTATTCACAATAATTCTTATAACATTTAAAGTGGCAGTCCACCATTTTTAACCTTTTTAAGTTCAGTTCACCTTTTTACATTTGCCTTTTTTGGCTCTTGAAAAAAAATAGTTCTAATGATGACATCATAAGGAAAGATGCTGTTGAGTTGTATTATGGGTAATGTAGGATCCTGCATTTTTTGCAGCTTGACTAGGAACTAGAAGTCATAATATCTCAACAATATCTCCTTTTTTTTTTAATTATCCACTTCTAAATTTCTGGAATGCCCCTTTAAATGCATACATAACCCAGAAAGTGATCAATTTCACAGATATTCCTATAAAGTAAATCGACAGTATTTTGTGCATAAACCAGACAGAATACATTTTATAATGCTAATATCTCAACTGTGCTAAATATCTCTTGATTTGAACTTTCATGTGTTTTTTCGCATTCTTCGCCCGACTCACTTGTTTTCTCTCTCTCCCTCCTCTCTCTGTGCTGCCTCGGTCTCTCCATCTGCAGCCTTTGTCAAACACATCATGTCTGTGTAAGGACCCCGCCACTGCAGTGGTGAGCATCGTATATGTGCAGACCCCATGGTGTCGCGACATCCACTCGCTGTTTCCTGCACCACCTGAGGAAGCAGGGGGAACAAAGGACTATGAGATGTCATTTCCTGAATCCTTTTGTTTTGTTCTACACTTTTTTTTTTGTCCAACTGGTGCTTTTTTTTCTCTCCTCCTCCTCCTCCTCCTCCTGCTCTTCGGGAAGCCGTCCTGATTTCCTACGAGATGTTTCTGTCCTCATCGTCATCAAAGTCCAACTGTCTCATCAAGGGTTTTTTTTTAATCATCATTGGTTTTCACAGTGGAACAGTGATGGAGGGGAACGTGGGATAACGATGACCATCCCCTCCTGTCACTTAATGTCTGGCTTGCTCTCTATCTGCCAGTGAAGTGACTGGTTTTGACCTGGACTGGCCATCAAAATGAATCCACTCCTCACCCAACCCGTCCCTAGGTCTTAACTTATTGTATCCTCTGCCATTTCACAATAAACTTTTCACAAACTCCCATTTCATTTCCAAATTTTTGACTCCATTTAGTTTGCATACATAAGTCAGCCAGATGCATGTTAAAGGAAGATTTGACATTTCAGGAAAAATGCTAACATTCTTGCTAACAATAAGAGGAAAAGATTGATACCACGCTCACATCTGTCCATCAAATATGAACCGACAGATAACAATTTTCTTCATCTGTAGCTTCATACTGTGAAGACCAGAATAAAAAATGATTCAAATGCAAGGATCACACAAAAATAGTGAACGAAAGTCTCAACAATATTGAAGTCTATTTCATAGCTGGTCACACACAAACAGGCCAGCAATGAGGAAAACAAAGTAGACAAGCAGCAGGCAAGAAGGTCGAACCGGATCAAAAGCCAAACACATGAAGCATGAGACTGAAAGTCAAGAAGTCCACAAAACAGGCAGAGGTCAAGTGCTAGGAAATAATTATGGCTGGAAAAACTCATCTGCAAGGAGAACTAAAACAATCTGGCAAACAGGTAGTGAACAAAAGAGAACAGGTGATGAGTGAAGCAACTACAAACAACAACAACTACAAAATAAAACAGGAAGTGAAGTTAACTAAGCGTCCATATGAGTCATCATATATTTACCACACAGACAACAGAATGTGATCAATTTTCTCATCTGACACTAAACAAGAAAAAACTATTTCCAACAATGCAATGACTATTGATGACTATTAACTACATCTGAATCTGAAGAGAAGACAGGACTCCAGTGTCACTTTTTGTCCTTTTTATTGTCATTAATTATAGTAATTGGTGTCATATCAACAAGAGAAAAACTGCGTACATCTACTTGACCTTTTAAATACATTTACAGTTGCTGTAGGGTGGAGCAGGAGGTGGGAAGGGGGCACACGGAGATGGGGTATGCAGAAAAAACACAGAAGCAAACAAACAGTCGCGGGTGAGGGCAGTAATTAGGCAGGAGGCAGGATATACCACAAATGGTGTCTGAAAAAAGAAACTAGATCACCCACACACTTTTTTTTTCCTAACAGATGTAACAGGATCCGAGTTCCCCTCGGTCATTTTTATTTTTCTTCACGAATTGTCTTTTTAATGGATTTTTCAAAAGATTTTTTTTTTCCACTTTCTTCTCCCACATATTGCAACAAAACATCCAGATACGGTAGCATACGTCGTAAAACGGCATGGGTTCTGCACCAAACGCACACACACAGACAGGTTTCACAGTAGCTGCATCTTTTTTGCTCGACCTCAGGCCGCGTTCGGAGCGTCTTCCTCAGACAACAGGCCGTCCTGATGAGCGCAACATCAGCCCCGTGTGAGCCGAGGAATGTCAGTACTGTTCGTTCACGTGAGCTGAGTAGCTGCAGCTGTAAAGACAAGATACCGTTTCCTTTTTCGGGACGGAGGTTTGTGGAATGAACTCCGGTGTTTAATACTGTTCTGATGTATAAACAGGCGTCTATATTGAACTACTGAGCAGGTACAAGTGTATGATGCTCTTCAACAGGACTGAGATGCATTCCTTAGCAACACCAATTCAGCTGTCTGACATTGTCACCAAGCATTACACTGTAAACAACTAATAACTACAAAACATGAACTTGATTCATCTTTATCCAATAATTGAGGAAATAACTTACTAAAATCTTTTGTTTAGATTACAAAATAGCCTCTTTTCATATTAGAATCAATACATGCTTGTCATAACATGACCTTGTTCTTGCAGTAATGCAATTTTACAGGTATATTTTATAGCCATATTGTCACTTCCTTTTAAAATGTTTTTAGGACATGTAGATGGCAAAGAACTTGTGTTTTTATACATGTTTCTATATATATTTGTTAAATATATTATATATTGGATGACAAGAATGACTTGCAGTAAGGATGCTTGGTTTGTTTAAGGGGGTTTGGCGTCCATGCACGCTTACTGAGCAAGAACAACACGTGCTGCGTGGTGTGCCGGCCACATTACGTCTTATTTAATGTAGAAAAAAAGGCTGTAGCTTCTTCAAAACACTGATCCAGGACCAGTCAAGCCAATACCTGGTCCCCACTTATGTACTGTATATACCACCTAATCTAGGACCAGTGCGCTGAACTATTCTATGCAACATCATTCAAAAAAGAGAGAGGCCAACAGAATGAATCAGAAATAGCACATATTCGTATTTAAAATAGACAGGAAATAAAGAGGACCGTACAGTAGCTCCTAATTCGAGTCTCTACTTAAGAGTTGAGAGATGGGTCTTGAAGTGGAGATGTTAAGAGGCTGTGGTTTAGCTGAGGTTGGCCTCAGCGTGTCAGAAGTGGGGAGAAAAGTTTGAAGGGATCGAGGTGAGGATACCAAGGGTGCAGAGCAGGAATCCAGAGATCCAGTGTTCACAAACCCTGCTTGGCCAGAGCCGCGGTCACATCCTCTGCCAGGGTGGCTAACTGCGGCGAATCCATCATGTTGAGGCTGCCCGAGGATGATAGGTGGCTGTCCCGGTGGCGCTGGGGGGACACAGAGCCGGACAGGCCCGGGGACTGGATGATGATCTCGGCTCCGTGGTCCACTCGTGCCTTGGCGTGGTCGCGAAACGACAGCCTGTGGCTCTCGATCTAACGGGGGCAGGTGGTGAGACGTGAGACGTGGATGGGGAAGAAGAAGGAGATTAATTTCATATCATGTACAATGAAAATATTTATATGAATATTTGTGAGTCAGCTTTAGCACAACTGTCAAGAAGAACATCAACACAAGTTTATCTCCAGAGACTTGTTACTCTTAGACTTCAGAGGTGAACTAAATACTTGATGAACACAGTTCAGAACATCTGGATTAATGTCTAAATTAATTAAGTGGTGTATACAATACCTTTCTCTCACAGGCAGATAAAGGAATGCAAGTTTTTGGAAGATTGGCTTGCTAAACACATTTTTATACATATTATATCTATACTTAATCAATGTTATTAAACCTAATTTTACCCAACAGTACACCAGACTATGCAACTTTTAAGGTTACAGTAATGTTTATTGGCAGAAGATTCCTTGTCTGTCTACATTCTCTTAACTTTACAACTGACAAATCAAGGCAACTGCAACCTGTGCAGTATGACTTGTGTGGGAAACTGCACTCAATAAAGAAGGAAAGACTGCTCCTCATGAGAGTTTATGTCTAACTTGACGACTAAGACAATCTCTCAAAAACTTGTTTTCCTTTAAATCATGGATTGGGAGCATGGAGCTGACACTCACCATGACGTGGCCTCCACCAGGAGTGTGATGAGCATTATCCAGGGAACCCACCTTGGCTTGGGCTTTGTCTTTGAAGTCCAACTTCACAGTCTCTATACGCACGTTACCGCCCCCTGAGGAAAAGCAAAACAAGGTTAAAAAAAAAGAAAGACAGTTTACGAAAGGTGAAAGAGGAGTCGATGTGGTTGGAAAGTTTACTTGTACAAAAACGTGGGAAGGTGAATGTGAACTGCTGTACTGAAAGAGGTTGCATGCTCAGCAATCCCTCAGTGAATGAAGGTTATGAAATGGAAACACAGACAATAAGGGACCAGCAGATGGCGCTGTCGGACCTGAAGTAGTCACCATCAGGAAGGGGAGAGGAGCTTTCACACCTCAAACCTGTCTAACAGTAAGGACCTAAAGGGCCAGTTCACCCAAATCAAAAATGTTTATACTTTGCCAATTCGGACTGGCTGTTATGTAATCATGCAGATTCGGTTTCATTTGTGAATTCTTTGACACGGAGTCCACCCACCACCCCAACACAGCCGAAGTAAGGAGAATTCAATATGTGGTGATCAAGGTAAGTAACGACTAAGAGCGATCGTCAAAACTGGCTGTGGAGTGAATCGTTTTTGCTTTTGCTACCGCAGCAGCATTTGATCCAGAGCAAAAATACTCTCTCTGGCTGGGAGCAGCATTTCAGTGATTCGAATGATCATACAAAACGGATGGAAAAACACTGTCCTTACCCAAGCATGTCTAAAGAAACTGAGTATAAGTAAGTGAAAGTCCATCATTTTTTTGGTTCTTTCACAGTTTGAATGAAAAACCAAAACTGGATGTATAACCCTCTCCAGGTGTGACCCAGTACAGTTCAACAGCAACTCATTGAAATCCTGCTCCACACTCACACACTCGGGGTAGAAACACACACAACACAACAAGGCCGCCAGGAATCACAACACCTCCCACAGTCGGCCGCCTGTGGACACATCCATCGAGCTGTCAATCCAAATGTAGTTCACTGCCTGCTTCCACAGATCAGTGCCGGAGGCTCCATCTGACGGGACTGTTATTTCACCAGTTAAATATAAACTGCAAATTATATTCATCATTTAAATAGGGTTAGACTGTACTTTATCAACAGTTACAGTGCATTAAATCTCATGGTTTGTTCTCACACTCAGTGTCTTACAGTTTGTACATAGTCTAAGAACAAATAACCTCTGGTGTCCTTGGCCTCATTTACACCTGGTATTAACATGGGATCTGTATCTGGATAAAGACGGCCGATCTACGTGCATTTGTGTTGACAAATTTTAAAAATTTTTTTAAGGAAAAATTTGTTCCAAACAGGTGTTTTTGGATCAGTCCACAACTTTCACAGTCTTTTGTTGCTCCTGTTCCAGCTTGTTTGAAACATGCTGCCATCAAATTCAGAATAAGCAGATATTTACATAAATCAATGAAGCCGATGAGGTCAACATTAAATACATTGTCTTTGTGCTGTTTTCAATTGAGTATATGTCAAAAAGTACTAGCAAATAATCACCTTACGTTTTATTTATAATTTACAAAGCGTCCCAACTTTTTTGTAATCAGACTTGTACCTTGCATTGACGTGGATTTGTCGTCATCCAGATACAGATTGTATGTGTTTGTCACGTGTACATGAGGTCCTTGAGTGGGATCTAATGTGATGCTACCTGATGGATGTTCAGTGAGATTAGTTAGCAAGCTGTGATTTCATAGGTCATAGCTCATTTCGATGAACTTTGCCCTCCACACTTCTGGCCTGCCTCTGACTGCTGGTTAACCTGTTTTACTCCTCGCCAAGGATTCATTACTTCTCACAGAAAAACGGGAGCTTGCCATTCAGCACAGTTTTCTGTCTTTTCCATCCTCTCACACATTCCCACCTGGGAGCCGCCCAGCACAACCACAGTCTGAACTGAGTGCGTCTAAGCGGCGCTAAAGATGATGGACGTCTCCCATATAAATTCACACTGCAAGGTTATAGATTACACCAGCCGCTACCTGCTGTTAACATGCTTCTCTAACCCCCAGTGTTACCCCTCAGTCCCCCCTCCCCCGAGCGAGCCCAGGCTGGCTGTTACCTGGCCGATGATGGATGTTGTCTAAAGAGCCGCACTTGGAGGTCACATGGCTCAAATCAATCTTCTTGTTCTGTATCAGCACCTGGAAGAAGCAAAGTTAAGAAAAAGCCGAGGTCAGAGCTCGCAGTTCACCAAGGGGTTAAAGACTCCAGCTGACCCTCACACAGAAGATCCAAACAGAATCTTCTCTGAATTATAGAGAAGGACATTTTATATATGATCTGCACTGAACTGTAGCTGCTGTTTGAAGAAATAAAGCCTGCAGATTTCCACATTCACAGTGGCGTCTAATTGCATGTAATTATTAGAAAACACAAGCAAGAAAGCACAAGAGCAGAAAACCAGTGACTCTTAAATAACAGCCCTTGTGTTCTGTTGTTTGGGAGAAATGCTGGTGTCTGCACAAGCTCTGTGCTGCGACTGTGTCTCGAGCTAGAAAAATGTTTTGGCACATTCAGAAAACCTGTCAAATAATGCACCATAACAGTGACGATTTAGCATAAGACAGTACAGTAGGAGTGCACAAGTGGCCACAGGCGGAGAGGAGATAAGGAGTATGTGGTTATGTGACACACCCCGGGGGAGCTGAAGAGAAAACCTCAGAGAGATATGTAAGGACTGAACCGATGAGACAGCAAACAGAGCGGAGCTACAAAGCTCTAGACACAGCACAGCCAACAAGAGGAGATTCACCACGTCCTGAGATGAATCACTGCTACACGCCTGTGGTCAGCGATCACTTTGCCAAGTCACCCATTTAGTTGATGTGTCTTTTAACCAATGATTGTGGGTTTTTTTTTTTTTTGTCTTTTGCTTTCTTACATGGCCTGAGAGGAAAACGACAGGAAAAGTGAGACAATGATGAACAACGCAGGTTGTGAGACACATTACGAACCACAACACCACGAGCACAAAGTACAGTGTGCACCTCAGCAGTGGTGGAATGTAACTAAGTGCATTTACTCAAGTACTGTACTCAAGTAGCCATTCGAAGAACTTTACTTGATTATCTCCTTTATATGCATATTTATGCTTCTACTCCACCACATCTAAGAGGCAAACATACTACTTACTTACTTACTTCCTGTCCAGTGAAAACCACGTACCTCCAAACGTTCTGATTTTCAATTTGAATTTTTCTGATAAACTGAAGGATTAAATGTTCCTTTATGAGCTGAGAAAATTCCCCTTCTTCTTAAGCTAAATAAACTTTTTAAAATCCTCTCGGATTAGCTGGAAAAAGCATTGTCCCAAAGCTGAAGACAGACTGTTTTTCCAAACTCATGAAAAGTTGACTTTTACAGATACGTGGTTCTCACAGGACAGAGACGCTACAAACATATGATGGTCTTATATAATATGATGTGTTGCTGTAGATCTACCTAGCTGTATATAAAGTAGTTAAAAATAGTACACACATTGAACATTAACAGCAGTAAAATGCAACATGAATGCAGCAGCAATCTTAATCAAAAAACATAATATATGTAATAGTAAAACCCTCTTACTGCACAATGAGTACTTTTACCTTTGGTAGTTTAAGTAAGTTTAGCTGATTATACTTTAACACTTTTATTGAAGTATTGTATTGAAGAGGCAAGACTTCAACTTGTAGTGGAGTATTCTCCTAGTACTTTTACTTAAGGATCTAAATACTTCTTCCACCACTGCACCTTCAACTGTTCTTCTACGAGGAGTCTCTGACACATGCATCAACACCAGCACAGATCTACAGCATGAGTTTAAAGACAGATGAGATGTGGTTTGTGTCAGCGGGGGTGAACTTCAGGCTGTGGTTTGGCGCGTCTCTCCAGTGATCAGGTTTTTGATGATGATGGCTTGCTTAGGTGTATCAATTATACATATTTAACAAGTGTAAAAGCCTATATACAAAAAAACTGGCTTCAGCTACACTTGGTAATTTTGCACCTTGTCATTTCTACTTCACAAAGGTATTTTTGAAAATGTAGCTTTTTCTATGTTTTAATCTTTCAGATTCATCTGATTTATATCAAATGTGTTAAAGGCTTTTTGGAACCTTAATTTGTGAATCAAGGCAAAGGGTACAAACAAACATATGAGTGGTGGTGAAATATTTTTTGTCTCATCATTGGGTGTGTCGGGGGCTCATGATCAATCACATTGATCTTTTCAGGCAATTGTTCTTTCCTTTGTTCCCATAGTCACTTTACTTAGTCACTTGGCTTTTAATTGTTTTTAAACCTCTTGAAATTAAGATGATAAACATCTCTGATGCTCCAGTGACCCGGAGTTGTCAGATGCATCTTGAGATCTTGAGGGAATTGAAGTCGAGATAAAAAGTTCTAATTGTCTTATTGCAATAATCAAGCTTGCATAACTGTGCTTTGACAACGTGCATTACTCACATCAGAGGGTGCAGATGGAGCATACATTGTACCTGCCATCTTCAGATGATGGCAATCAGAGTTAATCAGCTAAGAGGGACGTGCTTCATGCAGCATGTACATCAGTGTTAATGTTGGCAAGGGTCTTTTTCTATGCATTGAGATTGTCTACTTCTGACTTATGTATAATAAAGCATGAATAAAAGGTATTCTTTTTAAAGCCTTTAAGAGTGTGCCTCCCCCAAACATAACAAAATTAAATGTCACAAAACATGGGAGCAGCGGCACAGATGGTGCAAAATGCAGTTAATGTTGACACTGAAATTACAGTGTACTGTTGGATTACCAGTGACACTTCCCCTAATGTGCTTATTTTCTACTGTGGCACAGCGAGTTGCCGAGGAAAAAAAACAAATACACAAAGCCTAAAAAGAGCAAAATTACAGCTACATTCCTGAATGTCATAATGTGCTGGAGGAGGAGACATTGAGCCTTTAGTATGAAAATTCCTCGCAGGACACAAACCACGACTGGAGAATGCCGTGTCCATCAAGAGCAGCCAGGTAAAGAGCACCGCTGCCGTCATGAGTGAGCGACTTAAGTGGGAAGCTGTGAAGCCAGGTGGAAAAAAAAAACAACACAACAGAAAAATAACACCGACATGAACACTGAGACAATGGACTTGCGGCACAAGACTCACGTTTCCACCTCCTGCCGAGTAGCCCCGCCTGTCCAAGGACCCACACCTAGACTGAACATGGCTATAGTCCAGCTTAACACTGGGGATGAGAACCTGCAGGGGCGGAGGTGAGGAATGAGGTGGGAGAAGGTTTGGGCTTTTCTGGCATGGCACTTCATTTGTCTCTGTTTGAATACTGTGTCCTAGACGTCTGAGTTTGTTTGGCACTGATGTGGACACTAATAGTCGACCTGGTGGTTCCCTTGTTTCTCTGAGCAAACTTCATTCAATGGATACAATGACTTAAAGCTAACAGGCAAGACAGATTCATTTCGCAGCACGAGCTTTGAGTCTTTGCATCAGCCTGGCTCATGTACTAAACCTGTCCTTGAAATACTAGTGAATATTTGTTTTAACATGGACTTTGAGTCTGTAAAGGAATGTAAAACCTTCAGGAAATCTTGACATCGCACTATGTCAAGAGGAGAGACAAATCCACGAGAATCAGTTGCCAGAATTTCCTTCATGATTTTGCACTTCCTGCGTTCAGACATAAAATGCAAAATTAAAGCAGCGAACACTTGAGATCAGTAGTTTAGGGTGCGAGGATGGTAAAACATGAGTGTGCTGCGATGGTGAATGGCTCTCTGTAGCTGCAGGGAGAGAAAGCAGGAGTGAGATGCAGACACAGCAGTGTAACAGGAAATACATTTTACCCAGCAGCACAGTAAAAGCAATGGGAACTACACAGAAGGGGAGAAAGACATACACAGATACATATTCAATGTGTTCTGTGGAGATAGGACTAAAGAGCTCTGAGGGAGAAGAGAGACCATGAGCAGATCAAAGTAATACTTGTAAATACTGTACTATACAAACAAGAGGAAGTTTTAGTTTTGAACAAGGGAAGTTGTTCAGCAGGAAAAGAATTGGTTGGTTGTTTACTACACACTGTTGCCTTCCCTCAAGTGAGCCACATTCACAGTGACAAAACTTCTAATAAGTGAGTCCTAGTAAGAGAACAAAGGCAGGGAATAGACTGGAGTTGAAATGAAACAGAGCTTACAACCAAGAAAACAAAGCACTGCCATAAAAAATTACCCTCAGTTTGAGCTGATGATAGTATTCACTCTCCAATGTTAGTAAAAAAAAATTAGAAATTAGAAACTCCATATTTTTGAGCTGTTTCATTTTCCAGAGAAACACTCTTCTCTTCTTTATGATAATTAATTAGGGTGATGTTTTATCATTTGTTCCTAATTAAAATAATACGAACACTTTCAACCTTCTCTGTTTTGACTACAACCTGTCCACAGTGCAGCACTGTGAATGAACAATGAGCAGAAGATTCACACATTGAAAATTTGAACAAAAATGACATTCCTAGCCATGAAACCTCACACAACTGTGAATCATGGGACACACGTCATGCTGGAAGCATTTATTCCCTTGCTGGCAGCGAGGAAAAATAACAGAGTGAGAGAGGTCAAACCAAATTCGACTTCATTTTGGGCGACATCCACAATCAAACATTTTACATCAAACAAAATATCACCAGTGAAAATGACTGAAATCAGATCCATTACCAGCAAAGGTAAACCTAGAAATTCAGAGGTGGACTCACAACTAGTTTCTGCGAAGATCTACAACAGATGCAACAAGACAGTAAGAACTAACTAAACACAAGACAAGACCTAACACGTACAGTATTAAAGGTTTAAATGGGAAATGAACTAAAGAGAAAATGATGACAGTAAATTTTGTTACTTCCTTCTAATCTAGCCCCCCTCTGATTGGAGGCCAAGCCACAGGTGCTGGATGGAGCCGGCAGGACTCAAAATGACTTGGTCAAGGATATTTGAGCATAGCAGACGTTTGCCAGCATATGGCTTTGGTCATCTGGCTCTCTCTAACCATGAGGCCACCTAGGTGCCAGATAGTTGGGTTATTTTGAGTTTTATGGCACAGCTCTCACAGCCAGGTGGCTGAAATCAGAAGCTGTCGGACCAGTTGCTATGTTTCTATAACACTGCAGTCAAAATGATTACATATAAGGAAAAAGAGGGAGTGCAGGTAAGGGACAAGCTAAGGAGCTAAGACACCAGACCATCAAACTGGCCATGTATGGAGATCTGCACAACACAAAAAGTAACTTGTTGCATGTCACTGGACTTGAGTATAAATATACAGGAGGAACAAACTAGAATTACACGAAGTTCTCTTCTATTGAAGGATCAAGAGGGAGGAGAAGAATCTGTCAGAAGAGTACATACATTTCCTCCATGGGCAGAGAGCTTCACATTATCCTTGGAGCTGCATTTTGAGTCCAGCTTCTTGTTTAAAATGTGAATCTAAGGAGAAATACAGAGATAGTGTGGGCCTATCACGCAGTGGATGGGAATTAATACTTGTTACCAGCAAAAGAAGAAATACTGACCTCTGTCTTGTATTATATTCTTGTAAGTTCCTCAAATTTAAGACTACCACTAATCTTCTAAAGCTAATATAGACAAATTTTGGTCTGAAAACAATATTTATATGCACATGTGTATTAATTCTGGGAACACAAGTATTTACTACTAATTATTAATGCTTTCTCAGCATCTAAGTTAAGATGGTAAACTGGCCAGAAACTTGGTGCATTCCTTTAAAGAGATCCTAGATCGTAAACTATGGAGCCTGGAGTGTTGCACTGAAATAAATCTAGACTTTTACGTTTCAATTACAATCACAAATAATTTAATCATTATAAATTAATTAATTCATCAGTTAAAACATTATATGGTAATTTACTTTTACATTGCTTTACTTCACTCATTTGCAGAATTTGTTTCCTGCCTTCACAGTTGCAGTGAGCAGTTAATGAAAAAAAATAAATTCCTGAATTTAAAGACGCCTAAGGACCTAAAAATGAAGCCTGACCCACAGAGCAGGAGCTCTGATTGGCTTGTGTGTGTGGGACATGACTCCTTCCCACGACAGCTGAAACTCAAACAGCTCCCACTGCTGCTCTGTGGGTTGGACTTAATTTAACATTTAGAATTCAAATATCAATTCATCATGTAAAGAGAAAGAATTGGTAAATTAAATTATTTGATTAATTTTTTTTTTTTTTGCTTTGACTTTATTAATGCCTTATTAAAATGCAAATTGAATCAATCGAAAATAGTCTTTTAAATTTAGCTCCATATTAATTGATTAAAACTAAACACTGTAAAGGTTTTTAATTATTTCGGGGGTGCACTCTTATCCAGGCTCTGTAAAACACATGGTGCCATAATTAACAGCGCTGAGGAGTACCAGCAGGTCTTTGGTCCAGGTCACACCGTGTGCTGCCGACAGACACAGAGTAACGGAGATGAGGCGCAGCACTGACTTCCAGATCCAAGAGGCCCTGTGTTTGGCCTCTGTCGGCATATTTTGGTCCTTGTGCTTCTATGAGGACAATCATTGGACAGGTCAGTGGCCGGGCAGAGGCCTACGACGGGCCGGGGGAGGTTCGCTACTGCTGCTTGGAAAATTAACTACTTGGACCATGGAGCTGCTGGGGGCTACTAATGGTCATGAGAGGAGAATATGGCTGTTATAGGAAAATGGTTACTAGTCCACTATGGCTGGAAGAGGATCCTCACATCCCTAAGCCAATAAAGTCAATGACACCCAACAGAATAATGAAAAACTAAAGGTAACTGATCTTAAAACATGATTACATTTTCTTAGCTTCGGGGGAAGCTAGGGGAGGGTAGCTCAGGAAAATTTCAGTCACAGGAGGGGCAACTTTTTCATTTAAAATTTTCTAACAGAGCTTGCATGAATGTAAAGATGATATTACAGGTGGTACCAATGTACAAGTTTGGTAATTAATATGGAAATTAATAGAAAAGATGGTCAGATTTTGTTGTATCAAGCACAGTGGTCCAATAGTGACAGTAAGGGACCACATTAAGAATAAATGAGTACACTACTAGTACTACTACTAATAATACTAATGATAAATAAATCATAAATTTATAAATAAATAATAAATCATATAAATCATCATCATTTTCTATTATTAGTATCATTCATCCTTCTCTAAGGTGCTTTAGTTAAATCCACGTTTTAGATATAAATAGCAGCATTTAGGCAAAGTGTTTGTCGAGACTCGTCTTTCAGAATCTCATTAAAAATACATTCGCTTTTAAACCCCCGTCTCATCCAAAGATCATAAAGTCATTGCCTTAAGAGGCAGATTAAATTTTAACTTTGTGTCTGGCAGCTTGTGGCCAAAAAGAGAAGCAGGGGAATAAGGACAATCACTCTGCCCAGACATTCACCCCTGTGTTTAGACGAGAGCTGCCACCACTGTTTTGTGTCTGATAGGAGACACCTACCACTACTCAGCGGTGACACACACACACACACGCACAGAGTAGGCCTGTAGGTAAAGACATCAAAGGTTTTCTACGCAGAAGCAAAACATTAAGTAACAACGACCTCCAGTAAAGGACACTGACTTGAAATGCAAAAATCGCTGTTCGATGTTGTAATCGTTAAACCTGTAACCTGCAATAATGCCTGCTGTGGTATAAAGCTCTGTAAAACTGAGAGGAGCATCAGACTGAGGTGATCATTCTCTGGAGGTTCATCAACACACATGAACAAAGTGGATTTATGTGTAATGATGACAGACAGGCCATCATTTTTCAACATCTCTCTGGAGGTGTCATGGCTCTAAGGCAAAGAAACAAGTGAGATAAAAATGAACAGCTTTGACTCCATGACAAGCTCAATCATTTTCTTAAAAGGATTGGATTCTCAGATGAGGTTATGACATAAGAAACAATCTAATAAATTGCTGTGTGCATCTAATGAGAAAGTAACCTTTGTACTGGACCCTTAACAGAGGTCAAAACGTGTGACAGTCAAACACAAGCACAAAGGATGCAAATATCTCCCTCAAGCATTGGCCGAAACCGAGTCCACAAGACGACAGCTAATTGACCTTCCAATGTGGCTCTCGGTGGTAAACACTACGCTATCTAAGATGTAAAAGCAACTGCTCCCATATGCTCACATTACATCAGGTGACAACTTCCAGCTGCATGACACTCCAAAAAACAAATCACAACCAAAGAAAAAGCTGAGAACAAAAATTTGAAAGATGCAAGTTGTGCACTGTCGCCCTCTCAGCACAGCCTGCCACTTGTTTACCCTCCAGACACCTCCGCTCCAAAAGAGACTTGCATGTTAGGAACAGCACTGCCAGCCTTGATATAGCATTGTGACTGATTATGATCCAGCATGCACAGAAGCTCCACTTTCTCCTGTGTCTCCTGCAGATGACAGGCAGGCGTTTGGAGCATGATCCCTCCCTATTTTGTGGCTGGCTGCACAGAGCGGCGCAGAGACCTGACAAGTCATAAAGATGTCAGCCAAACGCTTAGACTCCTAATCAGGTCATCAGCGGAGGCTTGTAAGAGGTGATGGCTACAGACACACTGCTGTTTTCATCACTATTCTTCCTGTTGCAGCGCTGACTTTGTGTTTTAGACTCATGCACGGAAAAAGGATATTTGTCAAACTGTGGGGTGTACACTCCCAAACACCCTGCTAATGCAGATTTTGTGCAGCGGCAGAAAACACGATTTGAAATGCAGATTTCTGTCGGCTGAAGTGCAGGCCTCAGTTAAACAGAGCTGGGGGAAAAAACTCAAGGGACAAATACTGCTCACAGTTCTGACACTCGCTGAGATGTCAAAGTCAGGTCACTTATTCTGATTATAGAAATTTGGAGCTTCAGAATTGTAAAGTTTAAGGGTAAGACATAAGCACATTGACACCATAGTGACCTGATTTTCATCGTGTAAATGTAAAAAGTAAAGTGCAGTCATTCTAAAAAGAAAAAAATCTCAGCTCCTCAGAATCACTCGTATTGATCCAACACAGCAAGAGATATGAGGCATATTAGTACATTTGGACATCTGAATGATGTTAAAGCTACCATTGGAGGGTAGACAGAGTTTCTATCAACCTCACAGCAACAGAAACTTGATATACTATTCCTGCCTATGGTCAATGTGTTCTCAGACAACTGTTTACTTCTGTGTACATCCATCAGACACACAGCAACATTTGCCATGAGAAAAATCAGATTTTTTTCTCATCTTTCAGTTGTGCTTTTTTCACAAATTCTTGCTACACTATACTCTTTTCACTGGTGCATTTACCCCGCATCTCAGTCATTTCACAAATGGCAGGAGAAACATAATCATCTGTGTGAGCGGCTGTCCAAACTGTAGGGCTGGGAGTTAGTTATCAATATCATATTTAAATCAATTTTCATATCAAATGTATGTCACTAAATAAGTTATTGGCGAGTCATTCACATGAACCTTTATAGATTTTTAAGTTCTATAGGGACAATTGGGAGCTCTGTCTGTTGCACTAGGCTTTTATGCAAAAAAACGTATTAACACTTCCTCTTCGCTATCTCATCTTGCTTTTACACTGGTGAGTTAATAGGATGACTGAAGGACTAACGGTGGAAAGAGGCAGCTACTAAAAAAAGACAATGGGTGTGGAGAGGTAGGAGAGAGGGGCCATGGGAAACAAACATATCAAGGCAGAGGAAAAGCTGTGACACAAACACATTTCACAGTAGAATATGTACCAGGACATTTCCCACTGGCCTGTGTGCAAACCAGTGTATATATGCTAATATTTACTGTATGCATAGAAAAAATGGTGATGCTGTTGTATGTCTCCATTTCTTTTTATTGCCACTGAACCTTTTGCTGTTGCTTTATGGCTCAAGGACAGAATTCAGGTTCTAGTCTGGATGTAATGGCAAAGTTTCTCTGTCAGCAGAATATGTTTATACATTATATGGACTGAAGGGAGACTGATTTTTTTTTTTAACCATTTCTGTTTTACATGTAATAACAAAAAACATGTCTTTATGAAAATAACCATATTTGAGATCATAAGTGAAACAGAGACAAAAATAGGAATTCAACATTGCAGGGATGAAAGAAATAAGCAAGCAGTTAGAAGCTACAATGTTTGGAGGAAGTGAGGGTGGAGATCGTCACCTGTCCTCCTTTGGGCTGGTACTTGATATTCTCTGTGGAGCCGATCTTGGACCTGATGTTCTTGAAGTCAGGCAGCGGCTGGTTGATGATGCGGAGCTGCTTGGGCGTCGTTGCGGGCGACTTGGGTGGGGTGCGGACCACGGCCACCTTCCTCTCCTGGGAAATCAAGCTGAGGGAGCGTGGAGTTCCGGGGGTCCTTGAGGACGATGAATAGCTGGGAGGGGTGCCTGGGGTGATGGCCGTAGAGCCTGGGGTGCGGGGGGTGGAGTGGCCACTGCGAGCTGAACGGGAGCGCACTGATTCTGTAACTGGTGGGGAGTTGAAGGTGGGTGAAGAGGCGCTTAAAGTCTAAAACACTGTCTGTCTGTGAGATTAAACTTTGATTGTTTTGTAGATCAGTATGAAAGAGTAACTTTAGAGTTAATGATCTTAAGTCACATTTCAGACCATAAGATGTTTGGTAACAACTTTACAGATAGACAGTATTGAAACCTCTTCTCCACATACACTGAGTTACACTGCTTTTTCTATCATAATAACAGAAGTATGAAGAATCCCCTGTACCTGTCATACTAGGGGCTCGTCCTGTCCTGTGTTCTGCCCTCATCTCTGTGCGAAACGCTGCAGCAGACAAAAGAGGAAAGGTTTCAGATTTAGTACGAGAAATGATGAGGTGGAAGAACGAAAGAAGACAGAGTGAATCAGAGCTTCTTGCATGTCCAATTTCATCCATTCACCTGGATCTGTCTAAAGGCACATTGTAAAAAGAGCATTAAAAACAGTTTGACATGCAGTTACATGACAGATCTCATACAGATTTTTTGGAAAAATTCGTATTCAACATAAAACCTAGCACAAGATGAAATATTTTTAGAAGCAAAATTTTGACATCTACACCTCCATTCCATTTAAACTCATGCCATACACTTTGTAATGCTACAAAATACAATTATTTCTTGTTTTGGCACACACACACTGAAAGCTGCCCTAATACCACTTTAACACCAATACTCTGTGGAGTGGTTTGATTAGAGGAGCTGCAGCCTACATGTGGGTCTGCGAGGAGCCGTGGAGCCGGAGCTGGTGATGGAGGTGGAGCTCTCCTCCTGGTCATGATACCCACGGCGAGTCAGAATGGAGGCGTGCCGCGGCAGAGACCTCTTGTCAGGACTCCATGAGCCACCGTCCTGTTAGGAGACAAACCAGAGGCGAGAGGTAGATCCTGAGACCAGTGAGGCTATGATTCATTGTTCATAAAACAGGGTTAGGTCGGCAACACTGCAAAATAAAAGTATGTTTTCAACAATTTGTCTATGTTGTCATGTTCTTTACAGAACTCCTGCAGCTACACTTCTAAAACTGAACCTACCTTGGCTTTGAGTCTCTGTAATACTGGGGAGCCTTGGGGCTCTACTGAGGACGGCCGAGGTTTATCTAATGAGGCAGCCGCTCTGGATATGGAGGTGGGGATCTTTGTCAGTGGCAAACGATGAGCATGGCACTGAGATGGTACAACGATGAATCCCGATGGGTGAGTAGCAAGGCGCCAAAATAGAGGACACATGGTGACAAAAGAATGGTGAAAACAACTTCAACATGCATTAACATTGCTCAAGATCTGATGCACATGAGATGTTTCGTTTGTGGGATGAGGAATGAGATATTTACATCAGATCTTGTGTTGTTTAGCATTTAATCAAAGCCCACCACAACAGCCATTCATGCACAGTCATTGTGAACGTGTCAGCAAAGAAATTAAAAATTCATGACATCAAAATGCTAAACAAATAACAACGATGTGAAGAACATTGTTCACCATGCTCACCATGCTTTCATGTTACACTGAAGACCATAGTAACAGATCTATTAGAAGAATGTAAATCAAAAGTGAAATGTAATGTGGGCTCAAAGTGACAGAACACGCTTACAGTATGTAATGACATGACATTTAAGAAATGCAGAAAGTGTGTTATTTTAGACACAATAACTGTCATTACCATGGTGGAGGAGTAAAATGGAGTCACGACCACAGTCGCTGGAGAAATGTCACAGGGTGATTCAACACCCACTCAGTAAAAAAAAAAAAAACACTCTAAATGGATCTGTCTTGTCTACATGTGCAAAAAACCATTAAACAAGGCAACAAAAGCAAAGCAAGACCAACCAACGTAAATATTTTTTCATACGATACAAAGAAAAACTAACAGTGGTGCTGATGTAGAAATGAATGCACTGTTTTTCAAGCAGGGATTAGGGTTTTGATAGAAAGAGGGCAGACATCGCTGGGCTAAACTGTACATAATGTGTTTATCTGAATAGATGATTAGCTTGCTCTGGAAGTCACAAGAGAAAATATGTAACAGCTTTGTAATGAGTCTTGACTGTAGTGATAATTAATCTGCCAAATGACTGTGGTGTTTGTAGACGCAGGAGGCAACTTGTGTATGAGTTCCATATTGGTAGCAAGAGGTAAAGGCTGTTTCTACTTTAGCCTGTGTTAATTGCATACTGTAATACAATGTCAGTAAACTGTGCAAAGCATGCTCATGTTTACCAACCTTTCTGTTCTAAAAGCAAAGGGCACCAAAAGGATGAGTGACAGCAGATCTAATGTATCAGAGTTCTGGAGATGGAGCAATCAGTTCCAGCTGTTTAGGAACATTTTGGTTTCTACCTTCAGTGTCAGTTTGATTTTCATTTAGTTGCTCTACTGCAAACCTACTCGTGATTCAGGCTGTTTGTCACTAAAGCTTCGATATGGCATTTCACTGACTGGCTTCGCTGCCAGAGGTCACGCCACCGTTCGGCTGGTGGAGTATACTCACTGATGCTCTGTCGCGAGACTGTCTGGCAACGCTGAGAGGCTGACGACTGTCTGGTAGGGCCTCTGAGAAACACAGAGAGAGAGAGTTAGAGCAATATTAGAACACACAGACAGAATTTATGTTTTAACTTTCACACACAGAAGGAAAAGAACAACAGAAATACAAAAACACGACTTTGTATTCCCAAACCTGGCATGGCGAGCTATATGACAAATCGAATGTTCTGTGGGAGTGGGTTGCTGCCCTCTTGAGAGCTCTGTTCTGCAAAGATTTGGCAAGATATCACACAGAATGGGGGATTTTGTATTATGTAAGGCAACCCTGGAAAATAATCTAATTGGGGCAATGCAGCAGTGTACTGGGCTTTCATCATCAGTGACACAGAATTCAGTCCGTCAGGGGAAAATGAAGTGCAAACTGCCTGTGGGACAGAGCAGCATTACAGAGGCTTTATATTATCAGTTCCATAGAACAAAACCATGGATTACTTGTTGCCAGGCAACTATAAGTTGAAAAAAGCTTGAGTGTAATTCGTGAAAAGACCAGAGAGGTCAGGATCGTTGTACAGGTGTTTCACAACAAACAGCTTGTCAAATTTATCAGACAACCTTTAAAATATCTGGAATAATGATATAAAATATTAACTTTAATGTGACAACCACCAGCTCACCAAGAACATAAAAACAGTCTGCTGGAAACATCAAAGAAGGATGATTTAAAAGAGTGACTTAACACCGTCTGACAATCTTGTTTTTGCTGACCTTGCTGTTTTGATGTCCTTGGACAAAGTTTAGTGAATCCTGAAATCAAAAGTTTTTCAACCACAGGACTTTAGTGAAGCAGTGCTTTCAGCTTGGTGTTAAGTTGCTCTTAAGTCAGGGTCAGACTTCACAATATCAGCCCGATTATAGTCCAAGCCAGCAGAGGTGGGGGCGTCGGATTGGGTCGGGAACGGCCATGACCTATTCCAAACAAAAAGGAGCACAGACTGCTCTTTCACGTAAATAACACTGTAAATATGGAAAAAAAATAAAAGAGGAATGATGTTGCTGGTGCTGTTAGGAGGAACTGTGAAATAGAGAAAAGGCCACCAACACCTTTTTTTCTTTTTCAGGCTTTCCTGTACACAAGGCAGTCACTATCCTACACTTCACACTTTACATTGTTGTTCCAAGGAGTCAGCCCCTCGCACCTCGTTGAGGAACAACTTGTAGTCTGTCATGTCTCTCTGCCAAGACATGGCAACAATTTATGTTTCTGTAATTGTCTCATCTGACACAGGGACCATCCCGGCAGACAAAAATATTGTGTAGTCTGAACCCGGCATTGAAAGAACAAAGATAAAATGTGCACAGAAACAAAAACATAAGAAGCCAAATGAAACATGTATGTCAATTTTTATTGTGACCAAAGACAAAGAAACACATGTGACAAAGGAAACTCCCGCAACCGATAAAACAAAATGGATGCCAAAAAAGAAAGCTGACAGTGGAGGTAAGATGTGGTGGGAAGTGGCGGCTCTCCTTCAGAAAGCACCACCTGTGCGACAGACCGAGGCAATGTGTCACCTGTGGGTCTCCTTCGAGGACAGGAGTGGTGCTGGACGGGGCGGGTGTGGCGGACGGCTGGCTTCATCACGCTCCTCTTTGACGGGGACTGAGTCTGAGTCTCCATTTTTTTGGTGAGCTCAGTCTTCCTTATCACAGCTACATTATCAGAGGAAACAGGGCCGTTGACAAAAGCAGAGACACAATAATAAGCACAGACAGACCCTGAGCCATGTTAAAATGGTGCTGTAGGAGAAAAAAGTTCCTTTTTAGTTGTCGAAATAAAACCTGCTGACTGAAATCAATGTGTCAGGTAGCTATTAAGACAACACATTTTCTGACATAAAACAGTTGTTTAGGTATGCAAAAAATCACAAGACGCTGTGTTTTTAGTGACTTTAGAACAGCTGAGAGTCCCAATTAGGCACATAATGATGCTGAGCCATGGCTTTAAATGGTTTTACTCAAAGTACAGGACCAAGACGAAAAGGTGTCTAATAATGTTCCTTCCATGTCAAACACTTGTTCTTTAACTGAAGTTATATTATATAACTACAAAATCTAGAATTAACACTTACTTCAATTACAATTATAGTTTCACAAATCAGAATGAAAACAAAATGGTGAGAACCTTTTTTCTTCTTGACTTCCTCTCTGGGGATGTAGACAGGTTCTTTGCGGACAGGTTTGCGCTCCGGTGTGGAGATCCGGCCTTTAGGCCTCCCTCCTTTGGCCTTTGGTTTGACCGGCTTCTCCTGTTTCTCCGTCTTCTTCTGTTGTGTCTGCTTGTTCTGGAGCGCAGCAGGCTTTTTGGCTGGGCTGGGAACTTTGGGCAAAGGCTCGATCTGCTCTGTTAGAATACTCTTGTCATCATCTGCATGGTGGCAAAAACAGGACATAAGACATATGAGACAGTATTACATTTGTTTGAAGCTGAAGAGGGAAAAGATGTGAAAGAGCGAATCATCAGAGAGATCTCACCTTGCGTGTCGACCCAGGAGCTGTCCAGGATGGAGTCGTCTATTGTGGTTTCGTCTCTATCGTAGCTTTCAGTCTGTCCTTCAGTTTCTAGGGTTTGAGCCTCCTTCTCAGGGGAGGCGGGGGTCTCTGGAACATCAGCCACCTCCTCTAGACTGGCTGCCTCCATTTCTGCTTCTTGGGCCAGCTCCACAGACTCCTCCTCTTCCTCCTCTTCCTCTTTCTGAGCGACCACACAAAGGGCTTCGGCCTCGGGCGGAGCTGAGAAACGAACGCTGTGCCCGGGCTCCTCCGCTTCGTCGATGGTCTGGACCACGGTGATGAAATCGTCTTCGACCGTCACCACTGATTCGATGGCGGCGCGAGACTCTGGGATTTCCTTTGCTGCCCCGGCTCCTACACCTGCTTTCTCCAACATGTCTTCCTCACCTTCCTCTTCCTCCTTCTCAGCCTCTACAGGTGTTTCAGCTTCTGTCTCCTCAGGTTCGTCTGCAGCCTTTGTGTCCATCTCAGCCGCTTTCTCTCGTTCTTCTTTCTCTCTTAGTTCCTTCTCGAGCTTTTCTTTCTCTTCCTTCTCTCTCTGTTCCCTTTCTAGCTTTTCTTTCTCTTCCTTCTCTCTCTGTTCCCTTTCTAGCTTCTCTTTCTCCTCCTTCTCTTTTAGTTCCCTTTCTAGCTTCTCTTTCTCCTCCTTCTCTTTTAATTCCCTTTCTAGCTTCTCTTTCTCTTCCTTCTCTTTTAGTTCCCTTTCCAACTTTTCTTTCTCTTCCTTCTCTTTTAGTTCCCTTTCCAACTTTTCTTTCTCCTCCTTCTCTTTTAGTTCCCTTTCGATCTTCTCTTTCTCTTCCTTCTCCTTCAACTCTCGCTCTATTCTTTCTTTCTCCTCCCTTTCTTTCCTTTCTCTCTCCTCTCGCTCCATCTTTTCCCTCTCTTCTCTCTCTTTCTCCTCTCTCTCTTCTTTCTCTTTCCTCTCTCTCTCCTCTTTTTCCTTCTTTTCTTGTTCTTCCCTCAGTATTCTCTCGGCCTCTTCTTTCTCTCTTTCTTCTTTCTCTCTCCTTTCCCTCTCCTCTCTTTCCTTCATTTCCTGTACTTTCCTCTCTGCCTCTTCTTTCTCCTCTTTCATTTTCTTCTCGGCTGCTTCCTTCTCTTGTGCTTCCCTCATTTTTCTTTCTAACTCCTCTCTCTCTTTCTCCTCCTTGTTTATTCCTAACACTGGTGAAGGTGATCTTTTGGGGGAACCATAAACTTCTCTTTGTTTAAGCTTGGAAGGTGAGAGCACTGGGGAGAGTAGCTTGTCATCATCAATATTGCTCTCCACAGACGAAGCAGGTGAAGTTTTAACAGGCCTGGCAATTCGGTCCTTGGCCACACCGGTCAGCTGGTACACATCTTCTGCATCAACTTCCTCGTAGGCCTCCTGGTGAACCAGCTTCACCTTCTCTCGAAGCTCCTGCAGTTCTCTTTCCTCCTCCAAACTGAGAGGCCTGTCCTCCATCTCCAATTTGCGGATCTGCCTCTCGTAGTCGGCAATCTCGGTTTCTGACACCGAGCCTTCCCGGCTGGCTTGTCGTTCAGTCTCGCTCTCAGACCTCCCACCTTCTTCTAGAGTCACAGTGACTGTCGGTGTCACGAAGGGCTCACTTGGGTGAGTAGGTGGCGTCTCGATTATAGTTTGGTTTGGCTGATCATCTGTAACCTCCTTGCTCTTTTCTTCAGCTGAGTCTTTTCTCTCTACTTGTTTCTGGTCTTTCTCCTCAGTTGCATCAGCAGCTCCTGATGGCCGGATCTTGTCCTCTACAGACGTGTCTCTGACGGCTAATTTCCGGGCCTGTTCAGCCACTTTCTCCTCCAGGACAGAGGGGGTGAAGACCTGTGCAGAGGTGTCAGTTGGGCTGAACACATCCGCAGGGGATGGCATGGGCCCTGAATACTCACTGAAGACACAATAGCCCATCTCTTCCAGCTGGCTGTCGCTCTTTCTAGGACTCTGTTCCCCTGAAACTAGGCTAGCCAGTGGGTCATCAGTGAAGGGGGGAGCATCAGCTTGAATTGACTTTCTTCGAGTGGTTTCTGGGTCATTGTTTTCTGATGCAAGTCTGGAACGAGTGCCAGCAAGGTCCAGCATCTCAGGCAAGTCTTGCGCCATCACTGTGCCATTTTTATAGGAGGTCTTAAGAGGCTGTGGTGATTCAGGTGACTCCGGTTCGGGACTGGGTTTTGAGACTGTTTCAGTTGTCCTTGGGGGAGATGACGAATCTGACGTGATGGAAGGTGCAGTCTCCAAGATCAAGGGAGGGAAGGACGGAGGCTTATCTACAGAGGGTGTAGTGACTGGGAGGTAGTCTGCGGACTCATCTAGACTTCCACTAGTGTATGACATGATGTCTGTGGCTAGTGGGGAGAAGTTCCTTGGCCTCCCTTGGCCACTTTGATCCATTGCTCCAATGGTGATGTTAAGTGAGTAACTCCTCTGCTCTAAGGCTAGTTTACCTGGGGAAAGCCTGCATTCATTACTCCTGTCAGGAACTGTGAACATTCTAGTGTCTTCTGCTGTACTTTTTGCAGTTTCAGGCTTATCCTGGGCTTCAGCTAGTGTGCTGTAGCTGATCTCCTGAGATCTGGAATCAACTGTACTCTTCTCTTCACCAGATCTGCTCAGTTCGTAATAACCCTCACCCTTAGATTGGGGAGCGTCATCAACCTCCATGGCTGATGTTTCAAAATATGCTGACATGCCAGATCTGTCTCTTGCATCTCTTGTTGAGTCTCCTCCTTGACCTTTGTCTTCCACTGAAGTGAAATCGGAGATGCTGCTGAACTCTACCACCTCCACTGACGGCTGTTTCTCCGACACCGTGATAGGCTCACCATATGTAGGCTGAACTGTGAGTGATTTGGGAGATTTGGCTTGGTTTTGAACATTCGGAGGTACAAAGGATGGCATATCCATGGTGGGGCTCTCTGGTACAACTCGTTCCCCAGCAAAGAACCCTTGGACCTGGGGCTCAAAAAACTCATCTGGGCGTTTCTCCGATCCAATGCTGTCTGGGCTCATGGAACCACTTTTCTCGCTGCCCTGCTTGTCTGAGTCCATCTTCAAAGCTGAAAGAACATCTGTAAGTTGGCTGTTTTGATCACCACAGAGAAGTAAATGCTTTGGCATGCTGCGAGTGAGATATTCATTAAGCCAGGGACTGGGAAAGCCGCTATCACAGAAACAGGCAAAGCTCTCCTCAGAAACTTACAGCACAATGAAACGGCCATCACTGAAGAAGTACGGCGAGATTATGGAGTCCACCAAGTCACAGATGGATGAGAGTATGGCATGGTATGTGACGGAACCGGCATGAGGCAACGGTGAGGCTGATTTATGGGAAACAAGCAATAATAGATGGGATGGATATCCATGCTGACTCTTCAAAACATCAGATACAAAAAGAAAAGCATTTCTGTCATTCTTGTATGTACAATGAAATGTTATGAGAATTTGATCGGTTCAGATATTTCAAAGTTCACATAGTTTCATTATCATCAAATTAATATTGGTTCATGTGTCATTATATAATTCAAAGAATATTAGCACAAATGCAGAAGAACCTCAAATGACAGAGAAATGCAACAAGTTGTCACCAACAGTGACAAAACAAAAATAAAAAACAATGAATTCGAGTTTTGCTGATAGAATAATGCATTTGATGAGACAACTACTGTATACCACACTCAACATGAGACAGCCAACACAAAATCCTCTGCAAATTATGTACACAGAATGATGATACCAATATGAGTGAGTAATAAGTTGAGTATGATTCATGGTTACAAAAAGTGCATAGCACCAGCACACCAGCACCCAGCCATGTGAAAACATAATGGGAAACCTACAAGCCTCTAGCTGGCGAACAAAAGCACTGTTACTTTCGGCAACACTTCACTTTATCATACCAAAAGGAAACAGCCGGCCCCGAAAACCACAGCACAAAAAAGAAGATACAAGCGCAAAGGTAGCACACAATAAAACCAGGTTAAGTTAAAAGAATGGGACTCCTTTCACCAACAAGCCTGTGTTGCCTTGCAGCCACAGCAGAGCGCAGGGAGGATTATTTGCCATTCCACCTGAGTTATAGTGCTTATGTTATAAACTTTCCTTTTGACACATCTGGCGTTCTTATACAGTGGACAATGCAGTAACATGCAGGCAGGGAGAGCAGAGGGCAGGACACACCTGACTCAGGGCTCTCCTCGCCCTCTGCTTCCTCCTCCTCTCTGTCCATAGAGCTCTCTGCAGCAGCACTAGCTGCTTCGGCTGGCTCCAGGTCTACATCCTGGGCCTCGTCTACGGCCTCTGCCTGCTCTAAGGGCTCAGCTTGGGGGCTGTCCAGCTCTGGCTCTTCCCCGCTCCACTGCTGCTCATCAAGAGCTGCCTCGGAATCTGCTGCCTCTGCACTCTCCTCCTCCTCCTCCTCCTCCTCCTCCTCTTCCACCTCCTCCTCCTCGTATTCAGCTGTAAGAGCCTCCATGGCCTCTTCTTCTCAAAAACAGGGTGAGAGGGGGACACATTAAGACTACAGGCAACACAGACTTGGGCTATGTGAGAACACAACTTATGATGGGACACTTTCAGCTCTGGGAGAAGATGACCTAAAGTGTATGTCTGTTCACACATATAGACATACATTACATTACACATACAGTACAGAGGGTTCTGTGTACGTGGTGCTTAGTGTACCCAGTATGCAAGGAAACTATAAACATATATTGTTAAAAGGCATGCATGAGATCTTTGTCTATTCTATTATCAGTATTTATTGTATAATCAAAAATAAAACAACTTTCACTTTTCTCTTTGCACACACCATGGCTACAACTCAGACTGACCTACCATCATTAATGACTGAGATTATTTGAGGAAAGTGGAAACATAGGTAGCAACTCTTCAAGACCTAACGCTGCACTATTGTAGAAATCCACGGCTCTTTAGAAAAGGTGAAAATGAGAGGGCCTCAGATTCTCGACATTGCACGGACTGGATATTTAACTGTGTAATGGTCAATGTAGGAGTGTGCAGCTTTGCTCATACTGAGTTCTTGCGTAGGTTACACAAATTCTACTCTTTGCAGTTCATCTCTGCTTTGAAGCCCAATGTTGCCACATGTGGCATAGCGGTTGGTAAAAACATTGTTTCTATTAAGTTTTTGTCAGCAGTGATGACGTTGAGGAGGCTGTCAGTCTGCAATAAATATATTTATACACTTTGACAGTCATTGACATACTCTTATTGAATAAATGCATACATTTAAAAGACATGGATGGATAGATTTAGTCATTTAAAGAGAGATCAATACTAGTTTTGCATTTAGTCTCAACCACATTGAATTGTGTTAGTTTAGCTTAGGCATGCTGCTATGGAGAGTTGTATTAGAGGAGTTAAATTTCATCAGGGTATGCTTTGAGAAAAGGAAATAAATGAGGTTCTTGTCCACTGTTGAAGCTGCCCAGCCAAAGGATTTATTTTGATGGATGGATAATGTAGAAGGTTCTGTTGTCTATTTGTATAGCCAAAGTGTGAATACATTGTTCCCTTCATGTATTTAAGCAAACACTTTTTATAAGAAACTGCCTGTCTTGTATTTCTACAGACAATAAAAATGAAAGGTATAAAACTTTCCACTTTTATTGTCTTGCAGGTGAGTGGAGCTGAAAGTCTTCCTTGTTGCCACAGCGAGTGTGTGAGAGTAGTTTAGGATGAGTGTTGGGGTTGGACATGGTGAGGGGTCATTTGAGGAATGAACCAAAACACAACTGATGACTGGTATAGAGACATTTGTGCATGGAAGTCACCAATCATGCACCGTATCTCTGAGATATTCATGAAAGCCATTTGGACCTTAATTCATGACCCAAAAGTAAGCCTTGGTGGCCATGTGGTCTTACTGATGAGAACTGTACTGTATTCTGTCCATTGAGGGAATCACAATTAAAACACTGCCCTACTTTAGAGATATCACTGCTATGTGTTGGACTACAGGCATGGCAACCACAGGTAGCAATGGCTTTGGGTGAAGTCAATGAAAAAAAGAAATATGACTGTTAAACAAATATGAAACTTCTCAGATTTTGAGCGAGGACACACAAACACACACAAAGACGGACAAAGACGAGCTGACGGACGAAGAAACGAACTGACGGACGAAGAGACGGAAGGACGGAGGGAGGGAGGGATGGAGGGAGGAAGTCAAATCACAGAAGAAGGAGAGGAAATCGGTGTTAAAAAGAGAAAGGAGAGAAACAGAGTGAGAGCGAGAGAGAGAGGTATGAAGGGGGGGAAATGGCAAAGAGGAACCATGCGTGGTTCACCTTCAATCTGTCTAAAGGCCACGGCCTGCCCTGTGGGGCGAGAGCCCGAGTGCGTCCACTCTGGGCTGAACAATGGGTGCTCATAGTACTCCTCGTCGGAGTGGTAGGGGTCGTCCTCAGGCACGGAAACTGAGATGGAGGGGGCGAGGAACTTGCACCTCTCCCGAGAATTTTGGAAGCGGCGGAGAGGCCCCGCCTCCTCCTCATCCCCTACATCTACAAACAAGACAGACACAAGGAGAAGAACTGCAGGGAAATCTGGACACACGGACTGAAAGAGAGAGTGAAGAGGAGGAAGAAGATGGAGGAAAAGGAAGAAGAAAATCATAAAAGAAAATGGAGAATACACCAAAGAATGCCCATCTTACAGGTGACTTAACACAATATACCTTTGAACTAGGATGCCAATTGAACAGGGGGAACAGAAGAACTAACAAAACAAACACATCATGGAAGCATAGTGCCTTAACTTGAAAAAGTATTAGTACAGTTGGAGAGTTTCAACAATGTATGATCTTTAGTTTTTAATTTTGTTTTGGCTTAGGTCTTTAGGAATTTATAGCTATGAAACGATACTTAATTAAAGGGAAGGTTATAGTAAATTAGAAGTTCACCATGGGCCAGGTGTCTCCCTTGAATTTTAAAGAAATCAATCAATCAAATGTTCACCACGTATTTCATTAAATAAATCCCACTCTGACTTTTTAAGATGGACATTTTTTGTATGGACAGGGAGATAAAGCTTGAGGAGAAAAAAAGACGACAAATTTAAAATAGGCAACAAAAACAGAGAGAGTCACCAGAGAGGGGAATGCAAGAAGAGGACAAGGCTTGGTTGAGAGCAAGAGAAACAGAACACACACAGGACACTGACAAGGAGACAGAGACAAGCAACTCATATATGACAAAGCTATGGGGGCCAGCCATACTCTGACGTAAGATAAGATAATATAAGATAAACCTTTATTCAACCCACAGTGGGGAAATTCACAAACAGATTTAGTATGTTGCATCGTTTGAGGAAGGTATTGACAGAAACTGCTTCACCTATGATTGACATGCAACACAATTTAAAACAAGTTGTAACACTAATGCAGCATTAGTTGGAGTTGTAACACAGTCAGTGTCACTAGACAAACAAACCTCGACACCACATCTATATCAAACCTTTAGATCCAGTCAAAGACACTATCAAACCATCGTTATATAACAAAAAGTCATATGTACACCATCTGTAAGGTCATGAAATGACTTTTGAGTACCTACTTCTTTTGTATCAAGACCACTAGCACAACAATAATTTACCCGCTTTACCATCACTCTGGTCAAGAACTGTGACCTTTTGCAGGAACCCCTGTGACCGCAAATCACTTCTTCTACTGTACAACTAGCACAATGTTAATAAAACTGACCCTGTATTTGCTGCATGGCTGGCCCGCCTTCACACTCTCCTCATTACATTCCAGCCACTTCAGACTGAGCAGACATGAAAACAAAGGTCAAGCATGAAGCAGACTGAAGTTTGAGATACACTGTACAACCATTTCTTGCAGGCAGCTGCATAAAAACCATTTTGCTTAAACTAAAATTTAGAGGTCAAAGACAAAGACCCAATCTGTATAACAGAGCAAATGGATAAAAAACTGAAGAAAGAACAAATTGTGTTATAAATTTAAGGTATAAAAAAATCTAAATGAGGTATTTTCAGTCATGTATGACTTGTATAGTCAGCTGGACTGACGAGCTTACCAAGATAATTCAGTTCATCTATATTTTTCTAAAGTCACTTTATTACATTAGCAACTTTCTTTTTTTTATACCTTACTTTTGTTACTGAGGCAGCTATGTCTTCAAGTCAACCTCTGAGCTGTAGCCACAGGCAAACACATAAAAAAAAAAAGACTGACAGTGGACAATGAGAAGAAAACACAACACCATGATTAGACGTGCCAAACTGAAGACATAATCCAACAAAAAAGACAAACAACAAGAAGTTGGAGGTTTACCTAAATTGGCTGTCATATTAGTGTGTGGGAAGACAGCGATGTGTGGAGGTTAGAAAGGGAAATGGAAGAAGAGGATGATTAAAAAGAATGCACTTGTAATGAGGTGGTCATGCATGTGAGCGCGTCTTTCTTTTAGAGATAAATGATGATGACGATGAAGATACAAATTGTATCCGTTCCAGGTGTATGATGAGGAGGAGGAAGCAGGATTTCAGAAGAAATGGATGTTTGAAAAATGGAGAACATGTTCCTGCTTTTAGCGACACTGGTGTGTACAGGTTTCTTGAGTGGGTACCAATGTGTGGATTGTACCCTGTCGTGGGGAATGTCCTGAGAGGTGGGGGGATTAAAGAGTACACCCAGAGCCAACCCACATCAGTACCCCGATGTGGTGGCGATCACAAAACTCCAGAAGCTTCAGTCATGGAAAAGAAGGAAATCACACTCTCCTCCATTAGAGACATACTCTCAGAAACACACTTATATTCTTGGCCTACCTTGTTCCAGAGGACCAAAGTGCTCAGCGGCAGGTGAGGGGGGAGGAGATGGAGGCAAATTCGTGGTGTCTTCAACTACAAGGGATGAAACATGATGGTCACATGAATCAGATACTGTAAAGGACTTTGAGCATCTGAGTCGATTGCTTTGTATAACAACAAGAGTTAACCTGTGGGCACACTTGAATATATAAAATCAGTCTTTTAAATTTGCCATTTGTTTGTATTTTTAAGATGCTTTTATTAATAAATCTAAAGTCTTTGTCTCACTAACTCCCAAAACAGCCAAAGCCTTCTATTGGTGAGGTGAGTAAATACAGCCGAGCCTTTGAATAAGCTCAAACATGACTCTTGTCACTGCAAAATATTTTTGATGCACTATATGGCTCATGCATATGTGATATTTGACTCTATTTTTGACTGACCAGGAAGGGTGCAATATTTAAACAGCAGGAAGAATTGGGGTCTAAGGACTCTTAATTGTCCATAGTTGTTTGAAGGACTTGCGACCAATCCAGGATGTACACTGTCCAATGACAAGCTTGGCTCCTGACTCCTGTGACCACAGGACTTGTACAAGTGTGTGTGTGTGTGTGTGTGTGTGTGTGTGTGTGTGTGTGTGTGTGTGTGTGTGTGTGTGACTGTGACTTACCTGATGGCAGCCTTTGAGTCTCCTGTTCTCCCTTCAGTACTGCCACTGCCTCTGCCGTTACTTCCTGCACGATCCGTGCTGACACTTGCTCTGAACACACACACACACACACACACACACACACACACACACACACACACACACACACACAGGTCAATCAACTCTAAACTCATTCAAAAAAAACATTTAGAAGAAGTAGCTTAAGTAGGAGAGAAAGTTTAAGGAATTCATTTGGTTTATATTCTAAGACTGGCTAAAAAAAAGGTGCAGCCAATCCCCAGCTGCTCCAGTACATCAGGGCGCTGTGGTCACACTGGGCAGCTTCCAGGTTTCAATCTGTGAAATAACTGTGCGAAAATGTGAAGCAGAGTGTTGCTGAAAGACAGCATGCAGCTGAGTCAACTCTCATGGGATACATCGACGAAATCTCCTCTTCCATCCATTTCGTATTACTGTATTTTTGAATCATGTCATCAGATGCTGAGATGAAAGCCAGTGTGAGGGAGCTGAAATTGTCTCCATAACTGCAGGGATGCTGGAGAAGGCTGTGAGCGTCACCATGGAAACCCAGCATCCCTAAACATGTGCAGACTAAAAATTAAACCTGGACCAGACAAGAGTACAGTGAATGGCAAAAGACATGTTATTTCTTAAAATGTGTTCATTTTTGTGATAATTTGATCATTTAAAATTACTTCATTTGTAAAGACGTGAACTGTTAAATGCGTCTGAGAATGTTGGATTTAGAAATACTGACCCTGGAATTGTGGTACATAATACACGGTCAGCATTTTCAAAATGAATCCAAATTAATCCATGGGGTCTGCCTGAATAGACGGGTTGTATCACTATCAGCTGTTCAGTATTGTTTTATGCTTTTTTGGACATTTGTTGTTCAGCACTGGAAATAAAAAGCAATTAATTATTATTTTTATACTGAGCTAATACCAAACAAAATATATATACTTTACATACTAAAACCATCCAATTCTGAGCTGAATCCAGTTGTATCTCTTTGGAATTGAAGTACACAGAGGCTGCCTGGCCCTAATCAAACCATGCAAGTCAGTGTGAGATAAAGTGGGCTGGTGAATATTTTCAGCTGCTGTGGACTGTGAACAGCCTGACTGCAGGTGCCTATTATAATTCCCCTGCCTCTTCTTTTATCTATTGAAGGTGGAGGATCTAGCCCGCTTTTGGAGGTGAGACTGAAAAGCAATTTCAGCTCGCTAGATAGTTAACATTCCGAAAATTCAATATCGAATTCTGTCTTTTGCAAGAAAATCGAGGTAATGTGAGATTTACTCTCTTCATGACAATACTAGTGTCAACATTTAGAGAGAGGCTGCCAACACTGTCTGGATGTATGACACCGGTGGCCGGCAGGAGATAAATAGGACAGCATTGTTGGAAAAGGCTCGAGCTGATAACTACCAGGAGCAAACAGTAGGTAAGTAAATCTGTGATAATGACATATGCATGTGTTTTCTTACTGAAACAGGGCATTTTCATCACTCAAACAGCAACAACTTAATAAACTGGTCACATAGTCTCTACATTGAAGCTTACATCTGTCTACATGTATGACTTGGTTTAAACACCTGACTGCAGAGATCTAATCAAACCAGCCTTCATTTGCATAGTAACAGTGGTTATGTGGGAATCGAAAGCAGTGTGATGCTTTTAATGCTGCTGTTTCAGGACCTTTTTCTATCCGACATCGCCCACACATCAACACAAACAAGCTGGCAGGCACACACACACATGCAATTACACACATACACACTTCTTCCGGGAACACTTAACACAACCCACTCACCAACTCAAAGCAGCCATTTCCCATTTTCAATAGCAAAGTGCAATAAACGTGTACCACCTATTCATTGCGTACAGGCAGAACCCTTTCTTCCAGACCTGGAAAATAGAGCTGCTAAGGTGCCAATGCCAAACACAATCAATGGTTGTGACATCAAAGCTTTAAATAGAACCTAAAGCTTAAACATAGGGTCAAATAACCCTGCAGATGTGCGTGAATAGCTCTATTTTCTAAATGAGATAACAGTATAAATAAATATCTGAGTCCTCATCTGCCATCCATGGGCGGAATACATGTATTTGGGATCAGTTTCAAGTCCTTTTGTGATTCAGACAAAAGACTCAAACAAGAGTTCCAAACCCTCTTTTTATGAACTAATGCATGAACAAAAATCACAATATACTCCATAACAAGCCTTCTAAACTCCTCAAAGCAAGAAGCAGACACATGCAGTAAAGAGGAGAATCTAAAACTAGCACAGAAGAATGACAGCAAAGCTAAAGAATGTGGTTGAACACATCACATGACATTACTAATTAGCTGCAGGTGAGGAGGTCAGAGTTGTCTGTACTGTATCAAGTACTGATTCATGTTAAATCAATCGGTGCCAAATTTTGCTACCTGAGAGCGCTTCTGTCAGACAGAGCAATGTATAGAGGAAAAGAGTGTAGTGTGAAATGCAATGCTGACCACGGTAGCATGTCTAACCCGAGGAAACACCTGATCAAGTACAAAGAATATGTAAAAGCTGAAGAGTGAACTGTGTTTGACAGTGAAAAGCTAAGTCCACCTGCAGTGGGCACAGATAGTATTAACACACCTGCAGGCAGTGTTGAGGAATTGAGGAGGATCATAGACTGACATCTAGTTCTCTTGATCTCATCGCTTATCTTTTGCTCTGATATGCATCGTTGGCTGTGAGAAATTATATAGACAAATCACGTCCAATCAATTGAATTTACCACAGGTGGATTCCAGTCAAGGTGTAGAAACGTCTCTGAGATGATCAAGAGAAATTTCATTACAAAGGGTCTAAATAACAATTTGATATTAGAGTTTTTTCTTTTTAATACAGCTGCAAAAAAATCTAAAATCCTGCTTTTGCCTTGTCATTAAGGGGTACTGAAAGCAGAATTATGGGGAAAATGAATTTAAATAATTTTAAAATAAGGCTGCAAGACCACAAAATGTGAAAAAAAGTGAAAAGATTTGAACATTTTCTGAATGCAAAAAAAAGGGTGTGTGTGTGTGTGTGTGTGTGTAGGGGGAGTTAAAAACAGAATGCAGTCTCTTCCAGACACACAATTGAAGGGACATTGAAATGCAACATCGAGGACACTGGGTTCAGTAAGACATCATGGATTTTTAGCCTTTGAAACAAATCCAGAGAAATGCACATTCACCAAGCAACAGCACTGTAAAAACGACCTTGTCACATCCATAAAACGAGCTGGCAGTGATGACAGCTTGCCTGGTTGTCTCAGCATTTCTCTAACAGAGTGATGTCAAATGACAGAGCAGCCTGCCTTGTCGGTAGAACATGCACAAATAGCTGCACTGATATACTGAATGGTTGCATCATATCTGCATATCTACACATGCAATCCAAAATAACTGCGCGTGCACGCATGCACACACACACACACACACACACACACACACACACACACACACACACACACACACACACACACACTCTCTCTCAATTAAGTAAAAGCGTCTGTTACCTGTATGACAGACAGACTGGAGCTGAGGACGTTTCCTCTCTGAGCAGAGGCTTCGACTGGAAGCCCCGAGTCAACGCAACACACAGCCAGACTCTCACACACACACACACTTGCACACACAGCAGGACTGAGAGGGCACGGAGGGAGCAGGAGTGTCGTTCGGCGGTACGAGACCAGCCGGCGCCCGAAATGTGTAAAGAAAGGGGTTACCATGGCAACAGACTGGTGGGCAACTGATTTGGGTCCCAGTGTAATTCAGAAACCAGCGGCATGCCGTCATTGTTCAGCCTCTATGTCTGTAGCCTCCAGTATCAGGGAAATTAAATGAAGGCTGTGACGTTGCAGAAAATGAAAACCAATAATTTTCCTGACACATGCCAAAATCCAGATTTTTGCCTACTGAAGCAAAAGTACAATTTCTTAAAAAACTGAAACATTCACAATTTTCTTTCCCCAAACACAATCACACCAAAACCTGCACTGAGTGGAGAATAATATCTACTGCTATAGATTGGTCATCTTGTCCTTTGATTATCTTGCTGAATCTCAAAAAAGAGAGGACAAAAGAATGAGTGTCAAGTGGCACAAGTGGCATGTCATTCCTCATATGACCATAAGATGTCGCTTCACAGGAAAACATAAAAACAGGTTTCATTTCATAGAAGCATGTTGCATCCATTCATGTTTTCATGCCCTTATTTTTCAGTGCATGTTTAGTCTCTTGTATCAAGGTGATCACGGGACATAATGCCACCAATGTCACAGCTGTCTTTCTTTGCAACGCTCAGATGAATGAACTCTCCTTCAGTGGCACAATATACCTGTGAAGGTCTTTATTCTGACAGCCAACATTCATTGCATGAAGGTCAGACATATGGTTACAAGGCAGTGCTCAAACACACTCCAACTCCACTGAGAAGAAGAATTCTTTAACAGTGTATAGAGCATAAAAAACTGATGCATCACCACTCATGACAGCCTTTCTGTGACGGACTGATGGAGTGAGGCTTCCACCACATGACGAGTTTCACCTGTATTGTTTCTGATGGAAAAACAACACTCTGATACAACAAATTGACTACTTTCATTTGGTGGCATGTGAAATGGCCTGAGGTTTGTCTTTATCCAAACTGAGAATCTAAGAACAGAGGGTGTTGTATGTTGCAGACTGTAAAGGCCTCCAAGGCAAAGTTTTGATTTTGGGCTACATCAATTATATGATATGTAAACAAATCAACTGTAATAAATAAATGTGCAAAGGTGTTTTCAATTTGCAGGAAGAATGCCATAACCGATGATATAATAATCACTTTTGGCAGTTAGAATTGCATTGTGGGTAACATAGGTGAAAGATTTTGACAAGAAAGAAGAGTCCATATAACAAAAAATACTATATCTGTTTTTTCTGCATCAATTTTAATCCAGTTTTCTAACTCTTAATAATATAAAAGTGCGATGCAAAATTGATGGAGTATTCTTTTAAAACATGAAAATAGTTTAACAGGCATTACATTACATGCATTGCATTTTGTGCTGTGGGACTAAAATGTTTTGCAAAGAAGTTATATATTTTTTCTTTCAGTCTTGGACCTAAGTTTCATTGAGTCATCCCAGATAATCAGACGTCCTCAAACTTTGGATTTGTATCTTTTTGTTTGTGTCCATGCTTTGCATCAGAGCTTCATTTGGTCAAATCTCCTCCCTGCTGCAGCCAAACATACAGATTTAGGCTGATGAGATGTAGTGTGACAATTGTACAAGTAGGCTAGCAGGAACACAAGGGACTGGACCCAAATGCAGACAACAGAGGCAGAGCTGCAGAGTTATTGCAAAAATAAAAGTGTAAAAGCTCATGGGATGGTTAGGTGGAGAACGGTCAAAACCAGAGAGGGCAATCCAAACAGGCAAACAAATCCAACAGGGAGCAGGCAAGAATCAAAAGTCCTCATAACAGGCAGCGTCCAGGAAAACAAAGCAAAGACCCGAAAAACACGTAGACAAACACTAGTAGGAACGGGCTGGAATGCTTGACACATGGTGCAAAGACCAATAGGCACAAAGTGAAGGGAACACACACACTAAATACACCAGCATTGGAAGATCACAGGTGAAACCAACCAGGGCGTGGCAGACAATCAAATTGGCAGGAAACACAAAAATGCTGGAAGTAGCTAAACCAACAGTTGACATGACATGAAATGAAGCAGCAGGGCAGGATACGACATGGAGGGATATCAACAACAGAAGATCTTGTCAAGGCTCCCTGACATGAGGTCCAGCTACTTGTGCCAGCTCAAGGCAATATCACTAATACAACACAAAGGCTTCCTCGATTCACGTAAGCCAACCACTGTCCAGAATAAGTTCAACAACCCTTTGTGTTCTTTTCATTTCTACTAGCTCACTCTGTTTCCTTCTGCCTCCCTCTCTCCATCTCTTTCTCTTGACCACTTCCAGCATGGCTCACTGGCTTTTTCAACTTTCGTCTCAAAGGAAAGTCAAGAGGGCAATTTCGTGCTTCAATAGGTTCTTGTTGTGTCTGAAGAGCTTTTCACAGGGAGAGAGGGCTCACCGAGTGCCAGCATCAGCCCTTCTGTCACCCATTCTGCCCCACTTACCCCCCTCCCCGCCCGGCTCGGGAGCAACGCTGATGTATGCTGACAAGGTGCTCGGCAGACAAACACAGCTTTGGTTACACAGCTGCTGAGAGGATGTCATTTTCATGCAGATGATTAGAAAACATGCATTGATACGCTGATGCTTATTACAGATTACTGTCTGTGGAGAGGGCAGAGTTTGTCTTCATAGTTCTAGCTCCCACCTACTTTTAGAAGTAATGCAGATTTTAGTTGGTAGTCTGATTTTAGACGGTCTTTTAGAGACTCTGGCTTGATTTCATGATCTTTGATTTCTGAAGGGTGACGCATTTGATGAAGGCTGCTAACGCGTTTTTGGGCCTGAGGACAAAGTCTTGAGTCTTGAGACAAATGATGCATTGAAAGGATTTACATCATATCTAAGTCAGTTCCACTTGCTGATGAAGACCATAAGATGGGGATAAAAGCACGTTTTAAACGCTGGGCTAAAAAGATCCTTGGCTCACCCATCTCAGAAAAAAAGTAGTGTTTTCTTGTTGATATCAGTTTTAAGCCTTTACTTTGAAGTTGGAAGGAGGATGTTTACAGCTCTCATGTCTTTCATATGTGCTAATAATCACCCAGAGGAACACACGAGCCTTGAGCAGTTGCTAATTACGTTGGCCGACTGGCTGAAAGGTAGCCTCTTGTTTTTATTGGAGAGCAATGCATTGAAACAGTGTGAAAGGAGTAATAAAAAGTGCGTGCCATCTTTAAGAAAGGGGGTGGGATGAATAATCAGCAGGTTATTTACTTGATGTGTCTTAGACAAAAAAAGAAAGTGACCAGATTGGAGGGGAGGAAACTTTTGGTGGAAACTAGAATAGAAACACTGTAGGGACAACAACCATTTTGATGGTATGCACGTGAGGCAAAGGCCACTTTCCATTACTAGTTTACTAAAAATTAATGAGCATGTCAGTTACATAAGAACATAATATATGCTGATAAGATATGATGGGACATCATAAAGATTCTTCCTTCCGCAAACTGCATGTGACAACTGGACAGTTGAATGAATTTGCAGAATATATTCATTAGACACACCTTGACCTAATCTAAGTTTAGTTTGATGAATCAAAATTTTGTCAAAGAGCAATCATGTTGTCAGAAAAGTAGAAAATTATAAAATAACTATCAACATACTGAAAAATCTGTTTGTTAATACAAACATCATTTCATAGGATGCTGACAAAAAGGTGAGTTAAAATTTCGGCCGATGTTTCATTTGAGGGATTGATCAGTGGAGAACACAATGTCTGCTGCATTTGGTTCCATGTACATAAAACAGGATAATAGTTATACAAAACATATAATACAATAAATATATGAAATCTAAATACTATTAAGGATAAAAGACATCAGATGAGTAGTTGTGATTTTCTTTTGCTACAGTTCTGTGTCACAAAGCGCCTGACACTCAAAAGAAAATAACTGTTGACATTTACAGGTAAGACAGAGTTTTTCTACCCACACATTATGTTGACTGAAAAAACACTCCACGCAGCAGAGCAACAGTAAAAATACACAAAGAAATACAAAGGTAAATGCATCAAAAGCTGTGGTTAAGGATTTTTTTTTTCCAGCATTGAATTTATAAGTGTTAGAGTTTGCTGGCATGTAACTGGTTGTTATGTACAGTCCAAAACCAGAAAAAGAATATATCTTAAAAAAAAAATAATTATTTACCATTAAAAGTGTATTGCTCATATAACAAGTAATCTTTCAAAAGCAGTTTTGTGTCCCATACTTTCTAATGCAAGTGAGCCTGATTTGACTGTCTCTATGTGATTATAATGCAGTGATCTGACTGTTTCTGTTATCTCCTTTTTGTAAGTAATTCTGCACAGTTTTATACATTGTACACATGCACTTTATGTAGCCTTGCGTAGATCTATGTTGTCTCTTGTCATGTAGACTATTGTGTTTTTCTATGTAGCACCACGGCCTCGGAGGAATGCTTTCATTGTGTACTAGCTGTACTTGTATATAAACACTTCCAGCAAAAACCTTGAAACAAGTGAAACGTTCTTGGAAGCACATGTAATCGTCTCACAATCATCTGCACATTCAAAAATGTGATTAAGACTGAATGATGCTAAATAATTAAAGATTTTAGGGCATGAAAGTGGTCAAATGGCAACAGGCGGCTACACTCAGAAAAACTGTTATCAGCCTTCAAAACTGGTGTCAGCTCAGCCCTAATAATGGGGAGATAGGAGGTTAATTGGGCTCTTATCATCGCATGCTAAATGGCCTCGTCTGTGGCGCGCTACAGGCGAAAAGAACAAAAGCCCCGGCAAAGTCAATTGTAGGGGAACTGTTCCCATGGTTACAGCATTGGTATGTTATTGTTCTTGTCTCCAGGGCGTGAGGGAGGGTGGGGTGGATGTGGGGGTGTAGGAGGGTGAGGGGTAGAGAGACAGTTTTTATGTGTTAATTATAGCTTCGTTAATAACAGTATGTGATTCTAGTGAGGACTCGGAGTGCTGCAAACCCACGCACGAGAAGAGACAGGACACACATGTATGTAATGACACACAAACGCCGTCAACAGTCGTAGAGGAAGCTGACACATGCTTTCACGTTAACATACATATGCAAACAAACACACACAGGGCCAAACAGCAGACATCGCCAGGTACAGACTTTCCTCTTCATTATCAAACTATTAGCACTGATTTCAAAGGGAATAAGACGAGCTGATCTGACGCGTCATGCTCATGGTCATGATTGACACAAGAACTTCTACATAAACACATAACTTATTGATAACTCCTCTTCTCTGTGATTATTGTGCCAGCACCTCTGGACACAATGAACAACAAAAATGAACTGACCCACATTAATTAAGGTGGTTAAGCTGTGATTTTTGCTTCTGTCTTCACCTTGTAAATTTATGTCTTTTAAAAGTGACAGCAAACATCATACATATTTTTAAATTTCACAACTAGCGACCAGTAATCATTTGGATTTTTATGTTTTACCAGGTTTGATCCACACACTGACGGTAATACTGCACATTTACATGTCTGTACTTACTATAAGTGGAGGCCCATCACATTTGCACTTTTTGCTGATGCAGTAAAATGCACAAGTGAGCACCTTCAGATATAAAACTTTAAAGCAAGGGCCATTTTATATGCTGTATGTCAATGTGCACCTGCACTTAGTCTTTCACCTAATTATCTCTAAGTAACTGAGAGTAGACTGCGGAGGCTGATTTCTGCCAGAAAAAGGAAAAAAACAGATGATAGATTCTGACTGACAATGAAAAATATTTGTTTCATGTCGTTCCTGATCTTTGGTTGTACTTCTGGCTCACTAAGAAAGGCAAAAAATGCCACCAAAAAATGACTTTGAAAATTCTGTCTAAATTATGACTGGGATCTCAAAATGGGCTTCCAAAGGATTTTTAAACAATTTACAGTAAATCTCTTCTCCCCAACACAGCCTATACCCAAAGCTCTTCTTCAGTGATTACAATGGTATGTGCCTATCGACCTATCAGATCCTCTTGTTTGACCAATCCATAAGTAGATTCAAGGGGAGCCTCTGAGGACAACTGAAACAGAAGAATCAGAATATTATAAACACGTCTTACCTGCAGTTACAGCGTGAGCACCAGTGAGCTCCCCATTGAAGCCGTTCTCCCTGGCAGAGTAGGCGGCTGTGCCCATGTGGGCGGCGCCAGGCTGGCAGGTCCTGTAGGCAGAGGAAGAGTAGCCATTGGCCCCATGGGTGCCAGCGGGCTCCTGCCCCCCTGATGGGTCCCACTGGGGGGCACCGTCTTCTGGCTGTCGACTGTCTGCCATGCTGGTGCAAGCTAGCAGCAGGGGAGGGCGGGCGAGGGACTGGGGTCACTCCTTCTGGCTGAAAGACACGGAGGACGGAGGAGAGAAGGCGAAGCACAGTCAAAACTCAGTGTTATTAACTGCAACGTTAGCAGTGTTTCATAAAGGAGAATGAACAGTGTGCGGACCAGAGGACACGCTGCATCAGTCACATTCATAAATCTCTTTTTGTTCGTCGTAATCCCCGCTGCAGCTTCACTGAGCTTCACTGTCAACAATTCTGAAAATGCATCTGTGCTTGTGTGAGATTGTGTGTAGGTGGTTGTGTGAAATACTGTCCTTGGATGTTAGCGGGCAGGTGACAGCCACTGGATTAAATCCTATTGATTTGTGTGCGTGTGTGTAATGACTCATACAGCCAGTTGGCCCAGGTGGAAATCACAACTGGCTGAAAATGAAGGGAGCAGACCTTGGATTTGTACGACTCACAAGGGGTTGTGGGGATGTAAGGTGGGCTCTGATCAATCTGATCCAGTTAACATTAGACAAATAGTTTGAATCAGGAAGCCTGTGTGCTGTTTTGTCTAATTTTACCTGACAATCCAATGGCAAAAACTCCAAAAACATAAATGCCACACTTCAAACGCTTGGAATTTGGAGGAAGGGGATTGTGATCTGTACAACAGGTATTTCCAGTGTTAACCACAACCATTGCAGGGTTTATGAAATCTCATGCTGAGTTCAGATGATTGATCAGCACAGCATGGAGAGGAGATCAAGCAGAAGCAAAAGGGGGGGGAATGTATTGATCAACCAACATAATCGCCAGAGGCAGGGACAGGCGGTGAGATTCAATGATCTCTTGGACGATATTGGGCAGAAGGTGGGGGAAGCAGATGAATGGGTTTGATGTAGCTTGAGATCAATACTCAAGACTGTGTACGTGAAATCCTTAACTGAGGCTCTGCTCCTCTTCTGCGGATAATTGGATTAGTTTGTATGTTGACCGTTTTGATTACTTTTTTTATTTTTTACTGCTTCACTTTCTTTCTAGACATCGACACTCATATCTGCACATCGTGTTTATCTGAGGCAGTCTTACTTTAACAGCATAAGTATTGGCCTTCAAACACTCAAATTAATGTCACTTTGGTGAGAGAGGAAAAGACAATTGTGAGCCCGCGAGCAAACACGCAAGACACACAACGCTTTAAAAAGGAGCTCATGGTTGTGGCAGGAGGTTTGTGGCGGGTGGTACTTCAAGCCTTTGCCGAGCAGCCTGTGTAGTTGTGCATAAAGGGATGTGTGAAGGAGCAATTTGTCATCTAGCTCTGCAGTCCACAGAGACTCAGAGAGTGAAAGGAAGTCTGCTGGAGAAAACAGGAGTCAATAACTGCAGCCTGGGACCGAAGTGCTGCTACAGTGAGCACTAGTCACTGCGTTCACAGTACATTCAACACTGCTGCTCAACGTCTGCACACTGAGGGAACGGAGCAGGATGGAAGAGGATGCAATAAAATAGAAAAAGGACAGAATTGTGATCTCTGACCAGACTGAAAAGTGAAGACAAATACTATTACAAATTAGTGTAAGGCTGATTAAATTATGCACAGGGCACATCTCATATTAACCCATTTAACCATCATGGGATTAAGTGCTTGTGAAAACTAGTTAGGCAAAATTGATAATTAAAACTAATGGATAAATATTCCACATTGTGATACTCCAAGTGGCAAAACCAAGAATCTACAGACAAATTGGTGGCCCTGTGAATAATAATAATCATAATTGAGCTAAATGATCAGCATGCTCACAGTAACGATGCTAAAATGCTGATGTTTAGAAGGCATAATGTTTACAATGTTCACCATATTGATTTTGCAACATTTACTAATAAGCACTAAACACATGGTACAGCAGAGGCTGATGGGAATGGCATTAGGTTTGCAAGTTTTGATTATAAATAAAGTGTTGGACAAATGGACACTCTGACCTGATGTTGGCACTATGGGAAGAGTCACCAACGCTGTTACAATTCATCCCAAGGGGAACATGAATGTCTGTTTCAAATTTCAAAACAAGCCACCTAACAGTTAATATATTTCACTGAGATATTTCAAGCCAAGAATGTAAACTTCATGGTGCTGCTAAAGGAAAAGTTAAGAAGATTCATCCTCTAGGGACCATGAATATCCATCCAATAATTGAGGCAAAAGATAGACTTTGTTTTGTATTAAAAGTAACAATGCTCACTTTTATATAGTTCATAGTGTAAAATAACAATGGGTTAAAATCCATTAAAAAACACATTTGGAACATGTCATATGGTGTCAATAAAGGAATACTTCACACAATAAAACTTGAGAACCATGGGAAGAAAACACCATAAAGACAGAGCTCAGAGGAGCAGAATAGCATTAAAGAGACAGAAAGAGCAGAATAGAATTGAGTAGAATATGTGGTGGCTGTAAGCCCTCGCAGCCTAAATGGATCATAGTCAGGAGTCAATGGAGCTTTGCATGACTCAGCTCTGAAGGGAACATCAGTATGAATGAAGCCTCTACAGAGATTCGCATAAAATGCCCCCTCTGTCTCTGTCCAAAAGCCACAGCAGTATATTTTGCATGGCCCCTTAACTGCCACTATCCCTTCTGTCGCCCGTTACACCACTGTGTCCCTCCTCAATTCAAGAGCACTCTCAATATTAAAAGAGACATAAAACACAGAGATGAGACGGCTGTCCTGATGCTGCGTCTCGCTGCTGTCTGTCCGTCTGATGGTGAAGGTCACTTTCAGCTCCGTGGCTGGTTTCCAGAGGCACCAAGACCATCCTGACCGGCGGCCAGTATCAGGGTGTCAGAGGGAAGGAAGTGTGGCCTGGCTTCCTGCTGATGACAGAGCTGAATGTATGGTGCATATGTTTGTGAGCAGGGGTGTGCTGCATGTGTGAATCAAACAGCACCACCTGCTGGGTCTAAGCCTGAAAGAAGACAACTGGGGCCACGACTGAGCTTTATGAAAACTCAGCATTCTGGGTTTTGAAATTAGGGAAGCATTAGGCAACATTATCATGTGACACAAAGCCTGAAACACAAACTGGGCCTGCAATGCAGCACAGTTTCCTGCCCCTACTAATTAACATGCCATGCATTTGCTGTATACTCAAAAAGAAATACTGGTTTAGGGAATGGTGTAAAAATGTTTGTCAAAAGAGTGTCAAAGAGACAAGTGCAAATTTAGTGCGGGGAGAAGTGCAGCGAGCTGATAACGCAGAACTGAAGAGAAAGAAAACTAAAAGAAGAGATCGAGATCAGTTTAGAGAGGAAATGATGGAGAAAAGTGTAGAGAAGGAAATTGTAGATCACAGGATACCAGACAATATATATTGTCAAGATAATATACTGTCCTCAAGGCATTGTGTCCAGTCGGGAGTGAGACTGTATGAGATGGTGACATGATAGAGTTAGACGTCAAGCGTCTCAGCAGACAGCAGGTCTGTTGCACTTGGCAAAAAGCCTGTGGCACTTTGCCAGAGAGATAGTTGATGCTGATACACTCTCGCTCTCTGTGCCAGAGAAGAATGGAGCTGAATAGTGAGAAGACGAGCAGAGCTGGACGCCACTGGACATTTCATGACACATTCACTGTAAGTTTTAAGTTTTTACGTCCAAAAGAGAAGAGATATGGATTTGTTAATACTGGAAAATTAGTCTGTCTAGGTTTCATACAACAACCCTGATTCCAAAACAGCTGGGACACTTTGTAAAACATAAAAACAGAATGCAATCATTTGCTCATCCTGTTTGACATATACTCAATAGAAAACAGTACAAAGACAATATATTTCATGTTTGACCTCATCAGCTTCATTGATTTTTGTAAATATCTGCCCATTCTGAATTTGAAGGCAGCAACATGTTTCAAATAAGCTGAAACAGGAGCAACAAAAGACTGTGAAAGTTGTGGAAAAAATTTCTAGACAAATGATAAACTTGATGGCAGAACATAAAATACATGAGAATTGCAGCAACAGGTTGTGAAAGCAAATTTAAGTAGACTTCGTTAATGTTTATTAATTTAGTAGCTAACACTAAAACTAGTATTTCTGGCTCAACAACAGATCACAGATATAAACAGAATCTTTGACTTCTAGGTTTATAACTTCAGTTGTTTGCTAATTATCACTACTAAACTTATTCAATAAGGGATTTGAATTTGTTAATAGGATTTGATACTATATTAGGATTCAATAATATTGCTATTGAACCCAACCCTTTCAGTCACCCATTCCTTTAAGAAGGACAATACTGTTGTGAGTGACTTCACTGAATCAGCTCACTGACTCCATGATTCTTCTCTTCTTCTGCTATTGTTATGTGACATTTGAGGATGTATCATTGACCTGTAATTGCCACTTGTGACCACATGAGCAGCTGTTCAGTAAAAGTCGCATGGTCTCACTTCTGCTTTGTGCAATACAACTTACATCAAACATAGTAGTTTAATTGAAGACACTCAACTTAAAACCAGTACAGACCTGACCTACTCAACAGTGGTTACTAAGAACATCTCACTCTTACCTGGAATCATTGGGGGGAAAGTTTGTGAGGAGGTTTCTTTGAAACATCTGCTTTGATTCACTTTCCTCCAGCACACAATTTAACATGACTGCAAAAAAGCCCAGATATGCCACAGTTGCCTACTTTACATAAATGTAACTCGAGGCTACAATCAGCTAAGAAGCTAAGAGGTATTGTTTTGTATAATTCAAATAATAATAAATACTAATAATAAGAATCCAACAAGCAACAACAATATTATAAATGTTTGTTGCAGCAGAGATAAACTTATCTGTATGATAAATTTATAACTCGTCTAAATGTGTAATGATGCTGCTTAAATGTTTTTTCCCAGTAGAGCACAGACAGTGATTATTGGTTCTACTGTGTTTTACTGTGCACATTAATAATTCATGTCTGCGTTGTCGTATCGACAAACAGTGTGTGCATCTGCAGTTTGAGGCTGTTACGAGACCTGAAAGTGTTACGAGTGCACAGAAAGGCTGAGTGTACAGGATCAGTATCTCTGCTCCTTTCACCTACGGCAAACTGATCATTTCCCAGGGATGAATCAGCGGCGACAAAGTTGCATTTTCCAACACATGGTCGATGTGAGGTGATGAAAATAATCCAGTAAACATGTTGCATTTTTTACCCTTATGTAAGACTCTACTGCAGTATTACTGGAAAAGAGACTTTTTTTTGTACCAGAAAACCTGAAAAGGCTTCTACCAATGCTGCGGGGGGCAATTTTCTTCACTGTGTCCTGAGAATAGACCACTCAGGGTACTTGTCCTCCCCCGACTCTGTCTGGCTTAAAACTGTGGCCTCCGGAGGTTATTCAGAGAATGAGAGATTATGCACCACAGAAATTCATTCCACAACAAATCTTGCTGCCTTGAATTTATGAGCTGGGTTTTTGTTAGATTTTTAATCCTGACAAAAAAGCAAATCCTTGCATATTTTATTATGTTTCATTCGTTTCTGACTTTGCTTGATTTATGCAAGGAAAGGTGAAAAAGCACCATGATGGCTTCCAGCAGCTACCTATTTCCTATGTAGATATATCCACACAATAATACTATGAGCTACCCAGTACCGTGTTTTATTGATGTCCACTGAGCTGCTCGACTAAACAAGTCGGGAGTTTAGTGCCTTGCTGAAGGGCACCTTGACAGTAATTGTCAAAGGAGGGAAAAGTGTGACTCTCTCACTTTTTCTGATGTGTTCCCAGTGCAGCAAAATCCATAGAAAATAACTGATGTTCAATCAATAGAAAGAAGACAAACTGGCAGGGACACACTATTAGAGGTAGAGTCAAAACACACACACACACACATACACACACACATTTGATAGACATTCCCAGGGTCTCAGAATAGCAGGAGGGCTGTCTGGCTCAAACATAAATAAAGTCCATTAAGAGCCGGACAGTGAAATTTTAAATTTTGATCTGGTACTTAAATGCACTCGTCTCATGGCAGAAAACAGCTCAGTGAAGTAGAAATGTATGTTTCTTGAGAGGCTAAAAGCCCAAGATCAAAGATTAGAGCAGGGTGATGTGGAAATACAAAAGGTCAAAAATACTTTTTTGTCAGGTTGAGTCTTCAGGACATTTTTGTCTGTTACGATGTTCATTGTGTCAGATTAGGCGAGTCATAAATTCTTGTCGTGTCTTGGCCAAGATACATGACACACTGCATGTTGCTATCCGACCAATCATCACTTGACGTCTCTCGTGTGTGATGTCAACAGGAAGGAGGCAGTAGGAATTGATTTCTAGGAACAACAGCGTAAACAAACAATGCCGGTGTGCCTGAAAGAAAAAGCGAAGATGACCTTATTCATGAGCATCATCATGTTTTGTAGCACTAACAATAATTCCTCTTCTGTTCTGCCTTGTTTATGACTTTGCACAGAAGAAGTCGACATTTGAAACATGTCGTGGAATTTATTGTAGAAGGCAAAAATATGCTAGTAATCTGGAGGTTATGAGGCTTCCCAGATGCAGTGTTGGTCTTCGTCCACTATGACCTTAAATAAAACAAAAGATTTTCGTTCCCGACCTGACCCGATGCCCTTCGTCAGACGATTTGAGCTATAATCTGGCTGATACCATGTAGTCTGAACCTGGCATTAACCCTCAGATTAAAAGTTACAAAGACATATTATTATCGATTTGTTGTAACAGCCAATAGCGTCAGAAAAAAAATGTTTATGTGGACGTTAACTGACTAAATACAGTGTGTTCTCTTAATTGTATTGTAGCTTTACTGTTGAGTGTTTTTCTTTTGGAGCTTTTATAGACTAACATGAATCATCTTACCTCAACAAATTATCCGGGAAGAGCTCACAGATATCAGCGAACGGAAGGCTAATTACAGGCTCTTCCTACAGAACATCTCCTCACAACAAAAATAGCAATTAGTGAAGGAAAATCTAATGACGATATCATAAGGCAATTAAGTGTTTCGTGAAGATTAACCTGCTAGCTGTGAGAACATCCCGGTTTATTTTCACTCATATCAATACAATGAGTGTATCACAATGCGTGTCCAGCTTGAAGAGATGAATCAGGGCTGATCAACTGTCTCAGAACAGCCATAAAAAGTTGGCCCAGACAAGGTAATAACAGAGTTAATTAAGTAGTCCATTTGTCATTTCATCTGCTTCTTCTTCTCTTCTTTTGTCTGACTTCTTAGCATCTTTTCACCTATAAATCTTCCTCCCACCCGTTATTTCTTCTTCCCTCCTCACCTTCCTCCACCTCCTCCCATCACTGTTCCTCCTCCTACTCATTCCTCCTCCTCCTCCTCCTCCTCCGCTTCTCATCAGGCTTCATCCTTCCCCTCACTCTGCTCTCTCTCTCTCCTCATTCCCTCCTACGATCTGAGCACTTTCACGCGCCACCATCTCACTGTGTCGGTGTGTGTGTGTGTGTGTGCATGTGAGTGAGTCACACAGATGCTGCATTGCAGGGCTCTCCTCTCAGGGCCGTCTCACTGCAGGAGCCAGAGAGCAGGAGAGGAGTACAGGGATGCAAGATGTGGTTCCTGTGTAGTGTGTGTGTGTTTACTGTACATACTGTATGCAAGAATGCATGAAGTCATATGTTTGGAGAGGTAGATGCAGATATATGAAATGCATATGGAAGTTTAAAAGCATAGTTTGACATTTCATTTAATATATAGCTAGAGCCAGCAGTCAGGTTAGCTTAGATTAGTATGAAAACTGGAAAACTGTTTGCCTGGCAGTTGGTCCTGAACAAGAAATAGCCTGGCACGACTTCACCTCCAGTAAAATGCCAATTTGTCATTTTTATGCTTTGTCATTTTTGTATGGATTAAGATTGAGATTTAACACATTTTTCTGCTATGCTACGCTAAAATCATTATAAAGAAATAAATAAACATATCATCACGACAGTTTGTGAGATAGTCATAAAATTGAATCTATAGTATATGTATGTATATTCATGCCTGCACTATGTTTGTTTGACTGTATGAAACTCATCATTATCAACATGTTTAGGCAAAAAAAATCCACTTTAGATGTTAAATGTTAAATGTAAAGGTCAATGTGGAATAGCTCTGACGTTTCATTTGTGTACATGGAGATGAAATGCATCACAAAAAATGGACAATTCAAGCTCATGTACACAAATCCTATAGATTAAAGTTTGTGACTATTTCATATACTGGGTTGTATATTTACTGGACAGGTATGAGGGCAGTCCTGTAACTGTTTCATATGTTCTGAATTTTTGTCATGTCAGGGCTTGTGACCATAAAGCTTTTTTTCTGATCACCGACATCTTTTTTTCAGTTGTTCCAAACGAGGAGAGAGACACACAGCGTCTTCTCTCAGAGCGCTCTGATTCTCTTGTCCCTCTGCTCCAAATGCTTCCTCAACATCTCTGAATTTATCAGAAAGGTCATAGTGTCACTTGTGTCATCACTGTCACTCCTTCTCAGGCAACCAATCATATATCAGATGGGGCGGGACTTGCCACTGTGATCCTGAGCTCCAGCGCTTTTCTGCCAGAGAGAAAAACTCAATATGGACACCAGCCCTCAGAAAGGCCCTTTTAGCCCTGAGGCTGGTTTTACTGGAGCAGGAGAAACTGGAGTTTCTTGTGAATAGCTAAAGTAGTTCAGGGTCAGGTAATTTTATCCTCAACAGCTGGATGAAGTCCCTTCCTATACGGCCTGCAAATGCCCTCACTGTGCTGTGTGTCCAGCCTCTTTACTGCATCCTTTCTTTGTCTGTAGATCTGCACAGTAAAACAAAAGAGATTGAATTATCTAAAAGAGTTGGATTGAAATATTAAAATTGACAGTTTTGTCTACTTTTGACTCAACGTCTTTACCTCTTATGATAAAACTTGAAATGAAACCCAACTCGTGCATGCTTTAAGATGCCGTTAAAAGACGACCTTGTTAGAGCAGCTGTCAGCGAGGGTTGTCGTGAAGGGTGCGGTAAATGCGTCTTCAAAGCCTTTTCATCTGAGAAATGTGCACACTTGTGATTTGTTTCAGCATGAAAGTAAAAAAGACGTCGAACAGCAAAGTAGCTTCAAACTAGGAATTATGTGATTAGGCCTTTAAAAACTAACAAGTAGTGATACAGTAAAAAGCAGAAGGTATGACACAGAGAGACACCAGTTGCTTCCTGAACGATTGCATTTGTGTGAATGATGACAGAAGCATGAGTACTGTAATGTGAAGTACTGGGAGGAGGCCAAGGTCTCACACCTGCAGTTGGTTTCTTTTCACCAGTGTTGGTTACTTAAACTTGACCATGATTAACCTTTTGTGATGTCTAATAAGCTGCCCAGTACAACCACCGTCCAATGAACCACAGCTCTGCTTCTGCAACCTTCAGGCCACCACTGCCTCATATATAAGCTGGACAAAAATATAATACATTCCTCTATACTGCTAATTACTCACTTCATATTTGAATTGGGAACAAGGAGCGAACACTGCAGTTGTCACCAGCTTTTATGCACATTTTCAATTTGAGCATAAAAGCCAGTGAAAACGCAGAGAATTCAAAAGAACATCGAGACATTGCAAAAGAAGTTTTTACACTTGGGGAAGGTCGAAAAGTTGGTGCATCAATAAAAAGAAAATGCGACAGCTGCAAAGGAAAGAGATTCAGTGAATAAAACATGATGTACTGTACATGAAGCATTTAAAGTCTACTAAAGCATCTGTTGCAATGAAGAGCCGAAAAATGGCAACAGACGAAATCATCAGATCTGTGTGGAGCCATGAGGGGGTTGCAACCTTTCTCAAATTAATACATGAAACAAACGTCAATGCCATATTTCACCATTAAAGGTTTATTTTGACTACCCCATCTCGTTGCGCCCTCTTCTTCTACAGTGGTTTAATCCCACCCGACTGGAGCATTAGCACCACCTACAGTCCTGTTTACCTCAATGAACCAACCAAGATTCACATAGCAGCAGTAAGACGAATGGATGAAGTAAAACTATCATGGATCAACTGATATTATTGACTGAAGAGACAAAATAACACACACTAGCTTCGTCACGCAAGCGCGTCCTGATGAACACAATGAACATTTCTCCATAGCGGAAATAATGATATAACTGACAACCTATCAATTATTTGTAATGATCATCAACCACGTCAGATGGCGCGTCCCTCTTCAACAATCTTTTTTGATCTGTTTGACAATGTTTCTCTTCAGTTGTTCATTAGTCATTTGTTTCATTATTCAGGCACATTCTTTTTCTCACTCATTATCCCCATATTAGATCCCTAAAATGTATAGAAATCAGTTACATAATCAAGTAGCGTTTTCAGTACTTCCATTAGCTGCTTAAGTGGTACGTTTATTTTTATACATGCTCAGAACATAATGTGCTGCTTCTTATTACTCAGTCTTGTCTATCATGTTTCTGTCCCGTCTTGTAACTACAGTGCATATTTCATGATTTTTGCATGAAAATAATAGGAAGGAAAACCAGATACTGACCCTCGCACATACACACACATGCATACAGACGACAGCAGGCGCACATAAAAACACTCTTATCCACCATCCATCACCAACCTCACTACATTTGTACAAGTGCAGGAAACAAAGAGAAGCCATGAAAGCGTGACTGCCTTTCAGCAGGCCTTGGTGCTGATCGTCTCACTAAAGCAGCTCTTCTCTTCCCACTCAGTACCAACTTCCCACTCACAGCTCCCAGCAGCCTGCACTCAAATGTACATCCACCCACACAGCCATTTCATCTGCGGAGGTAACAGGCATTCTTTCTGTCTCTCTCCGTCTCTCGTTGTAAATGTTTCTTTTTCTCTCTCTGACAGGTATTCAACGCATCTCAAATGTTTCGGATACATGAATGTTGTTCGGAACGGGCTGACAGTGACGAGGTATGAAGTTCTGAGTCTGGTTTTGGCTTCATTCATTCATGTATGAAGAGCCACCACAGCTCACCTGGTGCCCATACTAATGCATTTTTCATCGTTGCATTTGTTGCCGTGATTCTGATGCCCCTGTGGTGAACTATATTCATGTCCTTCCTGCCCACATAGTTATTAGCTTTGGGATATTTAGACTGTAAAGTTGCCAGCAACACATTTCAAACAAGTTTGGACAGGAGCAACAAAAGACTGTGAAAGTTGTGGACTGATCCAAAAACACCTGTTTGGATCATTCCACAGGTAAACAGGTTCATTGGTAACAGGTGATAGTATCATGATTGGGTATGAAAGGTTCATCCTGGAACAACTCGGTCGTTCACAAGCAAGGATGGAAAGAGGTTCAACACTTTGTCAAAGACATGATTGTAGAAATGAGCTTAATACATGGGCTCAGGACCACTTTGTAAAACTGTTGTCTGTAAACACAGTTTGTTTGCAGACGATGCCATTCTGTTTTTATTAATGTTTTACACAGCGTCCAAACTTTTTTTGGAATAAGGGTTTCAGATTGGGAGTAAAATCTGATCACAGATGGTAGGTATCTTTACCTGGTTAGGTGATCTGGGACTGGATGAGTCAAGCAGGATGCAAAAACTCTTCTCTCTGGATCTCACAGGGGTGACGTCAAGATTGTCAGAAGAAAACTGAAAGCCAAGGGGAACAGCCTCTGTGTCACACCTGGAGATTATGAAAAGGAAGATGAATTATTAATTTCATTAACCTGTATTTGCACATATCCAAATTCACCTGGACACTACCAGTAGTTTCACTCTGGTCAGCAGAAAACACATCATGTAATATACAGTGAAACCTTTCAGGCAATTTCGGAGAGGATGAAAGGAGGAGAAACAAAGGAAAGAAAGAAAGTGGGCTGATTCTTTTTTGAGACTTTCTGTGCCTCTAAAATGACAATGAAGACATATCACAACCTCTCAGCTGTGTGTACCTAATAAATTGGCAAATGAGTCTAAATGGCCATAATAACCAATCATCTGTTGTAGAGACAATCTGAATACAAACTCCCACAGTTTGCTACAGCCATTTGTTGTTTGTGTACATAACCCAGATGGATGCATGGTGATGTGGTGGATATTGTCATTAATTAATGCAAAAAAAATGGGCACAAACAAATGATCAAACATCATCGAACAACACAACCAAAAACTACCTTAAATTAAAAAAAAACAACAACATAGAGTTGACTGACACCTCAATATTTTTCAACATTTGCAGGTACAAAATGAATGAATACCTGGAGGCTCAGAGCGCTTCTGTTTTACTACCAATGTTAAATCCTGCATTAAAAGTATATTTTCCCTCAAGCAGTACTGGCGGCTGCAAATAGATCAAAACATTGCTCTTAACTTAAAATAATCTGAGTGCATAAGAGATGAAAATTAAACAATAAAAACCGCAAATGTCAAGCAAGTGCCTTTTAAGCAAATTAGTTTCAGGCATCTTAACATTTCAATTAGAGTATAGAATTGGTTAAAAAAAAACATTCAGACAGATACAAACACTTGTCTATTGTTTACTGGTTTACTGAGTAGTGTCCAAAAAGGTCATTTTTTAATCTCTACTTTTGCCAGAAAATGTGACCTCATTTTCCTCCTGTAAGTTTGAAGAGACCAAGAAGATGTTTGATTTGAATAATTGTCTTTCGCCTGAATATGCAGACTAGAACTCCTTTTGTTATTACTGCTGCGTCTTGTCCAAAGCAATCAGCTAATGCATGAGCTCGTGGTTCAGACAGCGACCGCAGAGTCGATATTGTAATGATAGAAAGATGACTTGTCATAGAAGAACATGACATTAATCAATGAATTCATTAATTCCAAGGTGACAAACAGTCAACATGTGTCAAAGTTGCAAATTCAATTATGTTGGTTTTAGGTTTTGTTTTTCTTAACCAAACATAGACATCTTAAAAGCTAATTTAAAGCAATGATTCAACATTTCTAGAAAAATTGTGGAGAGATCAATACCACTCTTATATTTGTCTGCTGAGCATGAGGCTAATGCCTGGAATTGAACAGTTTAGTTTGGCATGAAGACTGAGAGGGAACCAACCTGGCTCTGAATTAGGGCTGCAACTAACAATGATTTACATTATTGTTTCATCTGCCGATTATTTCCATGATTAATCTTGTCTATGAAATGGCAAAAAATTGTGGAAAATGCTCATCACAATTTTTTTTGGTCCATCCAACAGTTCAAAATCTTCATTTAATACAATCATAAATGGCAAAAAAAAGCAGCAACGAAGAAACTGGAAGCAGCAAATGTTTGATATTTGTGTTTTTGAAAAATGACTGACATTCAATTTTCTCTTGATCGACCAATCAGTTAATCCATTAATCATTGCAGCTCTATTCTGGATACACTAAAACAAACTAATTAAAAAACGCCTCCAAAGCAGGATGGGCAGGTCATTTCTTGAATTAAACAACTAGAGTTCCTGATGGCCACGTGATAATAATAATAATAATAATAATAACAATAATAATAATAATGCATTATGCATCTTTATTAGAAGAGCTGAAGTGCTGATGATAGCTGCTGCTGTTCCACAGGATCAAAGTTGAGTGAGTCAGCAGCACCACGAGCCTTTTCTTTACCATCTAACAAAAAGTGGGTGATCCTCTTACATCCCATTATAAAAGTGGAAAAGTGGGAGTTCTGGAGGAGAGAAGAAAGAAAAAGATATTTGTGCACCTGGGTTATTGATATATTGATTGAAAAGTGCAAAAGTAGCCTGATAACCAGACTGAATCACCCTCTCAGAAACAGGTCTGCAACCAGGACGGTGCAGTACATCTGCATCTACAGCAAAAAGTACAGAACTTATCAAATAACAAACAACTTCATGTAGTGTTTGATGTCAAGTTTTATGTTTTTAAAGGTTTTTTAACACATATTTAGCACATACAGTAACATACACCAGGGTCTGCACATGGCCTTTTGTCCTCATCACTTACAGCAGAAATGGGAATGTAACGAAATATTAATTTTCCCACAAATTCTGACTGAGCAGCTATAATTTTAATGCAATGTTTTTCAAGTAGCTTCCATTATCCAGAGCCATCTTCTTAAGTCTGTGCATTCTGGTGTCATACTTTACAGAGAACACAGAGAGCAGAACGAGTGAAGTGAGCCAGCCTGTGGCAAAGACAGCCAAAGCCTCAGAGCTTAGAAACCAACGGTGTTTAGAAAAGCAGAAGGCATTTTTTTTGTTCTTTGCTTCGGTTCGACAACAGCTGAGGGTCACAAGTGAGTCATACATCAGACGGAGACCTTGGACAGGTCTGTATGTTCTCTGCGTAAATATGCAGTTTGGTTCCCACACAGCGCGTTAGAGCAGCAGACAACACAGAATCTCTGCACCTTGTTATGATACTTGATGGTTCTCTATGGTGCATTCACCACTTTAAAAATCTTTTTAAGTGCTTCTTTACGAGGAGGAAAAGTTGTTTTAAGGTAAAATACAGTACATCATTTTTATAGGATTGTAAACATATGCAGTATGAAAAAGTCATAAAAGTGAAGTGATTATTGTGCAGCCAGAAAATCTGTATAAAGAGGCTGCGTTAACGCTCATTGTGAGATGTACCACGCTGCCCTACATGATCAACCCATGTAACTTCAATTATGTATGGTCAAGAGTTTTCAATAAAAATGCAAATGAAATGCCTTGAAGCGAAATGACTCGTAATTAATAGAAAGTGAAAAAAAAATATGAGTGAGAAAAACCTTTAGATACACATTTGAACTGTGGCGACAGCAGCAGACACAAACCAGGAGCAGGTCTGGTGAAGCTCTGGAGTCGCGGCCGGGCTCTGGCAGCCACACTCGCTAATTTGTCCAAGATGTCATTACAACCTCTGAAACGCATCGTGGGTCTGAATTATAGCATGTGTTTAGACCACCAGGGTCGTCCTTTTCATCCTGCACCAATCATCTAGAGAAGAGCTGCAGCTGCCTGGAGCCTGTGAGGAGTTTCCAGGTGGTCAACCAGGACTTAGATCAACTCAACTCTTATTTCCGTTTCCTTAATTATTACAGAGATGTCCAGGAATTCTGTCAGTGTTCGCTTGAGTATAACAGATCTGAAAATATGAGAAACTCCAATACTCAGGTTTAATTTGTAAGAAAGTTTATCAATTCAATTCTTTCTCTTATGTTACTCTATAAATAAGTGGGAAACTTGAAAATGGGACTCAAGATGTGCAAAAACAGAAATCACATTTGCCACATTGGGACTGTGCATTATCATTTATATAGCAATACCCAGATATATCTAATACTCCTCAAAAGAGGTTTGTGTTGCAGTTAAACTTCAAGAAATTGCAAAACTGTGATGAAACTGTCTTGATAATACAACATATTTAAAACCATGCTGTACTATCATGTGGTACAGTCAGCACCAATATTGTAGTAAACTTCCACCATCAGTGGTAAATTACAATTTCATCCAATTTCAGAAAAGGAAAATATGAATAATAAAGCTGCCAGCAGTTCTGCCACACAATCACAACAGTGAAATGCTGCAGTGTGAAAATTCTCTGGATAAAATCATGTTTAATGCTGAAATGCTGTGAGCCTCAGTCAACTCCTCTATATTGTGCTTTTGTATAGAAGGTGAAGATGTTCTTGTAATAATACACTCTTCACCACACTGACTCATTCAGTCCTTTCTGTTCTTCCCTCCATGGTGTAAGAAACAGCCTCTAGTTTCTTAACCTACAGCTACAGAAAGTCATGATCTACTGTAATACAAGGCCTCAACTACAATAAACTCCTGTAGAAGCTGTTGGCAAAACATATTGCTATCTTAGTTTTAAATAACATTTATGTTCCCTTACTGATAATAAAGTTNCACTACAGTGTGTAGTCAAAATCCTGTGTAATGAAAGAAATGAATGATAGAATTATTATTCATTTTAAGCAGGACATGAGTTGGTTGTAAGCATTTGACTCAGGAATTCAGCCTTCATTGATTTAGTGTAGCAAATTTGGACAATACATTCCAATAATGAGACCATCTCTGTCCATTAATTCAGAGCATACATTCTCTCAATGTAATTTGAGCAATCTGACATGCCCTATTTTTAAATTGAAACAAGAATATCACAGAGGAAAAGAGTGTAGAGGCCAAAGAAAGCTCTCAAATTATTCCTCCACTTTAAGTTCTAGTAACTATAGTATAGTAATAATGACAGAGATGTTATTTGTAGTGTATTTCAATGAAACCATTACCATTTGTTATTTTCTGTTACAATCCAGTATCTCTAACATTTCTCAACATTTTTATGCACAAAAAAATTAAAAAACGTAAACACTCATTCTTGGAAAACCCAAGAGAATTATGATTGTTAGCTTTCTGGCTGGAAGTTAAATGAGAAGATACATACCCTTTAAGCGTTAACGCTAAGTATCAAGATACAACAAGGGGACAGTTAGCACAGCAAACCACAAATTCTCATCTTTATATCACTGTGTACTGAAATGTGTCTAAAGTGTTATATCAGGGAGACAGCTACAACATGGACCTCATATTTTGTGACACAGAAGTCAAGTAAATTTCTATGTATACATACATAAGTATACAGAGGCTTGTGTGATGTTACTGCATTGAAAGAAATGAACATGTTTCCTTGCTTTTGGTTCCAACATATTCAAAATCATTAATGTTACTGCTGTTACTGTTTGCACTGACATTAAGAGGTGGCTCACTTCATGCATGCCCCAAAAATATATATTTAAATAATTAAATGTATGTCATTAATGTGCACCAGCTCATCAACTAATGGCTTAAACTAAAGACTACTAGTCGACTAGGAAAATCTTTATTGGAGGTAGCTCTGTTTAAATCAGTTCTACTAAAAATGATTAAAATTAGTCCATTTAATGAATTGGCTTCAGCCCATTTATCTCTGAGCTGGATCTGTTATCATAGCTGTAAAACACAGTGTCAGTTCTGATCCTACTGTACCTCCGATTTGCGCCAGAGCTATCATACATTTTCAGAGTTGGACGACACTGACCGGAACAGATCTGATTCATAATTACTGACCAATTTCAACTCCTCTCAGGAGGGGGACAGTAACATCTCAAGAATTCATCCTTTATCCCAACAACATATCACTCTGCTTCTTCAAAGGTATAAAGAGTGCACATAAGGATGTATTTAGAGAGGTTTATAGACAGGATGCTTTCATACCAGGCACAGCCTACAAGAAGCTGAGCTCTGAGAAAAAAGCTTTTCTACGGCTTTCAAGTATAAACTGTTGCTTTTTGGCTTTTAAAAAATGAAATTAAAAAATTAAAGACATGTTGCTCCCATCACTATTTTGGGTGTACAGTTTCTAATACAGCCTATAAAGCTCTTGATTAAGACAAAGACATATATCTTCAAATACTGTATATGTGTGTCTATTTCATAACAATTGTTTTTAATATGCATGAGCACCTTGACAACAGAGGCAGCAAGGCGGGATGAAAATGAAACAAGAGACAAAGAGATGAAGAGAGATGCGGAGAGCAGAGGTGGTCAAGAAGAGAAAGAGAAGGGAAGAAAATGAAAGTCTAGCCTGAGGAGTGGGGGGAGTCTGGGCCATTACATCACCGCTGCAGTGGCTGACATTACTAACACACTCTGTCTCCCTCTCCATGTCTCTGTCGACTGTAACTGCCATTGAACAGCATATGGTTAAGACTGTCTCACTCTTTTTTTAATGTAGTATCGTGACTATTCAACAGAAATATTACTTACTAGCAATATTTTAAATTTCAGATGTAGCATTCAAACCACGTTGAAGATGGAAGTCATACAAAATGAAACCTAAATAGACAAAAAATAAAATACGGAGGTTTAAAATGATAAAACAAATTAACTCGTTCTCAGGATTTTAGTTCATTTTTTTAATAATTCAGAACTTGTTGATAGCATTTCTCACCCTCACACTGCTTACATTTTTAATGTGGTCCTGTTGAATAATATAACACATTCCCCCGATGCTGTCATGACACAAAAATAATTTAATAATCAATAACAAATTTCACATTCAGACTGATATTTTGTATTCACACAAGTATAGATTTGGTTCAATAAACCAGTAGACTCTAAATATAAAGTGAAATACAGTTCCTTATTTCTAAAATGCTGAAAATAATGATTCTCCAAACATTTATGTCAGATCAATATAATTTTGTTCTCTGAAGGATGATAGATACTAGTAGAGTCCTGTTAAACTATAGTGAGACCTAAATAGCCCCATTGTTTCCATATCTTCTCATCAGCTCTACACATTACATCACTGGTCACTTGCCAGCACATGAAACTAGAGGCCAGAGACTGCAGAGCATCAGTTTTCACTGTGTTGATCTCATTTCCTACAAACTTGAGAGATGTGATAAAACCATCAGGTTACCATTATTATTTATATGGTTACAATGAGTCATTTGTCACAGCACAGGTAAAATAATGTTAAATGTATTGATATAATAACAGGGCAAATTTTGAGTAAATGTCATATTAGACATAGTGAATAGTTTGTGCATGTAGAAGAACTTTGATATTCACCAGAATTACTGTACAATGTATGAAATCCTCTCTATTTGCAGTGGCTTGTCGTGCGTAATAGATCTAACACCTGATAGAGAAACTGGATAAATGGTCAAGATGTAAACAGTGAAATGCACCTGGGTCAGGATCGTGTGCCTTTCTGGTTCAGCCACCGGTGTGATGGAGTGGGTGTGGGGGAAAGAAAAAAAAAAGAGAGGCTAAACAAGCCAGAGAAGGTCAAACAGACCTGCTGGGAAATGCCACTAATGTTTTCCCTCATGAAGACGGCTGGGGAGAGAGAGACGCAGGGAAGGCTTACATGTTTTCACATCACATACTTTCATTGTGTTTGAATGCTGGTGAAAACTGACAAACAGTGCCCTGCTAGGCCAAACTGAATGTCACTCTGTGTGTGTGTGTGTGTGTGTGTGTGTGTGTGTGTTTGTGTGTGTGTTTAAAAGGGAGGGAGCAAGAGCAAAAGAGTTGATAGGGGGCACTAAAGTACACGAAGGAGCTGAATGATCAATATTTATTGTAGAGAGATGAATATTTGATAGACAGCCATATGAAAAACTGTCAGTGAATACTGTCACCTGTTCTCAGTTAGGACCATTGAAAAAGTAAATTAAATATGAGGGAAAAAGTCATTGATGTGCTGTCGGTGGTAGAGCAGGAAGATTTTTATACTGGCAAAGTTGTGTGTGTGTGTGTGTGTGTGTATGCTAGACCTTTTATCTCTCATAACCCCTAAAAAGAAACTGCTCAACTCAACAGTGTTTGTTTTTTAACTCATGTATTAAGATAAGATAAGATAATTCTTTATTGATCCCCCATAGGAGAAATTCGGGAAAGAGTCAGTGGCCCGTATGGGGACTCTTTCCCGAATTTTTAAAAAGAAAAAAAAGCTTTAAAATGACCACTGAGTGAATTTAACGTATTTACAAATCAATTAGACTTTCTGCTCTTTTTAAAACTAAATGCATCCACATGAGTTTAAAATCTAGGAGCCCTAAACAGGAAATGATTTTAATTTCAGGAGTGCCTTCAGGATCTAATATTTGCTGATATAATGGTAATGTAATGAGTTCCTGTGTGAGCTCACTAGGTTAATTATTATCAACTTTAACAACCTGCAAATTTGAAGGTTTGCACTGACAAAGTCTTAATGATGCTGGTTCGAGCCTTCTAATCACTAGTGGGACAGAAAAGCTCCAAAACGTACAACAGTGACGAGCTTTTAGCTGAGCAGGATGTTCATGGTAGCACGTTGACACACAGCTGTCAACTTTCACATTATTGTTATTATTGTGAGAGCTTGTTGGTCCAGTAGTTGCAAAGTTTAACTTTTAGCAATTGTAATGTTAACAGAAAAATAGCTTAGCATAAAATGAATGAATGAATGAATGAATGAATGAAAAATGCTAGAACACCTGACATATGCAGGATTCATTTCATCAACACACAATGTAATTTGTCAAGTTCTGATTAAATAAAGTGTGAATGCATTAGCAATTAGCATAACCTTACTTACACACCCAGCAGGTCAACTCATAAGAAGAAGCCTTTAACTCTCTTTGTCTTCCGAGCTTCACCTCATTCATTTGCATTTGCCTCCCCATCATTTCATGCTGGGTAGATAAAATGCAATTAGCTTGTGTGAGCTCATAGTTTTATATAGTTGATGGCAGCCACTCAACCATATGGACGAGAAAACCAGAACTATAGCCTGCAGAGTTTGGCAGTACCAGCAGCCCTTTCACATCACAGAGAGTCATATAACAGTAAATATGATGAATTATGATTCAGTCCAATGAAGATTACCTGCCTACTTTTTGACATGAAGGCACACATATCAATGAAGAGGTACAATACGTTCAGCTGATTTGAATGATACATGTTTGGTGTGTTCTGTGTTGACTTGATAGAAAAGGAGCACAATTTTTTGTCCAAACTGTGTGTAGGTTGCAAGTGTCAAAGCTCTTATAGATCTTACCTTATCTTAAGATTACTGCGGCCTCAAATAGCTGAGGTAATGTCGGTAAATGACATACGTTTTAAGGCCAACCCAGCCACATTATGTTACTTTAACCAAAAGGATCAAAAGGCACAAAGATCTGAAGTTAGTGAGTCCACCTTTCACTGGATGAGACAATTTGTACTTCACCCTTTTAATCTGGCGCTTCCAGTCGGCGGAGAGGTGACTCGACACCAGAAATTAATTTGGACAAACAGAGTCTACAGTGTCTCAGTTAGTGAGGATAATGTGCCTTTCCACTCCTGAACACCTGAACCACGTGAAAGTGAAACTGCCCAACAGAATGACCGTCTGGCAGTGTCTAGACATGTCACACACACATGCTCACACGCACACACACACACACACACACACCATTAATAAAGCTTGTTGTATCCTGCTTGTATACGCTCAACAAAAATGCCTGAAAAGAAATGAGTCTTCTCTGTATTCTTGGGGTCTTTTTTGAGAAAATCACACAAAAAACATTTATGAATTCAGTGACACACACACACAAACACACATTCATAGACAGGCAGACAAGTAGGACAGAGGAGAAATGCATCTGGTTTGTTCCTCCTTCTGTCCTACAGTAAAAATTTAAAACTGTGTCTATATGAATCCGGCACAGTGACGCAGCATCTTTGCAGCAGCACCCACATCCATAAGCAGTCGAGAGAGAGAAGAGAGGGTGAGATGAGAGAACAAAGAGAGAGAGGGGGGGAAGATACTGACTACTCACCTGGCTAGATGGGATGTTGTCCGAGGCTCAGAAGAAGGGATAACATCCGAGACCTGAGAGGGTGAGGGAGGATAAGGGGGAGAGGGAGGGGGAGAGAGAGAGGGAGAGAGAGAGAGGGAGGGAGAGAGATTAGATTTGGCTGCCAGTACTTTGGGAGTGCAGTGGCAGGTGGCACCATGGTTAACACACACACAAACAAAGACACGCATACACACACACAAACACACACACCCCGTTAGTATATCTTACAGACAGATGGAGAGGAAGAGGTAGAAGCAGAAGTGAGAAAGTAGTAAGAAGCATCAGAGGTGGGAGAGTATGACTGATAGTGGTGTCCAATCGGTTGTGGATCTAAAGGAAGTCCTGTGCTATCACCCAGCTGGGAACAGCAGAGTACACATGAGAGAAAGAGAGACGAGAGATAAAGTGAGAGCAAGAAAAGGAGAGCTTATCAGTGTGTGTGTGTGTGTGTGTGTGTGTGTGTGCGTACCATGTGTAGCGTTCATTCGACAGCAGCCACAAAGACATATCTCTGCTTCTCCTCTCTCTCTCTCTCACACACACACACACACACACACACACACACACACACAGTTGCAAGCTTCATGAAAGGGTAAACAAAACCCATGCAGCTCCATTTAACAGATACGGTCACACACAAGAGCAGAAACACGTTAATTGGCTTCAGTCCAGCAGCCAGAGTCTGAACAGGCTGCATGTGCAGACGCTGTGGGCCACTGGGGGGATCTCAACAAGAGGGCATCGAGTTCATGTCAACGTGAATGGCACTGAACTCGTAATAGACTACATAAATCATTCATGTCAAAATACTTAGCAGCAAACATTTCCAATACTCAATCCTTTCCTATGATCAATTTGGACAGCAAATTGATTTTTTTCTTAGATTTAATCCTGGTCACACTCCAAGGATAGCTGACACATGAGGGCCCTCTAACATATCCTGAATGTAGCCTTACATCTCAATCCTTAACAGGCACCAAAACCAGGCAAACTAACAAACCGATAACCAGAATCACCAGGGAGGAGCTGCATCGATACAGCTGCTCCTTAAACATCATCTGATTTCGAATCATCAGTCAGATACTTCTGCAGGTCGCATCTCATTTCGTCAATCAAATCACTTCCTTATTCTTTGGCTGCAGTTAAAGGCAATAAACCTTATCTTAAAAATAGATAACTGCAAAACCAACTAACAAAACAAAACTAACAGAAACAGAGAAGGATAAGAACAGAGTATTGAGGCAGTACAACTGCTCCAATGCTGAATGCTACAATAGCAAAGTCAGCAAAACTTTGATGCAAGCTGTCGTCCAGTGTGGTGAGCTCGTATCAGAAGCCATGCAGGACTGTGATTTCTTTGATTCTAAAAGAGATAAGACAAAAGAGACTAAAATGCTGTAAGCCCTTGCTGTATAGTAGTTTACTGTCGGGAGGTTGGATTGTAGGATAACATGGATAATATATTTCACATACTTATATAACGCATATCGAAAAAAAAATATTAGTAATAACGTTTAGTATTTTTAAAAACAAGCAAAACAAATCTTTATCCTCCTCCTTGAATTAAAGCCTATTCTGCCTAAACTGCTGACTCACAGAAACATCTAGTCCTTTCAAGGTCCTTTCTTTGAGCTCATCACCCTTTTGTGAACAGCAAGGACATTCACCACTGAATAAACCTAAAGTGGAGTGTCTGGAATCTCATTCTTCAAGCCCGTACACAAAGCTTGAGATCATGGACACAACAAACATAGAGTGACATCATTATTGGAGAGACTACACACAAGTTGCAGCGCACAGGAAACTGAACTCTTGACCCTCCTGCATTATTCAAAAAATTCTGTTTATGACAGATATGAAAGTACTAATGCTCGTCCTTGGTTCATCTAGAAGACATCAGAGGTCAACATCCAAAAAATACAGAAGGACATCATTCCAGGAGCTGAACTGGACCCTGCTGTGCCATATGAATGTGACAAAAGAGCAGAGAGGAGGCACAATTCAGCTCCAAAGCCCCTAAATTAGCAAAACATAAAACAAGAGTTCATATTCTTGGCACATGGATGTACAGTGATCAATGAGTTCATCGTGGAGCCTGGGAAAATAAGCTTGCCTCCTCCTCCAGGACGAAGACAGAATCCAGATCCTAAAGCTTCGACCGTCTGTTGCGAACTCCTGTCCAACACCTTTCGGCATAAGCTTTTCCAAACAAGACAAAAGTGTAATTCTACAATAGCTCTAAGACACAAGTCCCTGCTGGCTGGAGCACAATGCTGATACATAAAGTGCTGTAAGATGTGAAGGTGCTTCACAAGATCTTCAGAATTGAAGTGTGCTTTCTTTATAAATGAGCTGATTTAATATATTTTTGCATTTGTCTCCAAAGATATCAGATAATACACAAACACATACACACATAGACCCTCTGTTGGAGGGTAGCGGCCTCTGAGGGCTCCAGGACACAAAGATTCAGGGACACGTTGCGTCTGCAGATCCAGGTCGAATACCTTGCTTTGTGTAATGTGTAGGTGACTCTACGTTTCAACTAATGGGAATCAAGATTGAGGAGAAAGTCATTGCTGCAGAGTTAATATAAAATCATGCATGAAATGTTTTCCTGTGTCTTGAAACTGGACTTCCTGCTTCGTCTTCTCACTGGTATCTGTAGCAACACGCCCACACAAACACACCCCCTTGTGTTTTGGTGTTTCCCTTTTTTTTTTTTCTCCTCGTGCTATTTTCACTCTGAACACATGTTGTCTAGTTTCCCAATTAGGCTGGATCTTGCACCCCTGAAGAGAAAGGACAATAGGACTGGAAGAAATGCCACAGAGGACCAGCAGGGGGGGCACATAAAAACACCAAAAAGGCACAAGGGTCACCTGAAGTCCAGCCCTTAAAATGCTGATATAAACAGTTGTAACACTTAAAACAGTTTCTGTTCTGTCAGACTTAAGACAGACAATTGAACTGTGGACAAAATGGAGGGATGAGAGGTGTAGAGAGGATGGAAGTTTACTCAGTCTTTCTCTGAGCAGCTCACCTGTACATTTGCTCTGCATTTGATTTATATCTAAACCAATTATCAATTAGTTCTAGAGCTGAAATGATTGGCTGTTGTTTGTTTGTGACATTTGACGACACTGGGAAAATAAGATGGTCATTATTTTACAATTTTAGTTTATATATGATAAAATGACAAAGAAAATACTACAGATCATTTGATAATGAAACGCACTGTTACTTGCAGCCCTGACTGGTTCAAGTGTCATAAACACAAGGGAAACATTTTTTGGCATCTCAGTTATTACCTGTCTTTGTAATGTTAACTTCTTAACACACAGTCAACAGTCATTTAATCTGCTGGTTTGACAGCTTCATCAGATTGATGCCACTCTGTATCTGATCAAAATGAAGACAGCTTTTCAGGAACACAACAGTTCCTCAGGCTCGGCACCATTATCGCACGGTGTCTCTCTGAATTTCCATCATCATTTAATGTGTCTTGAAATCGGTAACCTTTATGTGAAACTGTTCCAACGAGCACAAAATTCTCAAGAATGGAATTTCATGCCAGGAATGTTCCTTTTTCCAGCAACACATTTGAGAAAGAAACAACTCATTAGTATAAAAGCCTGTCAGTTTCATTTAATGTCTTGCTGCTGATTATATAGTCCATGTTCTTTGTGAGACAGAAAAGCTCATAGGAAACATCTAGAAAAATTCTAGAAAAAGCTCAAGTGCACATATGCTAACTTGGTTGCCCTTTGCAGACTTCTCCTGATGGATGGGACAGAGACCTCAGTCCTGCTCAGCTTCCTGCTTGCCCTGCTGTATTCACAAGACCCATTCTTAATCTGATCAAATGGGGGTTGGAGAAGCTGGAGTCCACAACATGACACAGCTCATGATTAACCCCTGGTCACTGTGTCAGAGAAGTTACCTGTTATATAAAGGCTTAAATTTGTCAGCAGGGAATGCTGAACGGGTGAATACATGCAACCAGGTGAAGCAGGTGACAGTGGATCTGCAGTCATGCTGTGATGACACACAAATGTATTTCAGTATAAGAATACTGTCCCTTTATAGGGCTTTCCCGTTTAACCATATATGTAATAAGCCATCGTGTATGAATGTGTATGTGTGTGTGAATGGTTGAATGCTGGCTTGTTTTGTGAAGTGCTTTGAATGGTTTAATGAGACAAGAAAAGCACTATTTAAATGCAGTCCATTTAGCATTTGCATATGTACAGGACATTGCAATAGAGGGAGGTAATGGGTGGTAAGATTATACAATAAACACAATTTTCTCCACTGTGTTCATGGACTGTTTTTGTTGTATCTGCTTTACGGAATTGGACCAGACTATTGTTAGGTGTTTATGTGATCATGATAATCATAACAGGTATAGATCATTAAATGTTTGTTTAGGAAAAATTATATTCAATATATGCTGTAATTTGATGCTCCCATCATGCACTATGTACTTGTGGTTTCACTGATGGTTTTAATGCAGACATCATGAAAGTCCAACAGCCAAAAGGGAGCATTAGTCCTGTCCACTCTCCCTCCACTGAAATAAACGTATTTCTGCCCCCGTTAATCTGACAATGAGTGAAGTTGCGCAAACACCGTAACACTTAATCATCAGCCTGTTCATTTGACATTTCAGGAACCTCCCGTCTGTCAAGTAATTATAATTCACCATCAAGCCAAAGCCAAGAAAGTCACACACAATCAATGACAAAGGAAGTCAAGAGTTCAGCCGGTGCCAAACGTCAGGTTTGATATTGTGTCATTAGTGAGCTGACGACTGTTGGGGATTTTTCAACCTGGAGGAAACAGCAGGCTATTATGACTCATAAAATTATCTTCTACTTGAGACAGGTTGATTCATCAAAAAGGAAACACATGGAATTAAACTCTGATGCGATGAGATTAGATTTAAGCAATTTCATCAGAAACAGAAAGAAAGAAGACAGAAGTATGAAAACTAGATCCAGTTTGTGTTTGCGTCTGCAAAATCCCTGAAATGAGGTTCAGAAATCAAATTATCCACTATCATCAGAGGACATCAACATCCAGAGGAATAATAAATGGATTTATTCCCAAGGGCATTTAGCAGCAGAAATTTCTGTCTTTAAATGGCAAAAAACAGGCCTGTAGAAAAAACATGTTCCTCTTCCTCACTAAAAAAAAAGGCATCAGTACCTGCATGTGGAGTTCCCACTGTGCTCAGAAGAATTGGTGCATTATCCTTATCATCATGTTGTAGTGATGACAGAGGAGCATTCAATGACAAGAAGTCACTTTGTTTATGGAAGACAAAATGTAAAACGATCTCAAATGTGACCTTATATGTAAGAACAAAACCTCACAATAAATTATATACCTGTTGGGTCTTCTAAATGTTTAAGGTCTTTATAGGTGACAATTAAAAAACTGTTCACTTATTCCACCCAACATTAGTCAGTTTTCCTCAATCATCCTTTCTTGGTTTCTACAAGGGAACTCTCACCAACCGCCACAAACAGTCCTTATGTTCGTACCTGTTTTGGTAAAACAGAAATAGGACGCCAGGGTACACAGAACAGACTCTGCCCTCCTGAAAAAGCAGCAAAAGCTCATTATACCAACAGGATATACACACCAGGAGGCAGCACGACAAAGAAAGCAGGCAAGTAACTGGGGTGGAGGAAAAGACTGGGAGCGATAGAGAAACTGGAAGAAGGGAACAAATAGAAAATGATGCATAGGAAGATGGCAGCAAGTACTCTGTATCACTCCTTAGGAACACTGCTTCATGGTCCTATTTAATCAAAAGTATCAAAGCAATTAAAGTGTCACGATGAGTCATGTGTCGGTATTGTAATGATGCCAAGCTATCTCTTAAAGCTAAAATGGATATTAGACAATCAGTGTGTCATGGTGAATTTGTTTGATTATTGTAAAAACGATCAATACTATTGAGCCATAACAGCTGGTTCTTTAATTAATTAGTTAATCAGCAAAAAGTTAGTCAGCAACTTTTTGGATAATTGATTCGCTGTGTGAGTCATTTTTTAAGCAAAAAAAAAAAAAGCCAAACATTCTCGGTTTTGTATAACGTTAATATAAGTATAACGTTTTGTATAAGCATAATATTTAAAGTATATAGTGTATTTTTAGTATACAAACTAAAACACCTGGATCCTGGATGACCATTTTTTGTCTTTTTCAGACATATAAAAAGACAAATTAATCAGCTAAGAAAATGTTAATTGATGGTACCTTATGTTAAACAATATTTTAACTGGTTTACACAGTAAAATCCTCCTCAGGTTTGTTTGTTGAGACGGACTGTGTGGCTGTCAGTGTTTTTCACACTCACAACAGACGCACACAAACCTGCAGCTAAGTGAGGTAAATGAGCTCTCGTGTTTTTCCTATGTCCTCCTGTTTTTCAAGAAGACAGGAAATTCCACAAGTGTGAAACGTGTCTTCTCAGCACCCAATTTAGATCAGACAGTCAGAAATGAAGGGAGAAAAACTGTCTGTGTCATCTCTGTGTCTTTTGAACAGGCAACATTCAAAAGACACAAAGATGCTTCATGTCATCCATAATCATAAACAGACACCTCGTCAGGTATGATGCAATAATATAAAAATAATAATAAGTTAAAATGCACCAGCTCCGTGAAGGCTTGTGTCTCAGCTGTATGTCAGGGGCAAAACCACAGCATGACCTTTCCTTTGCGTTACAGGAAGCAACACTGTAATGGTTGAGATCCAAATGTTTGTGTGTGAACGATTTGCAGGTTTTCATGCATGAACATTCCCAGAACTGCAGTCATATTTATGCCTCGTTGTTTGTACTGTGGCCTGTTCTACAGCATGTGTGCACGTGTGGTTCGATGTGGCTGTTGGAAAAAGTGAGGCACAAGCAGTGAGCCGGTCGGGTCCTGCCAGGCCTCTGCGGTCGGTTTTGAACCCACATGAATGGCTTTTCAGCTGGGTGGGGTTTGGAAGATGCTGCCCGTTCAGCTGGAGCACACACACACACACACACAGGGCTCACATTAAAAGTGAGTGCTGCCAACCATCACTGTGATGATGCTGTTTGAAGAAGAGGAGCATGTGTTTCAACTAAATGATGTCTTCATTAGTGTGCAGCTGCTGTTAATTTTAATTTAATAGAATCAAATACAGCAAAATCTGGAACCATCAGAGACCATATTTTTACTATGCAGGGTTTTTTTTTTATTTCATTTCATCACAATTGTCACGAGTCAAACTCACAAACTATCTTAGGATATGAACAGGAAACTAATTTGCCTGATACTAGGTGCATTCACACATGTGGCCTTTGCTGTTAGATTGACAGTGTTTGGCTGTGAAGAGGTTTTTGTGTGAACAGGGATCCAGGGGTTAATCAGCTACAGCAGGTTCACAGGTAAATATAACATGGCCGCCTAATATAACATGGCCGCCTAATGTCCATTCTGATGTTTCATTACATTGCTGCTTGGACGCTCGTTTGTCAGCGTGACTAAAAGGTGATTTGGTCGATGTTAGTGGTCGTGTGTGAACACTATCATAGAAATGCATTAACTTGTTGCTTAAAGTTGTTTGAAAGTCTAATGAAGTGATTAAATGAAGTGAAACCATTAGTTTGCAGTTCCCTCAATTTTCAAAAATGGAAATCTAAAAATATTTTTAGCAGCACAATAATACTGATAAAAGCTCTGCAGCCGCCGTTTCAAAAACAAGAACTCATATCTGGGTCTCATTATCCAGCCGGTTGTTTAGTATTTATCTCATGAGTCAGTATTGTTTCTAGTTTCAACTCTTAATTTAGCATCCGCTGCCCTCGTTCAACATTTCGTCTTCCATTGCGATTCAGTGACTGTCATTTCTAAATGTTTTGGTGACTGTGACTTTTTTACATCCAGCCAAAACCCTTGAAATGCTATACGAAGAGAGCAATATCCAACAGAGAAAAAATTTAGCTGATGAAAAGAGTGACTGATGTAAGGAAGGGTGAGAAAAGAAATGCGGTCAAAGAGCCATCAGCAGTTTAAAGTAGCTGTATGAAAGGAAAATTCAAGTTGTCATTCAAAAGAACACTTGTATTCTCCTGTTTCTGCTGCACAGTAGTGAAACACTATACAGATCATGTTATCACGGTAAATACTGTAGCCACAATGTGTGAATGTGTGTGCATTACAACATCCTGCTGAAGCACTGTGGCTCTTTCAGACAAGTGTTTCCTCGACCAAAATAACCTCCAATTTCCATTTGCAAATGAAAACAGAGGAAAAGAAATCAACTTGGAGGAGAGAAAGAGAGTGAAACTACCTTTCTTGCTCCAAATTATAAAAGTGAATTTCCTCTCCCCGTTCTTTTCCTCTTTCAATGCATTTCATTTCTTTGCTGTGTTTAAAAAAAAGAGGAGCAAAGAGTAAAAGTAATAACAAAAGTTCCACACACATTAAAGAATAAATGACCTTGCTAAGATTAGATTTTTTTTCTCTTTTTCCTCTGTTTGCCTCCATCACCTATTATCTCTCATTTTGCCCCTTCCCCGGTCTTTCTCTCTCCACTTCGGCAGCATTTCACAGAAGTCACGGTGAACAAGAAGCAACCACATGTCTCGTCAAATTAAAAGCTCGCCCCTGTCGGCGTCACACGTTCATCTTCAGATGGTGGTGCGCTTTACAACAGAGCAAGCGTTTTCACAGCTTCTTTATGAGTTTGTGTGGGCTGCAATATAAACAGCACCACTCAATTATGTTACCAGCAAACTCATGAACACTCCCTCGTCTGCGATCTCACCAACAGCGCATGGACACACGTGTGCACAAACACTCACGAGTAGACACATATGGAGAATTAGTGGTTGGGATCACTTGCTGTTGTTTGGCTGTAAAATCGGTGGCAACAATATATATACGTATACAATATATGCTTAACAGGAGATAGTAGCTATCATGACTGGGTTTGAAAGTTTCATCCCGGAAAGGCTCAGTTGTTCACAAGCAAAGATGGAGAGAGGTTCAACAGTTTTTCAAACACATGATTGTATAAAGGAGATTACTACATGGGCTCAGGAACACTTGGTAAAACTGTTGTCTGTAAACACATATTGTTTGCAAATGTCTGCAATCTGTGTCCATTTCCATTTAACTCTGGTGAGGCCCGGTGATGCAAATGTATTATGTTAACATCTTTATGATTAGTATGCTAAGTATGTTAACTGGATGCTAACATACATCTAAATCTAGACCAAAAAAAAGCAAACAAAAAGTATGGTGTGCGTAAGGACCATGCAGAACATGTCAAGGGAGCTTCCTACTACAAAAAAAAAATCACAGTCTTAATATGATTTTCATCCTCTGGCCCACATACTGTATATTACAGGAAGGATAATTTTAGCACTACACAACATTATTGAGAAAACTGTGCTAACACACTTGAATGTAGTCCAATATTGTGTTTAGTATATCCTGTATTATACACCACACGGGACTCATTGCAGAGCCTGCTCTGTAGACCACTTGGGCAGTGTGCAGTGTGTGTGTGTGTGTGTGAGAGTGAGAGTGTTATGTATGGATCACTATCTCAGAGACAACTATCAGGAGGGCAGTGAAACGGTGAAGCACAGCAGGCAACACAACTACTGATGAATTAATAAAAAACCACAAGCAGGAGGACTTGCTCAAGTGTGTGTGTGTGTGTGTGTGTGTGTGTGTGTGTGTGTGTGTCAGGTAGCATCTCAATGTTAGCCTCTGGATGAAAACACAAATCTACTGTGTTCAACATTTGTGTTTTGAATCATGGACAAAATGCAATAACAATGATAATTTAATAATCTAATAATTAATATTCATGAACCCTGTGATTATTTAGTGACATCACTAATCTGGCATGGTATCTCAAAAAGTCAGCAGGACAGGAAATAGAATGTATAATAGTATACACTACTGAACACTTACTATAAGTCTAATATATAACTTCAATTTCACTACACTTCATTGTCATTAACCTCTATCATTTGCCATTAAAAAGGGTATAAAACATTTTTCACGAATGAGGTCAAGCCTACTAACAAACTGGTTGAACTCATTGCCCACTTCCTCGCAGGCCATTTTCACTGCAAGCACATATTGATTAGTGATTGGCTTCTGTGTCTGAGAGAGAGAGGAGTAGTACTTCAATCTTAACAGACTCATTCAGACAGTGTTCAGAATTCGTAATGACATTTTTTTTTTTACCAAAATGTCTAAAGAAACTTCTGTTGCAGCACAGTCTCCACTCTCCACCTACAGTATCTGTTCAGTATGTTGGAAAACACTCTCACTTTGGCTGGATACACAACGTCTGTGCTGCTGCTATTGTGCTTTGTGACATTTGGGATGAAAGGAACAACACATCCAGTTATGTTGACCAATGAATTATCCTCCATGTCTCAATTCAATTGAGGCCTCACTGTTACATGAACAATATTGCCGAATCAGCTTGTTGCACATCCGTACAGAAACACATACACTGCCTCTGTCTGTCTGTGAAGTTCAAACAAAAGCAGACACAACATCTATCATCTTCACAATTAGAGTTGCAACGATTAGCCGATAAGTCGATTAGTCAATTGAAAGAAAATTAATCACTATTTTGATAATCAATTAATCATTTTTTGGTCATTTTTCAGGCAAAAAGTCACACATTTGCTGGTTCCAGCTCCTTAAATGCAAGGGTTTGCTGCTTTGCTTTGATATCACTTTGGACAATGAGAAATTATGATTTTTTATATTTTCTAGACTGAACAATTGAAAATCAATCACTAAAAATAATCGTTTGCTCATTTATTAACAGCTGATACATGAATAAAAACATATGTACTGGGATTGACTGTGTGTCTGCCTGTGTGTTTATGAGTGTGTGTGTGTGTTTATGAGGTGCTGGTTGGTTGGACGGATGGTTGGATGGTTGGTTGGTTGGAGGGATGGAGGGATGCTGTAGGCGGTGATGAGCAGCCACTCCGTTTCCACAGCAACACCCTCACTCAGTCAGTCTCCATGGTAACTGATAACAGCTGATTCAGCCTCAGTGACGGTTCACATCACAGGGAGGAAAATGGATTTATTTTTTTATTTCAAAAAAGGCTGCTGATGATAAATGAAGTCGGGGAGTGGAGACTCCTGGGATACATTAAGGAACAATCCAGCTGCTCTAAAGCCACTGGACCCAATATGTTGGGATAAAGTGAAATGGCTCAGGACTGGGAACATACTGGTTAATGTGGTGAGCTGTTGAACACTGATCATCAAACTGTAATCTTAGAGGCTGTCGAGTATATCTGTGCTCTGGTTGGGACTAGGACTGCAAACAAGGATTATTTTCATTATCGATTAGCCTGACGATTATTTTTAAGATTGAGTGATAAATCATTTAGCCTGTAAAATGCCGACTGTGAAAACTGTGAAAAATGCTCTTCATAATTTCCCAGAGTCCCAGTGGTGTCTTCAAAACACTCTAAATCCTGCATTTACAATTTAAATGACAAAGAAAAGCAGTCAGAACTGTATTCTATCAAATTAATGCAAAACCAGGTGGCACCATAATGAAAAAAACAAAAAACCTTCTGGTTTCTGAATTGTTTTCTCAAATGATAAGACAGGAAAGGAGATTTACACAGCAGATGTGTATGCACAAAAAATAAAATTAAGTTCATTTGGATTTCAACTTCTCGCAACCTCTAAAATCCACTTCCCACTGAGAGTGAACACATCTTTATAGGGGACACTGGTGAAGGTAATGAGGTAAAATAACATTGGAAGTCTACAACACAACAAATTCAATGGAACTTCAAACAATCAATACGCAGTGACCAAAGACACTGAAGCGTAACATCAACAAATAGTGCAGCACCATGAAATATAACCCAATTAGCACAAACACAACCCACATCAGGTGAATACAATAACTTGACCTTGGTTTTAATTTTCCTTTACTCTCGCCACATTTATCATCGCAAAGTAAACAAAGAGGAGGTGCTGGGTGGGAAGGAGGTGGGGTTAAAGGAGAAATGAGTAAATGAGGAGGAAGATGTAGCATGAGAACTGGTGAGATGCTCAAAGACCAGTGACAATAAGGTCAATAGGTGCTGAATTCATTATGAAACAACACTGCAGATTTGTTTGTGACTGTAGGTCAGTTTTGCAGTGTTTTGTATGTGTATACTTTCAATTGTCAACACTTTTATAAGGACTTCATCAAACAAATAATATTGATACTTTATAGTATAAAGGTGTGTCACAATTGCTCAAGCAGGATGGTAGAGGTAGATGTCCAAACCAGGAAGACAATTCAAACAGGCAAGCAATCTCCAAAAGGGAGCAGGCAAGATTCAAAATCCAAAGGAACACTGAGAGAGAACGATGCTATCAAAGGCTGACTAGACAAACTGGCTTAATACACTAGGGAGGGAAAGCTAACAAGGGATGGGGGGAAGCTTATCAGTAATCACAAATGAAACACAGTTGATAAAGAAAACAGGCAGGAAAAACACAAAGGAAGAAAGTAAAGTAGCTGAACACACCTGAGGACATACTATTTAAAAAAAAGTAAAACAGGAAATGACTAAACTAAAACCCCAAACCATGACGTGTTGCACAAATATGGTGTCATATTTTCAAAAATGTTACATGAGTTTGTTGAATGTGCCTGTGTATGAATAGTGCCTTCTTCAAATGATGTGTCCACAACATACAGTTAGAATAAGGAGTCATAGACTTGCTCCATCTGTTTTTTTTCTTTTGGTGCTTAGTCAGTGATGGGATGGCCAGATGGTAGCAGAATAAATTAAAATGGTTAGAAATTATAGCATGGCTACTATACGCTCATCGTTTTGTGGCCGCCTTCCAAATCAAAGATAAAGTGGACACAAAGTCTCCCACCTCTAACCCATTAAAAGAGCCATTGGGGAAATGCCTTGCAGAGCTCAGATAATTACTGATGTTTGCTTAATTTGGCATGGCATGTATCCACCTCATTTGTCCAGTAGAACCACGAAAAACACCAACTTTCACCACCACTACTGTTAATTAAAATTAGGCTACTCTCATTCCTTTTGTGTACATGTAACATAAATGCACTGCAACCAATGGCCATATAATTGATCAATAATTAAAAATCTTATCTCCACATCACAACTGGATTACTAGCACCAGGCTGCCTTGGAAGCAAAAGGGGCGCCTGATGCAATGGCTGAGCAAACACACACTTGGCATCCATATATGAACTATACATAGAAAGGGGAACAATGAGAGGGAGAGAGTCATCATGCTGATCTAGTCTTGTATTTCTGAGGCTCTCCCCTGCAAGCACTGACTATGTATAAGAAAGGAGCTGGCAGGGTGCAAGCACTTCCTTCTCCAGAATTCCTTCATTCCTCCGGCCCCCGTTGTTGAAAACAACAGAAAGGCACATAAACCCATGTGCCGCAACACAGCGGAACACTGCAACGAGAAAATCAAAGAGAAGGCGTGCACAGAATTGCATTAATGGCTTGGAGACTATAAGGGAGCAGGAAGCTTTACTGTGTGTGTGTGTGTTTGTGTGAGGATGGTGGGTGGTTTGACTTAATGGCTTCCACCGGGAGAAAGCAACAAAGCTCATTGTACGAATTTAGCAGCAATTGTAAGCATAATGTTTGTCTGACTACTAGTATTAATCAGGACTAGTCAGCGTGTGTCGGGGCTTAACGGAGTAAGTCTGACCTCAACAAGCTGAATGTAAGCTATTGGGGGTTAGTTTGAAAAGTAAGGTATGGCTCGGCAGATGTCACAGTTTCAGGTAAAATTAATGAAGAGCTTGTGAAGTTTCACACAAACCTCATTTTATTGAAAATAGTTTGCCAATGGGCTCATCAAGTAGTTTTTACTAGAATTCTGTATCGTCATGTTTTAATCTGTCTTATTTCGTCTTAGATAATGACACTAATTTCAAGAATATTCTTAGATCAAGGGAACTGTGCCGGAACAAATGACATTGTCTAAAATGGCAATTTTTTGAGTCTTCGAGGCTGAATATGAGATGAAATGACTTGCTAAAATGAATGTTTTGCACGGTCAACATTAGTCTGCGCTGGATGTGTTAGATGTGCTTGGTTGGAGTCATGTCACTAACCCCTGATTACAGGCTGGCAGGTATATTGGTTCAGCATCCATCTCTACCAAATGCTACACTTCAATTGTTACATGATATACTTCAATTGCCAGGTACTTTCTTAGAAATATATTACTGGAGAATATACAAAGCTTCATGGCTACTGTTTGTGTCAAATAACGGTGAGTCTTTGGTCCTTTTTGGCCACTCCAAGCACCAATAAGCCAATAGACTAGCATCACAATCTAACCAGCTCGACTGAGTTTTCATGAATGACGGCTCACTTGATTGCAGTTATCCACACTACCTAGGCTCCTTACATGTTTGCTATTATCTAATTTGAGGAGTTTGGTCACCGAGATTGACAGCATTAACTTATCAGTGTTAAGTTGAACGCATCCATTTTGGAAAAAATTTGTTCATTACACTAACCATTCGTGAACTCCACAGCAAGGACACAAAATATAAAATCAACATGCACCAGTTAATGTTGTTATTGTGGCACAAATAAATTAATGTATTGGAAGCACTGGATTCCATTTCAACATCTCACACAACCACCTCCACTCTTCTCTTTCCATCCTTTCCTCAATCACCCATTTCAAGACGTACAATAGTCTTCCAGCACTAGGCCATTGTGTGTGTGTGTGTGTGTGTGTGTG